>JAVHKY010000054.1:0-1200000 GCA_035079385.1 Aspidiotus rigidus | reverse complement strand
AAGCTGTAATTGAGGGAGTGTTCGGTAAAATGGAAGCAAAGATGGGACCCGTGAAAGCCCAATCGGAAAGTACTCCGGATCAGTACCATACCTAGGGAAGTACACAAACGAGATGATAAAAGGCGTTTAGTGGTTATAATATTTTTTTATTTATTTTATTTTTACGAGCACTAGAGTTGCACGAGGGCTATTGGCTCGGCGTTACAAAAGTTATGAAAGTAATATTATAAATAACACATAAGAAAGGGAGGTTTTAAGGAAGTTGGTAGAGTAAGGAAAAGTGAGGAAGGATAAGAGGATGGAATATAATGTCGAGTGTAACTGCTTCAGGTAATGGTGTGTAAAAGTTTACAATGTGTGTATGTAGAAGGTTGTAGAGGTATAGTCGATGTATGTGTTCAGATGTGAGCGTAAAAGTCAGTTTGTCTTAGGTAATGTAGGGTATTCGAAATGATGTCCTGGTTGTTTTTGAAAGCTTGGGTGAGTGAAGAGGGGGTATCCGAAGAAGAGCGAAGGGGTAAAAGTCTGGGGCATGAAAAAAAGTGTTCCACTGTTAATTTGTCTTTTTGACAGTGGGGACATGAGGGAGGGGTTAGGATGTAGGGACTGATGAGGTGGGTGTGAGTAATTTTTGTGTGACCAATTCTGAGACGAGAGAGAATTACTTCTTCTCTTCTTGTGTTTTGAATGGAGGATACCCAAGGAACCGCGTTTTTTTTGATACTGAGAAGTTTATTATTTGTTTGATTTTCCCAAAGAGTGTTCCATGATTGCGTAATGAGAGAACGATAGTAATTTTTGTAATCTAGGGTTGGTAGGGGTGAATTATCAGTTATTTGACTGAGGGAGGTAGCTTGTTTAGCGGCTTGATCAACTGCGTCGTGGTCGGGGAAATTGGTGTGTCCAGGGATCCATATGAAGATAATTTGAGTGTTGATTGTTTCCAAAGTGTGTAGTGTGAGAAAGATGCGTTGGATTATAGGGTTAGAGTTGTATGCGTCTGTAAGGGAGTGGAGTGAAGAAAGTGAGTCAGTGAGAATAATGAATTTACCGTTTGGGGGTAGTTGAGAGAGGTGGGAAAGGCATCAGTTCGGCTGTAAGAATAGAGGCTATATTTCGGATGCGATGAGAAGATATTTCCCCGTCGATGGAGTATGCGTAAGCTGCTTTAGTAGGTGTTTTCGACCCATCGGTGAGGCAAAGTGAATGGTCAGGGTATTCTTGAAGTAGTTTGTTGATATGTTGGGTAGAACCAGGTTTGTCAGATTTTGGGATTTCTGTGAGATCTAGGCGTATTTTAGGTTGAGGGAAGGTCCAAGGGGGGAAGGTTGTGTATATGGGTTCTAGGGGATGTGCTATGAACGGTTTGTTGATCAGGTGATTGAATTGAAGGCGAATATGTTTGGTGGAGGATTGATTGTGATTGTGGTTAAAGATTCGGTTAAAGATTGGAAGTTGTGGGAATTGTGCTACAGAGGATAAAAAGTTGGAGGTTAGGATGAGCCTTCGAAAGTGAAGGGGAGGATCCGGGGCTTCTGCACACAGGCTAAGTTTGGGGCTGGTGCGATAAGCTCCCAGGGCAATCCTGAGAGAAGATGTCTGGATGGGGTCGAGTAAGGCAAGGACGGTTTTTTTCGCTGTGTTGTAGATCGGGGAACCGTAATCTAATTTTGAGCGAATAAGACTTTTGTATAGAAGAAGGAGTAACTTTCTGTTGCAGACTTTAGATGGATGAGATATGTATTTTATTATGTTTAGAGCGCGTGTGCATTTGGCTTTGAGGGTGTGGGGGGCCCAGGTAAGTTTTTGGTCAAAATGTAAGCCGAGAAGTTTGCCGTAGTTACGAGATGGGATTTGGAAGTTTTGTAAAATTAGAGGAGGTAAGGAGGGGATAGGATTTCTTTTTTTGAAAATAACTGAGTAGGTTTTCAAGGAAGAAAATGTAAATCCTCTTTGTGATGTTCATGTGGTGATTGAGTTAAGGGTATCCTGTAGGAGTCTGTGGGCTCTTTGCGGATTTGCTGAACGGATAGTGATGTTATAGTCATCAGCGAAAAGACGCTGGGTGAGGGGGGTTTACACATTTGGTGATATCATTTATTGCTATTAGAAAAAGTAAGACACTGAAGACTTCTCCTTGAGGGACTCCATTTTGGACTGAAAGGGGAGGGGAGGTTATGTTATTGATTCTTACTAGAAGGGTTCTGTCGTTGAGAAAAGTTTGTAGGATGTTAGGGAGGTGGCCTCGGAGACCAATTTCGTAAAGTTCGGTAGAGATGAGGTGTCTCCATACCCGGGGAAAGGCCTCTTGGAGATCAAAGAAGATAGAGTATAGGGAGGATTTGTTATTGGTGACATCGTTGATTTGAGATTGGAGATCATAAAGGGGTTGTATAGTGTTCCGTCCTTTTCTGAAGCCATATTGGAAGGGAGAGAGGATGTTATTGGATTCTAGATACCACAAGAGTCTTTTGTTCAGAATTTTTTGAAATAATTTGCCAAGAACGCTAGAAAGGGCTATGGGGCGATATGGGGCAGGGAGGAGAGGGTCCGAGCCAGGTTTCAATATGGGGAGAATGATGACTGTTTTCCAGAAGATAGGATAGGTCTGGTTATAATATGAATATGGGTACCCATAATAAGCCACCTACGACGAAGAAAATAAGCAACGACAAGATGGTGGACAGAGTGTACAGGGTCAGTTGCGAACAACGTGAAGGAATCTCACCAGACAATACTCGCAACGACGACTTTAGGTCAACTGTCCGGCCATTGCTCAATATCATCTGCATCATTTCGAAAGAAGTTTTACGAGAAATATCGTTGCGTTTGAAAAATTGTTTTCCAAGCCTCCCAAATTTTTCATGTATTTCCAAAAAAAAAAAAACACAAGATTTCTTGCGGCCAAGTTTTTTAGGGTGAGATTTTCAACTTGTTGTCTTCGATATCACATTTTTTCCACAAAAGTCGTTCATGGCTCCCAAAATGTTTCCAACCATGTTTTTAGTTATCGTTCGCAAGGACACAGTCAAATTTGCCTAAAATTTGATTGGCTTGTAATGCTCAAACGAGGTTCTAAGCGTCAATGTATCTCCTAATTTTATATCGAATAGTCAAAGATTAATAGCATATTTTGTTAATGCTTTCACACCTACAGTTTTCAAGCTTGAGGGTCAGTTTTTGAATCATCCTACGAAGGAAGAATAATTTAATTGGCCGACGTCTGCAGACTGGGGACTCTTACATCAAACACTCATCTCATATAAGAAAAGATCTGTGATGATGTGATGAAAATAACTAGCAAATGAAACAGAGCTGATGAATAAACCATACCCCGAGATAATTATAAAGAGTAATGAAAAATTGGTTTTCACATTAATTTATGGAAAAGCATGCGTTTGCTGGAAATGAGAAATACTGAAATCGATTGATGTTGAAAAGTGACCCTTCCTCACAAACGAGTGAGTTTCACATACAAATCTTGTCCCTTCGAGACGACGCAATGTTTGCTTTGGTCGTGTGTAAATCAAAGTCAACTTTTGCCAACCAAAAAAGCTCGAAGGTTGTACAATATTAAATAAATTTAACGAGCTAACAACGTAGGCGTTTGGCTCATAATATATAGCCTAGTATTTTTACTATAGCAACTGTCAAATATTTTTAAATAAGCTCGATTTGGTTTCGCTTTCATTGTTCACAGGTGGTCCAGCCGGTTGGTTTCAAAAACTTGGTGTTATACGATACATGTATTGAGATGTGGCCTTCACACGAATTGAAAATTGCTTATACTGTGTGCATTTTACTAGTGCAAACTGTGATACCGGCTTCTGTGGTTAGCGTCGTACACCTACGCATCGCTTCCTATCTTCATACGCACGCCAAATCCCAAACGAACAAAATACGGGCCCAAAAAGAACTACGCCGCAATAAACGTACCACTTATTTACTCTTAGGTATGATATTTTTTTTTTTTTACTTCTTTTCCCTTCTTGATAACTCGTATAATTCACTAACTTCGCGTATATATCGTCACTAGCAAGGGTATATCAACCCTAGCGTAGGTTGACTGTATTTTCACTCTTACGCGTAACGGACATTAACGTCATTTTTTTCGCAGGGCGCGAAATTGTTTCGCTAAATTATTGTCAAATCCACGAGATATCTTGTTTGATAAAGTTCGCCTCACGTTTTCCGCGGCGAACTCGATTTTGCGGAATTAATGCACGTTATTCACATTCGCTTAACAAAAATGTCGAGCTCTTCGCATTTTACGCACAATTAACGTAAGAGAGAGAATGTGGTCGACGATAATAAACACATACTCGCTCCGAAGAAGAAATAAAGAAGGTGAAAAGTGAAACATAATAAAAGCGCGAATAAATGAGAGAATAAAAGCAGGTGCGAGCTTACACGTTTCAAAAATTCACGGCCAACATCTTATCACGCTTCACACACACGTGCGAAGATGAGAGCAATTTTTTTAATACATGAAAACCCACCCTTATTCTAGGACTGAAACATGTTCATATCGCGTCTCTTCACCTTTGACCCGCGGAGTTCAGTTTCCTTCATGCATTGAAAAGAATGAAATGAGTAGATAAGTCGTGTTTTTCAAATGAAAGTCGTTGAATGAAAATTTCAAGCGTATGCCTGGATACATAGTAGGACTGACGCTGACGTCAACTAATAATGAAAATACCTACACAATAGGAAGTTCGTGGATTGTAAAATGAGAAGGAAAAATTTACCGAATACTCGAGGTTGTAAGCATCCGGAGATCAATAGGGATATCATCTTCCGAAAATTTTATTCTTTCTTTTCCCTCTCTTAGTCATTTTCATTTTCTTCCGCCCTGCGTCAATATTTTCTCCTCATACTTATCAAGTATTTTTTGCAAGTCTAAAAGTTACGGGACACTCAACGGCAAACAATTCCAATGAAAATATTGATCAATCTGCAAACTCTATTGACTGGTAAATTTTTTTACTACATAACTTTTAAATATTTTGAAAATTACCACGAAAATTAACTATCCGCTATCCAGTATCCTGTGAAATTAAAATTTTAAAAAACTTGAAATTTTTGTGAGATTCATGTAGAACTTGGAAACAGCCGAATAAACGTGGGTAAGGATAAAGGAGGTCAAAATATTCCATTCAGAGATACTCGTGTCGCTGAATTTTTCCTCATAGATTCCTTTTCGAGGATCAGTGATGCTCCTATCTCCAACGACGTTTCGTCATCATCACTTGCCTAACATAAATTTTCAACTCAGCGTTAAAATTTCCATCTTTACCAATCACGATACCTCTTAGCTGTGTCATTACAAAATCAAAAATTGCGTTGTCTTCAAACAATTTTCCAATAGATGATCACTGATCACTGTCATAGATGAAACTGAGAGAAACTGCTCAACACCAGGCTCTTATAACGATCTCAAACGAAAGCTGTGTAGTGACTGCATTTCCCACCGTTGAGTTCATTATTAATCGATTTAAAGTCGAAAAAAAAAATGAGAACATATTTCTAGTAGGGAAGATGGGCGTAGGGGGGGGGGGAGAGTCGTCTCGACACTGCATCAATCTTTTCGTTACAATTTAACTGAGAGAAGAGAATAGTCTTGGTGACTAGAAAAAAAGTGTTGATTTAGATAGTCTTTTTTTTTGTTAATTTGATCAGTTTTTCGAGTCATTTTGACCGTAAAATCTAGTAATATTGAATAAAAAGTAGGTTACTTATTTTAATTCAATATTTTTTTCCTAATCTCCAAGACTATTCTCTTCTCTCAGTGAAAAGTAATTGTTTGTATTCAAATAAGGACTTCTCCTTTATAAGAAGCGATGTCGTGGGCTACTGTTGAAGACTAAAACAATTTTGCGCAGACCACTTTGTCTTTTACGCCAATTCATACAGAACTTGAAAAGAAAAATCAAATACTCGGAACTTGAAAAAAATTTTAAAAAACGAGAGCAGAAAAGAAGAAAACAATCAGAAAATTGTAAAGCAAGTAGATGTGTTAAGGTAAAGTTGTTGGTAAAGACTGGTATTTCATAGTATCTACAGGGTGGGGCAGAAAGATGTTACCAGTTAAATGGGAGTTTGCGCTAAATCTGTCGTAGCGCGAAAACGCGAAATGTCAGACGTACACTTTAAATATACTAATTTTGTATCTTAATTTTATCTTTAATTTGAGCCGGACCCGAAGTTTCTACGACATTTCTGAGCTGAGTTATGGACCAAAATGTGCCGAAAATTCACCAAATCGCCAGGGTTCCCAAAATAGGGTTTGAAAATTAATTAATTCGAAAATTTTAATAATTAAATTATTATTTCTTACGTGAATTTGGACGGGAAAAACTAAAAAAAATAGTAACAAAACCCTAAGAAGCACCAAAATGGGTGAATGGGCCCAAAAAGGGTCAAAATTTCTCCAAGGTGGAAAATAGTTCAAACTTTGAATTGTAAATCGATTTTTAAGTGGAATTTCGCACTGAGTCCGAAAAAAATGTTTAAAAAATTCTTCGAATCACCAAAACGGGTTGATGGGCCCAAAAACGGTCAAAATTTCGCCAAATTAGAAAATCGTTCAAACTTTCAAATTTTAATTCGATTTTCAAGGGGAATTTTGCGCTGAGTTCGAAAAAAATGCTCACAGAGTTCTTCGAAGTACCAAAAAGGGGTTAATGGGCCCAAAAAGGGCCAAAATTTTCCCAAATTGGAAAACCGGGAAACTTTCAAATTTTAATTCGATTTTCAAGTGGAATTTCGCACTGAGTCCAAAAAAAATGCTGAAATAATACTTCGGAGCATCAAAATGGGTTGATGGGCTCGAAGAGAATCAAAATTCCTCCAAGATGAATAATTGCGTAATCTTCAATGTTGTTTTTAATTCTCGAGTAAATTTTTGCCCCTAGTCCAAAAAAAAAAACTGAAATGGCCCTAGATGATCTCCAAAATGAAAAATCAAAAATTCTCATTCTGCAGTAAAATTGTTGATTCAGGGGATGGAGGGAATATCGACAAGTTCGTCTTCCGTTGAGTGCTTACAGAGTGAGAGATCGACTAGCGTCGGGTGACAGATCCAAAAGAGGAAATTGCGGAAATTCTCCTCATTTGGGGATTTGAGGGAGACGACAAATTCATCTTCCGTTGAAGGTTCGCAGTGAGATATCGACAAGGGCTCTGCGTATGATCAAAGCGGGGAAAAGTGCGAAAACTCACGTTGTTTTCGGCAAAGAACGCAAAGTTGGTCTTCTGTTGCGTGCTTGCAATGAGAGATCAACTGACGCCCTACCAATGAGCGAAGCGGGCCATACTGCAAGAACTCCTTGATTCAGGCAATGGGAGGGTACCGCGAATCCGTCCTCGCTCGTGGTGAGCGACCAGCTACAGCTCACCGCGAGCTCATGACGAAAGACCAGCTTCACAGTATCGTTCCTTCCTTCGCGGGAATCTACGAGAATTTTCTCGCATCCGACTGCCTCCGTCAAACCGGAGGCATTGATCGTTCTCTCACCGCAAGCTACAATGAAGAAAGACGAGCTTCACAGTATCATTCCCTCCGTCGCGCGTAAGCACGAGAATTTTCTCGCATCCGCCCGCCTCTATCAAACACGGGGCCTCGATCTTTTTCTCACCGCAAGCTCATGACGAAAGCTTCACAGCATCGTTCCTTCCTTGCGCGAAAGTACGAGAATTTTCTCGGATCCGGTACCTCATCGAACGTAGGGCCTTGATCGTTCTCTCACGGCAAGCTTAACGAACAACGGCTCGGGATATCCTTCCCAGCACTGGCTGTGGAAACTAGAATTTTCTTGAATTCACCTGCGGGCTGTAACAGTTCTCTCCTGGCGAGGTCACACTGGAACGCGATCTTCGCGGTATGTTTTTCAACATTGCCTGAAACAACGAGAATTTTCACGTACTCACCCAATTAGATCAAACACAGGGCTCCAACTGGTCTCTCACCGCGAGCTCATGGCAGACAACAATCTTCCTAGTACCCTTCCCTATTTCGCGGGTCTCCACGGGAAATTTTTCGGATTTATCCGCCTTTATTGAATAGGGGGTCCTACCCGATCTCTCACCGCAAGCTCATAACAGAAGACAATATTAAGGACATCGTTCCCTTCAGCGGGTGAAGCCCCGAGCAATTCCGGGCATTCGTCTGCCTCAATCAAATACTGAACTGTAGTTGACATCTCGTCACGAGCAAGACCAAATTCGCGGTATCATACCTCCCATTGGCTGAATCTAGGAGTTTTTGCACTGCTTCAAACATAAGTGGGACTTTCATTGCGGGCACGCAACAGAAGGCCAACTTTGCGGTATCATACCTTCCTTTGCCTGAAACAACGAGAGTTTTCGCACTTTTTCCCAACCGCGACCAATCTTTTGTTCTCGCGAGGCTCGATTTCTATAAGAACCAAATGAAATTAAAAAGAGTAAGCGATTTTCCAAGTTGGTAAAATTGTCATCGTTTTTGGGGCACTTGCACACATTTTGGTGCCTCGAAAAATTATTCAACAGTTTTTTTTTTACAACTAAGCACACAATTTTACCCTGGAATCGAGAAAAACTTTGAAGATTAGGCAATTTTTTTCGTTTTGGAGAAATTTTGGCCCTTTCTGGGCCCATAAACCCATTTTGGTGCTTCGCAGAATTTCTTAACAATTTTGTTCAGATTCAGCGCTAAATTTTATCTCAGAATCGAGAAAAACATCGAAGATTAGTCGATCTTATCATTTTGGGGAAATTTTGACCCTTTTTGGGCCCATAAACCTATTTTGGTGCTTCGCAGAATTTTTCAACAATCTTATTCAGATTCAGCGCTAAATTTTACTCTAGGATCGGGGAACACTTTAGAGATTACGCGATTTTTTTAATAGGAAAATTATTGTCTTTCGATAATTCACAACTTTGGGAACCCCTGCTGTGAAATTACGGCACATTTTGGTCCATAACTCGGCTCAGAAAAGTCGTAGAAACTTCGGGTCCGACTCAAATTAAAGACAAAATTAAGATACAAAATTCGTACATTTAAACTATACGTCTGACGTTTTGCGTTTTCGCGCTACGACAGATGTAGCGCAAACTCCCATCTAACTGGTAACATCTTTCTGCCCCACCCTGTATACTTGCTCCAAAAAATCGATCAAGTGGTGCACATACTAACGCAATACCGTGATTTACATCAGCACCAGGTCAATATACTGTGGTCCACGACACGTAGCGATGACGTCACATTAAGTAGGCCGACTGCATACACTCTACAAAATAATGAAGAAAACACCTTATTAGTTACTTTCATGTCATTCAAAGATAACTCATTTCAACAAGAAAAAATGTAAATTACAAAAAATTTTCTTCATGAAATTTCTTTTTAGATTAGAGTAATTTTGAGGCTGTAAACGCAGTCTCTTCTATGATTTTCATCATTAAATTTTCATATTATGCGCTGCAGTTTCTGTGAATAGAATGCCTCATTTTTACTTTACTGAATGTGGATTCGAAAATATTCTCTTTACAAGAATAAATTAGTATTTCTTGGAAAATAACAAAGCGTCTCTTCCAATACGCGAAAGCTGCCCGGGAAAAATTGTAACAATCCACCATCTTCACACCGCATTCCGGATATACAAGAAGAAGTTGACCGATCTCAAACTGAAGACCTAACTGACCTAGTCAATCTCATTCATATAAATAGACTAAAAATGATACTGTGGTTAATCATAATATATAAATCTGACTCGATGGGTATCTAGCCGTTCTCTACGGCATTAAGTCCTAATAAAATAAAAAACAAAACAAAAAGAACAAAGAAAAAAACGTGTTTCATTCATTCGACTGGGGATTTCTTGGCCACCTCCTGGAAAAAAGTGGGATTCCATTGCATGCCGTAGTCTTTTGGAAACACCATTCCATAAGACGAAAAGAAGTAGAGGCTTTTCCCGCACAATTGGATTTAATTTTAATGTACAACGTTTCGACCGAAACTAGCGGTCTTTATCAAGTACCAAACAAAGCCTTTCTTTTCAAATATGTCATCCTTGCACACGTGTATAAAATAAACTCTTTCATTCCATAAGAGTATTTCAGTCTTTCAAACATCAACGTTCAGAAAGAAACCAAATGCTATCATGATTTCTGCTGTAAAAAAGAAGGAACGTTTCGTCACTTCTCGGAATCAGTTTTTTCGGCTCTTCAACCATAATATATTACATAAATGGATATGTCATACTGATAAGAAAACAAAAGAAAGCTAAAGTGAAAAATGACACTTCTTTGTAATCAGCTGTTTTACAATATGTTTTTGTGGGAACGAAGAGGGAGCATTTTGTCACTTTTCAAAATTAATTAACTGATTTGGCTTCATCTTCTCATTAGAATAGCGTGTCTATGTCATATATGATCCAAGCACAGGCTCTTGTTGTGAAAGGTCTCAAAACTTCCGTTATTCCCAATTTCACAATTAAAAAACCAAAACTGGATGAGACGAAGAATTATCAGACACTAGCGTCTTTTGCGTCGTCGTCGCTACGCGTCGACGACAGCCGCTAGCAAGGTGAGCACCAATTTTGAAATAAGAAAACAATATTTCTTTCGATGAGAAATTTATGAAAAAAAATGACTCGCACCGGCGCGGTAATTAACCACAAAAAAATGAGACTATGTTCCATTTACTGGCAAAAGAGGAGAAAAAGTGCCCCCATGAACAGATTCAAGTATTTTTTGTGGATTTTAAATTGCTTCTCTTCAAAAAAAAGAAAATTGCTCATAAATACTTTCTTATTTTGAAACAGGCTGACTCCTGCACATTCTTATGTCCACATATAAAAAAAAGTTTGTGCTGAATTAGTCCGTAATACCCTCCTCCCCCGTGAATAACGGCATGGGAGCAGTGATCAGAGGTTTACAGAGAAAGATTAAGGACGGAGATCTGATTGTCACTCAGGCAGACAAGGGTAATGCCGTCGTGGTGATGGAAAAATCTCATACGTTCGTTGCCAAAGTTCATGAAGTGTTCCAACAATGTGGGGCTAAAGAGAACAAGAAAATCAATTTCCCTGGCTGCGTCAAAGAAGTCAGGAGTGTCATTAATAATTGTGAGGTTATTATTTGAACCCCAGCTATGAAAAAAGCACTCCTTGTTCCTAACCCTACGCCTCCTCTTCTTCTTGGGTTGCCTAAAAGACTCAAAACGAACACCCCGATGTGGCCTGTGGTCTCTTTCGTTTCCTCCCCCACTTACCTTCTTGCTAAATTCCTGGACCGTTAGTTCAAAAACCGTGTCGAATATGAGTCTCCCCATTCTGTTTTGAATTTGGTGTCCTTGGCTGATGCTCTCAAGGATGTAAAACTGCCTCCAGGCGCGACCCTTTGCTCGTTTGATGTCGTGGGTCTGTTCCCAAATATCCCTAAAGCTGCCACCATACAGCGTATGGGCCAGTTATTGGTCAACTCCAATATCCCTCATAATGAATCCCAAGAATTTTTCAATCTTTTAACTATCTGTTGGCCCTGGAATTTTTATAAATTCGAAGGGAAATTTTTCGAGGTCCCTTATGAAATAGGGATCCCTCATCTCCTTAGTATTCATGTCGCAGTTTGAACTTGACCTCTTCTTCTCGGGCCAAACTTGACCTCTTCTTCTCGGGCCAGGTGTTACTCAATCATATACACTACTGACACAGGTACATTGATGACGTTCTCTGTATACGTGGACTGGTCATCCAGATCTCCTTGGTGAGTTTCTGCGGTATCTCAATTCATTATACCCTTCCATAAAATTTACTTTGGAAGTTGGTGGCTCTACGATAGTGTTTCTCAACCGGTGTGACGCGGTACATCACTGTGCCGCAAGCCCGTCTCAGGTGTGCCGCAAAAGTTTTATCAAAAACATAAATCAACATGAACTAAAAAAGAATTGTCATTTTTTTTTAATAACTTGACAAATTAATGTTATTACTCTAACGAAATAAATTGAAAATATTTTATTAAGATGAATAAATATATTTAATTTCCAATTAAAAAATTGTATACAATAATAATAATTTTGATTCTTAGTACAAATTAAAATTTTTTAATATAATTTATTAATTTACCTAAGAAAATAAATTTAAATAATTACAATATTAATATCTTTAAGGATAATAGGATGATTCAATAAAGGTTTTTAATTTGTTACCTCGATGTTGAATTATTAGAATTATATTAGAAGAATTTATATAATTCAATCTGTAATTCTATTCAATTGATTGGGGATACAATATTTATTGATGGTAATGTTCATGAATGAATTATATCTCGGTTTGAATAGAATACCCGGACGGTATATTATTTTCTCTGATTTTATTTTATTTCGAAATAATTTATTAACAATAAATTATAAAATTAAAAATTCCATTAATAATATATAATTTAAAAATTTAAAAAATGAAATATTAAATAAATTGAATAAATTAAATTTGTAATAATAATTAATATTCGAAATTAATTAAAAATAGAAATTGAAAATAAAGCTGATCGCTATTAAACTCAAAAAAAATTTAAAAATCAAACTTTTCAAAAGAATTTGAAAATTAAATTTCAAATTTAAAAATTAATATTCTTTATAATATAATGTGGCGTTCTGCTATGAAGGCGCAAGCACCAAGCTTGCACACGCCGCTAAACTTTTAATAATAGCAGACACCGCAAGGAAGCGTACTTATCGCTTAACTACTTCGCCGAATACGCTTGAACAACCTAGAACGTGCTCGATTGATTGTAAGGATCCTTGCATAACCTGTTTGCCGTTCTAGAAGAAATCTCGAGAATTCCGGAAATAAGGGTGAGACTATAAATAGCCGGCAGCAACCCGATAAAGCGATTCAGTTGTAATCTTAAAAGCGATAGTTAACGTGTTCTCGTTCTTTAACGCGATTGTGTTACAGTTTAACGGTGTTTAGAAGTGTTGTACTTGCGGTACCAGTAATAAAGCTCGGTTTTCGTAATTGTTCTTTATTATTGGCGTCAAGAGATATTCAGTGACTGGTAGAACGTCACAATAAGAATTATAAAAGTAATACTTGAAGATGATAATGAAATAATTAGATTTATTAATGATATCAAAAAAATCCAATTTAAATAAAATTGAATAAAATATTTTATTAAAAAATAAATTAAAATATTTATTTGAATTATACATGAATATAAATTAATATAAAATAAATTAATTATGTATTTTCTATTTAATTTAATTATTATAAATTGAATTCATAATTTGTGATGCGCTCTGCGATATTGGGTATTAAGTCGGAAAAGTGAGTCGACTTGGAAATGGTCTCAAAATGTTTTTCTGACTCAGAGGAACATTTTAAGACCATTTCCAAGTCGACTCACTTTTCCGACTTGATACCCAATATCGCAGAGCGCATCACATTTATTTAATTATAATATTATTTTTATTTTAATTATAATTAAAATATTAACTATTAATTTTCTTTTATATTAATTCATCAATATTTTATTAAATTCATTTTTTAAAAATTTTTATTAAATTGATAATTTTAATTTTTAAAATTTAAATTGAATATTTTATTGATGAAATTACTACTTGGAAAAGTAATCATAAGCCCTATCTAACCGATGTGTTCCAATTTTTGAATGATGTCAGTTCCAATTATAATTGTACTTAAACTTGAGTCCAAACCTGCAGTCACTGTCATAAAAATCAAGAACTTCGACTGTGACTTGGCCAGAAATACAGATTATATTTTTTTTCATAAATTTCGGAATTAGAAGAGCCCGAAGGGTTTCCATTAAATACGGGAAGCACCCAGATACATTTGCGTATATTGGTGGAAAAATTGTTCTGAGTCCCGGTGGAAGATCAAAGCTCTTGTTTCTCGTGACCGTAGTACAGAGAAAGAAGGATGAGGCCTCATGTAGGCTATCTTGTAGGCCACAAATTCTGAAATTAAGAGGAGGAAATCTGCAGAGACATGAACATGTCAAAACGTACAAAAATTTTCGATACAATTTGGAGTTCTGGAAATGCTGTGCCGCAGTGATATCATCTCATGAAAAAATGTGCCGCGATATAAGAAAGGTTGAGAAACACTGCTCTACGATCAACTTTTTGGATTTGTCGGTCGTAGTTAGAGATGGGATCCATGAGTTTGGAATGTACAGAAAAGATACTAAGACCGATGTTTTAGTTCGCGGAACGTCATTCTGTCCTGTTGCTCATAAGTTAGCAGCTTTTAACAGTTTAGTCCACAGATTGACTCGCTTTCCTTTGAGTCAGGCTGCTTTCAAGAAAAAAGAGTTGGCGACTATAAAACACCTGGCTAGAGTGAATGGTGTCAATGTTGATATTGAGGCGATGATTTGGCGGAAAACTACGAGGAAAAGCCTCGATTCCACTACCTCCTTCCCCCGAGACATGATCCGTGAGCGGAGATTGCGATGGATCAGTCTCCCTTTTTTAGGGAGGTTCTCTACCGAATTGAGTCGGCCCCTCCGCCCGTTTGGTTTCAGACCAGCTTTTTACGACCCCACTACCGTCAAAGGGTTGTTCGTCAAGTTAAAGGACCGTATACCTGCGGATGAGAGGAATGGTGTTTATAAATTGGAATGGGGCAGATGTGATTAGACGAACACCTGAAGGCCTGGAAAAAGGGACGTTTGGGAGAATCAGCATTTGCGGACTTGATCAACAGCAGTCATAGCTTCCGTGAGGGATCCGCAAGTCTCCTCCATAAAGAGAATTCATACTTTAAACGGATTGCCCTCGATCACATAGGAATAATTCGTCATCTCAATACTGATGATATTTCTGTGCTAAACACATACTTAATTGAACTCGTCTATGACTCACGTTCTGAACCCTCGTTTGATTAACCTTAATAATCCGAGGTTTCTTCTCCGTTTTTGTCAATTGCTTTCATTTCAGTCCCGATGATGGTTTATTAACCGAAAGCGCTCGGCTTTATTTATTTTCTGCGGTGTTTGTAGTTTTTACTCCTCTTCGGAGTATTCCCTTCTCGTCGAAGCTAGTCCAAATTGAAAATAATATTCCCATCTCCTGAGAAGGGGAGCGTGACTCCCTCTCTCCAAACGCATTAACAAATATATCGTACTGGAGCCTAATTCACTCATAGGCCTAACCTCAAATCTCACTTAAAGAAGCTAGTCCAAATTGAAAACAATACTTCATCAACACGTGCCGCCACCCACGTCCCGTTGATACGTGGATATTTTGACGGCGATTTCTAGGGGGAAAATCAAGTTTAATCCTTTACAAAGTTTTAATTAAAACCCGCGCTATTGTCTGAGATTTGCAGGTTAAAAATTCATTAGTCAAAAATCGTACCATCATGACACTTCCAGTAAAATTCACGCTATTTTCGTGTTTTTCAAACCTGTAGTAGGCATTCTGAATTAAAGCTAACTAAAATCGTTAAGAATGTTCAATCGCTTTACTCCCGTTCAAATAGCAATCTTGAATCTAGTTTCGTTGACGTACCTATTTCATAAATTAATACAAATAATAGCAATTTATAAGAATTTGCGAGAAAAGGTCTCACGCATTAGCTTTTTAAATGGCATTTCGCGAACGCGAGTCGTATAACGTATAATTTGACGAAAAGCGGAAAGGGTGGGGTACTTGGCGTGACTAAAAAATCTGGATTTTCGCTTAGCTCTTCTCGTTATTGCAGCGCATGCTGTAATTTTATGAATCGTCAAAAGAAGATTACTTTGAAAATCTTTTAGGAGGAAAATTAGGCTGTAGAATGGAAAATATAACCTTGACATTGGTCGCGAATGAATGGTTACGAGAGGATTGTTCTTCGCGGGATGTCTCGTAATCAGTCCAGAAGCGTCGTCGCCATACTTAAGTCTGCGAGAAAAAATCCAAAAAATTCTCCGCGCAACGTTGACAGAAAGCAACATTTATCTTCGTTTTCGTTGAATATGTGCGATGCGAATTTTCACATAGAAATTCTAGCGTGAAAAAGTAAAGCTCAGATAATCTCGACATTTAAGATTTTTTGCCAAAAGTTTAATAACGTATATAATATTATATCCGTAATAAACGTGTATAAAGAAATTTCAAACGGAGTAAAGAAAGATTTAAATTTTTTTAAAGATCCGCCCTAATTGTAACATGCGACGAGTTAAAAGTCTTCGCACGAGAGCCTTGTTAAATGTTTGGGAGTTTTGAGGTCATTTTTCGCGTGCGATATGCGAAAGTTGGACCAAGGGGGTAGGAAAAACGTAAAAAAAAAAAGGCTTTTCACGGCATAGAATGTCATTTTATAAGCGTCCACTTTTTCCTCGGCTCGTTAATTCCAAACTTATACTTTCAACGTTTTCGATAAAGATTAATGATTTTTCTTGTAGCAGCATAAGCTATGCGCCTTCAATTCACAACTAATTGCATGGCACACAATTACCTCGTAAATCTCTTATCCTCTATCTTTTTTCTTTTTCCCGCTTTCTTTCCTCCTTCCTTCCTTTATTTTCCACTTAACGGTCTGTTTTTATTACGCGATGTTTCACGATGTAAAAACTCGAGTTCCCATATTGTTATTCTCCTTTCATGTTGACTGAGAAAAGTACGCCCATTGGCGCGGGCAAAATAAAGGAAATAGAATGTGCCATCAAAAATTCCCTGAATTACATACCTTAACAAATACTCTCTGCCCATTAACTACTCGAGTAATTTTTGACTCGAATCTGATTCCTTTACAGCACATTCGAGGCTGAAAAATATCTTTCAACTCCAATTTGTCCGGAGTGGCGTATAAATGTATAGCATTATCGTTTCGACGCTTTTCACGATACTTTTCGCTTCTCAAACATTAAGCGTTCATTATCCCCTTGTTTCAAAATCGAATTGCGCCTCCGATAAAAAGAGAGAGTAATTCATCCGATTAACGAATCGAACATTTTTTCCTCTTGTATAAATTATTAATGAGAAGTAGGTAGAAGATTGTTTTAATAGAGGATTTGGTTTAATGATAATGGACTCTCGTTGTTCGACCACTTGTGTTTTGTAATTTCATTAAAACTCTCGAGTTCACGTAACATATTTTATAGCTTTGTGTAATAAGCAAGCTCTGTAACCCTCTTTCTTCCTCTTTACGGTTTTTCGATAAACTGAAATTTCCTTCTTCCTTTTAAAATTTAAAATAGATTCCCTAGCGTTTCGAAATTTTAACATTTCGCTGGCAACAATCTTTAGATCAGAATTTCATCTAGATAATATTGATGAAAAATGATAAATTCGTCAAAATCTTATACTAGATTTTAGAGTGCGATACTGCCATCGAAAATCACATGATAGTAACAATTACCTTCTTCGAAGTCTTGAACTGAACTAAAAAATACAGGTTGAAAAAATAATATGGAAACAAACAAAAAATTCAATCTCAGTAACGACTCCTCTCAAGTCCCGGCATGTATGTCAGTTTGAAAGTTTACTGCGTTACGGTGTTTTCGAATTTCTCTAACTTCCCTCATTTTTCTTTTTTTGTCACTCTTCTGGAAGCGAAGAATGGAGGCTTGTTGGAATTTGAAACAGTGTCCTGTACTTGTGGAATGATAAGCAAGGACAGTATCATTTTGCCTGTTTTCGTCACGTCTTTCGTGCTGCTGCAGTCTTTTTTTAAGCATTTGTTTCGTTTCCCCAATGTACCAACACGTTGTCGCAGCGTCTGTCTGCACGGAATTTCGTTAACTAATTCGGAAAAAAGGTCCTTCAGTTTTGAGAAGAATACATTTCTTGAATATTATCAGAGCTTAAAGCAACCCGAATACCAGGGTAGAGTCCATTGTACAGTTTTTACAGCAGCATGAAAGAGATGTCGAAAACAGGCAAAATGGTACAGTCCTTGCTGATTATCCCATTAGTACAGGAAATCGTTTCAAATTCTAAGAAGCCTCCATTCTTTGCTTCGAGAAGAATGACAAGAGAAGAAAAATGAGGGGAGCGACAGAAATGATAAAATACCGAACCTTTAAAACATACGTCGACAATCATCTCTGTAACACATATATGCCTGTGCTCAAAAGGCTGCACAATAGAATCCTTATAAATTTGACCCCGTTGTGACTATTCCTTTACTCGTCAACTATGTACTTGAACAATTGATCGAAAGATGATGCTCTTTACATCGAATGGGGGGCCGTATGTTTAAACTGGAGGAACTGCAAGGGTCGTGAAAATTATTTTTACGTATTCCGAGTTCGAGTTACGATTTATAGCAGAGGTTCGTACGAAAGCAATAGAGAACCGGAAGGATCCACCGATCACATCAAGTATGTACCTAAATACCTGTGTATTGAAATCCATCTCACTGAAGCTAACGCGACAAATTAGTGGAAGGCGGCGATCAGTGGGTGTCACTCTATTTGTGTCAGGTCAAGAAGCTCATGAGGGTGTGAGAACAAACAAGAAACAAGTATAGCAGGAGAGGAGTCGCCAGAAGAGTTACTCAAGGAACCATGTAGACTCATCTCTGTTCCATCTGAAAACGAAGGAAAATTGCTCGAAAGTGCCCAAAACGTACTCAGCGACAAAATACGTTGATAGAAAAGGCGTAGCAGCAGAATATTCCAGTCTACGAACAACTACTAATCCAGTAACTACAATGAAGACGACGCCTTTCAAACCCGACAGATGATGCCCTTCACAGCTGCCCAGATCACGCTTCCATGGTCCAAAGCGACGAGTACGGAGTGAAATTTGCTGATCGTTGCCTTTTCCTAATTCATAGCGTTGGCTTCAGCAAGATAAACGCGTTCGGATTGCACCGCATCCTAAGCGACGATGGGACCAGGGGGTGACCGAAAAGCGAGATAAATCGATTTTGTGAAAGCGGAGTTATTTTTCTATAGTTTGACCATAGGGACAACGAACTCTCTCACGAGAATGGATACCGAGAGTCAAGAGCATAATCTATTTACGAAAAAGCAGAATATCAAGGGTTCCAGCCCTACAAATTTTAGTTCCCCTAGATGACGACGTCACACCCAGCATCATAAATATGAATCAGAACTCAAAATCTTACAAGTAATTAGAATAGGTCAAGACTAGGTCCATCCGACGACAGACTCACTTACTCCGCGGGTTTCCCTCTCCTCCAACCCCCCGCCAAAGTACCTTAATATTTAAAAAGTTCACACTTCCCCATGCTATAGAATAGATCGGAACTCATAATGAGTGAGTGAGGTGTAAGTAGAGCACTGATATTGAAAATGGGGTTTTTCAATTGTACAAATCTACTTTATTAGTTGCTTATACAAGAGTACTTTCGGGTGTTATCCATCATCAGTTATGTCGCAGCTGGAGAACAAGGCCTTAACCATGAGTTTTTATAGTATAACACTGTGATCTTATTGGCTATAACAATGCTGTGTTGTGATTGGTTCACTTCTTAGAAACTTATTCTTACAATAATATGACATTGTGTTCTTATTGGCTAAAACATACTGCTTCTTATGATTGGTTCAATCTATTGTCCTAAATGCTGCGTTTCTATTGGCTACTTGGATTCCTGTTGTCTCATTGGTTGGTTCTGTTCTTTTTCTCTCGTCCAATCACCAGGCCGAATAATTTTTTGTTGTCAAATGTGATTACATTGTTCAAGAGGCAGGCTTTCTTCCTCTTGGCTTTTGCAATCTCCATTTGTTCCCAAAGTTTTCTTCTCTTTGTGCGATTCTCTACGTGTATGATTTCAAATATTCCCTCTCGATCGTGGTTTTCCTCGTTACAGTGTTTCCCAAACAGTGACTTGCCATCTTCTTTCTCCCTCGACGTTTTGTGCTCCTTTCTCCTGATCTCAAACTTTCTCCCAGTCTCACCGATATAGATCCCCTCGCACTGTTCACAACTGAGCTTGTACACTCCGCTCAAGCTTTCCTTGTCCTTTTGTTCCGTGTGGTCATTGCTGATTCTCTTCACTATGGGTTGATTACTCTGGATACCCACATTTACAACGTAGCCATTGAACACCTTTATCACCTTGCTTATGTACTTTCCTCTATATAGTATCGATCCGGAGTACTTTCTCACTATGCTATCATGGGTTCCTTTCTTTGTTTCCATTTTCCCAAACACTCCATCCACCACACGTCTGCGGTAGCCATTGGCTTCTGCGATCTGCTTTACTATCTCGATCTCTTTCCTCTTCTCTTCGTTGTTCTTGAGGATAGAAATTGCCCGATAGCAGTAGTTCTGGATTGCCGCTAACTTGTGCCTGGGGTGGTGGTAGGAGTCATTTGGGATGATGGTGTCAGTATGCGTCGGCTTCCTGTAGATTTTGTATTCTATTCTATTGTTCTCCATTGTGAGTGTAAGGTCCAAATAGTTGATGGTCTCATTGCCTTTTTCCACTGTGAATTTGATGCTCTCATTCATCGCGTTCATTTCTGAAAGGAATAGATCCACCTGTCTATCAGTGCTTGACCACACAATTAGGATATCATTTACACATCTGGCCGAGTGTTCGATCGAGTTTCCGAACTTGCTGCCCTTCAATATCTTGTTTTCCATATCATTCGTGAATATCTCCACCAGTATTGGTGACAGCGGTGACCCCATCGCAAGTCCCCTTTCCTGACTGTAGAACCTGTTATTGAAGCGGCAGTCATTCTGGCTTCTGGCTCAAGATCTCCTTCACTATGTTGGCGTACTTCGACCTATCGGGGTTCCCATGGTATCTGTTGTTTTTGAGCAGAGTGAGAAGTTCCTCCTTCAGTATGGTACCAAACATATTAGTCACATCAAGGGATATCAGCTTTCGTTACTCCTGATTTCCAACTTGTCCAGTCTGTTGCTCAATCAGCTCTCCGTTGTTTCTGACACTTCGTCTGGGTGCAAGCTGGTAGTTTTCTTTCAGGAATGTGGCTACGATCTTTGCTATCTTGTAGCATGGTGATTGAATGCTGTTGACCAGGGGTCTCATCGGACAGTTCGCTCTGTGGAGTTTTACAAGCTCTTCAAACATTGGAGACAACTCCCCAAATGAATCGAATACTAACCTGATAAGACTAGCTTACGGCCTACCCGTATACCTTAGAATACACCATATTATACAACTTGGCCTCCAGCCCAGTATACTACATGTTACGTACCTAATTTGGTTGATACGTGCCTGAATCATTGTGCGGCGGTATCACAGTAAAATTTAAAATAAAAGTCTCATTATATGCCTAGTTTAGATACACCATCGCAAGGTACAGTTACAATAGTAATGTAATGTCCTCCCCCATCTATACGTCACACGTAAGGGGGGATACATGTCCTACAGGACGTTTATTTGGAGAGACCGAATAACATTTACGAGAGAAAAAAAAAAAGAGTTTAGATACTTCAGTACACAAGGAACTGATGAAAATAGGATGAAAATATTCGTATCTAGAGAGACAACTTTTATGCATGCTTTTATTTTGAAGACACTGCAATAACAATGACAAACAAAAAACGGGGGGAAAACAAAACTTATGATTAGAGACCGGATTTTATGGCAAGAAAACCTGTGAATTTCGGCACTTAAATTCAAAAATTCGGCAATATTCGGCATTTAAAAGAAAGAGGGGAAAGTACGCGTTTTTCAGTACATTTACTCACTCTCAATGAAAATCATACAATTTCCAACCAAAATCACCTTACTTTTCACCAGAACTAATCATTTTCGGAAGAAAAAGTTTATCAAAAATTGCCTCACTTGAGAGCAAATTTTGTTGATTTTTGCCAATCAAAATTTCATAAATTTTTTGACAAAAATTGGCCCAAAATTCTGTATTTTTCAAATAAAATCCACCTAATTTCAGGCAAAATTTGGTAATTTTTCACAAAATATTCACAATTTAGCATGAAATTTCTCAGTTCTATTGCAAATTACGATTTGTAGTAATTTCGGCATAGAATTTTTTTCCTGCGTTCTATTTTATCATGATTCAAACTTCATTTAGATTCTCATTCATTTCGCCCCTCGGGAGAAAAAGTGGCAAATGGTCTCTGCTTATGATTAAGTCTAGTAGGCCTACTTTGGTAACTATAAGGAGAAGTAACACTACAGTGTTACCATACAACTATACAGGGAATTTATTTATACCGTATATTCAACAGGAACTCCCAAAATTTAGTATGTGCAAGCAATTTTGAAAATTTTCATAGTCGAAAGATACGCCTCCCCAAACGATTCGAACATTTCCAAGTCCAAAGGTCACGGTCATGGGTATGGACACGCAAATGTCGGATAAAAACCAGAGAAAAGAAACCAAACATATCCACAAAGGGCCCAGTGTGCGGACTGATACCAAAACTAGGTGACGTCTGCAAAATGTGTGCCCGGTCTGTGCTTTTGTAAGGCGCAAGCCTCCAGAATTTCAGCCTGGCTGTGGTTTGTGTACTCATAGAGACCCCTCAGCGTAGTGTCTACACACAATCGATGCCATAAACAAAGTTGTAAATAACCCCGCAAACGACCTCATAAATGACGCCAGAAACGACCCGGCCAGCAACCCCGCAAACAACGCTGCAAATAACCCCACAAATGCCGCATACAACGCCGCAAATTACCCCGCAAACGACCCCTATAAGTGACGCCGCGAGCGACCTTATAAATGACCGCGTCAAAAACCCCAAAAACAAGTCCGCAATACGCCGCATTTAATATTGCAAATGACACCGCAAACGACATCAGAAATGACCCTGCAAATGATGGCGCAAACGATTCCACATATGACCCTGTAAATGACGACGCACATTCAATCTGTATACAGTATACTAGACCAAGAAAGGGGGGACCGAGCGGAGCGTGAGAGCCCCCAAAAGCTGGTAGGTTTTATGTACAAGTATAGACCGATTCCCTGTGACGACATACTTGCAAAGAACGACATTGATTGCGTTTAATTTGTACTAAAAACAGACCTGCCTGCTGCAGCTTCTCCCTTCAAAAAGTAAACAAATTTTTCGCATGTTATTTCTCGTAACGTCATAAGGATCATGTAACGTTCACTAAAACGCAAATATTTCAACAATAAACGATTTGTTCAAATTGAGTGGTCTTGTTTCATGGAATACAAACCTTTCAATTTGTATTAAAATCATCCATCATCAACATATGGTTTATTTTTGAAATATTGATATTTTCGCTAACGCTTGGTGTGGCTTGGTGATTCTCATGAGCAGAACACAGATTCCTCGGCATCTGTCGAGTCATTTTGTAACGAGTGAGAAGTTTGAAAATCAGATGAAAGTTCATTTTAAGGGTAGTGGAGTCTGTTTTATCTAGCCAAAAAGTTCCAAAAATGGAATAAATGCCAGAAACGGGGTTTGAAGCCAAAAATGACTATTTTGTTAAATATTGTCTAAAATTATAAAATTTTGAACAAAATTCACTTAGTTTTACCTAAAATTCAGCAATTGTGGTGAAAAATGTATAGTTTAAAATTTAAAAATATTGATTGAAAAATTGCTAGGTTTTTTTTATTGATGACTGTAGAGCCCGGATTTTTCGGCACTAAAAATGAAAAGTTTCGGCACTTAATGTTACATTTTCGGCATTCATTATTCGGCATTTAAAAAAAAAAAAACAACAAAAAACAACAACATGCGTTTTTAGAGCTTTAACACATTCACGATCAAAATTCTTCAATTTACAACCAAAATGACATGATTTTGACCAAATAAACGATTTTTGAAATAAAAAATCCTAGCAATGTTTCAATCAAAATTTTTAATTTATCAACTTTCAAATAAAAATAATATTTTCAAAAAAAAACAAAAACTGTTCAATTTTCATCAAAATAATTGCTGAAATTTAAGCAAAATTAAGAAAATCCTTTCCTAAATTTTATAATTTTAGACGATATTCAACTAAATGATCATTTTCAGCCTTATTTGGCTTTAAGCCCTCTCTTGAGCATTTATTCCATTTTTGGCCATATTTGGCAAAATAAAATTTTTTTCCCTAGCCCCCTGAGCTGGGTAATTCTACGAAAAGTCTGACATTTTGACGCTCATTTTTTAAAAAAAGTATGTGTTTTTTTTTCAATAATTTTTGGTCCAAAATACTAGAAAAAGCTTGTAGAAGACATTACTAGGACCAAACATGCATAAGAAACGTCAAAAAAAAAATAGCCACGCCGATGGAAAAGTACATATAATTAACATTGGTTTTCCATAGTCGTGTCAAAATTGGGCACGACCATGGAAAAAAAATACCATCCATGACGATGGAAAATTTTACAATTAAATTGATTATAAGTGAGCAACTGTACCTGCACTGGGTAAAAGAGGTTGAGCAGCGTCATCACCATTGTTACCCTTGTAACAGAGCAAAAATTGGCAGTGCTTCTATTTTTCTGTTTAGTGTAAATCATTACCATGACGATGGAACAGATAAAGTGTCGAATGTAATTTTTTCTCCCAAAATTGATTTTAACACCAAAACTAGATTTTTTTTCTTCATTGTAGACTTGTATATCCACTTAATATGAACCAAATTATCCATCTTTGGATCTAAAAATATTACTGTGCATCCTAAATAGGGATTATGAATGCTACCCACGACGATGGAACAAACAATCAAAGAATCTCATTACACACATTTGCTCCCCTCTCCGAGATATATTTGGGGTTCAAAATTTTTTTTCACTTTTATAAATTGAGTTTGACATTGGTCCTCTTTGCAGGAACAGTGCTCAAATAAGATTCTCTATGATATATATATATTCTCAAGATCTAAGGCGGTTACATCCATGACCATGGAATTTTTGAGCACTTACTCAAATCTGAGGACTATCCCTTGAGTTGAAAGTCACCGTGCTGTGTTGTACTCGATAGAACTCTTCATTCTCTATCTAACCATGTATAAGAAGTAGTGGATAATCCTGTTGTTTACTCGAAAAATTGCCGTTACATGAAATGTCAGACTTTTCGTAGAATTACCCAGCTATGAAATGAACTTTTATCTCATTTTCCGCCACTCGCCTCTTCGGCAAATGATTCGGCAAATGCCGAGGAATCTGGGCTCTATTGATGAGCTTAATCCCCAAATATTGTTTAAAATCACCTAATTTTGGTAGTAAATTGAATCATTCTGATCATAAATTTGTAAAAGCACTGAAAACGTATGTTTTTTTTTTATTTTTTTTCGACAGCAACATTAAGTGCCAAAACTTTTCATTTTTAGTACCTAAATAATCCGAGCCCTGCTTATGAAAATGAACATGCAAAAAGTTTGTTTACATCTTCAAAGGAAGACAGCTGCAGCATCCAACCTGCTTAGTTTGCGACTCATTTGCGCGTATTTGATCCATTGACGTCACCAGGGAATTAGTCTATAATGAAGGCTAAACTTGCTGTAGCAGACAGTATAGAGTCGTTATTCCGATATAGTTGAGATCAATACATCGGTATGATCGAGAATAACTCGATGAAGACGACGATGTCGTCGAAACGTCGGTGAAAATAAATACATGCATGTTTTTTTTAAATTTGAACGTCAGTGTCTTTACATCAAATTTTTTAGATACAGATACAACTTTACTTTTGTATTTCTTTGTACCCATAAACGAAGCATAATATAAAATGCTACACTCCGTGTCTCTGAAGGAGATGCCGTATATTAGCTCCCGTATTTTAGGAAATTTTACGAGGAACAATTTTTATCTCAACATTTTTTCTCTGAAATCATTTGCTCACATGTTAAAGCTGAAACGGAAAAATCATCCCCTTGCACCGAGAAAAGCTTCACTCAGAATGTTGGGAAAACTGTGGACAAGGTTCACGAGAGGATCCCTAACAATTCACCTGAGTCTCGCTTTTGTACCACTTGTTATTCATTACAGCGGCTAAAATCATCACTTTCGTGGCTCGTCTTCAAATTACTAATTATTGCTCTTTGTGTCCATTGTTACAGGAATAGCCGTCCTATTTTTAGGTAGTTGGTTGCCTCTGAGTTTGTTCTCGTTTTTGGCCGACATTCACTTCCCTCCAGATTTGAAACCGGGTGAAATGAGACAAACGATTACTTCGGAGACGTTCTACTTTATCTTCGCATTGTGTCATCTAACTGCTATGAGTTCTGCGATTTCCAATCCGATTGTATACGGTTTTTTGAATGCGAATATTCGCAACGAATTTATGCAACTATGTTCATCGCGCTGCACCATCGATTACATGAGTCAAAACAATGTAAACGGAGACGAACAAACAACAACTAAGACCATGTTGGCTACTTCTACGCAACGTAAAAGTGGACCCATTATTTTACCTCTGAAATCTTCGGAGAAATCAGAGAGAACAGCCTCTCCCCCTATGGTTCACATTGATACTTTTATGCTATAAGCGATGTAAAAAAGTTTCTCAAAAACGATCTAGTCAGATTGAAGTGTGAAAATTTGAATATAGTTTTCTATTAGTCGGATAATTGTATTTTCTGTATTTTCCTTTTTAGACTTAAATTTTGATAGATGCATAAGTTGTTAACTTGTTGATGTTAAGTTTTCAATTCGTGATCGGGATTCTTAACTGAGAACAAAAAATTTCTATAAATAAGTTCCCCATCCTTTTGAGAAAATATAGTGATCTGTACCTTCACACAAAACTACTGGCAAAGTACGAAAACAATAATTTATCTCAAATATTCTAATTAGAAAATTGGGAGACAAAATAAAGCTGCTGGCAAGATAAAAAAGCTGCTGGCGGTAGAACAGTCGAGACGAGCAATAAAATGTCGGGTATTCGTTTTGTATGTTGAATGAGTCCGAACGTACAGCGATGCAGCCTTTTCCTCGTTAAAATAAATCGTGCTGATAAAATTTTCTCGCGAGTTTTAAAGATGAAAAATATACGTTTTTGTTTTTTCCTCGAACAATTGAATATTATCATTACCAGCATATGCTACGATGAAGTCGCAGGAAAAACAGTGCTTTCTTACCTACAGATTCGGTCGTTGCAAAAAACAATTACCTTAAAACTACAATACAGAATATGTAAATTACATTCTTTCTCGTTATGTGCGAAGTTTCTTGCTTCGGTAACCATGTTGCACAAAACTCAGCTTTGTACTTCACTCCCGATCCGAAGTTATTAATTTTTCTAAAACTATGATATTTTTTTACATACCCGTAATCATAATGAAAATTAATTTTTTTAAATGATTTTTCTTCAACCGTAATTATTATTATTTTATAGAAGCCCCATAAGCGTACCGAATTTTCTAACTTGTGTTGTTGATTTTTCTCTCTCATTTTTATACCTCCATCGGACACTATTTGTATATCAGCATTATATGAAAATACAAAAATAAGCCATAAATGTGAGCCCATTATTTATAATTTCGTTTACAGGAAAAACATTAAAACGATACTCGTATTAGGTGGAAAATTCTTCCCTTTTTCACCGCCGAATATAAAACGGTATACAAAGTTTGAAGAAAGAAAGGAAAGAAAAAAAGTTCATGACTGCGCAAACTTGGCGAATGTCCTACACGGACTATTTTTACAGCCTCGCGAGTATCTTTGTAAACACATGGGGTCACGAAAAACGGCGCTCCAATAAATGTAATCTTCAAACATTAACCCTGTCAAAACTAGCAACTAACTTGCTAAATTAAAGTCATAATAAAAAAAGCAATAATTTTGCGGTATTATCCATTCCCCAAGATTTTTTGGGGGTATATATGCGTATGTGTTCCATCCCGTATATCTCAATAACATTGCACCGCCTACTCAGTTTCTCATCTTTAAGGTTTTTAGAATAAAACAAACAAACGAATAACTCTCAACTTTTCCGTCTAACTCATTTGTTTACGTCTACCTCATGTTTTTCGATTTTATTTTTTTCACGGTTGGTCGCCCAACACGTACCCCAAATTGGAGGAAAAGGTAAGCATCAAAACGAAAAAAATATAATAGATTAATAACGTCCTAGTTGGAAAAGTACGAGCAAAAAGGAAATGATCACATTTTTTATCGCCCAAATAATTTCCTTCAATTAAAAGTTTATACAGAAAGAGACATTTAAGAAACGAATGTGATACCATGAAACTCAGCCCAACAAAAAAGCTTAAAAATTCGAGACGAACCAATTTTTAACAACGGAACGAAGAATGGAAGATAAGATACGATGGAGGGATGAAATCGAACGAGATTAAATCGAGTAGGCACAACTGAGGATTTTGAAGAAACATCAACTTTTGTCTGTTTTTTGAAGTGAGAATTTGCTTAACAAGTGCAAAGTTCTAAAAACCAAGTCCAAGGCGTGATGGGCAACTCCATTTTTCGTTCAACTGTTATTCGCGTCAGTGTAATCCAATTGCCATGAAATTTTTACAGTGTCACCAAAATATCAAAAAATGTATGCCCTAATTTTCTCAGATTTTTTCGTCGACTCTTTTGTTGTTTTCTAGGATAGGGAAACTCACTTTTGACGATATTACAAAATCGCGTAAGCATCGAGTATCGTGCTAGGGTCGAAGAGTTTTCTCGTTAAGAAGAACTGGCAGTTTACTTCGTCTGCTGCTCGCGGAGCTTCTTCCTTCAACTTTTTTAATTGAGCCAGGATAAGGGAATCTATTTTTCATGGTGAAAGTTTCGATGAATGTCCAGAAGAGACGATCTAGGGAAACGGACGGAGTTTTTTGGCTCCTTTTGCAATCAAATTACGGTTCCGGCTCCTCGAAATCTAGAGGGGGAGCTGGAGCCAGACTAATCAACTATCTAGTTTGACTCACAAAACACAACTTGGCAAATACCTACTCCAAACAAACTCCTATTCAATACATCAAAATTATTTATCAGCGTTATGTCAAAAACATTGATAAAAACTTATGATCATTGTCTCACCATTATCCGTTGAGAAATTCATTGCAAAATGAGTGCCATTTTCTTCTAGCTCCCCCAGCTCCCTTTTTTATTGACATGTTTCATGTCTTTGCTCTGAAGCCTACCCTGAATTTGCGTGCGTGCCCTCTTCACCCTCGTTACCCCATGGGTGATTCAGAAATCTATGAGTGGTTCGCCTCCAGAAACCCGCGAGTTACCCGGCCCGTTTATTCTACTGCAGTGTACTGAAGTAATACTAGTCTATAAAAGGTCTACGTTCCTGTGTACTAGGCGTAAACAAGTCTAGGGCCCTACTAGGCTACAGCTTGGCTAGTATAAACCTCGCATTCTCTTTAGCAAGAGTATAGCTTTATGCTAGATCGATACAATTTTGTAAAGACTTCAAAACCTAGCTTTAAACTAGGTCTAGGCTTTCTATGCCTGCCCCCTCGAACACTGTTTGTTCTATGACTTTTATACTATCTGTATACTGAGAGTGCAGTATACTAATGTTATACTAGGCTTATAGTATCCCTGCGCCTCCCTATACAAAGTCGAGGCTTACTTAGATCGATCCCAACAATTTCGACCAAGGACGACTGGTCGACGTTTGGTGTTGACCGGAGATCGACGTCAAAACGACGGTCCGCGTGGTTCCTGTGTCCCTTCGTAAGGGAATCTATTTTTTATGGTGGATTTTTTGGTGAATGTCTAGAAGAGACGATCTAGGGAAACGGTTTTTCTCAGTGATGTGAAAAATCCAACTGTCCAGATAATTTTTTTCTTTTTTCGGACATTCATATTATTTTTCCTCTGTACGTATTAATTTCGATAATCGATTGGAATCGACTATTTGGTCAATTTTTTTCAAGTCTTATTCTCCTTAGCTCAAAATTTAAAACTTTTTCGAGTCCCTTCACTTCGTATACAGAACTGAACAATCGAAAGGCTCTAGCCGGGTGAGGGGGGAGGGGGGGGGGAAGAAACGGCCTTGGTCGGAAAATGTTTCAAATGTCCGTCAAAATGTTGTCCCCAATGAGAAAACTCGAAATCCAAAAAATTGGACCCATCCGCTCACCCACATGGGCTGCAGAGTGATTTTTAGGCCTAAAATCCAAATGGCTATATCTCAGCCAATAATGATCGCACAGCAATGAAACTTGAGGATATTTTAGTATTATGTGAACGTTCATCCATGGAATTTTTTTCAAAAAAAACCATTCATATTTTCCCTAGTTTCTAGCTATAACAAAACTTCAAACTCGAATAAAAAAAAAATCGGGGGGGAGGCACCTAGGGAAAATAATTCATTTGAAGCGCCATACCCTCTACTATAACATACATGAGTACCATAGTCTTCGGTGAGGTGCAACATTCCCAAAAGAATCAATATTTAATGAATTTCTGTGATTTTTCCATGAATAGCGGGGTGAATTATGACTGCTGCCGCAATAGACCGCGAGAAATTAATGGTCAATGTTCGAGGTGAAAAATATGCACTCCTCCATGAGATGAAATGGGAAATATATTTTTAGTATTTCGTTTATCGATTTGTTCAATTCTTAATTCTTATGTAAACACGTCCATCGATTAGGTGGAGTACGTTGGATTGAGAAAAATAATTGAAAAATTCTCCAGTCGCTGGAACAGTCTGAAAATAGAAGAGAAGTGAGAAAATCCACTTTTTCACCCTGGAGGACCGTGAGTTTTGGTATTTCATTCATCAAATAGGTCAGTTCTCACGTAAACATGTTCGCCGAGTTTGAAAAAAATGGTCAAAAAATTCTCCAGTCACTGGAACGTTCTGGAAATGACAAAAATTAGAGAAAATCCACTTTTTCACCCTGGAGGACCGTGAGTTTTGGTATTTCATTCATCAATTCGTTCAATTCCTAAGTAAACATGTACGCCAAGTTTGAAAAAAATAGTCAAAAAATTCTCCAGTTTCTGGGATGCCCTGGAAATAGTAAAAACTCCAGGTAAACCACTTTTCCAACATGGGAAACCGTGATTTTTCATATTCTGTTTATCAAGAAGGTCAATTCTTATGTAAATACATCCGCCGAGTTAGTCAATAAATTCTCCAGTTGCCGGAACGGTCTAGAAATACCAAGTTCAGAAAATCCACTGTCTTTTTCAACATGGAGAGCCCTGATTTTTGGTATGTTCTTCATCAATTAGGTCAAATCTTATGTTAATAAGTCTTGCAAGGTGGAAAAAAATAGTCAATAAATTCTCCAGGCGCTAGGACGCTCTGGAAATGGTGAAAAACCGATAAACACCCACCCCTAAAATTCATTTCCTTTACTTTAAAGTGTTGAATGTTTATTTTTGTTCTCCTGAAGTCGTAGAGGTACAAACTGTGTTACTAGGAGCCGTGCACTAGCATGAAGTGCAGGAATCCTGTCTCGAGTTGGGGTGACAATGCTTCAAATATTGGAATTCGTGAGCATGACAATACAAAGGAGAGGATTGTCTTCTTGTGTATCGGAAAAAGGATTCCTCCACATCATACGAGTGCACGGCTATCAGTAACACAATTTGTACCGCTGCGACTCGAGGGGGGAGAAGTAACACATGAATCATTGTGGCGGGTGTGTATCTTTGATTTTTTAATATTTTCAGAGCGTCCCAACGACTGAAGGATTTTTTTCAATTTTTTTAAAACTCGGCGTAAGTATTCATAGAAGAATCGACCATACCAATGAGGGTATGGAGAATTTATTGAATATTTTTTTCGAAATAGGGATGTATTTTCTCAAAAATTGACCTTATTGATAAATAGAATATAAAAATCACGATTCTCCAAGTTCAAATAGCAGATATTTTCAATTTTTCATTTTCAGACTATTCCAGCGAATGAAGAATTTCTGGACTATTTTTTTCCAACTCGGCGGATGTATTTACATAAGAATTGACGTTGTTGATAAACAGCATATGAAAAATCACGGTTTTCGACGTTGGAAAAGTGGATTATCTGGAGTTTTTACTATTTCCAGAGCATCCCAGAAACTGGAGAATTTTTTGACCATTTTTCTCAAACTCAGCGGGCATGTTTACATAGGAATTGAACGAATTGATGAATGAAATACCAAAACTCACGGTCCTCCAGGGTGAAAAAGTGGATTTTCTCTAATTATTGTCCTTTCCAGAACGTTCCAGCGACTGGAGAATTTTTTGACCATTTTTTTCAAACTCGGCGAACATGTTTACGTGAGAACTGACCTATTTGATGAATGAAATACCAAAACTCACGGTCCTCCAGGGTGAAAAAGTGGATTTTAACAGGGAACCTGTTTTATGGGGGGCTATTTGAGAAATCTGGCGTGCGCCGTGCGCCGTCCAGCGAAAAACTTAGAAAAATGTCGACTCTCGAGCTATATATGATAGTAGAGGGACTTAGAAAAACGACGGCTTCGTTGACGAAATTAAACGAGGAACGCAGGGAACCTGTTTTATGAGTCAAATAGGATTTGGTATTGAAAATTCAAGGAAGCCTAGACCTAGATAAAGCTAGTATAAAGAAGGCCTAGACGTAATATAAGCCTAGTATAATGTAGTTTGAAAGTCCAAGTTTTTCTCAAATCTCGAGCTACTCGTATTTATGATAGGAGGGAGACTTGGGAAAATTTGTCCCCTATCATATATAGCTCGAGAGTCAAAAGTTTTCCAAGTCCGTCTTCTATCATATATAGTTTCAGATTCGAAATTTTTTCTAAGTCCCTCTCCTATCATATATGGCGCAAGAGTCGAATTTTTTCTAAGTCCCCCCCTCCTATCATCTATAGCTCGAGAGTCGAAATTTTTCTAAGTCCCTCTCCTATCATATATTCTCGAGAGTCGAAATTTTTCCAAGTTTTTCGCTGGACGGCGGACGGCGCACGGCGCACGGCGTACGCCAGATTTTTCAAATAGCCCCCCATAAAACAGGTTCCCTGTTAAAAACGACGGCTTCCTTAACGAAGTTAAACGAGGAACGCAGGGAACCTGTTTTATGAGTCGAATGGGATTTGGTATTGAAAATTCAAGGATGCCTAGACCTAGATAAAGATAGTATAAAGAAGGCCTAGACCTACTATAAGCCTATCATAATATAGTTTGAGAATCTAAATTTTTCTCCCTCGAGACAAAATTTTTCTAAGTCCCTCTCCTATCATGGCTCGAGAGTCGAAATTTTTCTAAGTCCCTCTCCTATCATACATGGCTGGAGGGTTGAAATTTTTCTAAGTTTTTCGCTGGACGGCGCACGGCGGACGGCGGACGCCAGATTTCTCAAATAGCCCCCCATAAAACAGGTTCCCTGTTAAAATTTCGACTCTCGAGCTATAGATGATAGGAGGGGGGACTTAGAAAAAATTCGACTCTCGCGCCATATATGATAGAAGAGGGACTTGGAAAACTTTTGACTCTCGAACTATATATGATAGGGGACAAATTTTCCCAAGTCTCCCTCCTATCATAAATAGCTCGAGATTTGAGAAAAACTTGGACTTTCAAACTACATTATACTAGGCTTATTTTACGTCTAGGCCTTCTCTATACTAGCTTTATCTAGGTCTAGGCTTCCTTGAATTTTCAATACCAAATCCTATTTGACTCATAAAACAGGTTCCCTGCGTTCCTCGTTTAACTTCGTTAAGGAAGCCGTCGTTTTCTCACTTCTCTTCTATTTTCAGACTGTTCCAGCGACTGGAGAATTATTCAACCATTTTTCTCAATCTAACGTACTCCACCTAATCGGTGGACGTGTTTACATAAGAATTGACCAAATCGATAAACGAAATACTAAAAATATATTTTTGGTCTATCAACATTCCCATTTCATCTCATGGAGGAGTGCGTATTTTTCACCTCGAACATTGACCATTGATTTCTCGCGGTCTATTGCGGTAGCAGTCATAGTTCACCCCGCTATTCATGGAAAAATCACAGAAATTCATTAAATATTGATTTTTGTGGGAATGTTGTACCTCACCGAGGACTATGGTACTCATGTATGTTATAGTAGAGGGTATGGCGCTTCAAATGAATGATTTTCCCCAGGTTCCTCCCCCCCGATTTTTTTTTATTCGAGTTTGAAGTTTTGTTATAGCTAGAAACTAGGGAAAAAAACGACGGCTTCCTTAACGAAGTTAAACGAGGAACGCAGGGAACCTGTTTTATGAGTCAATTGGGATTTAGTATCGAAAATTCAAGGAAACCTAAACCTAGAGAAAGCTACTATTAAGAAGGCCTACCTAGATCTACTGTAAGCCTAGTACAGTATAGTTTGAGAGTCTCTAAATTTTTCTCCAATCTCCCGCTATATATGATAGCTCGAGAGTAAATTTTTGCAAGTCCCCCTCGTATCATATATAGCTCGAGAGTCGAAATTTTTCTAAGTCCCACTCCTATCATATACTATAGCTCGAGAGTCGAAATCTTTCCAAGTCCCCCTTCTATCATATACAGCTCGAGAGTCGAAATTTTTCCAAGTCCCCCTCCTATCATCTATAGCTCGAGAGTCGAAATTTTCTCTAAGTCCCTCTCCTATCATATATGGCTCGAGAGTCGAAATTTTTCTAAATCCCCCTCCTATCATATATGGCTCGAGAGTCGAAATTTTTCCAAGTCCCTCTCCTATCATATATGGCTCGAGGGTCGAAATTTTTCCAAGTTTTTCGCTGGACGGCGCACGGCGGACGGCAGATTTCTCAAATAGCCCCCCATAAAACAGGTTCCCTGTTAATATGAATGGTTTTTTTTGAAAAAAATACCATGGATGAACGTTCACATAATACTAAAATGTCCTCAAGTTTCATTGCTGTGCGATCATTATTGGCTGACATACAGCCATTTGGATTTTAGGCCTAAAAATCACTCTGCAGCCCATGTGGGTGAGCGGATGGGTCCAATTTTTTGGATTTCGAGTTTTCTCATTGGGGACAACATTTTGACGGACATTTGAAATATTTTCCGACCAAGGCCGTTTTCCCCCCTCACCCGGCTAGAGCCTTTCGATTGTTGAGTTCTGTATACGAAGTGAAGGGACTTCAAAAAGTTTTAAATTTTGAGCTAAGGGGAATAAGACTTGAAAAAAATTAACCAAATAATCGATTCCAATCGATTATCGAAATTAATAGGTACAGAGGAAAAATAATGAATATCCGAAAAAAAAAAAAAAACTATCTGGACAGTTGGATTTTTCACATCACTGAGAAAAAAGCGCTTCCCTAGATCGTCTCTTCTGGACATTCACCAAAAAATTCACCATAAAAAATAGATTCCCTTCCTGACTCAATTAACATAGTTGAAGAAAGAAGCTCCACGAGCAGCAGACGAAATAAACTGCGAGTTCTTCGTAACAAGAAAGCTCTTCCACCCTAGCATAATCGTCAATATCGTAATACTCTCGATAATATTTGTAATAAATATGAATCAACACAAATTCGTTCGACGACAAGTACGGTGATACCTATTTCAAAAAAATCCATCACAATACAGAAATGCAAAAAACGAACTCGATTTATTGCAGATCGTAATACTCCTGGCACAATACACTCGTCAAAAGCGGAGTTCTGACATAATTCTATGCACCCGTATTTGGTAAAAATATTTAACGTCGTGAAGTGACGTCAACCAACACGTGGCTATTCAAGACGAATATTCAGTAATCGTTTCGATATCGTTATCTTGTATAAGTAAAATAGAACAAGAACACGCGAACATACGTTCAATAATCTCGTCGTCTCTTCCTCTACGGAAGTAAGTAGTCGAATACAACAATTTCAATAAATTTAAGCAATGTGGATAGAATGGGAAAAAATACTCGACAACTTTTCGAATATGGGTAACTGACTCGTCCGGAACATTTACTTAGGTACCTACGCTGAATACTCATCATATTATATATGAAAGCTTTCTCTTATAACGAGCTTGCCGAAATAGAAAAACAACTTTTGATTACAACTTCGTATAGCAATTCGAATTCCCTTCGTTCGTATTGCGCGAGCAAAATACACGCAAAAAAATTCCATTTACTTCGATTTTTTCTCCTTCGACATGCTGTATGTGTACGAATATTCGGTTATTGAGAAATCAATTTGAGACAGTAATCTGAAAACAACAGTTTCGTGTTTTTATATTGCGGGGACATACACAGGAAGAGGCTTCCTCGTCGTCATCGTCTCGCATTCGTTTTCATTACCTACATTTCCTTAAACTCTCCATCCTGCGATGTAAAACCGAAAATGGTACTCCGGTATACAAAATGCTAGCGTTAATTATCTTCAGCTTGTGCGGCAGTCTGCGAGCGAACATCTAAATTTCTCGTGCGTAGGGTACGCAAATTTCACCCACATAAGTAAACTGAATTTCCATGACTTTGTGAACAGCTTGAAGAGTATTATTATGATAATTGTAATAAAAATCCAGAGGGTGAAAGAAGTGGGTCCCGAGAACGCGCGTACCAGCCGGTGCTTGGCATAACGACAATGAAAATATTGGTCGAGCATTGAGAAACGCTGTCGGATCGTCCGTGGCTTTTTTCATTCGTATTCCGTCGCCTTCGAACGTCGATTACGCTTTTAATAAAAGAAAAAAAAACGTAAGATGACTGAGTTCCATTTTTGGAGATGATAGAAGAGAAATAATGGGAAACACCGAAAGTAATGTAACCAGCGGAGTGAAAAAGCAGGCAGATACATCTTCGATTAAAATTTATAAACTGGTGGATCTAAACGGTAAGATGACTACTTTTATGGAATATTATAAAACAGTAACATCGGCAAATTTGCTCGTTAGTCGTTTTGTTATTATTAGCTTTTCGTAAAATTTGTATTGGAGGATGACTTTTTCCTTCTTTTGCAGTCAAATTTTTCGAATGATCTCAATAATACTAGTGTATTTATAGAAAAAGATGTACATGTATAGCGAGACCTAGAAACTTATCGATGGCAAAGAGTATTTATATAATTTCGCCTCAGCCGATTTTAATCAATATTGTATAGATATTTCAAGCTAGAAATTCTGTGAGCTGAAATATTTTTTCTCGTAAAACGAAATAGCGACGCGACGAAACAAATTCCGCGAGCACTATACTAAAATTAATAATAAGCTTTTTGCCATTTCGAAAAAAAAAAAAAAAATTGGAAAAAGAAATGGCTGAACTCGTATCGCGATTCTGATTTCGGTAATTTTATTTATTTATCTTTTTTTATGTCCAAGTTCCGCTATTAACTTACATTTTTTTTATTTTTGAAATGGAGACTTTTCCAGATGAAACTATAATTGCCATATTCTATATCGCTCGATCATATTCTAAAAGTTCATCCAAAGGTGAAGGCCTTTAACAAAAAGTCGGAGCCACAATTGCAAAATACAGTCTCTAACTGACAATGTTCGAACTTTCTCACTTCCTTTTTTTTTTGTTCTTCGATGTGAAAGATTTAGCCCCATTTCATCAAACGAAAATATTCCGTTCGAAACGAGGAAAACAGAAGGAAAATCTGAGAGCAAAAACTTGATTACGGTACGCCTAAGAAACGTGAAAAAGGCGAAAAGTGAAGTTAGTTTCAACACAGAATTACGGTGAAAGAGATGAAATGGTGCTTATCAGCGTCATATTTAGAGGTTGAAATGACGTGACAGTTGAGGGTATAGGTTTGAGTGGCACAGAATAAAAAGAAACGATTGGAATAATTGAAGTTTATTTATCGTTCGCCGGCAATGTCTTAAATTTCGTGTTTCCTTTCCGATTCGACTATAGTAGGCACGTTCAAAAAAAAAAATTACGCAATCGAATTCACAATTCAAAGTAGAATGTTCGTTAGAAATCCACTACACGCAAGATGATCCGTTCGCAAAATTGAGTTCTTCCTTCGTATAACGAGACACGTACTCGTACGTTGAAAATGAATTCAAAAAAACTATAGATTACAGTTCGAAAAATTTTTAACTTTCCACAGAAATAATAAAGAGAATATTTCAGGATGAAAATTGTTTCACCACGAGGAAAATGGGCGAATAAAAAACTCGTGGGTTCTTTAACGGACTTAAACGAGGGGTGGAACTGTTTTATGAGAGCACGTATATGATACGAGGGGGGGGGCTTAGAATACCTTGGAAGGACGTTCTGAGTCTTATGGTATTTGAAGCTTTGCATATCTGACTCATTGAAGGGGCTAAATCAATCGGTACATGAAGCATTGCATATCTAGTTACTCGTCGGGGCTATCTTCAGGCTACATACACCGACCCCCGAGAAAGGGTCTAGCTCCGAGCTTTGCCGGCCGGCCGGCCAGACGACAGACGACGGACGTTTTTTCCAACATTCCGACAAACCAGGTTCTCTGTTAAAAACATTCACGCAGTAGTGTAAGTAGTGCACGACTTTCTGTCCGACACGGTCAGAATGGGTTAATAAGTTGACTGGTGAAAAGGATTTTCAACAAGGAACCTGTGTTATCGGGGGATTTTTCGGAAAAGACGTCCGCCGTAAACATTTTCAAAGTACCCCTCCAAGTCCCCCTCCCATCATATATAGCTTAGAAGCCGGGCCTGTGACGTCACAGTTTGATGACTTCATAGGTCAGCCTTGAGACGTCACAATCTGATGATGTCATAAATCAGTTTTTTCGAAGTTCCCCTCTTGTAAAAGAAGAGGGTAAGTGTGGACGTTCACAAGAATTATAAATGGACGAGGATGGAAGAGAAAACATGACAAAAAAAAATCAGGGTCGCAAGTTTTGCAAGGGCGAGCGTGGAACCCGCAGCACCCGTATTCCACTGCGGAAGGCCATTTAAAAAGTAGAACATATAGAAAATCCCATCATATATATTATATAACTCGAGAGTCAACATTTTTTCAAGTCCCCCTCCTATCCTATACAGCTTGGAGGTCGAAATTATTCCAAGTCCCTCTCCTATCATACACCGGGTGGACCAGAAAGATGTTACCAGTCAAATGGGAGTTTGCACTAGATCTGTTCAAGCGTAAAAACGCGAAATGTTAGACGTATACTTTAAATCTACAAAATTTGTATCTCAATTTTATCTTCAATTTGCGCCCTTACTCAACTTTCGACGACTTTTTTGAGCCGAGTTATGGACCAAAATGTGCCAAAAATTGACAATATGCCAAGATTCCCAAAATGAAAAATTAAAAATTCCCCCCCCCCCCCTATTAAGCTTCGTAGGGTTATTTAGTTTTTTTTCGGAATCAACGTTAAATTTCACTTTCAAATCAAGGAAAACGATTTTAAATTTTTGAGAATTTTGGCAAATTGGTCAATTTTTGGCACATTTTGGTCCATACCTTGGCTCAAAAAAGTCGTAGAAAGTTGAGTAGGGACGCAAATTGAAGATAAAATTGAGATACAAATTTCGTAGATTTGAAGTATACGTCTAACGTTTCGAGTTTTTGGACTGGAGTGAATTTAGCGCAAACTCCTTGGTCGACACTGTACAGCTCAAGAGTGGAAATTTTCGCAAGTCCCTCTCCCCCCCCCCCCATCATATATAGCTTAGAGGTCGAAATTATTCTAAGCCCCTCCTATCATAAATAGCTCAAGAGTCGACATTTTTCGAACTCCTTCCCCCCTCTCCGTGACGTCATCAACCTTGGACCACTCGCAATCGCAGACAAAAATTTCTCATATCCCCTCCTATCATAAATAGCTCAAGAGTCGAAATTTTTTCAACTCCCTCACCCCTCTCCGTGACGTCACCATCGCGGGCGAAAATTTCCCAAATCCCCTCCTATCATAAATAGCTCTAGAGATGAAATTTCTCTAACTCGGTCCCCCCTCATCAACCTTAGACCGCTCGCGATTGCAGACAAAAATTTCTCAAGTCCCCTCCTATTATAAAGAGCTTGAGAATCGAAATTTTTCCAACTCCCTTACCCCTCTCCGTGACGTCACCATCGCGGGCGAAAATCTCTCAAGTCCCCTCCTACCATAAATAGCTAAAGAGTCAAAATTTTCCCAACCCCCCCCCCCCTCTCCGTAACGTCATCAACCTTGTGAGTCATCAACTTTGGACCGCTCGCGATCGCACATGAAAATTTCTCAAGTCCCCTCCCATCATAAATAGCTCAAGAGTTGAAATTTCTCTAACTCGGTCCCCCCTCTCCGTGACGTCATCAACCTTAGACCGCTCGCGACAACGGATTCGTGTTCAGCGTTGAAAAGTATCTAAGAATCACTTGATAGAATCTTTGTAACAGGATGTTCAGTAGTGTAATCCAATGAATTTTATTTTATTTCAGGGTAGGAGTTATCTAAAACGTGAAAATACATCCTACTTCCCCCTGTCCACCTTGCTACGAGGCTATAATAATTGTTTCTACCGTGTTTGCAAATTTATATTTCGATTACCCCGCTGAATATTTTTAGAATCGTATCAACTCAATTGGAAATGCGTTGAGGAATTACTCGTACTATCAAATAATCCTCGAAAAAATTGTTGGTGTTCATCTTCAGATATGAGACTATAATTTGTCTAACTCTCGAAAAAATCCATCTACTAGTTTTGGAGGAGATCCGCGGACAAATTTCATATAAGCATAGAAACCTGAATTTTTTTTTCAAGCTGAAAGTAATGTAGGGCCTCCAAAGCGGCGAGAAAGTTCATTGCTTCCTCCCCCTGTCAATCTTGCTACAGATGTAATACCTCACTTTTCGAGCTATAAAAGTCGGTAAAAAAAGAGCTTCGCAATCACTTTCTCCTACACGTTATTTTTAGACTAGCATTAGTCTAGTATTCTTTATATTAGGCTGAGTGGCTCAATTCTTCATCACCTCCGATTCCTGGCATCACTTAATGCTATCTCCAGCTGCTATTCTTCTCGTGCGCTCATAATTTGTATTCACACTCTCATCACCATTTTCTATGCAAATTCCATCCCAAAATCCTTCGTCTGGGAATCCAGCCACAAGGAGATCTCGAAAAACGAAAAAACTTGGTCATATTGTAGTATTATTAAATTTTCTGGCATAGCCAAATAAATGAAAATCATGTTCCATGTCTTTTATATTTTATCAGTCATCATGAAATATTTCAGTCTAGGCTTCTACTAGGTCAAGTGTTCGTGAGATATTATTCGTTTACCCCCTTACCTATCTTGGCGTCGTATAAGTCTTGTATGAGAAATATTTTGAGGTAATTGTGGGTGTTCTATATTTTGAGGTATCAACTTTCGGTGGGGCGAACGAGCGATCTCGCTGTTGTATTGGAATAGTATGAGAAAATTCAAGTCTTTTTTGAGAAATATAAGGTAGAGCGAACTCGCTCCGCTCGTTCGCCCCCTGTCTCGGTGCTGTATTGGAATGGTATGAGACAATTCAAGTCTAGGGGACTTGGAAAAATTTCGACTATCCAGCCATATATGATAGGAAGAGGGACTTAAAAAACTTTACCTATCATGGCGTCGTATAAGTCATCTATGAGAAATATGAGGTAGCGCGAACTCGCTGTTGTATTGGAATGGTATGTGACAATTCAAGTGTAGGGGACTTGGAAAAATTTCGACTATCCAGCCTTTATTTATTTAATTGTTTAATTATTCAATTATTTAAATATTTAAATATTTAATTATTTAATATTATTTATTTATTTATTTATTTATTTATTTATTTATTTATTTATTTATTTATTTATTTATTTATTTATTTATTATTAATTCTTGTACTAGGTCAAGTGTTCGTGAGATATTATTCGTTTACCCATTTACCTATCTTGGCGTCGTATAAGTCTTGTATGAGAAATATTTTGAGGTAATTGTGGGTGTTCTATATTTTGAGGTATCAACTTTCGGTGGGGCGAACGAGCGATCTCGCTGTTGTATTGGAATGGTATGAGAAAATTCAAGTCTTTTTTGAGAAATATGAGGTAGCGCGAACTCGCTCCGCTCGTTCGCCCCCTGTCTCGGTGTTGTATTGGTATGGTATGAGACAATTCAAGTCTAGCGGACTTGGAAAAATTTCGACTATTCAGCCTTTATTTATTTAATTATTTAATTATTCAATTATTCAATTATTTAATTATTTAATTATTTAATTATTCAATTATTCAATTATTTAATTATTTAATTATTTAATTATTCAATTATTTAATTATTCAATTATTCAATTATTTAATTATTTAATTTTTAATTATTTAATTATTCAATTATTTAATATTATTTATTTATTTATTTATTTATTTATTTATTCATTTATTTATTTATTTATTTATTTATTCATTTATTTATTTATTATTAATTCTTCTACTAGGTCAAGCGTTCGTGAGATATTATTCGTTTACCCCTTTACCTATCTTGGCGTCGTATAAGTCTTGTATGAGAAATATTTTGAGGTAATTGTGGGTGTTCAATATTTTGAGGTATCAACTTTCGGTGGGGCGAACGAGCGATCTCGCTGTTGTATTGGAATGGTATGAGAAAATTCAAGTCTTCTATGAGAAATATGAGGTAGGGCGAACGAGCGGCCTCGCTGTTGTATTGGAATGGTATGAGACAATTCAAGTCTAGGGGACTTGGAAAAATGTCGACTATCCAGCCATATATGATAGGAAGGGGGACTTAGAAAATTTTCCAATTATCAATTATATTAATTATTTAATTATTTATTTATTTTATTATTTAATTATTTAATTATTGAATTATTTATTTATTTATTTGATTATTTAATTATATTAATTATTTAATTATTTATTTATTTAATTATTTAATTTTCTTTATTTATTTAATTATTTAATTATATTATTTATTTAAATATTTATTTATTTATTTATTTAATTATTTAATTATTAATTAATTAATTAATTATTTATTATTATTACGCGGGGTGTACTCGCGAATTTCTGAATCATCCAAGGGGTAGAGATTTACTAATTATTAATTATATTAATTATTTAATTATTTATTTATTTAATTATTTAATTATTTAATTATTTATTTATTTAATTATTTAATTATCTATTTATTTAATTATTTAATTATTTAATTTTTTATTAATTAATTATTTATTATTATTACGCGGGTGTACTCGCGAATTTCTGAATCACCCACGGGGTAGAGATTTTCTAATTATTAATTATATTATTTATTTAATTATTTATTTATTTAATTATTTATTTATTTAATTATTTAATTATTTATTTATTTAATTATTTAATTATTTAATTATTTGATTTTTATTAATTAATTAATTAATTATTTATTATTATTACGCGGGGTGTACTCGCGAATTTCTGAATCACCCACTGGGTAGAGATTTCTCTTGACGGGGGGGGGGGGGGGGGGGGGGGGTACTCGCGAGTTTCAAAATCGGGGTCTGGCGAGAGAAAAGACATGGAACATGTCAAAAATCGACGTCGAAGCCAAAGAAGAAACCAGTCACTCATCAGTCAACCCCTCATTCCTTGCCTCACGCTTCAACCTGTCCAAACGCATTAAGAAACAAATATATTGCACCCGAGCCCAGTTCACTCGTTAGTCAAACCTCAAATCTCACTCGAAGAAGCTAGTTCAAATTGAAAATGATATTCCTATCTCCTGGAACACCTCAAATCAACTATGAACCACTATCATATGTGTATACACGAAAAAATGACGTATAAATAAATAATTAATTAAAAATAAAGTCACCAAGAGCAAGATGGTCTCGCAGCACACTTGATGAAGATTAAAAAATTATACTCTATCATTCAAACTCAACATTTTCACGATCGAGTACCTATGACTAATAATAAAAAAATGAATAACTCGCCATTGCCACTATCCGTTCAAAAACAAATTTAACAAAAACAAAATTCAAGGCTCTAGGTGCTGTAGAAAACACGTAGGAAGAATGAATAAAATATTATTGAAAAAAAAATTCAATGAACTCTTCGTCAAGAATGAACCAAGAATGAATCTGTTGAAAGGTTTACTGATAACAAAAAGGATAGGAAAATCGGCTTCTCGTAACGGTGAGAAATTTTTCAAAAAAATGATTATTTCTCGAGAACTACTTTTGGCGAATTGGTCAATTTTTGACACATTTTGGTCGATAACTCGACTCAAAAAAGTCGTAGAAAGTTGAGTAGGGGCGCGGAAATTTAAGATAAAATTGAGATACAAATTTCGTAGATTCAAAGTGTACGAGATCTAATGTTACGCGTTTTCGCGCTGTAGTGAATTTTGCGCATACTCCCATTTAACTGGTAACATCTTTCTGGTCCACCCGGTATACCCAAAGGCTAAAAGATACAGTCCATCTGAGGACGTTATATGACAGGAAATTTTCGACGTCATCAGATGAACTCTCGGAACAAAAGCATACATCATCTTCGAATATATCATCATTTGCATTAATATCGCCCCAAAGCTACCAAAAGCTTTCAGTTTTATACACATGAAAAAGTGATATTGAAGCTAGATATATGATGGAAAGAGGATTTCGCAAGAAGTAGGAGAAAGATGTGAGTTCGTCATGAGGGACTTGAATATTTTTATGATCGGATGTTTAGGACTGGAAACACTGAGACTGTCTTTTCCTGATGAGAGTGAAGGAGGGTGGTGCATGATGATTTTTTTGGCTTGTCTACATTAAACTCTCGACCCTGATGCTAAGACTGGTGTACTTGTCCGTGAAACAAAAAACAATTTTACTGGCACGATTGTATTACCAAGCATATGCTGAAAGTGAAGTTCGACCACAAACGACGAAGACGTGAGAATATTTATGGGCATCGTAAGATATCAAGGGAGGAAAATTTCGTCCATGGTCATGGATACTGAAAAATTTTTTATGGTAAGTTTAGAAGACGACAAGACCTGACACTCATTTGAGAGGAAACAATATTATCTGCTCTTTAAAAAACCCGTCAGGGTCCAAACAACCGTAAGATCTAATCTCACAGTTTTATTGAGTCGGGTACAAATCAGTTTTTAGTAAAAAAAAAAAACGTTATTCTCAGAGTATAAATTGAAGAGCTCGAGTTTTCTAACAAAGATTTCTTTTAAATCACCGTATTTTTTTCACTCATAAAATGAGCCATTTTAAAGCGAAAAATTTCATTCGAGTAAACAATCAGATTATATCTTGGGTTTCTTGTAATTAAAGTAAAATTTTTTTCCAAAGTAAATTACTTCACGACCAAATTTTTTTTTCTTTTACTCTCATTGTTCTCATCTTCATCGGACGTAACCTACTTTAAATTCACTTTTGTAATCTACAGTTTTACGGGAGCAAGTTTGCCGGTACATTAATTCGCGAGTGTTTCCTAGAGTATCGCACATTTAGTACCTCCTTCGTCTGATTGTTTAAAGCTTATGGAAAGAAAGAACTAACATCGAGGAGATGAGAGACAAAAAAAAAAAAAAAAAAAAGGCCTAAAGAGTAATTTGAAAGTTTCGAGCTTCTACGAAGGTACCATCTTCTTGTCATTGTGAATCATGAAACAAAATTTTTCTTCGACTTGTGCAGACTGACCGCACAGTAAAATCGGGAAAACAAATTTGAATTCGAACGTCACAAAATAAACTGCGTCTACCTATTTTATGCTCAACTTTTCGACGCTCACGCCATGAAAGTAATGTCGAAAAACGAAGTTCAATGTAATTCGATTAAATTACTTTATTCGAGAGCGATTTCTGCCATTGGATTGCTTTCAATTGTCGTAATGGAAGTGTATGGTGCCTCTTATCGCTTGCTCAAAACATCACTTCGGTGAAGTCACTCACATAATATTGCTTGTTATTACATAAATAACTACGTGAACTTTTTCAGAATGATAGCTTATGGTTCTTCGGTTTCGCTTCTCTAATCACGTTTCGGCACTTAATTCGTAGTCTAAATGAACTTCGCAGAGTCGAAAGTCGTAGCGATTTGAAAAGATGGAAAATGGAAATTTCTTTGCCAGCTCACCCTCAACAATAGACTGCCTATAATCATATTTAAATTCCATTTTACAAAACTTCGGTTTTTAATGCATATCTTAAATCGAATTGAATATTACACAATTTTGATAAAAATAGAATTAGATCGTAAGTTGTTCATCACTGAGAAACAGACAAACTCTATCGTTTTTACACTTTGCGAGCACGCTAATAATTTGTTCTGTAATTTAGGTGGTGGTTTACTGGTAGAACTGATGAAACAAGCGGCACAAACTAAACAGTATGCAGAATTAGATCACGCTATCAAAACAAAAGTAGAACCTTTTCTCTACAATAAGGGAGAAGGCAGAAAAATACCGATATGGAAATTGGTTTTATTACGAAATAAAGAAAGAGCACGGTATAAGTTGGTAAGTAGCACTTTTACTTTAACTAGTCGTCAGTTGGGGCTATTAATCTTGGTGTACGAATTTATTCAATAATTATGTTGATAAATTAGAAAGGCAGTAAGGAAGGTAAACTTTCCATAGATTAATGTTGAGTGGAATTACAATGCGAACTGGAGTAAAAGTTAGTAAGTTGTAAGTATTGTACGATATCACAAATAGTTTGGTGGTTGTTTTTGGTAGCATGAATGAGAAAGGAGGGTGTATTTATGGAAGAACAGAGAGATGAGAATTGGGGACAGGGAAAAAAATGGTCAACTGTTAAATTGGTTTGTTGGCAGCAGGGGCAAGATGGAGGGGTTAGAATGTGAGAGTTATTTATGTGAGAGGGTGTAATTTTTTTGTGGCCCATTCTTACACGAGAAAGAATGACTTCTTCTTGTTCAGAGTTCCAAATAGATAAAGACCAGGAGACGGGGATTTTTTTAATACACTGAATTTTGTTGGATTGATTTTCCCAAAGTTTGTTCCATGATTGGGTGATGAGTGAACGGTAGAGATTCCTGTAGTCTTGGGATAGAACGGGGGAATTGTCAATTGTTCGGGTGTTTGGCGGTTTGATCAACAGCGTCATATTCGGAGAGGTCGAACGCCCGGGGAGCCATAATTATTTGGGTGTTAATCAAGTCTAAGATGAGAGGTGTGAATGATTGGATTAGAGTTGTGTGGGTCTGTAAGGGAGTGTAGTAAAGAAAGAGAGTCGTTGAGGAGAAGGAATTTGCCGTTTGGTGGTATTTGGGAGAGGTGGGAGAGGCAAGTAAATATACCCATAAGTTCGGCTATAAATACGGAAGCTATCGCGTTGTTAAACTACATTCCCGTCGATCGAGTTTGTGTAAGCTGCTTTATTGGATGTTTTAGACCCTTCGGAGAGGCAAAGGGTGTAGCAAAGATATTCTTGAACTAGATTCTGGGTGTATTAGGTATAAACAATGAACTCACCAAGGAGATCTGGAGGACTAGTCCACGTGCATAGAACGTTATCAACGTACCTGTGCCAATAGTAAATATGATTAAGTAACACCTGGTTCGAGGAAAAGAGGTCAAGTACAAACTTAGACACGAAAATTTCAGAGATGAGAGAGGCTAAAGGTGATCCAATAGGGATCTCTACTGATTGGTGAGTTTATGAGGTATTGACATGTTCCATGTCTTTTCTCTCGCCAGACCCCGATTTTGAAACTCGCGAGTACACCCCCCCCCCCCCCTCCCCCCCCCGTCAAGAGAAATCTCTACCCAGTGGGTGATTCAGAAATTCGCGAGTACACCCCGCGTAATAATAATAATCAATAATAAATAAATAAATAAATAAATAAATAATTAAATGATTAAATAATTAAATAATTATTTAATTATTTAATTAAATAATTAAATAATTAAATAAATAAATAATTAAATAAATAAATAATTAAATAATTAAATAAATAAATAAATAAATAAATAATTAAATAATTAAATAATTAAATAATTAAATAATTAAATAAATAAATAATTAAATAATTAAATAATTAATATAATTAATAATTAGTAAATCTCTACCCCTTGGGTGATGCAGAAATTCGCGAGTACACCCCGCGTAATAATAATAAATAATTAATTAATTAATTAATTAATTATTAAATAATTAAATAATTAAATAAATAAATAAATAAATATTTAAATCTATTATATAAACCTGTAAGCTCGCGCGCGTGACGCTAAAAAATCGAGTGACGCAAGAAAATCGCGTGCCGAAAATTCGCGTGGCCGAAAATTCAAGTGCCGCTATCTATTGGAAACTCGGTAAATCTGAAGCGCTACCTACGCATCGTTAGGGCGTGGTTAGGGCGGGTCAACCTTACAAACTACGACGCGACCGGTTAACCTGACCGTTCGAGTAGTTTCTCGCTGACCGTTCGAGTAGTTTCTGGAAGTAGGCTCTCTTCCTTCCGTTTTTTTGACAGTTCTCGAATGCTCTCGAAATGATCCAGCAGTAGCGACGATTGATATAAATAGAAGCGCGTGGCGCGGCGTTGCATCATTTTACGTTAGACTCATACACGCAACAGTTGTTCCATTTGTATCATTCGAAGTTGTATATTTTTCTTTCAAACAGTATGACGGACGGTAGCGTAGAGAATGAGATTCTACATGATGAATTGTCAGGGGATCTCATTAACGCATTTTTTGAAATAGTACGTAAAAATACTAATTTCTGCCCAGTCAATGTGTACTTGATGGGATTATGGGACGACATCAAACCGGCACAGCTCTTTAATGGGAGGCACATTCAAATATTGCCGACCAGACCCACCAAACGTCTGAATGAAATTTCACATTGGGTCACATTTTATTACAATAATGGTATCCTGTATGTCTATGACAGTTGCAATTCTCAACAGATAACATATACACAGAATACATTTTTACATCGGTTGTTTCCCTGTGGTTTTGAGGTGGAATATTGCACTGTGGACAAGCAGACAAATGGTCTAGATTGTGGTGTGTACGCAATTGCCTTCGCAACAGCTATTGCCTTCAATCAAAATCCATGTAACCTTAGATTTGAGCAACATGCTATGCGCCCTCATCTTCTCCAGTTATTCAATACAAAAACATTACATCCATTCCCCAAGTCAGTAAACCTGAGGACGAAACAAAAACATTCGTAATTCCTCGGGTTATATTCAAATTCACAACTGGGAAAAGAGGGCTTGAAATAATTCGTAGGCAGTATCCATTGCGGCTCGCGTATGCCATGACGGTAAATAAATCTCAGGGGCAAACGTTAGATGTAGTTGGCATCGATCTAAGGGAGCATTTATTTTCACACGGTCAACTCTATGTGGCGCTAAGCAGGGCACGAAGAAAGGATAACATTTGCCTCCTGACCAAGAAAGAGAACATTTTGAACAACGATTCAGTAGCCACTCGAAATATAGTACATGACATTTTATTGTCTTGGAAAGAGTAGTAATAATATGCGCCCCATCACATACCTATGGACGGTTAATGTAGGCTGAAAATAAAAGATTAATAATTATGATATTCTTTTATTTACTCCTATTTTTTGACTTTATTCCGGAAGAAGAAGAAAAAAATTTCAACCTCCTCATATACAGAAACGTGAAAGAAAGAGAAAAGGCCAGCGACGGTTCCCTACCTTCACGCGGTGCTGGCCGTTTTCACTGAGAGGGAACCGACCTCCATTGCAGTTTGTAAGAAATTTCAAAACAGCAATCCAACAAAGGGAAACTCAGTTCAAATTATAACTCCACATTGTAAGTCTTACAGAATAGTATGTGCAAGCGAAGCGACGATTCAACAACCTGACTAGATTTGCAAGATCAAAAAGGTATACATTTATCTTAATTCCTTTCCCAATCATAACCGACCTTTTACTTGAAATTTTTACTTCCTCCCCCACTCTTTAATAACTATGTATGATAATTAAAAATATACGTGGCTATGTTTTAGATCCATCGATCACTTTGAACGGGTATTTTAAAAGTTATAATATTTCTATCGTATGCACGGTTTTTATGGGGAATTTAGCCACCCCACTAAAATGTAACAACAACAATAACGAGCGAGCGAAGCGAGCGAGCAAAACACGCGAGCAGCGAAGCTGCTCGCGTCTGTTAGGAGCCGCCGGCAGGCCGAGCCGCCAAGGGCCGCCGAAGGCGGCCCGTCAGCGGCTCGTAATTAATATAATTAAATAATTAAATAAATAAAAAATTAAATAATTAATATAATTAATAATTAGAAAATCTCTACCCCTTGGATGATTTGACATGTTCCATGTCTTTTCTCTCGCCAGACCCCGATTGTGAAACTCGCGAGTACACCCCGCGTAATAATAATAATCAATAATTAATAAATAAATAAATAAATAAATAAATAAATAAATAAATAAATAAATAAATAAATAAATAAATAAATAATTAAATAAATAAATAAATGAATAAATAAATAATTAAATAATTAAATAATTAAATAATTAAATAAATAAATAAATATTTAAATAAATAAATAATTAAATAATTGAATAATTGAATAATTAAATAAATAAATAATAAAATGATTAAATAATTAAATAAATAAATAATAAAATAATTAAATAATTAAATAAATAAATAATTAAATAATTAAATAATTCAATAATTCAATAATTAAATAAATAAATATTTAAATATTTAATATAATTAAATAATTAAATAAATAAATAATTAATATAATTAAATAGTCAAATAAATAAATAAATAATTGAATAATTAAATAATTAAATAATTAATATAATTGATAATTAGAAAATTTCCTAAGTCCCTCTTCGTATCATATATGGCTGGATAGTCGAAATTTTTCCATGTCCCCTAGACTTGAATTGTCTTATACCATTCCAATACAATAGCGAGACAGGGGGCGAACGAGCGGAGCGAGTTCGCGCTACCTCATATTTCTCAAAGAAGACTTGAATTTTCTCAAACCATTCCCATACAACAGCGAGATCGCTCGTTCGCCCCACCGAAAGTTGATACCTCAAAATATAGAACACCCACAATTACCTCAAAATATTTCTCATACGAGACTTATACGACGCCAAGATAGGTAAAGGGGTAATCGAATAATATCTCACGAACACTTGACCTAGTACAAGAATTAATAATAAATAAATAAATAAATAAATAAATAAATAAATAATATTAAATAATTAAATAATTAAATATTTAAATAATTGAATAATTAAACAATTAAATAAATAAAGGCTGGATAGTCGAAATTTTTCCATGTCCCCTACACTTGAATTGTCACATACCATTCCAATACAACAGCGAGACAGGGGGCGAACGAGCGGAGCGAGTTCGCGCTACCTCATATTTCTCATAGATGACTTATACGACGCCAAGATAGGTGAAGTTTTTTAAGTCCCTCTTCCTATCATATAGGGCTGGATAGTCGAAATTTTTCCCTGTCCCCTAGACTTGAATTGTCTCATACCATTCCAATACAACAGCGAGACAGGGGGCGAACGAGCGGAGCGAGTTCGCGCTACCTCATATTTCTCAAAAAAGACTTGAATTTTCTCATACCATTCCAATACAACAGCGAGATCGCTCGTTCGCCCCACCGAAAGTTGATATCTCAAAATATAGAACACCCACAATTACCTCAAAATATTTCTCATACATGACTTATACGACGCCAAGATAGGTAAAGGGGTAAACGAATAATATCTCACGAACACTTGACCTAGTAGAAGCCTAGACTGAAATATTTCATGATGACTGATAAAATATAAAAGACATGGAACATGATTTTCATTTATTTGGCTATGCCAGAAAATTTAATAACTACAATATGACCAAGTTACAAATTCAATCAAGCAAATTCAATCTTAATTCTCGGTACCCTTCCATGAAATTTACTGTGGAAATGGGGGGAATCTTCCATTAACTGTTTGGATTTATCGATCTCTACAATAACACGGTATCCATGAGTTTGGAATATACAGGAAAGATACTACGACCGATGTTTTAGTCCACGGAGGTTCGTTCTGTCCTGTTGCTCGTAAGATGGCTGCTTTCAATAGCCTAGTTCACAGACTGACTCGTATCCCTTTAAGTCAGGCTGCCTTCAATGAAGAATTACTGACAATAAAACACATGGCTAGAGTGAATGGGGTCAATGTCGACGTTGACGTGATGGTTCGGAGGAAAATTACTGGAGCATCCTTGATTCCACACCTCCCTCCCCCGAGACACGATCCGTGATCGTCGTTTGCGTAGGATCAGCCTCCCTTTCCTGGGGAAGTTCTCCCTCCAATTGGGTCGGGCCCTCCGCCAGTTTGGTTTCAGACCATCAGCTTTTTAGAAGCCTACCAACGTTAAAGGGTTGTTTGTGAGGCTGAAGGACCCCACACCCGTTGATGAGAGGAGTGGTGTCAACAGGGAACCTGTTTTTTGGGTGTCTTTTTGAGAAATTTGCCGTGCGCCGTCCACCGTCCAGCAAAAAACTTGGAAAAATTCCTACTCTCAAGCCATACATGATAGAAGAGGGACTTGGAAAAACGACGGCTTCCTTAACGAAGTTAAACGAGGAACGTAGGGAACCTGTTTTATGAGTCAAATGGGATTTTGTAATGAAAATTCAAGGAAGCCTAGACCTAGATAAAGCTAGTATAAAGAAGGCCTAGACCTAGCCTAGTAGAATATTATAGTTTGAGTCTAAATTTTTCTCGAATCTCCAGCTATATATTCCAAGTCCCTTTCATATCTTCTATCTCAATCTTATCTTTAATTTGAGCCACATCCGAAGTTTCTACGACTTTTCTGAGCCGAGTTATGGACCGAAATGTGCCGTAATTTCACAGAAGGGGTTCCCAAAGTTGTGAATTATCGAAAGACAATTTTCCTATTGAAAAAGTCGCGTAATCTGCAAAGTGTTCCCCGATCCTAGAGTAAAATTTGGCGCTGAATCTGAATAAGATTGTTGAAAAATTCTGCGAAGGACCAAAACGGGTTTATGGGCCCAATGAGGGTCGAAATTTCCCCAAAATGATGAAATCGCCTAATCTTTGAAGTTTTTCTCGATTCTGAGATAAAATTGGCGCCGAATCTGAATAAAATTGTTGAAAAATTCTGCGAAGCACCAAAATGGGTTTATGGGCCCAAAAAGAGTCAACAATTCCCTAAAATGATAAAATCGCCTCATCTTCGAAGTTTTTTTCGTTTCTGAGACAAAATTTAAAGCTGAATCTGAATAAAATTGTTAAGATATCTTGCGGAACACCAAAATGGGTTAATGGGACCAAAAAGGGTCAGTATTTCTCCAAAACGAAAAAAATTGCCTAATCTTCAAAATTTTTCTCGATTCTGAGATAAAATTGGCGCCGAATCTGAATAAAATTGTTGAAAAATTCTGCGAAGCACCAAAATGGGTTTATGGGCCCAAAAAGAGTCAACAATTCCCTAAAATGATAAAATCGCCTCATCTTCGAAGTTTTTTTCGTTTCTGAGACAAAATTTAAAGCTGAATCTGAATAAAATTGTTAAGATATCTTGCGGAACGCCAAAATGGGTTAATGGGACCAAAAAGGGTCAGTATTTCTCCAAAACGAAAAAAATTGCCTAATCTTCAAAATTTTTCTCGATTCTGAGATAAAATTGGCGCCGAATCTGAATAAAATTGTTGAAAAATTCTGCGAAGCACCAAAATGGGTTTATGGGCCCAAAAAGAGTCAACATTTCCCTAAAATAATAAAATCGCCTCATCTTCGAAGTTTTTTTCGTTTCTGAGACAAAATTTAAAACTGAATCTGAATAAAATTGTTAAGATATCTTGCGGAACACCAAAATGGGTTAATGGGACCAAAAAGGGTCAGTATTTCTCCAAAACGAAAAAAATTGCCTAATCTTCAAAATTTTTCTCGATTCTAGGGTAAAATTGTGTGCTTAGTTGTAAAAAAAAACTGTTGAATAAAAAATGTGTGCAAGTGCCCAAAGACGATTACAATTTTACCAACTTGGAAAATCGCTTAGTCTTTTCAATTTTATTTGGTTCTCATAGAAATCGAGCTTCGCGAGAACAAAAGATTGGTTGCGGTTGGGAAAAAGTGCGAAAACTCTCGTTGTTTCAGGCAAAGTAAGGTATGATACCGCAAAGTTGGTCTTCTGTTGCGTGCCCGCGATGAAAGTCCCACTTATGTTTGAAGCAGTGCAAAAACTCCTAGATTCAGCCAATGGGAGGTATGATACCGCGAATTTGGTCTTGCTCGTGATGAGATGTCAACTACAGTTCAGTATTTGATTGAGGCAGACGAATGCCCGGAATTGCTCGGGGCTTCACGCGCTGAAGGGAATGATGTCCTTGAGATTGTCTTCTGTTATGAGCTTGCGGTGAGAGATTGGGTAGGACCCCCTGTTCAATAGAGGCGGATAAATCCGATAAATTTCCCGTGGAGACCCGCGAAGTAGGGAAGAGTACTAGGAAGATTGTTGTCTGCCATGAGCTCGCGGTGAGAGACTAGTTGGAGCCCTGTGTTTGATCTAATTGGGAGAGTACGTGAAAATTCTCGTTGTTTCAGGCAAATGTGAAAAACATACCGCGAAGATCGCGTTCCAGTGTGACCTCGCCAGGAGAGAACTGTAACAGCCCCGTTTTATCTAGGCAGGTGAATTCAAGAAAATTCTCGTTTCCACAGCCAGTGTTGGGAAGGATGTCCCGAGACCGTTGTTCGTTAAGCTTGCCGTCAGAGAACGATCAAGACCCTACGTTCGATAAGGCACCGGATCCGAGAAAATTCTCGTACTTTTGCGCGAGGAAGGAACGATACTGTGAAGCTCGTCTTTCGTCATGAGCTCGCGGTGAGAGAAGGATCAAGGCCCGTGTTCGATAGAGGCAGGCAGATGCGTGAGAATTCTCGTACGTTTGAGCGAAAGAAAAAATCATGCTGTGAGGCTGATCTTTCGTCATGAGCTCGCGGTGAGAGAACGATGGAGGCCCCGTGTTTGATAGAGACACGCGGGTGCGAGAAAATCCTCGTAGATTTCCGCGAAGGAAGGAACGATACTGTGAAGCTGGTCTCCGTCATGAGCTCGCGGTGAGCTGTAGCTGATCGATCATCACGAGCAAGGCCGAATTCGCGGTACCCTCCCATTGCCTGAATCAAGGAGTTTTTGCAGTTTAGCCCGATTGGTAGGGCGTCAGTTGATCTCTCTTTGCAAGCACGCAACAGAAGACCAACTTTGCGTCCTTTGCCGAAAACAACGTGAGTTTTCGCACTTTTTCCCGCTTTGGTCATACGCAGAGGCCTAGTCGATCTCTCACCGCGAACCTTCAACGGAAGACGAAGTTGTCGTCTCCTGCCAATCCCCAAATGAGGAGAATTTCCGCAATTTCCTCTTTCGGATTTGTCACCCGACGCTAGTCGATCTCTCACTCCGCAAGCACTCAACGGAAGACGAACTTGTCGATATTCCTTCCATCCTCTGAATCAACAATTTTACTGCAGAATGAGAATTTTTGATTTTTCATTTTGGAGATCATCTAGGGCCATTTTAGTATTTTTCTTGGACTCGCCGCAAAAATTTACTCCAGAATTGAAAACAACACTTGAAGACTACGAATTCTTCATCTTGGAGGAATTTTGACCCATTTTGGTGCTCCGAAGTATTATTTCAGCATTTTTTTTGACTCAGCGCGAAATTCCACTTGAAAATCGAATTAAAATTTGAAAGTTTGAACGATTTTCCAATTTGGGAAAATTTTGGGTGCTTCGAAGAACTCTGTGAGCATTTTTTTCGAACTCAGCGCGAAATTCCACTTGAAAATCGAATCAAAATATGAAAATTTGAACAATTTTCCAATTTGGGAAAATGTTGGCCCTTTTTGGGCCTATTAACCCCTTTTTGGTGCTTCGTAGAATGCTGTGAGCATTTTTTTCCAACTCAGCGCGAAATTCCACTTGAAAATCGAATTAAAGTTTGAACAATTTTCCAATTTGGCGAAATTTTGACCCTTTTTGGGCCCATTAGTAACCCGTTTCGGTGCTTCGAAGAATTTTTTAAACATTTTTTTTCAGACTCAGTGCGAAATTCCTCTGAAAAATCGATTTACAATTCAGAATTTTTACCGATTTTCCACCTTGAGGAAATTTTGTCCCTTTTTGGGCCCATTAACCCATTTTGGTGCTTCTTAGGTTTTTGTTCCTATTTTTTCGTTTTCCCCATCCAAATTCACTTGAGAAACAATAATTTAATTATGAAAATTTTCGAAATTCAGTTCAATACTGTAAATTAATTAATTTTCAAGCCCTATTTTGGGAACCCTGACGATTTGGTGAATTTTCGGCACATTTTGGTCCATAACTCAGCTCAGAAAAGTCGTAGAAACTTCGGGTCCGGCTCAAATTAAAGATAAAATTAAGATACAAAATGCGTATATTTAAACGATACGTCTAACGTTTTGCGTTTTCGCGCTACGACAGATTTAGCGCAAACTCCCATTTAACTGGTAACATCTTTCTGCCCCACCCTGTATAGTAAGATTTATAATTTTATGAATTAAAATAGTGCGTAATTCCACCAGTGACATCATTATCACGTGACAGTCCCTCGCATAGAAGGTTTTGGCAACATCACTCGTCAAAATTGAAATTAAACTCCTGTCAAGTTGATCTCGATTGAAAACATGTGAAGATGTTTGACAACCATAGGTGTCCTATCCAGATAGTTAACAACGTTGTCATTGCAGAGCCGATGTCTCCGGGTAAACTTGCGCACAACTGTCAACACTGTAATTGATTGAGATGTCACCAGAAAAACAGACTTCATTTCAAGTAGGTACTGAGAAGTACTCACGCATAGCGAGTTAGAGAAAATACAAACCTCACTGTCGCAGGTCATAAGAAATATTACTACTGATCAGAGAGATACTCGTGAATTAATACTCATTTCTGTGATAGCTTTACTACAGGTTAGAAATCATAAACAATACCATATGATACATACTATGTAAGCGCATAAAGTAAAGAAATACACTCACCGAAGCAGATAATTTTTAATCAAGCAGACAGCACGTACAACGACTAAAGAAGAGATGAATCTCAAACTCATCCGATTAGGAAGCTACCTCCCTCATGAGTGAGGATAAGGACTGATGACGATGATCTATTTTAATCCTTCGTATTGTATTTGTCATCTCAACACGTTATAACCTTACTTTACTTTCCTCCAAATAACAAAAATAACACATTCTGAGTGACTGGCCAGTGCCGAAGTCAAATTATCTAAAACACTGCACTAAAACAAGCTGTCATGAATAAAAAATGACAAATTGACTTCAGTCATAATTATCTCTTGCGCAGCTCAAATGGCGCATCTCTGTAAACAATAAACATATACAAATCTGTTGTTAGAGCTAACGACCAGAATCATCAAGTGATAGGTAACAAAAATTCTATCTTAAAATAGGTACTTCAGACTTCTCTTCTCGTCATATAGCACACCAGTAATATCCTGCAAGATCTCTGATCTGATTCCCCTTGAAAACAATTTCTGCAATTCATTCGACACTTCATTCGCGATGAAAAACTACAGCCAGATGTCGCATATTTTCATTCCCAAACGTGTACATCTGCAGTCACTCAACTTGTGTCGATCAACGACAACGATCATCCTATGGTTTCATACTTCTAAAATTCATCAAATTGTATTATTCTCCATAAGTACCGACTTAATAAACGCAATCACTCGCCCTTTCGCTAGAATAATGCTCGAAATTGCACGATGCCTCGAACTCTTCGAGTGTAATAACGTCGATGTACGACAGTTCTATACAAGAAGTTTATGATGAAAAAGAGAAAACAACTTTTCGTCTACGTCTTACAAAGCGACGAATAAAGAAAAACGAATAGCGTTAGAATGCAGTGCTACACTTGGCTGTTTGAAGCTTTCTTTTTGATTGCCAACTTCACTTAGGGCGAAATTTTATTTAGCATTGCTTGTGGTTTTCCAAGTCCATACATTCTATGAACAGCAAATATAATGAAATCTTGACGTCAACTTGCGTTGAGTGCAATTTCCAACCCTTTGGAATGTCCGTCATCAAAATGACAAATCGACAGAAGGTGGTTAACTGGTATTGGTATAGAGAAATCAAGTTTTTTTTTTTTTTTTTTTTTCTCCTCAAGTTCATTTCAAGAAAATGCTACGTGTCAACGTTTCTTTTTACATAGGCGAACGACGAAAACGAAAATCAAAACGATAAAAATCCTTAAAAAGGCGCTTTTCATTTCCTACTAGGTACCAGTGAATCACAATTTAATGACATCATTTTTCCCTTTCATCGTAACTCATATCGTATAGGTATACGTACAATCGTCGTAACACCTTTCAGCATTTTAACCCTATACGCGCGATATTTGTTTTTGTCATCATGTTCGAAGCTTTGACAATTTCATTACTCTGGAGGCCGAACGAGTTTATATTGCTTGTATTCCACCTATAAGGTATATATGGTCATAGAAAGTTGCATAGCGATATAATACCGCTAAGACATCTTCTAAATCACCATCTCACCAATCCTAGAATAGAAAAAGGAAAAACTTTTAGAGAAGCAAGACGAGAAATCGCCAGGTTGAAGACAGTACCTTGATGAACGTCATTAAACTGAACAAGAAATGGAATCGTATTTGTAAATGCTATTTAACAATCTAAAGGGAGTGAAAAAGAAATCCAAAGTTATGGGAAAAAAGTAAAAACGGCGCATTTACGAGTATTACTGATCCAGAGAGAGAGAGAACCGTAAAGAAAATTATAAACTTTCTTTTGAAGAGTCATTTGAAGAATAACGCCTATATTGATCAAAAAATTGTAACAGTACAACACTGGTAGAATTAAGATGGTTTCTTTCCTTTTTCCTAGCTGAAGTAAGTCACTATGACAGGGGATAGAGCGGAAGTCCATCTTGTGCGAGATTATGTCTCCAGCTGCTGACTGCAGTTTGCATTTAGAGGTTCTTCACAATAAATACCCACATTAACGTCATAACCGCTGAACGCCTTTATCACCTTGTTCGCCTACTTTTCTATGTAACGTACTGAACCGGACTACTTCGACTCTCTGGGCTGTTCCTTTCTTTGCTTCTGTTTTCCCAAGGACTCCCTCAATTACGCCTCTAGGGTAGCCGTTGGTTGCTGCGATCTGCTTTACCATCCACTTCTGTCGTCTTTTCTTCATTGTTCTTCAGGATAGAAATTGCTCGTTAGCGGTAGTTCTGAAACTTCGTTGACTTGTGCTTAGGATGGTGGTAGGAGTCGTTTGAGAAGATGGTGTCGGTATACTTTAGCATTCTGTAGATTTTCTATTCTATCCTGTTGTTCTCCAGTGTGAGTGTTAAATACAAATAGTCGATGGTCTCATTATACCCTCTTCCATTGTGAATTTTGTTTTCATTTATCGCAGTCGTCTCCAGAAGGGATTGGTCCACCTTTCTATAAGTGCCTGACAACACAATTAGAGTATCATGTATTTAGCCCAGGGTACGATCGAGTTTCTCAACTTGATGATATGCCTTTTCCAAATCATTTATGAATATCTCTGCCAGTACCGGTGACAGCAGTGATCTCATCGCTAGTCCCCTTTTCTGGCTGTAGAACATTAAATCGGCAGGGCAGTGGTTCTGGTCTAAGATTTCTTCCGCACCATATTGGCGTACTTCAACCCTTCAGGGTTTCCTTAGTATCCGTTGGTTTGTAGCAGAGTAAGAAGTTCTTCCTTTGGTATGGTACCAAACATGTTCGTCACATCCAAGGGCACGAGTTTATCTTCACTCTGTCCAACAGCTCTATCAGCTCCTTGTTGTTTCTGATATTTCGTTATAGTCACAGATTTCCAATTTACCTTTTCTTGTAATGTAATAAAACCCGACCAACACCTGGGTGCTACTGGGTTCATCTCAAATTGTTCTCATTCAACAGAGGCCTGATACCCACTTTTTGTGTGTAGTTGTCCCTCTCCATTACCACTACCGTGTTGCTTTCGTCCGCCTTTGTCAAGATCAAGTTGTTCTGTCTGATCTTCTTTTGTAAATTTGTGACATTCCCCTGCATTACTTGCGTTCTGTTATTACTTCGGCACATATCCTCTTCGATATCTAACACTACTTTCCCAATAATGTTTAAGGCTTCTGTGCTCGGGTCATATTCCTTATTTGCAGGTAACCAAGGTTTGGGGTCTTGTTCTTTAGTGGCGTTACAACTAATGATGGGGTAACACCTGAAAGTACTAGTAACTTGACAGGGGAGGCAGAAAAATTTCAATTCCCTCCAAATGTAACGGAGGTTGAAAGAAGCGGGCATTAACCAGTGATTCCTGAAGAATCTATTTTTAGATCTGAGTGCATAACGTACATTGCTAAGGAACCTGGTTTAGGAGATTATTTGGGAAGAATAACTGGTGTCACCGTCTTTCCAGAAAATCGTAGTTCCAAGTAGGGAGGGAACTATTCGGAAAAGTGTCTTTCGAGAAAATGTAGGGAACCCTCAGACCTATTACAAAGAAGAGTGTACAACCCGAAGGTGTAGCAAATTATATTGAACCACAAGAGAAACAGCCGCTAAACGTTCTCGGTTAAACAACCATCATCGGAGCGTAAACGAAAGCGACTGAATCCAACATCAACAAAGACAGAGGGAGTTAACCAGAAGATCATGATTTAACCAGCGAGTCATCGAAGTTTGAATCATTCTCATATACTAGCTCAATCAGACCCTCTTCAGGAATGAACCTGTTTAAAACAGTGAAGTCTTCGTTATTCCGGTGTCGTATGATTTCTATATTTTCTAATGCCAGCCGTTTAAAATATGAGTTCTCCCTATGGAGGAGGTTAACCAGAGCCCTCCTTGAATTTATGGCCACTCTCAAGAAGATGATCAGCAAAAGTCGACTCACCTCAATTATCCTTCTCCCACGCTTTTTTATGCTCCTCAATTCTTATTTGGAGCTGACGCCCGGTCATCCCTATATAAATACCTGGGCAATCGTTGCAGGCTATGCTGTATACCCCACTTCTCTCGACTAGAGGAATCGGGTCCTTCAATTTCACAAATAAAAAGGGTTTTTCAATTGTACAAATCTACTTTTTTAGTTGCTTATACAAGAGTACTTTCGGGTGTTATCGCATCATCAGTTGTGTCGCAACTGGAGAACAAGGCCTTAACCATGAGTTTTTATAGTATAACACTGTGATCTTATTGGCTATAACAATACTGTGTTGTGATTGGTTCACTTCTTAGAAACTTATTCTTACAAAAATTTGAAATTGTGCTCTTATTGACTAAAACATACTGCTTCGTGATTGGTTCAATCTATTGTCCTAAATGCTGCGTTTCTATTGGCTACCTGGATTCCTGCCGTCTCATTGGTTGGTTCTGTTCTTCTTCTCTCGTCCAATCACCAGGCCGAATAATTTTTCGCTGTCAAATATGATTACATTGTTCAAGAGGCAGGCTTTCTCCTTCTTCGCTTTTGCAATCTCCATTTGTTCCCAGAATTTTCTTCTCTTTGTGCGATTCTCTACGTGTATGACTTCAAATATTCCCTCTCCATCGTGGTTTTCCTCGTAACAGTGTTTCCCGAACAGTGACTTGCCATCTTCTTTCTCCCTCGACGTTTTGTGCTCCTTTCTCTTGATCTCAAACTTTCTCCCAGTCTCACCGATATAGATCCCCTTGCACTGTTCACAACTGAGCTTGTACACTTCGCTCAAGCTTTCCTTGTCCTTTTGTTCTGTCTGGTCATTGCTGATTCTCTTCACCATGGGTTGGTTATTCTGGATACCCACATTCACATCGTAGCCATTGAACGCCTTTATCACCTTGTTTGTGTACTTTCCTATATATGGTATCGACCCGGAGTACTTTCTCACTATGCTATCATGGGTTCCTTTCTTTCTTTCCATTTTCCCAAACACTACATCCACCACACGTCTGCGGTAGCTATTGGCTTCTGCGATCTGCTTTACTATCTCGATCTCTTTCCTCTTCTCTTCGTTGTTCTTGAGGATAGAAATTGCCCGATAGCAGTAGTTCTGGATTGCCGCTAACTTGTGCCTGGGGTGGTGGTAGGAGTCATTTGGGATGATGGTGTCAGTATGCGTCGGCTTCCTGTAGATTTTGTATTCTATTCTATTGTTCTCCATTGTGAGTGTAAGGTCCAAATAGTTGATGGTCTCATTGCCTTTTTCCACTGTGAATTTGATGCTCTCATTCATCGCGTTCATTTCTGAAAGGAATAGATCCACCTGTCTATCAGTGCCTGTCCACACAATTAGGATATCATCTACATACCTGGCCCAGTTTTTGATCGAGTTTCTGAACTTGCTGCCCTTCAATATCTTGTTTTCCATATCATTCATGAATATCTCCGCCAGTATTGGTGACAGCGGTGATCCCATCGCAAGTCCCCTTTCCTGACTGTAGAACCTGTTATTGAAGCGGCAGTAATTCTGGCTCAAGATCTCCTCCACTATGTTGGCGTACTTCGACCGATCGGGGTTTCCATGGTATCTGTTGTTTTTGAGCAGAGTGAGAAGTTCCTCCTTTGGTATGGTACCAAACATATTAGTCACATCAAAGGATATCAGCTTGTCGTTACTCCTGATTTCCAACTTGTCCATTTGCTGAATCAGCTCTCCGTTGTTTCTGATACTTCGTCTGGGTGCAGAGTGGTAGTTTTCTTTCAGGAATGTGGCTACGATCTTTGCTATCTTGTTGCATGGTCATTGAATGCTGTTGACCAGGGGATGCATCGGACGGTTCACTGTGTGGAGTTTTACAAGCCCCTTGAGTTTTGGTGCAACCGGGTTCATCTCAAGCGTCCTTCCATTGCCGGGTACATTGTTCCGTTTCAACACAGCTTTCAGGTCATCTTGGTATTTCCGCGTTGGGTCCCTTGCCAGCTCTTGGTATCCATTAACTGCGATGTACGACTCCACTTTTTGGGTGTAGTCCTCCTTCTCCATTACTACTACCGTACTGCCCTTGTCCGCCTTTGTCAAAATCAGGTTGTTCTGTCGGATCTTCTTTTGTAGATTTGTGACCTTCCTCTGCATTACTTGCGTTCTGTCATAGGTTCGGCACATATCCTCTTTGATGTCCAACAGCACTTTCCCAATTTTGGTCCGGCCTTCTGGTCTCACGTCGTGTTCCATGGTTTGGATTACTTGTTCGCAGCTAATGGCCATGCTTTCAAGCCTACACTGGTTCAGCCTCTCTGGTTGCACGTACTTGATGCCTTTGTCCAGCAGTCTTCTTTCTTCTTCTGTAAAGGTGACGCTTGATAGGTTCTCGGTTCTGGCAGCAAATTTGTGCTCAACTCTCGCTGTCTCTTCCTTTCTTTCTTCTTTCTTCCGGGTCAGTTCGGCAAGCTTCTTCTTGATCTGTTTTGTTTGGGCTTCCACTCGTTTTCCACATAGTCTTCTCCTTTCTTCCCCTCTCCTCCTTTTTCGAACATCATTTCTTTGACTTCTTGCGGGTGGAGTAACCTGGACAGATGGAAATATTGATCATACAGTAGACCATTCAGCCTGGTGACTTTCTTGTAGAGTTCACCAATTTCGTTCTTCACTCTCAATCTTTCGGCTTGCATCTTGGTGCGTTTCACTGCTGCGCTGTTTCCTGGTAGCCTGATAGTTGCATACTTGGGAATAATGCCTCGTCTCAAGCATTCGTTATTGAACCAAATCTTCACATGTGTCACTCTTAGTTTGACCTTGGTCTTCAGAAACTTAAAAACCTCGTGAACCATGTCTGGTGTGCTATTATCGCAACTCATAATGAGTGAGTGAGTTGTAAGTAGAGCACTAATATTGAAAAAGGATTTTTCAATATAAACTTTTTACAGTATTAATATTATAAAACGCCGGCCGGAACCCAAAAGGACCGAGTACCCGGCCCAACTTCAACGAAAACCTGTTGAAGTAAGGGAGTCTAATCCAACGTTTTCTACTGTTATGCAAATCCCTAGGGAGGGAGGTGGTAGAATCGAGGCATTTTCTCGTAAGCCTCCTTCGGACCATTAAGTCAATGTCCACTCGAACTTGGTTCACTCTGGTCAGGTACTTAATCGTCCCTAGTTCCTCCTGGAAAGCATCCTGACTCAAGATATCAAGCTATTGAAGATAGCGATCTTGTGTGCAGCGGGACAGAAAGATGACCCATGGATTGTTATATCGGTCGAAGTTTCTCTTCTTTAAACACCAAATTCTTGGACGCCATCTCTAATAAATATGGACAAATCCAAGAAATTGGTTAGTAAGCCGCCAACTTCCAGAGTGAATTTTATGGAAGGATATCGGCCATTTAAGTAAGAAAGGAACTCACTAAGGAGTTCAACTGGGCCAGTCCAAGCGCACAATAGAGTTGTACACTCTTCTTTGTAATATGAATAACCATAAATTGGAAGAACGCATCGATTCCCTCAGACCTACTTCATGGACTTGGAAGAATTTCAACCTTCGAGCTATATACGAAGAAGAGAGAGGAAAAATTACGAACTTGAGGATTAGAGGCTCCAACCTACGTTGAAGTGACAATCTCGACCATTGAACTGGGGGGAGGAAACTCAAGCTAAATATAAAAGGAGAGGGATCCTCTTTCTTCCTTTTTTCTTTGAAGAAAAAAGACTTTTCAGAGCCGAAAAAATTTTTCATACAGAATAGTTGACGTTTCATGAAATAACGATTTCCCTTTCCTTCTATTTTCTCAAGAGATGAATTCGCGTGATCGATAATTTCTCTGTTCATTTCGCGAGGAATGTCCTTGAAATGACGAAAATTCAACACCTCTCGCTCTGAAAATATCGTCACGAAAAAATAAGGTGAAACATTTTGAAAGGTAGTAACTGGGATAATTCGAGGAGCGTCTCCATCATAACCCTTGATATTGTCAGCGTATAATTCGACTCCGAGGACAAATCGTACAATGATGATTCGCCTCTTGTAAGGAAAACGTAGGTACGCACTATAATTCGCACGAAAATTAGGCCCCTATTGTACGTGTGTGTATGTGCGTAACTTACAAAATAACATAATCATACGCGCATTTATTCCTCACTGTATTTTTTTTCTTTTTTTTTTACTGTTTAGCTACCCGCGTTACGAACTATGGAAGACCCGAACGAGTACGACATCGATAAGGATATACCGACGCCGCCTGAAGTTGAAAAATTAGGTACGTCCGTTATGATTATAATTAATTAAAAATCAACATTCCCCGCCGACACAATGTAAAAATTATCAATTTTTCTTCACGCACACGACACGACGAGAATTTAATTTAAATTAGACACGAGATAATCCTGCAGAAAAACTTCATCGAATTAGGCTACGTTTTTAAGTGTTAATGAAAGAACGTAAAGCTCTCTCTCTCCCTCTCTCGACTGTCAGAAAACAACCTGGCAGTGAGCAAAGAAATTCAATTTCTGTGAGCTAAGACAATTCACCTCTTTAAGAATTCAAAATAGGATACAGGATAAAGAGAGGCCGTGAATTGAGTTTTTTTTTTTTTTAAGGAATTTGGTATTATTTAGAATAAGAAATAAATCGTAGTAAAAATCGAATAAGTGAAGTTTTAAATTTATAATTTTAAAAGTCCCTATATTACAACATCTCACGGACAGGAGTCTTCTCCATACCGAATAGTAACTGAGAACTAGAAGAGAAGGAGATCTTCCCTAGATGGAATTGACAACACTGCTAGCGCGACGGTACCTCAGCCTTACTGTCAACAATCCGAACTCGAGACGTCACTAGCTCATTATTGAAGAACATCAAGACATGAAGAGGATACTCGGCTTCAAGAGACGAACCACCCATCTGAAGGACACAGACACGAGAAGGGTATAAGCCATGGTTTCGAACTTTTTACACCTAAGAATCTAGCGGTTCTCCGACAGTGTGATGAAATTCATCCATGTATATTCTAATAAGAGAATGATTGTCAACATAATATCACGATGGTTTCGCGACCCACAGAGGAACCGATGTTAGGCCGGTAGACAGATCGAGCTTAAAGAAACAACTCGTCAAAATAGAAAAAAAAGGAACTATTGCAGATGAGTATTCGAAGTCACAATGTGCAAAGATATCTTATCCCAATCCTACCTATCTAGTCCCATACTTTGGTATGACATAAATACAATTTACTATCAATTATTATTTAATGCTTCGGGAATAACCTGGATGAGAACGAGATTCAGGAGGTCAGCTGAACGAAAAATCTGAGACACAACCTGAAAACGATAACGTTAGATATGAGTGGAGCATCCAATTGCAGAGGATACAAAAAAATAATACTCACGATCTTGGGTTAATGTGTTAGAAAAAAACAAGTTACCTAAATATCCATGTAATTGACAAACTCGAGTTCTCGGAAGGTTTAGATTCATCCTGAGGAAGTGATTTGTCCTTCACTTTGAACGCATCGGAGTCATTCCACCTTTGTTCCTTTGCTGTACCACGTTTCGGTAAGGAATATGTGCTAGAACAGTCTTGACATCTTTTATTATATAAAAACAAACTGGCGCGTTTTTATTCACAAATGATCCCCGTCGAAATCCGAATTAAAACGAGAAAAGTATGGAGGGGAGGGGACGAGAGGACCAAAGTAAAAAGTTTCAGTTTTCGCTCCTCATTAGTCGGTTCCATCTGCGAGAAAATCACAAAAATTTTGAACTCCAATAAGAAAGAACGGAACTCGCTGCTCCCAAGCTATATCACGTGAAATGGAGAAAGGGGATGGAAAGAATTTTCAATCAAATAACTTCTATTGAATTTTTGGGGTGGTCAGGGATTCGGAAGAAGAAAAAAAATTGTTTCCAAGAGAGAAAACGGGTACAAAAAAAACAGGACGAAAAATCACCTAGGGCGGCAAATTAGGTAAAGACGGCCCTGGATATAGATGACGGTTCCTTAAATTCTTGATCGTACTATATTGAATTAAATGTGGTTGATTCAATAAGAAATGAATAATTTCTGAAATAAATTAAATACAGGTCGTCCATCATGAGGTCTCAAAGTTGTAAGATTGAGCGGTTCTTTTCTTTTTCCACTGTGAATTTTATACGATTATGAAACGAGTTAAAAATTCTAGGAGATTATTACAGATGTCCTCGCAAATGAACAAAAGAATGTCGTCCACGTTTTTGATTTTGAAGCTAATTTCGGTTCCAAAAGCATCTTCTACCGAAGTTCCAATTTGTCGAGTACCATTCCTGATAGTACGGGTGAAAGTGGGTCCCCCATTGTTAAGCCTTCTGTCTGTGCGTAAGTTGTACCATGGTATACTAGATGACTTTCTGATGTACAAAGCTTAAGAATATGGAAAAATAGCCCCGTCAAGGGCTGTCCACTTTCCAGCTGAATCGTCCCTTATCTCCTCCACAATTTCTAATGCAAGGGACTTCGAGACGTTTGTGAATAATGAAACTGCATCGAGTGATACCATGATATGAACCAGGACACTTTCAATGAGGTGAGAGGAGGAACGCATGTTGTAAGTATCGTTTCTCATGTTGGATAAGATCTGCGCTATAAATTGTAACAGACAGCACGTCGGAAAATGTATATATCACACTGTAGGGTGGAGCGGTGCATCAGACTTATGAATTTTCGGTAATCCTCAGATCTTTGGAACAACTGGATTGTAACGAATGAGAAACTTCCTAATGAGCCCAGAAAGTTTTTCTCTATTCCTTTCACAGGCCCATGCAGTGCGATTATTTGTAAAATACAGCAAGATTTCTATATCTTTCGGTAGTCACAACTTTTCGAAAAACAAGGGTAAGACAACCCCCCTTTTACAAAATTCTGGTGTTGTGTACAAGATTCCTTGTTCCACTTGTCCCAACTCATACTATGTGGAGGCGACCTCTCAACTTCTAAAGAAGAAAGTGAACCAACAAAAGAATGATGTGGAGAATCAAATACTCGCACTGCTTTGGCCTCTCAGTCTGTCAATACAGGAGATAAATTCAATTTTGATCAGATAACTGATGTAGGTCGGAAAAATAACACCAAGAAACGAAAAATGTGAGAGTTACTCCATATATTTAAATTTTTGGGTGTGAATTTAGAGCACATTAAAAAAGAGGGACTTCACATAAAATAATCGTGCAGTCACACAAATTAATGATATTGAACATGATTTAATGCAACACACATTTCAAAAATTATTTGCACAACAAAAATTGTTGGTGAACATAAAAATATTATTTTGCGCATTAAGATAAAATTTTCACATAAAAAAAAAAGACTATGACGAACATAATAAAATAAATGATGAATTAAATTGTCAACATTTCAAGAACGAAACAAACATTAATTTTTTTCATTGAACAATTAATGCTCTAGCAGCAAGACTGGATCTACCCCTTTTTCGTTTTCGGCCTATTGAAATAGTTTTCGCCGCTGCTGGCACCGTCACCATTTCCAATCTAATCCTCATACCGAGGAGATGCTTGCAGATCCTCCATTTTTGAAAGGCCTAAGGACACGAACACCGACATTTTCCAAGATCGTTCAAATTTATATGCACTACCCACACACCATGAGCATACTTTCGGAACTCTTCAAAATTGTTCCACTTCAAGTGCTTTCCTTTAAACGCACGGAGGACTCTTCCATTTATGGGTTGTGTACCTGTGGATGAAGCCATATAATAGATCGCCGTTCCGTCTGCACCAGTTTCCTGAAGAACTTTCACATTTTTTACAGCCCACTGATCGGCAAGTGTCCATAACGATAGTGGTACTGAAGGGGTCATAGAGTACGGCACACAATTAACAGATGCGGGGTTTCGTCGATCCGACCAATCCCTCACCAAATCGATAATGCTATTCAAGAATTGTCCTACAGGCAGCCTTTCCCTCAGCGTATGTTCTTCTTTTATATGACCACTTGTGGACTCTACTCCATTATTGGTAGATGGAAATCCTGGCGCAGCACCTTCGTACCACGTATTATTCTGTAGAATCCATTGCGCTTCAAAGTATGCAAGAAATTCGTCGATACGATCATTTTTTTCTTCACGCCATTTATCTCAGAATAAAGTACATGCCTTTGTAAATATGTCTTCGTTTCCACATGTTTGTAGGGCTGTAATATCCGAGCGAATTTTCACAACTGTCCCTCCTTTAGGTAAAACCTTTAAAAACTTCTCAATATTGTGCAACATATGAAAGTAACAAATAACTCGAACATCTGGTTCACCAAAAACACTGCGGAAAGCAATTGTTATAGTTTCGGCAGCATCAGCAACAAGAATGGATGGCTTCCACTCTAGATCAAAGAGATGTAATGCTTCGAAGATGTATTCAAAATCAGCAGCTGTTTCTCCTGTGGTCACGGCGAGGACATAAGGATGGAAAGTACGGTCCCACCAGTAACACCGGAAAACTATTCCATGTCAACTTATAAAATGCACCGGTCTGTACCAACTGCGAGTTCTTCATATTTCGCAACAACCGACGAGTTCCAAGTATTACCTTCAAATCCTGGTCTTCAATGGCTGATGAAGCGGCAGATACCTGGTAACGCAAGACATCGGGAAGGTTTAGTCGTTTATCACACCATATTTCAATGTCGTGTGCAGAAACAGTTGACCTGCCGAATTTCTCCTCTCGTAGCTTTCTTAAATAAGTGATCAACTTACTTTTAGGAGGTTCTACCATCTTCTTCTGTCGCATTAATGTTAGAATCGCATTTGGTTTCCTGATACCATCGTGAAATTTAGATTTGATAAAACTCTTCATTTCATTCGACAGCCCTTTTGTAGGATCAGTGGTATGATTCGCATGCTCTGATTCTGTCTGGTACATAGTGACGGTTTGGCTCGTAGAATGAAACAGTAAAGAAAGGGACGCCGCGCACTCGTGCTGTACAACGATAGCGTACCTTTAATCCATCTGCAGTACTGTATTTTATGCATTTCCTCCAAATTCCCCTCGCGGCTATTTCTGCCTCCGCCTCTTTCTTTGAATTGAAGTCTTTAACATTCAACCATGATCAATTCTCGCCCCTTCTTTCCTTGACAGGCGGCTCAAAATCTTCCTCTGTATCTGTGCACTCGTAATAATCCTCCAGAACAGTAACATTATTGGACATCGTAGCGATTCAGTAAAATTTGTCCACAAGAATAGCGCGAAAAACACAGACAGAAACAGAAACTTCTCGATTAGATGAAAATATCAAAACAAATTACAAAGAACAATATGTTAACACTGAGATACCCCGTACAGTAGGAATTGAAAGTGTGCAGTGAATTGGCCTGCAAATCATTACCATAAGAGCGGTCAGCGGTCGTATAACCGTTGCATTTCTTGAGCAGGCAAGTACTGGTACAAGACCAATGACAATGAATCCTCTAGTTCCACTTTCAGTTTTTGTATACAATGAAGTAGACAGATAGTGAGGTACCTACACGTAGGGCAATAAGTGAATACCAATAGTCAACATTGTAATGATTAATACATCCTCACGCGAGTTCAACGGGATTATTTTATGCGAAACTCCGCATTCTTTAATATCAGTTTGTTATCGTGAATCACCTCGACAACACGTTTTGACTGCGATACCTTGTTACGTGGTTTATGTCAATTTTGTTCTATTCTTTTTTTCGTTACACGTTATAACCAGTGCATTATCGAATTCCCCAGTAGTTTTTCTCATATAAATGATATGGGTACCACTTCGGATGGTGCAGTAACAATAGAGAAGAACTCAGTTCCTATGCTATCTAACGACGTGGATGATGATACTTCATTGACTATGCTTGAAGAAAATATTGACGAAGATTCAAAACAATGTGATTTCCAACAGCCGCGTTATCACAAGAAACGTAAGATCAATTCTAATACGACTTCACCAAATGACAGCCCTCTTGGTGCAACAAAACTCTCAAATACTACTCCCCGGACTGGAAAAATTGCACAGGTCACCTACAATCGCAATACTGGCCGATTTGACCTACTAAGACAACTAAATGATGAACAGGATAGCTCTTCACACCAGTATACGAGTCTCAAACCCAGCAATCTGGCTCGCAATCAAAGCAGAAGAAATTTGAAATTCCGCCTATTGTGCTACATCGCATCACAGATATCAACAAGCTGAAAAGTGTTATAAATAAGAAGATAACATCAAATGATTACGTTGTTGCTTTAGGTAGGAACAATACTGTTCGTATCAAGCCTACAACAATGGAAAAATATAAAATGATTATTGATGTGCTGAAAGATGAAAACTTGGCTGGCTACACCTTCACACCTAAATCTGAAGTTCCTTTTCGTGTCGTCATCAAAGGAATACACCCATCAACAGAAATAAGTGATATTGAGAAAGAGATCACTAAGGCTGGTCACCAAATACACGGACTTATTGTTGCCGCTCGATATCGCGGACAGAAAGATAAGCTACTACCCGTTCACTTTGTATCGCTAAAGAAAGCCACTAATAACGCCAGTATTTATGATATTCATCACTTGTGCAATCACATTGTGAAAATAGAACCCCCTCGTAAAGTCAATCAAATGATCCAGTGCCAACGATGCCAAGCCTACGGACATTCCAAAGGGAACTGTTTTGAAAAACCAGCTTGCGTTAAGTGCAGTGGCCCACATCTTACTACCGAATGTACAAAAGGTAAAAACTTGCCAAAAGAAGAGCTATATTGTGCTCTGTGTGGTGATAAACATCCTGCCAACTACCGCGGATGCAGTGTATACAAAGATATCATTGAACGACGTAAGAAAGCACGAAATCTACTAGATATCACAAAAACATACAGCTGAAACCCCAAATAGAGTTTCCCCCCCTACCACTGAATCCCATCCCTACTCCTGCTCAAGCAAGGAATGAGACTAGTCAAGGAAGAACCTACTCTCAGATTACCAGCAGGTGTACCTTGTACAAAGGAGATCCCAATGATCAATACAGCGTCTTGAAAAACTTCATTGCGCAGCAAACATCCCTATTCCAACAAGTACTCACACACTTAAGAATGCTCACTACAGCTATCAATAAACTAGTCGAAAAGATTGGATTATGAGTCAATCATTATGCATAATGACATGGAATGCCAATGGTGCCCAACTACACAAGCATGAAATTGAGCTATTGTTAAAGAATAACAACGTTGATGTACTGTTGCTATCAGAGACCCATCTAACTGAAGACTCAAAAATCTATTTTAAGAATTACCTATGCTATCAAGTACACCATCCTACAGGACGAGCCAGAGGGGGTGCTGCTGTGGTAATAAGAAGTAATATTCGCCACTACTCGCTAAAGCCATTGATTGATACAGTCATACAGGCAGCTTTTGTGATAATTGAGGATTCCGCTGGTGGTAAAATTACCATAGGCGCTGTTTACCTTCCTCCAAATGAATGTGTAAGCAAAGAAGCATACACCAACCTGGTCACCCAAATGAGAGGATCCTGGGTGCTAGGCGGAGACTGGAACGCTAAACATACCTCTTGGGGATCAAGAATTACCACGCCAAGAGGAAAAGCTCTGGAGAAAGTACTCCAGGAGACTCACTGCCAGTTTATTGTTGCTCCTGAACATACTCACTGGCCAACAGATGCGGCAAAATTGCCAGATACACTCGACTTCTTTGTTTTGCATGAAATGAAAAATCGATACTGTAACATAGCTACGTGCCACGAACTTGGCGGAAATCATCTCCCATTAATATTGCAGATCAGTGAAATTCCATTTGAAGAAAAAACTCCAGCTGGCCTCACAAATACTCTAACGGATTGGCCTGCATTTAGAATATGGATTGAGAACAACATCAAGATGAACCTACGTATGAAAGAAGGTTACGAGATAGACGACGCGGTGGAAAAAATAACAACACTAATCCAGAAAGCAGCATGCCTTGCTACTCCTACCACAAAACATTGTCCAAACTCACTCAACTTCCCCAGCACTATTATTAAGAAAATCAAAGAAAAACGAAGAATGCGCAAACTGTGGCAAGGAACGCGGTTTCCAAATCATAAAAAACTATTGAATAAGATAACAAGGGAGTTGAAGCAACTCATTGCAGAATACAAAGAAAATCTCGGAAGAGCTCTCACCCAATGATCCCGGGAAAAAATCTTTATGGAATGTAACAAAGTACTTGAAAAAAGGAGGAACGGCTGTGCTTCCAATTAAAAATAGCACGGGTGAGTGGGCTAGATCCAGCGCAGAACAAGCCGAAGTCTTTGCTGATTACTTCTACAATAGCTTCTCGCAAAACCCTACCGCTGATTATAGTTTTGAACAGGAGGTCAATGAAAACATCTTAACACCAGTCAAACTGAAAACCCCAATCATTCCTGTTACCATTGGCGAAGTCCAAAATATCATCAAAAGACTGGGAAAGCGCAAAGCACCAGGCTATGATATGTTGACAGGAGAAATCATCAAAAATCTTCCACCCAAGGCTATTCAGTTACTCACTGCAGTGTTCAATCGCATTCTGCGTACAGGATGGTACCCATCTCAATGGAAGTACGCTACTATCATTGCTATCTTGAAGCCAAATAAACCATCAGAAGTGGCCTCATCCTATCGACCTAACAGCTTGCTCCCTGTATTAAGTAAGGTATGCGAAAGGCTAATATTAACTCGATTAAGACCCATATTTGACGAATATGAAAGTATACCACACCACCAGTTTGGCTTCAAATTGCGTCACTCTTCAGTTGATCAACTACACCGACTTACTGACACCATTACGCAAGCACTCGAGCGTAAGGAATATTGTTGCTCGATATTCATAGATGTACAAGCTGCCTTTGACAGAGTCTGGCTAAACGGGCTCTTGTACAAGTTAAAACAAATTTTGCCAGAGTATTTGTTCAAATTGATGAACAGCTATCTAAACGATCGATACTTGCAAGTTAGAGTTGGACAAACTAACTCTGGGTTCAGGGCTGTCAGAGCGGGAGTGCCGCAGGGTAGTGTCCTTGGGCCAACGTTATATTCAATATACACAGCGGACATACCTGAGCCACCTCAGACCACATTGTGTACTTTTGCCGATGACACTGCCTACCTAGCGGCAAGCGCTGACCCCATTGCCGCTGCAGACGCTCTTCAAAGCTCAGTCAGTGTCTTAGAAGAATGGCTTAATCAATGGAAGATTAAAGCAAATACTCAAAAAACACTTTATGTTGTCTTCACATTGAATAAACAAAATCCGCCGCCAATCGTATTCCAAGGAGAAGTAATAACACCCTCCGACACTGCAAAATATCTTGGCGTAAACCTCGACCCAAAATTAACTTGGCGCACCCATATCAATAAGAAACTTATTGAATTAAAAGTCAAGCGATCTAAAATGTACTGGCTACTAAATCGAAACTCTACTCTCAAATTCGAAAATAAGTTACTTCTATATAACACAATACTCAAGCCAGTGTGGATGTATGGAGCCCAAATATGGGGACAAGCTCGGCCTACTACCATTCGCAAGATTAAAATATTCCAAAATGAAGTGCTACGGTTAATCACTGGTGCGCCACTCTACACTACGATTGAACAATTACATTCTTACGCAGAGATACCTTACGTACAAAGAGCCATCAACCAAGCAGCTGCAGCACACGCTAATCGATTAGAGCAGCACGACAACTTTCTCGCACTCAACCTGCTCGACAACTCAAATAACACTCGGCGACTCAAACGACTCCATTTTCACGATCTTATTTAATATCGCGTTAGCTATTATCAATAATAATATTTGTAACCAATAGTTAACTTCTCTCCACTTGTAAGGAAGGCTACGCAGTGGCGTAGTTCTTCTAAAATGCTATTATCATTGTAACAAAAATTTAAAAGCCCCATGGCTGATGTATTTGAAAAGAAACAATTAAAAAAAAAAAAAATCCTTAATATGCTCTAAATTCTCACCCTCATGCAATGTAGCCTATAAAGAATTTATAATAATGTATAAGTAATTCTCATGTTACTGATGTTATTTTAATGTTCATTTACAAAAAGAATAATGTGCACGAGGTGATGTGCAATAACACATTTAATGTTGCTGCAACCTCATTTTTTGAACAAAATTTTTTAATGTGCGGACCCCTTATTTTAATGTGCCAATAATTTTTCCCTTAAATTTTTTCTAATCTCGCAAATACGTACACGTCACTCTTTTGTTTTGTAATTTTATCGTCTAGTCTCCTCTTGTAATTTTTAGTTCATTTCCTCCTGATGATGACAGCGAGGCTGTGTCGAAACGTCGAATTAAAGCCATTTTATACACTTTTTTTTTTTTCTAATATATTAATTATCACGAAAAAAAAAATTCATCTTTTAATCTATTTTCTGGTCACAAACGTTCATAAAATTGTTGTAACTCATATTTTTATCCCCTTTCTTCAGTACATAGGCTACAATAGGTACGTCATAAAATATATACTACGAATCTCCGCGTAAAAACTAAACAGTTCCTTTCCTGATACCAGTGCGTTTCATGACTTTTACTCGAAAACACACAGACACAAGGTACAGGATTACTGGCGCGTGCAAATATTACGATCTTCTCGATCGGTTTATCGCAGTTAGTACTTCGCATTATTTCATCGCCCATAAAAACAGCCATTTGGAAGTACATAGGCTATTTCACGCCTTGCGAAAGATCAGTACATAAATTTATGTTGATTTGTCTCGTGCGCATGGAAAAATCTCTCTTCAATCGTAAATTTCTTTTCGCCTTTAGTTTCGCACTCTTGTTCACGAAGCGTACCTTTCGGTTCGGATAGAAAATTTTTAATTTTCTTGTATCTCAACAGTCATCACAGAGGATGACTCCCAAAAGTTGAAAATTCGTTCATCTTCGGAGTTCGATGCTACCACGCTGATTTACGGTATACGCGTATTTATTAAAAAAATATCGCGAGCACGAAAAACTCGTATATACATTCATCCGTTGAAAGTAAAAGCATGTTCTCCTATTTTCGCAAAAGTAACAAGCGTGAACGAAAATGCGAAACGAAAAGTCTGGACGAGGAAAACAAGACCTTATACACAGTGAAAAGTTAACACACAGGCTCTGACACAAAAATTTGTTCCTCTTTTTTTCTGTTTCGCTTTTTCCTCTTTGACGTACTTACATCGCGATTAACGATGTCTTCGCAGACTAACTCACCCGCCTCCAAGGTTGTTAAGGGTATCGTATGAGTTCACTCAATCAGTGATACATTTTTGAAAATTTAATGACGCCCATTTTCATTTCAGATAAAATTGAATATCGAGAAGTTTGTTGGGATCTGAAGGATAGAGGCGCCGTGGGTGAAACAATTTTACATTTGTGTTTACTCAATGCAACATCAATACACGCTGATCTGGCAAGAAGATTATTAAAGTTCTACCCCAAGTTGATAAATGATATCTACATAAGCGACGAATATTACGGTACGTGTCAAAATGAAAGTATGTAGAACATTCCAACTTTCTGCATATTAAATATCTACGTACTAAGAAAGCTTAAAAATTAAGTTTAATAATTTTGTAGCAACTTTCCTGGTTCAGATTGAAACAGGGGTAAAAGTTAGCTTCTAAAACCCCACTGGAAGTTCAACTCAAATAATTATATTAATAGAATCAACTATATTTCTTGCTAATAAACGTAAATACTGTTCGCAAAATGTCGTGCAGTTTACCAATAATAAATATGGCAGATTTAGCACTATGCTAAAAATTTCATTTTTCGACAGGTACTTTCAAGATGAATAATTTTATTAGTGAGAATATTTATTCTAGTCGCTTTCATCATACGAGTAAGACAAAACACAGAACCGCTAAAATTTTAAAACCATTATTGTCATTTGATAACACCTAACTACACATGTAATTTTCTCGCTAATTGGTCTTGCGTTTCCCAATTTTGTTTTTCAAGTCTCTTTTTCCGTTCTTCTTCGGGTTTTATTTTTCGCTTTTCTTTTCTATCCCCTCATTAGGTTCTTCTGGTAATTTTACTTTTGCTATCCCGTCTTCTTCTAATTTCTCTTTTTGTTGTTCATCTATTTCTTCTTCTTTCAATTTGTCACTTTGTTGTTGCTCCGTTTCTTTTTCTTCTAATTTCTCTCTCTGTTGCTCGTCTGTTTCTTCTCTTTTCACACTTTGTTGCTTATCTGTTTCGTCTTTTTCCATTCTCTCACCTTGTTGCTCATCTGTTCCCTCTTCTTTCGATTTCACACTCTGTTGCTTGTCTATTTCTTCTTCTTTCATTTTCTCACTTTGTTGCTTATCTGCTTCTTCGTTCGATTTCACACTTCGTTGTTTTTCGGTCTTTTCCGTCCCTCGCTCCAATAGACCCATTTTCTCAAGAAGTGTTTCCATCCTTTTGCTTTCCTCGGGGCTCAATTTCTTTTTATCAATTTTTCCGAGAGCTACGAGCAGAATTAATCCAATTACTAACTTTCAGTAAACGAGCAATCATTGCGTGAATAAATTACGCAACATCCTTACCATTTTTAACGGCGTCATGATCTTTAGCATCAAAACTTATTTCTCCCAAATCAAGCCAACAGCCACACGAATCTGGATGATGTTTCAATGCTTGCTCAATAACTTCTTTTGCATCATCCAGCTTTCCCAGTCCTCGAAGAATGTTTCCTCGCAGTCTGTAGAAAACTTCTTCAGTAGGTTGCCTTCTCTGCAATAGAAATTAATTCATTTTAATGAGGTAAGTGAAATTTTTACAACTTTTTGTATATTGAAAAGAGATTAGAGTTCTGATGAGCAGACCATGATTTCATTGTTACATTGAAGAGCTTGGTCAAATTCTCCTTTGTCAAAGAATTCACTAGCCAACTCGAAAAGTTCTATTTCCTCTAGTTCTTTCATTTCTGGAAAAAGAAAAAAAAAAAAAAAACATAATTACTCATATAACGTTGTGCTGAAGAGAATTCTACTCATTTCTAATAATTCTTTACATGAATTTTCTCAAATCTCGGACTTTATTATTCAAACATAGTCCAACAGTTGAAAAATATGGATTGGATATTCACCTCCATCAGTGGTCTAAAGTTTTGCTATCCTCTACCCTGAAAGTCACTAAATGAATTTCCAATGACGTTTTCACAGCTTTTTTTCTTCGGCAGAAGAGAAGGAAGAGGTACCCATTCCCTTGAAATCCCTATTTCACCATAATAATCCTCTGAATACATTTGAAAGTAGAAAAGATCTTACGTTCCGTAGCTTCATCAAATCGTCCAACGTGTAAAAGAGCTTCCGTGAGAAGAACTCGACAGCTGTGCGTCTGTGGAACCTTAGCTACAGCTTTATGAAAGTCGAGCACTGCAGAATCGTAATTATTCATTCGTGTATGACAAATTCCCCGTTTTACATAGTACCAATAATACTGTGTCTCGGGGTTTTTGTTCTGGAAATGAACGAATAAATATTTCAGCACTGCCTACCTAGGCAGCTATTTGAAAGGTTGTCAAGACCCGAGACTACACTTACAATGGCTTCGTTGTAACAAGTCATTGCGTCTTCATAGTTCTCCATGCCAAACAATTTACCTCCAAGTGCCATTAGATAAGTGCCCTCATCATCAAAAGCGATAGTTGCTTCAAACAGAAAAATTGTTATCCAATTGATGAAATATAATTATATATATATGCCTACTAGAAGTGTAAAATGCTCCAGGCTCAACGGCTGTCTAGATTTTTCTAGAAGAAAATATTGAAACGAACTAGGGGGTATGGACAGTTTGCCTCGCTGATTTTTTTTTTCTTTTTTCTTACTGCACCAAAAACTACGATTTTTTTAGAAATGAACCAATAGCATCCAAGGACGGTATAACAAAAATAGTTCCATTCTCCCGCTACAAACGAATTTAAATTCAAAGTATTGATTGACGGGGGCCGTGCACGTACCCTACCATGAAGTATTTGGATATTACAAAGTCGAAAAATTTCTATCGCAAGAAATTAGAAAGCGCATATGTTTAATCGCACGCCTCAAAAAACGAAATTGCCCGCCTATCGATAACACGCCAAGGAAACAGAATTGACACACCTACAAAATGTATTACACGGATAAAAACGAAGTAAGTAGTGCACACATCCTCATATAAGTTGTGCACTCACGATCCAAAACACTACAAATCCTATGAAACCGACGAATACACCAAGTAAGTAGTGCACACATCTTGATACAAGTTGTGCACACGAAATCAAAACACTCAAAATCCATTGAAGAGGACAAATACACCACCATGTAAGTAGTGCACACTTAAGAACATGCAGAACAATGTGCGATCCACATTTAATTCATAAAATCACGGTTTTATGGTCGTCGTTGCGCGTCATTATATGAAAGAAAAAAGTAGTACTGTTCAACTGATGATGCGATGACGACCTATTCACCGCGAAACTGTAGTCTCACAATAATATAGTTTTTCTGCGTCTACGTAAAACCGTACTCTTTTTTCTTTCTTTTCACATTTAATTCATTCAACTATAATATATCAAGTACTTTAAACCTGATACAGGAAAGAAGACAATGGAATGCTTTGATTACTGACAAGTCAGCACAAGCCTCGAGGCAGCATTCCAAAAGGAGTTTTTTTTTTTTTTTTATACCATCACCATATTTCATAAAGACATTACAATATTGATACATACACATATTAATGCAGTTGACAAATATAAGTTTTCAAATAATTTACAACGGCTAAGCCCGACCGCTACTTGAATAAATCTGAGTTCAAGACTACATGGTACCTGCCTTTATAATAACGAACGCCGAGAAGAGTCGAAATTAACATCCGCCTACCACTTGACATGTGCAGCGTGAAAAGCTTTCTAAAGATCGAAAGGAAGCTCCAAATAGGCCTGAAGATTAGACTCCATCAAGAACCTTGATTGCCAAAAAGGGCCTGCGAAATGGAAGAGTGGAATTGGCAAATCACGGGAAGGATCAGAAGTGCGAATATTGTCAAAACGGCGAACTCTTGAATACAAGTCAATAATGAAACGTCCACGGCTATTGCACTGATCCATATAACTACCGCGCATCCCCTTGGCATCATATTTCTGCCGAACCATCTTATTTTGACGACGAACCTCAGTATTTGACCAACCAGTGAAGATCTCACGACAATGCTCGAAATCCAATGCAACTCGACTGACTCCTCTGGGATGGAACAACTGGGAAAACACCTCCACCAACAGTCATACCTCACTCATAGGGAGTTTGAGGTTCATTATGGGGAGGCAGTCTCTACTGTCAAGCCCATCCTGGCTGGAGTTCCTCAAAATAAATGCAGCAAAATTATCTTCTTTTGAAATACGGGTCGTGTGCCAGTCCTGGCGTGCATTTATGGCGTTCGTCATGGTTTCAAAGTCGTGTCAGTTTTTTTCCATGGCGGGAGGGGAACTGGCGGTCAATATAATTTTATGAGGCGTGCACTTATATATTTCCCCTTTATTAGAAAGTTTCCTTTCGTCAAGCATACGTTGGCGATTTAAATGGAAAGAGGTGATTACTTCTGCTAGGAAATTTAAATTGAAAGATACGGTTCTTTCAGAGATGCAGATCGTTGATGAAACAAATAGAAATTACAACCCATATTATAATTACGCGTCAAAATTTCTAATCCCATTAGAAAAGAGCCGAGTTTGACGATAATTTTCGCCATTACATAATTATTCCGATAGTTCGCGCAAAAGAAAGATTCGATATATTTTTCTAACCATCGATGGCATCTTTGATTCTTCCGGCATTCAACAATGCATTAGACAAGTCGAGTCGATAATCTAATCGATTTCCCGCTAAATTCACAGCGTCTTTGAAGTCTTCCGCGGCCAATTCAAATTCCTCCAATTGTACGTGACACATTCCGCGATTTCCATAGTTCACAGGGTTATCAGAGTTTCTTGTCTGAAATTAAATAAAATATCCCAGTTGCAGAAATATGTATACACAGCTTCAGTTTTTTTGCCATAATGAAGCGTCCATACAATGGCCTCCGTATAGTAGTGAATGGCTTCTTTGTACTTCTTGGTCAAAAAGAGTTTTTTTGACGATTTTTCGACTTCAATATCACTCATCTGGGAGAATTCTTCAAACAAGAAAGATTTCAAAACTTGGAATTAGCACAAATTTTAAGAACAAACAATAGAAAACTGCTTGCCATTGATTAGTTTGAAACTCTAATTCGCAACGGAAAAATTATGACTCATCATTTACATTATGAATTTTCACAAAATCAAATTCTGGTGAACTTTTCAAAAAGAAAACATTCAATCACAAATGAAAAGTAGCTGATATATGCCTTAAAAAACAATGGTTTCCTTAACGAAAAAAAATAATAAATTTAGGGAACCAGTTCTATGAGGCGAATTCAAGTTCCTAAAATAGGTCACAGACCCCGCCCCTTCGAAGACTGTAATTTAGGCGGGGAAATAAATCTTTCCTGGAAAAACACCCAGAGTACAAAAGAATTGGAAATTTTCCAAGTTTCAAATATAGCTCCATAGAAGAAATTTTTCCAAGCCTCAAAGGAGGTCAGAGTTCTCACACCCTCGAGAACATCAATTTGCCCGAAGGACATTTCCACCAAACGACTCTCCCGCCCCATAAAACAGGTTTACTGTCAATAAAACCATAGAGCTGTTACCCTGTTTAAAAAAAAAAAAAAAAAAAAAAGGATTTTAAAAAGGTATTTATATCAACATTCTGAAGAGAACTAAGCTATTTTTTCGAATGTAAGAATCATCTGAGGTCATACTCGCATATTCTCACCCTGCTTGACTTCGTCATATTGTTCATGATGTAACAAAATACGAATCAGAAGAATACGCTCATCTAGTTTTTGTTCATCTTCTGAGACCGATATAGCTTTCCTGAAGTCCGCAATCGCTAAATCCAAATTCTGCTTCTTCAAGTGGCAATCTCGCCTTAAGCGGTAATATCGCGCTTCTGCATCGTTTCTAGTCTGAAAATGATTTATTTATGATAAGCGAGCGCTATTTTTGAAATATTATTTTTCATTCTAGATGATTTCAGCACGAACAATGGCCTCATCGAGACATCGAATAGCTTCATCAAATTTATCTTGGTAGAAGAATGTTGTCCCCAATTGTGCTAATTCTTTATGATCATCTAGAGCGATAGTTTCTAAATACATAAAGACAAAAAGAAATGGTTATTATGTTAATCGTTCATTGCCTAAAAGTTTGATAAACTAGTTAGCAAGAATGCACTAAAACAGGTTACAAGCAAATTTGATTCTTCAAGAAGTCAATAATAGATTTATTTTTATTTCACTCAAGTACACTTCAAGAACTGAGTGACTGAGTCTCACCGTCCCCTCCCCCCCCCTCAAAAAAAATAAGTAAAAGAAAAAACAATTACAAGGTTCAAAGAAGATAAAGGAGGGACTTGAAAAGATTACAAGCATAAAGGCACGAGATCTTCAGAGCAAAGTATCTTTTGAAGTTCCTAAATACACAACGAGTGGACGTCATCAGTAAATGATTTTCGGTTTAAATCCCAATATAGAAAAGACTTACAAAAGTTGGACCGTGACGTCGAGAAGAACAACTCCCTGCTTAGAAGAAGAGGACTTGAAAAAATTTCAACCACTTATACAAAAAAGGAAAGGGAAGTAATTTAAAAACAGCGAATGTGAAGTTAGTCTGATGACAACGAGGTGAAATAAATAGGTATGTCTCGAATCAAAACCGCAAACACAAGTATTTTGGTCAAATATTGCCACTCGAAGGGCAGAGCGTTTAACAATACTAACCTGAGTGTCAATACACAGGCTAGTAAGGAGACATTTCATCTGGAAACAATTTCTAAAATAAGGTTTTACAACAAATTTTCTCACCTTGAATGAGTTCTTCATATTTTTCAGCCTTAAGGAATGCTTCAGTTAAATGAACATGACCTCTGTTGTTTTGTGGATCTATTACACGCACTTCTTTGTAGTCTTTTATGGCCGCTTCAAAATCATTCAATTCTATATGGCAATCTCCTCGCATTACGTAATATGACAGCTCGGATTTATTTTTTTCCTAAAAATCGAAATAAATTGAATAATTTATTTAGGCTACCATATTCTCATGGGTTACCATCAACTTGGCACAGACTTGCGGACGCTGAACTCAATTTGGCGCTCTATGCAAAAATGAGAAGGGTAAAAAAAATGTTGGCGTAGCCTATTAAATAAAAATTATGTTTCATGTCTTTCTCAGTACATATATTGCCGTTGAATTGAATGTCAGTATATATGGCCTTGTAAATGGAATGTACAGAATCGTCTAGGGAATACTGATACGCTTCACAATCTGTATTATCTGTACTATACCCCAGGGAGGGTCGCACATCCAATCGCGAAATCACGACCGTTGTGGCCTCACAAAACTCGAGAATTTTCTCCGAGCAGTCGCCATCCTTCAAGGGGGGATGGGGAAGAGATTGTGGCCTCGCGAAAATCGAGTTTTATCCCGAAGTTTTAAATGGGATTGGGGGTAATGAAAAAAATATGAACCATGTCAAAATATTGTTCTGAAAATTCTCTATATACCTCTGGTAATTTTCCATCGCGACCGCTTCTGCTGAGAGCCATTGGTATAATTAAACTCATCGCATAGAAATATTTAAACAGATAGCGCCCATCTTACTGGAAAACACGCTACGATCCAATCTTTTGGTCCGCATACATGTCTTTTACCCATGAACCTATTTCAGAATGGGTTCTCTACATACAGATCTACAAAAGCTTCAGTAATGTCTGTTGGGGGTACAATCATTTGCGGAGAAATACAATCAGACCGCCTGATCAAAATTACACAACGCACGCAGATGCAATATTGTACCTTTTGAGTGAAATTAAAAAGTATAAAGCAAGACCGATAGGGAGTAGAATTTTAGCAATACATAATAAAATTGAATGCAAAACCAAAGAAGACTCGGCGCCGTATTTTTGACGTTAAATCGTCTGTACCAAATTAATTTACTCACAATAGCCGCATTGTAACAAGAAAGAGCTTCATTGAATTTCTTTTCCGCAAAAAATTTCTTCGCTAGTTTCCCGAGTTCTTCAGGATCATTCAGGTCAATTGTCTCTGAGATCAAATCATATACGCATTATTTTATTGAAAGAGTAATTATATAATTATTATCAATAGCCAGCCGAGTAGTGATAGTTGTATGAAATGAGGTATTGAGTTGTGGTGTAAATCTGCATTAAGACACACCCGGTATTGAATCGTCAATAAGTTGAGTACAGAAAGTAAGATTAATCAAGTATATCACTCACCTTTTATAAGTTCTGAATACTTTCCAGCATTAAACAATACCTCGGTTAACCGAATATGGCCACTATAGTTCTTCGAATCCCGTAATCGCACCTCTTTATAATTTTTTATCGCCATATCTAGATCACCTAATTCTGCAAAACAATTTCCTCGCATTATATAATACGATACCTCGGTTTTATTTTTCTCCTGTAAAATAATGAATTACTTATAAGATTTCAACTTCAGTAAATCAACACAGAGTACAACACTATTGATGTCATTACTCACGATGGCCTCCGTGAAACAGCGAGCCGCCATTTGAAATTCTTTTTTCGAAAATATTTCATTTCCCAGATCGCACAGCCCCGTATCACCCAACACACGTGTCACTAAAGGGCAAATAAAGAAAATGAAGATTCATCTTGAAATATTCTACTTGTTATTCCACTAAAATTAAATGTTTTTTTTCCCTCTCTCTTTTATTTCTTTTCAATAGGGTGCCGCGAGTAATTGGACAACACGTCTGTTTGCGGCACCCTCCCAAATAAACCAAATAAATCAATAAAATGTATGAAACATTTGATCGAACCATTGATCCTCCCATCTTGAACAGAATATACAGTGAGTGCTATTACAGAGAAACATATTCTTACCTTCAATAGCCTCAGAGAATTTCTTGTCTTTAACCAATAGTTGACTGAGAAGAACACGGTCTTGCACACTCTGTGGGGCTAACTTCATAACTTCTTTCAAATCCTCAATAGCCCCCGTTATATTATCCAACTTTTGTCTACACTTCGCTCTCGTGCTAAAATGTGTGGCATCCAGAGGATTTTTTTTCTATATTGGACGTAAGAAATAATTGCAATTAAAATTCAAGACGCAATAACAGTTATATTGGAGCTTCGTTTCGCGCCTATGAGTCCACGTTCGTGCAACCATGAATGTCCAGACTCATATCATCATTATGCCTGAGAAACATTCTTTTCATCCCGACACTTTTAAAAGACGTTAAGAAGAAATCTTGATGTGATGAGCATGAGACATGAAAGTAAGTCCCCGTCTTGATACTCACTGAGTTTTCCCAAATCCTCCTTCAAGACGTACCGCGCATACTTCAAGAGTAGAAATTTGTCCCAGTTCTCCCCCTTTAATAAACAACTTGCAGGTCATCTAAGTCAGAATTTTTGAAATAGATAACCCCGAATAGAACGGATTTTCCGGTGTAATTTCTACCATCGAACTACGAGTACAGATATTAGCAGAGAGACTCGGAAGAAACTTCTGAGCCACAGATAAAAGGATGGGGGACTCGAACAAATTAGATTTCTGCGTTATGCATCCAAAGGGAAGAACTTGGAAAAATTTTCATCAGGGAGCTACACATAGTAGAGGGCCACGTTAAGAAACCGACAAACTGGTCTAATATAACCAGCAAAGCCTACGTAAGAATGAGCAAGTTAGTATGTTTTGTTACAAATATTTCACCACAGTACGTGAATAAATTCTCATAGATGACAGTATACTCACAATAGCTTTATCGTAACACATGAGGGCTTCTTTTAACAGACCTTTGTTCTCTCGATCACGTCCAATGGTTATGAGTTCACGATCGGTATATTTCTCTAAGACAAATTTTTGTAAATTAGAATAAAAGTAAAACTGTATCGTTACTTCAATTTACACGCCGGAATTTGAACTCATAGTTGTGAAGAGCTAAAGGATCCCTAATTGAAATTAATTTTTATCGAGAATTGAAATACCAATTTGAATCTGTTAAAAATTCCTTTCCCACCCTAAGGAAGGTTGTAACCGAAAAATCCTCCTCCACCTCTACCAGAGCTTAATCCAATCCATCCTCGATCACGGCTCGCCCATTTACGGTCTCGCCCCTCCCTCTCATTCAGAACTACTCGACACTGTCCAAAATTCTGTACTCAGAATAGCTACTGGAGCATTCCGAACCGCTGAAAGCCTCTGGGAAGACACTGGCTTCCTCCCACTTCATTATCGACACCTCACACTAACAACCAGCTTCCTCACAACTATCCTCCACTATCCTCGAGTCCCCATCCACCATTGTATATTCCACCCTCACCACAACCAAAACTCCATGACCAATCTACGTTCCAATCTCGATCTCCATTTAGCACACCCCTTCAAGTTCCATTGTCTTAACCACATCGCTCCCTGAACACTCCGTGGCTCTTTACTCCATCCCTAACAACCATACAGAGGCACTATCAGATGACTTGCCCTCCATCCCCAACATATTCAACTTTCTACAACAAGCAAACTTCCTCTCTCACGCGTCTAAACACAATTGTGCCGAGCTCATAACCCTAAAGTCAGGCTGCTAGCAGCTCGTAAATTAATTAAAAAAACAAGAAAATAGTGTAATAAGTTATTTTGGGCGTCTTTTTAAAGACGGCGAGGCGTGGGAACAAAATAAGAGCGAGCAAACACAGCATATCACAAGGAGACAAAGTGGAGTCACTTGGAAGACAGAAAATAAAATAGATTTATCACAAATCATTGAGAGAGTCGGGCATAAAAACAAAATAACACTTATACACATATTATTAAATTTAGATTCATTTACTTTTAAACAGTCCACCAAATCCATGGAAAAGACCTTTCTTTGATGATGGCGCGCATGGATCGTGCCTAAACAAATCGAAATTGAACTAACCTTCAGTACAAAAATGTTACAATATTTTCGACTAAATAAATGAGATTATACTAAAATAAAATCCAAGTAGAAAATTCATTGGTTAAAGAGAAAGACTGAGAGAGGGTGAACTTTTACATATAATAACTACAGTTAGATTATGGATAAGTCCGATTTCTTGAATAAAGTTCACAAAATAAGTCTTTTAATCGGTCGCAGCCAATGTATTTGTGAGTTACGGAGTTTATGAGGAAACATCCTATTTCTGTTCAAGGGATTTTAAGTGAGAATTCGTTGAAAGAATGCAAAGGAGAGTACGCGCATGACGGAATGAGTAGGCAAATTCTGATCATGATTCTTTGAGATATTTTTTTCAAAAAATGATGGTCAAGATCGCCAACAGCGGGTAAAATCGCATTAAAACTTGATCATTTATACCAAAAAAAGTTGAACAGTTTCACGTATACAACATTATTGCAGATCGATAATTTCACTTGTCAAAACAAACACGTGAAACGTAGTTTGAAACATTGGTTTCAAAAATTTTTTAAATCTTTACACAGCCGTTTGGCTACGTCATCGATACAGCAAAATGTGCGATTTTGAATTGTACGATATCTACCAAAAGGAAAATCTCTGTTTTCTGCTCTCAGAGCTATTGCTTCCTCAGTAACTCCACCAAGCAAAGTAAAAAGCCTTTCGTTACCTAAGTAAAAATGTTCTTCTGGTATTCATCAGACACAAATAGGAGAAAGAGGGTCATGTGGTGCATGCAGCCTTCATGACTGATTTTTTTTTTTAACAATAATAAAATACAGGAAAAACAAGGAAAACAATGAAGAATTATTCAGGGGGGAGGAAAAACTTCACTCAAGGCGGAACAAAAAGTGACGATGGAGTCTTTATTTATTTTTATTCAAGCAGAAAGAAAAATGTATAACCCCCAACTTCCTTCTCTAGATCTGCCACCATATTCTATTTCACCAAAGTTCATATTTACACGAAAAAAAATTCTGAGAAATTTTCAGGATAATGATACGAAACAGTCATTATTAGGCCTACGAGTATAATGACTTCCAATCCAAATAAAACAATGTTTCTATTACTTCTACTCTTCATAAAAATTTTCTTTTAAAAAACATACTCAGGCTCTTTCGGCGAATGTGGACACTCGACTTGACTTTCCAAGAAAACTATCCATAAGAAAACTGAAAGGTAACTCTTCGAATACATGACGTCAGTAGGTAACTCGATCTGAAACTCGTAAATGAAGGTACACTAGAATTAGCGAAAATTTGTCGCACAAGCCGGATAAGTTCGGCGTCAGCAAAAATCTAGCCTGTATCGTACGGTTGATCGGAACAGAACCCGCAATGATTTCGTACGCATTCAAATCACCAATTGTTTAAATAAACAATTCGTAGTCTTCATTTGAAAGCTGTTTCTTGATGAACAGAGACACAGAACCAACAGAAAACATACTTGATTGTATAGTCATCAAGTAGGTACCGCGTTTGTCAAAGAACGAGCTCAGAAAAAAATTAGGAAAATTTTAAACCAATGAACTAAACAAGAATTCTTCATGTTTCCAACTATATTTAAATTCCTCATTCTTCCCACCTGCATCTTAATGAAGAATTCAACTTAGGCCAGATTTTGCTGACTCCTCAGAATACGTATCAATTGATTAATCAACTTACCCCCCAATTTGTATACCTATGCATAAAACGATATTAGTCGGCACTTCGCATTAGTCGATTGGAGTAGGCGTAATGAAAGCGTGAAGACGTTTGAGAATATGAGCACTCAAAGGCCATGAGGCACAAGCTTCAAGTTCTCGATCGTATCAGGAGACAAAAATGCAAGATCAGTTGATCACAATTGTGAAAAACATTGAAGTACCCAATGGTGTTTGACAATATGAAAAGGACGTGAATCCTACTTTCCAAACAACAACAACAAAAAATGAGAACAAGCAAGTGGTCCTTTTTTTATGGGCAGGCTTTCTATTTCTTCGCAAAGCAATTCCATTTTTCTTTTTTGAGACATTCGCATCAATAAAATAAATATTGTCTGAAATTGGCCAAAGATTTCTCGGTGTTCACCGGTAAGGAGGATCATTTTTAGCAAGTGCACTTTACAGATCTGAAAAACAGTACGATTTTCGTTTTCGAATGTTTATCCAAAATTAAATAAAAACAGAAACGTATCTAAGCTACGTTACTTGATTAGAAAAATTACATCACTCAACAGTTTAACGTAGGTACGCGACGCGTTTTGACCAAAGGTCATCTTCGGACGTTTACTCGTAGAATAATAACCCCGCATCGTTGTCTCGCATACCCTGATGAAAAGAAAAAATGATGAGCATAGGTCGTCGACGTCTTCTCGTCATCCATTTAATATTTACCTATGGACCATTTACCATCGGTAATCGTCTCAAGATTACCCACGTTGGAACGAGGGATTATTTCGCGAATGTGTAACCTTTTCTCCACCTCCTCTCCATGCTACACGCGTTCAACTTCTCATCTGACGCGATATATGTTCGTAATAGAAGTCATTTGGCGCCCTTGAAATTTAATAATGCCAAAACTATGATAATATCCTTCTCGGCATAGGCTACAAAATTTTACAATCAATATTAAACGAGACAAGCCAAGTTTACATGAATATAATTCATTTTTCGTTCGCCCGTATAGGTGAAAGTGTTCTACACGTAGCTATTGTAAACGAAGATCCTGCCATGGTAAAATTTTTGTTGGATAGCGGAGCTAATTTTCACGAAAGGTGTATCGGAAATTTTATGTGCTCAGAAGATCAAAAGGCTTCACGCACCGACTCGTTGGACCACGAATGGGTTAATCTGCAACCAGAAACGAATTACGAAGGGTAAATTATCTATGTAGTTGAGTATATATTATCAGATCAATGCCTATAAGAGGAGGGTTAGCAGCCAATTACAATTATTCATTGATACAAAAAAATTTGACCAAGTTATCTCCACTGTGTATGAGACACTTAATTTAAAATTTTACTAAGGAGCAATTCTCTGAAAAAAAAAGGTAAATTTTTCCCAGAAGTATTTCTCATGAAAACTAGAACCGAACATCTTAAATGTAATTCGAGAATCGTATAAAAATTACTCGCGTGAAAGAATTACAGAATCGGAAAAATAAATGATCTGTGTCGAAAGAAGAAATTCCGTCGAAACCAAGCTGCAAAGACTCGGCTCGAAATTAGAGACCATTTCTCACGGAAATATTTCCTCAATAAAAATGGCCCTATCATAACGAAATCCTTTTCCGATGAGATTTTTCATCGTTTTCTCCATTCATAAATCTACACTCTATCAACGCTACTGCTTTTTCGATGTAAGTTTGAAAAAAAAAAGAATGCCTCTGGACCTTCCGATCGGTTTATCATCGAAATACACAATATTGGTACCCAAAATAGAGGTGACCTTATTCCGCTCTAATAAATTTGAATTTACAGATACGTATACTGGGGAGAATATCCGCTCAGTTTTGCAGCTTGCCTCGGACAAGAAGAATGTTACCGTCTAATGCTAGCTCGTGGCGCGAATCCGAACAACAGAGACACGAATGGTAATACAGTTTTACATATGCTGGTTATATACGGAAAAATGGTGAGTCGTCGAAACCTATGGAAATTTTTTAAACTCGTCATTACTCTTATAACAATGTAGCAAAAATTCTTATTTCAAGGGGTCGTTCGATATGGCTTACGAAGTCGGCGCCGATTTGAATGTAAAAAATGTCTTGCAACTGACACCTCTAACGTTGGCAGCAAAATTAGCTAGAGTTGAAATGTTTTTTCATATACTGAAAATTGAAAGAGAAATTTATTGGCAGATCGGTAAGAGATGATATGAAATGTAATGTCCGCCCCATAAATCGAACACTTAGTCACCGCGATATTTATGTGGTCTCTTTTCGACGTTGAAAGATTATTCAACGAGTATTCCAAAAATGTTGAATTACAAACTGTTGTAGGCCTAGTGTAGTGATCAAAATGATTAATTTTATAAAATATGTAATACAGTAACCGATATCTTGGAAGTTCGAAATAGAACTCGAGAAAAACTTTCATTTAGTAATCAGTCTTAGACGAGAAATCTCCGCAAATGCGCTACTATATATCTCAAAATTCTCTCATTACAACGCCGGGTATTTACCGAAAATAATAAAATCATTTTCCTTTTTTCTCCAACCTCGTTTTCATTTTTATTTGCGTTATTTTCATGAATGTAGTACACCCCAGACACCAAATTTAAAACTTGTAGCACTTTTATAACGAGTCCATTTTCTATTTCTTCCTTATCTTACTCCGATTTCTTCAAAAACGTAAAATTATTCCGATTCTCTCATCGTTCTTTTCGACATCATTCACATTGATCTATTTTTTTTTTTTTTGTCACCTCTCCAATAAATATTTTGCGAATATTATAGAATAGCCTTGTTTCTTCGTTTTTTATGACATAATTATAAAACATTTAATGACGTTTGTATAATGAAGGAGAGAAGTTGGATTTTCAATTCCTTCAGTTAAATATAAGACGTATTTACGCTGAAAAAATTCGAAGCGACCTTGAATTCAACGAGAAAAAAAACAATTTTTCAAATTTTTGGTCAAATATAATATTGTTCACTAACAAAAAAATATTAAATTCATTCCAACCTCAAATTTAAAAAATAATAAAAATCATAGATGAAGTACACGCGCAAAATATATCTCCGGAAATTGGTATACCGGTACCAATACCCGACTCACAACCACCTTTACACAGTATTGTCTTTTTGTAGGTAGTATAACTTGCGCCGCATATCCACTTACTCAAATTGATACAATCAATAACGAAACTGGACATATTAATAATAATTCCGCCCTTAATCTCGTGGTTTTTGGAGTGAGTACTGACAGACCTAGAACGATTAAATTATCGTATTTTGCTTAGTCATAATCTTCGAATTTAATTTAATGTGTTCAAGGATAAAGATGAACATTTAGAACTAATGGATGGAGTGCTGATTGATTTATTAAATGCCAAATGGAATACATTTGTTAAATTTAGGTAAGACGACGTTTTCCCTGATCCATAATATTATACTTAATATGACTGCAATAATTACAATAACGCAATAAAAATATTCACTCGTGCTTTTATTTCAGATTTTATAGACAATTTTTTCAATTTTTATTATATTTCTTACTCTCGTTGGTCTGCTTCACGTTACGACCTGGTCCTCCACCCTCCGATGGTGTCCAAACTACAACCGAAATTTCGAAATTGACTCAAGTTACCCTCGTCGAGAAAAATTTGGACAAATTTTCTGGCAATAATGAAACGCTCATTCGACGCAGTAAACGTTACAGTGTAAATACGACTGACGATGAATTCGATAGTCAGCAGTTTTCAACAACCATTGAATGGCTGGATCAAGAAAGTAGTTCGACCGATGAACCAGTAATAAAAATGTCTACACTTACTGAGCAGAGTGAAAGCGTCGAAACCGAAACGGTATCAACTTTGGAAATTTCATCGAATGATGTAAGCAATTTTCTATACCTACCCTCCAACGTACTGTTTCATTGAGGCTAAGAGTCGTCAGTAACATAGTAATTCATGCATCCCTTATGGATTATTTCTGTACAAATATCTACTAACGTACCTAGCTGAAATTCACAAAAAAGAAATTCAATACCCACTACCATGAGCAGGTACTTAATTGATAACATGAACACGTAATTGTTCTCGTTCCATAATACGTAGTAGGAGAACTAACAAAAAATTTGTAAAAGTCAACCAGTTCTAAAAACAAGTGCATGGGATTACAAAATCAAACCTCAACGTTAGGTTAAAATACTCACCCCTCTCATGTATGGTTAAATAGTTCCATGCACTCTTTATTCAAATCATCAAATTCCAGACAGTACAAGAACAAAACAAGAAGACGGCGATTTGTAGATTTACATACAAACAAACAGGCTACAATATTGTTCGCCATTTTTGCTTTGGTTCCTTCTATAGCTCCAATACCTGCAACTCCCGGTACTAGATACAGCAGTTCATGACCTACAAAAGAAATTGAAGGCGATGAAGTAATGATGAAAAAATACGTACCTACGCTGATTTCATCAATTGGAAATAAAACATCATCCCTAATCCTAATATCTGTAATACTTAGTACCGGTTCCTTTGATTAAGATCCTAGGTACTTTCAAATGAATGAACTTGCAAAGCGTATGGGAATACTACTTAGAAAGAGAAAGTAAGGTTTTTATGTAACATCTTAACTTACTTATTCAACGTGTTACACGAGCTCCGAAATACATGAGGCAAATTGTTTCAATCAACAATAAGTTTCTATATAAATACCTACTTCACTGCAATGAGTGCGCAATTCTTGTAAGTATGAATGGAACTAGTAAGTTGGCCTACATAGTCATCTGACACCTATATTTCCGGTGACCACAAAAGATACAGAAGAAAATGAATAAGTATGGGTACCTTTGCATTCATAATACACTTGGAAAAAATCATTCTCTCACAATCATGAGATATTAGGGTACATACTGATGGATAGAGTCCTTACCAATTCCCAAAAATAGAGAGACAAAATATAGTTACCATTGCAATATTTGCGATTGTTCAAGTCAGATTTAAAACAAATGCTCAAATGGAACTGAATTGAACCACAATTTTAAACAGATAAACTCGAACCGATGGCAGTATACTTGACGTTGACGGCGCGGCGTCAGTACTTTCACTCTCAGTCACATTCAAAATGGCGACAATTTACAAGTTTGGTATTTTGTGTAATTTTTGTTGAATCATCTTCACCACAGTATGTCATCTTTGCGTACAATGGCGACATCATGCCGTCCCAGCAACCTCCTGCAACACGCAACATGGAACAGATCTGTCATTGAATTCATTGACCTCAGACTAGGAGATTTTCAAAGTGACGTGTTTCAATTTCAAACAGTGTCCCTCAAATTTCAAACAGACTTCAAACCTGTGTCAAGTTCTGCGCTATGATGGCGCATTAACGCAGAAGCAGAAGGCAGACCGCTGAAAGATAGATTAGGCGTTTTTTCTTGTTCAACGCAAAGACGCAGGCTACCGCGCGCCACAAGCTCTTCCCTAAAAACAACGGCTGCGTAGGTAGCGCTAGTATCGGAAAGAAAAACTCAAGTTACTGAAAATTATACAGGGTGGGCCAAAAGTTAGTTCACACGGGCCAAAAGAAAGTTCACATGCAGTATCGAACGTTTTAATGAGTAATAATCGTATGGTGAGTCAGACGAGGCGTGTAGCATTTAAATTTTAATCGTTTAACGATTCTACGATACAAAGTCCTCGATAGATCTAATTCCAACCCACCCCGACGAGTAGAGGTACAGGGATCCTCGACTAAAAGCTGCGCAACACGTTCGAGATTCTCCGGTGTTGTTGCAGTCATCAGTCTCCCTGAACGAGGTGCGTCCATCACACTTCCTGTTTGTTCGAATTTCTCAATCAACTTGTAAATCTGACGTCTAGAAGGTGCTTCGACATTAAATTCCGCTGGCCAATATCAATAACTCTACGAATACCCTCGGAGTAAAACGTTCTTACAGCAAAGGTACGCTGTTCTGTCGAATAACGCATGGCAACAATTTTCAACAAACGTACGAAAAGAAACGAAAATTCACGATTTCGAGGGCAAAAACAATGTAAAGGAGTAAGAGAGACAGAAAATTCGAGATGACGTATCACAATCAAGTAGAAACGAGACGGTAAGAGCGTGGTAGAAATGCACGTGAGTACGAAGCGTTAGAGAACACTGTTGCCAACAGCGTTTAGCCGATGGTCAGCGCACGAAAATTAATTCCCTCTAGCGCGTCGTTCAATGGACGTACAACCATAAAAATCGCATGAAGTCTTGGTATCAGTGTTACAATTCATTTCCGACTTCGTTCGTGATTCTTTAGGTCTGGCCGCTATGCCGCTACGCTTCGTTTCGTTGAGTGGAGGGAGAAAAAATAGCGTTGTCGGCGATAACTCGAGACTTGTTCACGACATGTTGCGGTTGATACGAGTGTTCAACGAATTATTTTTTTTGTGGACTGTCTGAACGTTCGCTCTGCGGAATTTCAGCCTCATACGAATGCATTTCGTACCCGATTTTCGCATTTTTCACCTTGCATTTTTTTTTGTACCCACTATTATCGAATTTTGTGAACTAACTTTTGGCCCACCCTGTACTTACCTCACTCAACATTACTCTTTATCACGCAAATATGAAGCACGGTATGAAGTAACTTAAGTGCTCCATAATCAAGAGTTAAGATACAATCATGATTTATATATCTTTATTAATAAAATTTAATGCTGTGATCTCTGACGGTTTTGATGACTCTAGTTCTGACCTCAATGGGCCTAAATATTCGTTACTTTGAAAAAACCCCCACAGTGCTACGTATAGATGCAAAAAATATTTGTGACCCCGTCTACAGAAACCCGGCTTAGCGTTGAATATCGATCAGGAGGAAAGGATCTTTTACCGAGGAAGGAAGATTCCTTTTCTCCTGATTGTAATTGAACACTGAGCCGGGTTTCTGTAGACGGGGTCACATTTTATATTTACTCGTAGTGACGGGCTCGCGCTTCGCGCTCCTATTTTTATTTATTGAAGAAAAAAATTGAATCACTTTCAAGTTGATATTTGTGCTCATACAGAGTGATATATCCCTGTACGATTGGTGGCAAGCAGAAATGGGCAAATGTAGATTGATGACTATTAACGATTACAACGATCTCATACGATTAATAGTAGAATGTATCATGGAGCTCGGTTGTTTCTTTTACATACTTGCGGCCATGCAAGAAGCAGGCTTTCTGGGACTGAATATGTTCATTGAAAACTTGGTTTGTATAATTCTCGCATTAAATTCCTCACTCATGAAATAAATAGCACTTCTAGATAATCTCTTCAATAAGACGCACTGCACGTCAATCGAGGCGATCTTCCACACGAGTACCGCATTGTTCTCAGTGGTACTTCATTTCCTTTTGAGCGTTTATTCAACGTACAATTTTATTTCAAAATAATTTGAGAGTCAATTTATTGAATTCTAAATTATTTTCTTAGATGACGGCGCCATCCCGAGTAATGTTTTTGTTTTCCTGCATACTCATGGTAGTTCTGCTACCTTTAAGGTTCTTGTGTATGGATGAAATTGAAGATATCATTGCTGTTGTCATAATGTTAACTACGTCCCCTTATTTCTTATTCTTCTGCAGGTAAGCTTTTATTTTTTTTCTGGTTACGAGATTAAATTAGCCACCAAATTTCGTGGCCGGTTTTCGCTTTGGGCATAAGAATGAGGCCCCTCAAAATTGCCACCCCCCCTAAAAAAGAATTTTGGAGACTAACATATTTATATATTAATTCAAGAACCACGGGGCTTGTACCTAAAGATTATGAAGCTCTGCTTTCTCCCTTCATTTCACTGATGTGAGTGATGCGTCAAAATAAAATAATTCCACAATCGAAAAAAATTTATTAAAAAAAAAAAAAAAAAAAAAAGGAGGATGAAATTTAGTGCGAGAAATGTTGGTAGGTCAATCGTTTTTCGACGATTCAACCGGCTAATCGTGGTATCAAACAGTTATTGATACCTACTTAATCAAATTCCGTTTCTAATTGTTTTCAGGGGCTTCAAAACTGTCGGACCATTCGTCGTCATGATATACCGAATGTTGATGGGAGATTTGCTCAGATTTGTGTGTATTTATTTAGTTTTTGTAATGGGATTCTCGCAAGGTTTGTACCGATTTCGTAAAAGTTTTGATGAATTTTTCTGGAGGTATTTCAAGTGCTCATACATGTAATTAAAACTTGAATTTCATTTTTTAAAGTTCAGCCTACTACATAATATTTCTGTCATTCGAAAAATCGAAAACAGCGGATGAGAGCGAAGAAGCGGAAAATCCGATACCCAATCCGGTTGAATCTGTAATGGGTATGTTCCTGATGTCAATGAACGCTTTCACCGATTATTACGAAGCGTTTGAGAAAACAAACCACGAAATGGCAGCCAAAGTACGGAACCAATTATTATAAAATCAAAATGCCTTTTTTTGAATAACCTACAATGTTATGTGGGTAGTCATAATACCCACGATTTGCAACATAGTAATACATTATCCAATAATATCCTTGTATTATGACTGAGATAGGTATCGAACTACCCACGGGAATATTGGCAGTAAAACTGATAACCTACATTTTCAATTTTTTTTTTATAAAATGCGAGGGGATTTTTGTGGGTAGTCAAATACATTTTTTTTTTTTTTTTTTTTTTTGTGGCGTAAAAATTCTACTTAGAATATAATTAAAATGTTGATTTGGTGCCTACATGCAACACAAATTTTATTTCGTATGTATAAAAACTAATTCACAAGATATATTTCACCGTGTGTGTTAGAAAGATCGACAAAAATTTATCTCCTATATCCTTAAAGGCCACGTTTTCAAAGACAATCTAATCTTGACGAAACTACATTTCTAGTTCTGTTTTGTGGTCTTCATGGTAATCGTGGCTATATTACTCGTGAACATGTTGATCGCTATGATGGGTAATACATATCAAAAAATTGCTGAAACAAGAAACGAATGGCAGCGTCAATGGGCGCGCATTGTCCTAGTTGTTGAGAGAGGAGTAAGCCCACGGGAGCGACTGAAGAATTTGATGATTTACTCTCAACCCATGTCAGACGGCAGAAGAGCTTTGGTTCTGAGGCAAAATCAAACGGTCAGTAAGCCTTAAGATTTCTCGAACGCAAAAATACCTTACTCTCTTCTTGATATTGATATTTCGTTGTTTAGGATGAAGATAAAGAAGAACGAATGGAAATTCTAGACATGAAAAGATCGCACAACAAACACGTTGAAAAAATGAGACGTCGAAATCAAAATGATAAACAGCCGCATTTCGAAAATACTCCTGACGAGAAAAATCTTCTTTATCCAATTAATCAGATTTTTCAAAAATAACAAAGAGCGTTTCCGCCTGGCTCTCATAGCATCGTTTGTTTTTCCAAATTCGAATGAAGCAGAATAGATGATGAAAAACATTCGTTGTATGCGGTGTTACAAGTAAGATTCAAAACGTGAACCAGAATTTCATTCCGTACACAAAGAAATGTTGAAATTCTCGAATTATTGTTTAAACCTGGAAAAAGATTTCAATTTTTTCATGAACCCACTGTACCTAAGTTGACAAATAAGTTTCTCATACTTTATTTTTTTTTAATAAATAGATTACGATTTAAAACTCACAAATAATTTATTTCTTAAAAGGAACATCACATAACTGTTTTTGCACACAAATTACTCGTAAGTAGAATTCTCGATTCAGATCCTCGAACGATTAGAAAAAACAAAAAAAAACAAAAGAACGATTAGAAGGATGGTTACGATATCTCCTTATCACAGAAAATATGTAAATTTCAGAGAGTTCTAGTAACAATGTAAACGATGGTAGAGATAATGCGTTTTCCAGCTTTATGGTCAACTAAATTTAGATGAGGAGTTTCAATTTTTTTCTCTAATAATTTATTGAACTCTAATCGCATATGTTCTAACATCCTAGCATCCTGAAACACAATAAGAATGACATTAAAATTTTTGCTGGAAGTTCTTCGTACGCTTTGATAGGATTACAACTTACCTCCAAGGTGCGTAATGCAAATACAAGCCACCCATTTTCTAATGATACGGTATACATCCCATTATTCAGTTCAACTTTCAAATCGTGCCCGGCAAATAATACTAAGGAAACCACGTTCACCATAGTACTGTCGTGAATAAAAATTTTACTAGTTTTCATTTTTTCTTGATATATTAAATATGGACTCGAGAAATCAGATATATTATGGTTGACTGATGACGGATGCAGAAATACCTGTTTAAAAAAAAAAAAAAGACAACAATTTTCAAGTACAAAAAAACAATTGACGTGAATAATAATACTATACTCACAAATCCGTCATTTTTGGTTTTAAAGCTTAATTCATCGGGTGTATGATCTTTTGGCAGAGCACCAGACATGCTGATCGTATATATTTTATCCGGAGTAAGAATTTTTACAAGGTTAGGATACAAAGCAGCACACAAAATGCTAGAGAGTAATTGAAAATTATTCCCGTTCTCGTTCAACTGTTTGAAAATGAATACGGTTAACAAAATTTCGACAGTTAACTGAGAAGCATTCGAAGGAAAAAACTTACTTCGCGCTGAATTATCTCCAAAACCTTGTCCCCACGATAACGCTTACGCACATTTGACTTCAATTTTGCGAATCCTATGTCAACCAATAAATCTAAATACTGATGTTTGAGATCTCCAATCATTTCTAGGGTCTTCCAAGACAGAAAATGTTCTTCGGCAAAACGTTTACCAGCCGCAAACCTGCCCTGAGCGATGGTACGCCATTCCTACGAAATCGAAGAACACATTCAATATTTTTACATTTTATGAACATACATATTATTTATCATCTTACATTGTAAGCGTTCAATACGGTTATATGATCGCTATTATACTTGGCGAACTGTCTTTTGGCATTTTCGGCTTCTTCTCGTTTCCCAAAAGGTGACAAAAATGGTGATTTATTTGATAACGAAGCTGCTATTGTCAGGACTGAATCCAAACAACAAAATATAGCTCCGAATAAAATAAGTTTTCCTATTTTAACGTCGACAGGCAAAACAGATAAATGTCGACCGAGTGCTGTTAATTCCTGATTATCATCCAGAGCACCGACATCTTGTAATCTTACGATTGCCGTTTCGATGCTATTTCTATCAGGAGGCTCTATTATTTGCCCTATAATTAAAAAAAAAAAAGAAAACAAATCAATTCAATCGATCGTGAAACTGAGTCATCCTTAAATGTGAATGAAATAAGTACATGCATATTTATGATGATAATTATACCAAAATTTTGCTACTTTATAAACGCCCGATGTAGCGGCCAATAAATAAATTGATACACCAAAATCCGAGTGAATACAATTCAACACCTACCCAATACTTCCAGAACACTTTTAGTTTTGAAATTCTCTAAAATTTTTGTACACAGAATAACTTGGTCTAGGGCGACTCTTTGAATTTCGGGTACTGGTTGCGCCTGGAAAATTTCCTGATGACGATGTCGAGTGTATAATCGAATACATAAACCCGGCATCACACGTCCAGCACGACCTTTACGTTGTTTGGCATTCGCTCTTGATATCCACATAGTTTCCAGACTAGTTATATTTCGATTCGTATCAAATCTGGGGAAAAACAGACGACGTTAATCAGCACCTTACTTCTTATCCGAATATTCGACTTTTTACTGTTCAAATGAATTACCTAGTTTCTCTCATTTTTCCACTATCGATTACAAAGACACAATCGTCAATAGTTATAGAAGTTTCCGCGATGTTCGTAGACAGCACGATTTTACGCATATTACGGGGAGTTTTTCTAGAACATCATGATCTAGATTAGAATCTCAAACAAAAATTATCCTTGTCGTAAACATCGAAAAAAGTTGCCTTTACCTAAATACAGCACCTTGCTCCTCATTTGAAATAGTAGAATGCAATGGGATCACGATGAAATTGCCCGTTCGTGGAGACAAGAAACCATGTCCGAGTAACTCATCGTTTACAGCCATAATATCAGCTATCCCAGGAAGAAATACCTGATAAAATATAACATAATCACTATGAGCTACTTCTTACGCAATAAATGTAAATAGGAAGAATATTGTGAATACGCTAACCAGTATTGAGCCCTCCCGCGGGTAACAATGATCACCGTCAACAATCCACGCTATTACAGTAACAATGAGCTCAGGATCTATCTTTTCATGATCAAGCAAAAGTATCGTTTTCTTCGTTTGTTTACTGTAATCTTTAATTAAAGAAATTGTTAAGTATCCAGAGAGTAAAGAAAGAATATTGAACATTTAAAAACGTACCCCGATAACGATAAAATAATTGCTTAACAGATAGAGTTTCATCGGCTGCTCCAGCTGGACTCAATGTATCCCTCGTAAAACTATCGGCTAAAATAAGATCGCGGTCTATATCTTCTATTTGACGACTCATGGTTTTGTTAACTCTGCGACTATTTTTCGAATATTCGTCGATAACAAAATCGATTCTTTCGAGAATATCCTCCAAAAACATCTCTTCCACTGGAAACATTTTTCCTGCAATTTTTTTGCACAGTTAGAGTTAATATTGAAACAATTTTTCACCAAAAATTTGCAGAAAAAGACCTGGTATTTCAATCATTGGAGCTCCGTGAAAATAGGAGGAGAACAATTCAGCATTCACAGTAGCGCTCATTAGTAACACCTTCAAATCTTTTCTTATCTTCAACAGGTCCTTCAATATCAACAAGAGAAAATCACTGTTCAGAGTATATAACAGGAATCTACCAACGTAAAATCTACAATTTAATCCCAAACGTTAAAGATTCAATCCTCACCTTTCTTCACTGCGCTCATGAACTTCGTCCACAATCACATGAGTCACATTTTTTAATAATGGATCTACCTCCAACTTCTTCAAAAGAATACCAGTTGTGCAGAATAATAATTTCGTCAACGAAGATGAACAACTCTCTAATCGTATCTATGGAAGCAATATCAAATTGGAAAAAAACCGCTAAAAACAAGAGAATTGTTTCACATTTACTAACCTGATATCCAATAACGTCACCCAGCCTTTCTACTCTCTCTTGCGCTACTCTATTCGCAACACCAATGGCTGACAATCTCCTTGGTTGGGTACAGACAATTTCAACACGCTCATATGGCGACGGCTTATCACTTAAACCGGCCGATGCATAGAGCCACTCATCAAGAATAAATTGTGGAATCTAAAAACGATATACGTATAATTTTCAAAAATCAAGTACAAGAAAAATTCAAAATCGATGTAATTCATTATCTAACCTGAGTTGTTTTACCACATCCGGTATCACCAACAATCACCAACACTTGATGGCGTTTTAATTCGTCAAGAATTTGATTAGAGCAGTTCCAAGCAGGTAACTTTTTACGCTGAAATAGCATATCTCGATACCTATGGTTATGAAACTTCGACTTCATTGCATTAATAATTTCGTGGTCCCTAAAAAATGTAAAATACGTAGTACCTAAAAATTTCAAGAATCCGCTCGTCAATTTCATCTTTACACAAACCTATTAGGAACTTCTTGCGGAATTATTCTCCGAGGTTTTGAAGGTCTGTCGCAGACAGTAGATACAGATTCAAGGTCTTCCTCATCAATTTCGTCTTCTACCTCAACAGGAAATAAAGAAACTTGTGGGTTGATGATCAATCTACTTTCATTTTCATTATCTGAAAATATCAGATTTTTTTATAAAATGTGAATACGAAGAGAGATGAGCATTCATATAAATACTGCACAACACTTACTTAACCATTTCAAGATTTCTTCGGAATTCTGTAAGCAATCTATTAGATCATAACAATAAACCATTCCTTGAGCAGCACAACTACTCGCTTTCTTCAACAAATAGTGCGTAATTCGAAGACAAACGTGGCGTGAAAATTCTTGATGTTGAGGGGCCAAAAGGATCAATGGAATATCCGCAGGATATTTGCATTCTAGAAATAATTCACAATTGTTATCGAAGCTCAAATTTTTCAATAATTCGTTTAGGACAAGATAATTACCATCAGGAAATCGTAATTCTAAATCAAATTTAGCTTTTGATCTAATATCGTTATCACTAATTGAATTTTCTTTCATTAAATCGCTATTTTTCAAATGCTGAAATCTACAACGTGTTCCGAAAGCACATTTTCCGAGAGCAAAATAGTGACACAAAGGTTTCGAAGATTGAGGTTTTTGATGTTTTGGGATATTTTTAGGTTTTTCGGGTTTTCCAGCAAAATACCACTCAGCTAGATGCGATAATTCGAGATGAAAAATCCAGTGTTTATGTTTCACTTTCTCTTCCACGATATCATCGTAAATTGATTTCAACGACGACAATTCTTCGTCCATATCAACGATATTTTTCGATAAACGCGAATCTGCTACAAATTGGAAATCTTCAGTAAAGTAGGCATGAAGCAGTATCTCGATAGCTTTCTCCAAATCATTATTGGAGTGAAGCAGAGCTTCGTAACAATGAATAGTATAGAAACCATACCTGTAAAGAAATTGTTATTGAAAACTCAAGATTATAATCACAAGTCTCGGATACAGCGTAATACTTACTGCTCTAAGTTTTCGAGTAACAAAGAGTTCACTTTGTCTTTATCAATACGCTTCTTAATCGAATAATTGTAACAGTTTCGAACTCGTAAGTGTCCTTGGCTAACCCAGTACTGATTGCTGAGCTTTCGGGTACTTTGTTTTACTTCAGAATCATCCAGAGAAAAATTCTATACGGACAGTAGATCATAATTTTCAAATTACGTTATTACAATCGTCGATTATATTATGACAATAAGGAATACGAACTTCGCCATGTAGGTAACGAAGAGTGTCCATGATTAAATTCTTAGTATCATGCGAAAGAGTGACACTTTTCATTTCTACTTTTAAATTCGACCTCGGAATATCAATCTGTTTTGCTTTTTCTTCTCCTTTTATATTTTCCTTCGGAACTTTCGATTTAGGTTTGGCCTTCTTCATTGAAGGACCAGCGGGTCTACTTGTACTATAAAATTTTCAAACACATAGGTTATGCTTTCTAGCGATTGTATCAATTCAACAGAATAATACAGAATAAAATAACATTGATAATGTACCTTTGGTCTTGCGAGAACGAAACCGCAAAATCGTCATATTCTTCGGTATCACTGCCCCACCAATCAATATCGTCTTCATCGTCCTCTTCGTATTCGGCATCCCAGTCTTCCATCATTAATAGTAGAAGATAATATCAACCAAATGGAGAGAATTTTAAGCCCACACTAAACACAGTTGGCAAATTACGAAGATGATACATTGTATGTATTACACATTCGTAAGGATATAATCAATCAAAACGTTCATTCTAACCTCAGGCTACAAAATATCAGAAAACTTAGCCGTGGATGGAAAATTTGGGAGACTCCTCGTTAGACGTTAGTTCTTCAGAGAAAAGAGCATCCTATTTCACTTCTTAAATTAATCGTAACTGCACATTGCTGAATCCCGAAATTCGCATCTATCTATCGTTCGGTGCATCCTGCATCAACATGGACATGTTACGCGTTCATGTCCCAAAAAGATTGCAATGTTGCCAGCTGTTTGGTTTTGATAACAGTGTCAACGAATAACAACGAACAGTGATAAAGAAAGTGAGAACAGCAGTGAGAAGAAATCTTATGATTTTTAAATATTCCAATGATTTACTCATTTCAACACTTCAATCTAATTTGAAGATCATGCCCTTTCTTTTCACAGGAAAATTTCTTCTTGCTTCATTTTTCCAGTTACCAGTTTTCCACTTTTCCTCGATCAGTCAATCTTGATTAGGGAGATTAGCATTAGTATTGGTAAATTGGTAAACAATGAACGCGATGCTAGCGCTGCATGTCTACTTCAACAAAAATGAAATATCACTGCATCTTGTATCTTGTTTCGATTGTACGTTGGTACAACTACTCACGTACAAAATTATCGTAAAGTTTCGTATTCGTTCATTTGAGAATAGTTGAGACAGCTATCATAGTGAGTTTTTCTTTGCAGAGTTTTCCTAATTCGTGTTCTGCATGATTACGTGAAAGTTTCATCTTCGTTTGGAACCGTGATGTTCGAGTTTTTTTGCAAATGCTACATTCTTCGAAACACGTTTGACTGCGCGTCAGTTTCTTATACCTGAAATAGTATGAATACTTAATTGCAGTTCCTACTTATTGGAAGTCTCAGCACATCATCGGAATAGTCTCTCATGTTTGAAAATATCGGATAAATTTAATTCTCTCCATGAATGTTCTCTTTACTAGTCTTTCAATGTTGATAGCGAATGCCTCCATTAGCAAATTCTATGGACCCTATGAATACATCTTACGGAAACTCGAATGCCATGTTCAGCAACGTAGATACATCGATGAGAAATGTTGATTATGGATCTCCAAACCATTTCGCCCATGAATATCGTAGGTTACAAGAGTGCGATTCGTTGCAGTCTTGCGACCGAGGTTCATTATGGACAGTATTTTACGATTACGATGCCCAGGGCGAAGACGAACTCACTCTTCGCAAAGGGGATATCGTCGAAGTCCTATCGAAAGATAAGAAAATATCAGGCGATGAAGGCTGGTGGACCGGGAAAATCGGCGATAAAGTCGGAATATTTCCTGCCAATTTCCTAATTGATACGATCACCGAAATAGACTATTCGGAATTAGAGTTCGAAGATATTATTGGTGTAGGTGGTTTCAATCGAGTTTATCGTGCTTACTGGCGAGGAAATGAGGTAGCGGTGAAAGTGGCTCGACAAGATCCTGACGAGGACATGAACATAACTATCGAGAATGTTCGACAGGAGGCGACTCTATTTTGGCTTTTAGAACATGAGAATATTGTACAACTATTGGGTGTTTGTCTTCAAAAACCAAACCCGTGTTTGGTGATGGAAAACTGCCGAGGAGGTTCCCTCAATAGAATACTGGCCGGTAGAAAAATTAATCCTGATATTCTCGTAGACTGGGCTATTCAGATAGCGAGAGGGATGCATTACTTGCACCATGGAGCTCCTATATCATTAATTCACAGAGATCTGAAATCTTCTAATGGTAATTTTTCTTTGAAATGCTGATGTTTAGATATCTTTCAACAGAGTATTTCATTAAGTTTTTCCTTGTAGTTTTATTGCTCGAAGCCATCGAAAACGACGACTTACGATTCAAAACTTTGAAGATAACCGATTTTGGTCTAGCCAGAGAAGTGAACAAAACTACCCACATGTCAGCTGCTGGGACGTACGCGTGGATGTCACCTGAAGTGATAAGAAAGTCGACGTATTCTAAAAGTAGCGACGTGTGGAGGTACGCTCTGCATCACACAATTTCTGTAACAGTATTTTGTTCACTTTAATTAATTGTAATTTTTCCTTCAGTTATGGAGTCGTGCTTTGGGAATTGTTGACTGGAGAGACACCGTACAAAGGAATAGATCCGTTAACTATCGCGTATGGTGTTGGTGTTAATAAATTGACGTTACCAATACCAACCACCTGTCCACAACCATTCCGAGAGTTGATGAATAGTAAGTTTTCACCTTTTGAACTAAACTCACGTCGGAATCATATCTTAAAATATTTGATATTTCAAGGTTGCTGGGACCCGGATCCTCATATGCGTCCAACATTCGAAGATATATTAGTCAAATTGGATACCATCATACACTCCACATTCCTCGAGACTCCTCACGATTCATTCCATACCATGCAGGATGGCTGGAAAGTTGAAATTGAAGAAGTATTGTTGGGTTTGAAAAAGAAAGAAAACGTGAGTATCTGATCGCGGTACATCCTTGATTATCAATCGGTTATTCTTTTTGTGTACGTCAAAAGATTGTCAGTTGAAAAAGACCTGAAGGAGTGTTTGTAATTACAGGTCTACAGGTCAAAGGAAGAGGTTAGTTTGTATCAGATCGTTAAGCTTCTACTTTTTCCTTTTTTTTTTGTCCTTAATTATGTTATTTTGGAAGCTTAGCGCTATTTTTATGTGTTTTACGCCTTAATTTTACAGAGAGATTAAAAAAATAGTTCATCACAATCTGGCTTTGCCGCAACTGATTAGATTGCTTTCGTATTTCATGTTGTAAAAGTCATACAGTATCTCGTGCTGAAACTACGAAATTTGAATTTTCTGCAGGAACTAAGATGTCGCGAGGAAGAGGTTTCTAAAGCGGAACTGCAAATACAGTTCGAAGCGCAACATCTGAAAGAAAGAGAGCAACAGTTGCAAATACGTGAAGTGGAACTATTGAAACGAGAAATCAGTATATTGATGTTTCAACAACAATCAACACCGACTCCAAAAACACGTAAAGGTAAATTCAAAAGATCAGGGTTGTTGAAGATTCTCAAGAGAGAGCCTGGACATAACATCAGCTCACCCAGTGGTAAGTAATTTCTGCGAAGATTTTGAGAATAATTCACAATTGATGTAGAATTTACAGCCTAATTATACGTTCGTAATGTTGTAGACTTTCGACATACGATTACCGTGCAACAAGATCACTTGACGCGAAACTCGTCAGGTTCTAACGACGTTTCAGGTTACCAAAGATTGAGGGCTTTTGCAAGTAAGTTTTATATTTAGGATACATTTTTGGTTACGTCCCGTAATGAATTGTGAGAACCAATGTGAGCAACTTTTTTTGCTTAATATACTATAGAGCGGGGTGACGAAAAGCAGATACCCCGAAATAGCGTACCGCTGATATTTTTTGTATCATATTCATTTCAAGGCTTCTCGTAGAATTTGAAAGTAGATAATTGAGTATATTTGATAATCGAGTGACTTTCTGGCTGCACGTTTTATAATTTTTTTTTTTTTTTTCAAAACAACCATGCGTGTTCGCATTGATTATTGCTTGAATAATTTCGAATCCGAATTTAATTCGCACGTAGGCTTCATTCATTTTGAAAAAATATCCAAGAATTCTCAGAAGTTCTCGATCTCGTTGATGTAAATCGAGTGATTATCAAAAGAGTTTACCACTTCTCTCGTCCTAAATTCGACTACTTAAAAATAACATATTAATTGTTAAGTTAATACGTACGTGAAAGTAATACTAGGGATGGGTGTTTAGTGCCAGCGGATGGTGCAATAAAAGGTAGAACGTGGGGTCCAAGTACGTGTCATCAAAAAGAAAGAAAGCAGATAATCAAAGATCCAACGGTACCCGTGACGAATAAAGTGTGGTCGGTATCCGCACCTAACCTGGAGAAGCAGACAGGGCCTAGATCTCGACAGGCAATCCTGCCAGAAATAGGTACGGACGAAGAGAATAGCGAATAATAAGAATAAATTTGCAAATATCGATGTTCTCTCTCTTTTGTTAACGGTTACGGGTATTTTTTCCAGTATAATTAATAATTTTATATTTTTTATCTAAATTTTAAGAACCGTTTTAAAACACGATAACCTTTTTCTTGTTGATAAATTTTATCATAAATAGAATTTCATTTTTTGACAGCTCGCTTATGCCAGCACTGCTTGTTAAAAAAATTCCACCTGTTAACTGGTGTCGGTAGCAATTTTTCCACCGGTAAATTTGTATTTCGAATACTCGACAAATACTGTTTCTGTACCGATATATGAAAAGAGAAAAAGTTTATTTTAAAATATAAATTTCTTAATTTATTCGATCCTTGATTAATTTACTGCTGCTTGTTTATGATAAACCTTTGAGACGACATTTAAATGAATATCATCGGAGTAAGTACCTCCAGAACAATTACCTCTTGTGGTGAGTTCTGTATTGTGTAGTGTCACGTGTGTCGGTAATTGTGTGTCTTCTGCGTTTGATTGAGGTATGAATTTATTTGTAAATTATTTTTAAAGGTGCATGACCAACTCGCTTGCTTGCTTCCTCTTTTATTTTCAGCGCACCTGTTCCTTTTATATTTGTAATACCTCACTTTGGTTTCTTGTTTCATCAAATCCTTTCGCATGCCTTCTACTCCTAAATAATGCGAAATAACCATCGCTTTGAATTATTCGTGTATTATCACGTATGAAAAGTTGTCAAACTGAATGATTAATCTAATCTAACGAGAAAACAATCAAAGTGTTCGGCTTGTGGCTATCATTTATACTTACGTGTGCTGCTGTAGATAACGAATGGCTGAATGACGACTCCAGCTCGACAAATTTAGGCACTAGCTCGAAAGAAGGAAGTCCGCTAACTAATACCAATTCACATAAAAGCTCGACTGTAGAATTACTCCTCTGTAATATGGCTACAGTGTTGGCTAGCGTTGCAGCCGGATATGATATCAGATCGTCAAATGCGAGCTTTGAGCATCCGCGTCTAGCACCAGAACGGTAATAATATTGTACATTCTTACAAATGCGCGCCTGGCTATCTGGGGAAGTACGAAAGAGCTTGAAAAAATAAATTGAAGATTTTTCTTGTGAAAATCAGAAACTACAGTTTTTTTGGAAGCTTGATCTCATTGATTTTCTTTCTTCATGTTGTATATTTGCATGTGAAAGAAAGTGAACTTATTACACTCATCTTCAGCGAATATTATTTGCTTTGATTTGTTATATTTTCGTATTCACAACTTTGTGAGCCTTCAAATCTGATTTTTAAGCCTTTACTAACTGTTAACTCGTCTACCCTTCGGTGTCTGTCTTTCCAGAGATGAAGTTCTGAATTACAGATACTGGCCCAATGACAGTTCTCGTTCATCCTTCAGACCTGAGCATGAATTTTCGTCGGGATCTTCGAGTGAGTAGTAAGGCGTGAGTTCGTTATTTTCACGGGTTTACAGGATGATATCAAATAAATGATGTTTTTCAGGTTACGCTCGTAATACTTACCATGGACCTGTGAAGCATTATCGAGCACCATTATCGGAGGCTTTGGATTTCAAGCCCTTACGATTCACAGACTCGCCTCAACATTCATTGTTGAAAAATACATCGACTCACTCTCCGAAACGTAGAGGAAGTAACACGGGTGCAGAAGTAGAAGTTAGTATCTAGTCATTTCTCGATGAATGGATTTTGAAATGGAATGTAAAACCTACATGGCGATTGTTTATTTATAGTCGTATCCGCCTCCACCGGCTCCCTCTGGAGGATTCGCTTTGTATAGCTCTACCGATTCTAGTTGCAGATCTGATTATTACCGAGCTTCTGACTGTTATCAAGGTATAAAATTTTGAATTTTCGTGTTTGTTTCCTGCTCTGTCTGCAATGGTTCATCTTCGATACCGGTCACCATCCAAATATTCGAGAAAAATACAAAAACCTGTTTATTATCCCAGAATTGTTTCATCTGCAACCTGTAATGACGTCATCCACGAAATATTGACCATAATTTCACAGTCTGACAATTTCATTTGATTTTCAGGGATATTTCCTATGATTAACCTCTTTTTTTTCGTATTTTCAAGGTTACCAGCATCATAACAACGAATATCCGATCAACGATGAACAATTGTATCACGCGTACCCGTACGATAATTCAACCAGCGGAAACAGTACACGCAATAGTGGTCGTTCGTTAACCCATCGGAGAACGTCTTCGAACGCGTCTGGAAGCATGGGCTTCACCGAGAACAACAATAATTTTTATAACTTGGATAATGAAGAGAAGCCGCCCGAAATGTACTATTCGCCTTACACCCGCAGAGCAGGCGATTATTCAGGATATTTTTCGAGGCAGAACTCCATCGATTCGACGTCTAGCGATCGTCCTATATTTTTAGATATTAATAGTAGCGGCACAAAATTGAGGTCGAGTCTGAAAAAATCGAATTATATATCTCCAGCTCTACGATCGCAGAATACTGGTGGCTCATCGTCTTCGGGACCAGGTACAGGATCTACAAGATTTTTCATCGCCCATTATTTGCTTGTAATTTTATACTTGCGTCTGTTTGTTTCAGGATCTCCTATCAATCCTACTCCACCCGACAGTTTGACAAGCGAAGATAGTAGTTATATGTCAGCCAGAGACAGTTCATCGAATTCGATATCAAGAGTTAGATTTTCGCCGAACACTTTAACTGATATTCCAAGTCATTCGCAGGAGTCAAACCATTCTCTGAATATGTCCAGGCGTCCTTACAGTAGAGAGTCTTCACGTAGTAGAAGACCTTCGCTCGCAGATTATGAACGTGATTACCTATCTTAGCAATGAAGAACGAGTAAGGTGCTCGCGAATTGTCGCAAACAGGGTTCCCTATGAGCTTTTAGCTTTCTTCAGAGCAGATTTGGGGGGAATATTTTTATTATTTCTAGCCCAGATTGAATTATACGCTTCAATTCTATCTTTTTAATAGGCCTATTGAAGAATACATGTGTAGTATAAAATGTACAGCGATTGATTATTCGAAGATACAACGCCGATGAAGAACATAATAAAATAGTTTTAAACAAAATAACATTACTTTAAATCGCGTCGTGTAAAACATATGTGATATTTCCACGGTTAATAATTTGATAGTGTGAGATAAGTTTTTTAAACCCCTCTGATTCGCCGGGACTTGAATGCTACTTTTCCTGCGTATAAAATAGTCGACCTTATGTTCTGGCTGATGAAAAGCTTCCAATTTCTTTTTTGTTTCAAATTTTAGACAAGCTTCATTATAATCAAAAAATCGTTGCTCTTTTGACTAATTAGAAGAAATTTTTCGTTTTAATTTTTGCGCCATTTCCTCTGGGTGAGGGGAACTGATAAGTAATGTACGCTTTATGGCTGTTGGCAAACAATGAAGCTGTTGTGATTGATCAAATAACTTGCGCCATGTTTTATAATACTTGATAGCCTACGTTTTAAGAAGGAACCTTAGGTGGTTATAATTCAATTTTTGTGATTTTTACGCTACTCGGTGACCATATTTATGAATGCAATTTTATTCTATTCTACAAATATTTCTGTGTAGTGATGTATTATTATTATTTTAATTTATTTTTGATAATATAAAATTTTACATTACACTCAATGGAGAGATTGAGTGATTTTTTATGCTAGTCGATTATATTTTAATTTTTTCTTTTTTTCTTCCCATTCCAGAATTTTGTTGACGTACCGTATTAATGTTTTTGTTTTTGTTTTTACTCTCTTCCCCTTTTATTTTCCGTCTTCTATTTTTACGTTTTTTTAGCTTTTTTTTTTTTTATCGAAAGGACTACGGATAATATTGATGAGTTGAGTGGTAACAAATGATGTGCAAAATGAATGTGTAACTGTGTCGTCAGTTGGTGTGACTAGTTTTTCCTCATGACAAATGACGGCACGCATCGGTCAATCTGTTTGAGTGAAAAACCAGCGACAGAGTTCAGTTGACACGCGTGTGCGTGTGAACCCTAAAATATTGTATAAATGATTTTCATTTTGGGAGGGTTTATCTGGATAAATTTATGATCCTGGTCCTTGCTACGAGTTTATCATTTACGCATTCGTGGGATTATTTGTCACCGGTACCGCGTGTTTAAAATACTGGCTGTAAGTTTTTACTTCTTTTTTTTTTCACTTTTTTCACTATTTTTTCGTCGACACGGTATGTGTACACAATATTGTAAAATGAACGAACCGGATAAAACTTGAATAAGCTCGTTAGATAATACTTTTTGGTTTACGATATGAAAAAAATGATTTACAATTCTTTTTTCTCCTTGAGAATTTTCAAAACTCCGTACGGCTGGACACGAGTAGCGGACTCTTCGTTAGGTTTCTTAGTTTTTAGGAACAGACGACTTGAGGAAAAAGTTATTCTAGATTATGAAAAATTGGTACGACCAGTTTCAGAATCCTTAATTTCGTGCAATAATTATTTGCAATTTTTTATAGTTTTCATGTGTATAGTCAAGTCACTGATAATGAAAATACGTGAAGCCAAACGAATTCTTTTCTATTGTATTTTACCATTAGGTGCTTCAAACTATCGTCTCAATTTTATTTTTTGTCTTGCTCTATGAGTGTTGTCCCGTTTCTTTTTGTTTCGTCGCTTCTCCATCGTTTTCTAATTTTTCATCTCTCATTATACAATATTCTGCTTCCTCGTATTCGTTTCGATAACTCCTCGTGTCTGAGATATCTTCGTCTAAGTCATGACAAGATGAGAAGCATACAAAAATCATTGCAAACAAAAGCGATGAAATATTGTGCAATTTAAAACTTGTCTAAATCTTCGTTGACGCAGAGAAAAGTTTGTTCTTTTGAGAATGTCTTGGACTATCGTACGCATTCCTCCTTCTACTTTGCTTCTCCGTATGATTTTCAGTTTACCTCATATGCCGTTGTTTATATTTCTTTAAAGGCTTGATATAGTAGAACAAAATTTTTGATGTCAATATTGAATGACAAAGTTTAGTTGTACTTAAACCTGTCATTACCTTATCAGTATTACAATAATCCTATTATAAACTTATTTTGTAGAAATAATGTTTTCGTTATATTACGATTTTGTCAGCAATTTAGCCTTATTATTATGATTACTAAGTACAATTATTATTATTATAACATCAGGAAATCAAAATTATGGATGAATCATTTGATTTTGCAAAAACACTGCATGGGAGAAGGGGGAGTTGGCAATTTCTCTTCAATGGTCATGCCGGTCCATCATCTTCACGTTTCGCGAGATTATGAGAACAAGAGAAGTGTTCTCTGAGTTATACAATGTAGCTAATGAGTGCGAGTGTTCGAATAGGTTTCACATTTCAAAATAGATTTCATTTTTACCATGGCTGTGTTAGAACACTCCTCGTTATATCACGGTAAAGGTCAAATTATCGAAACACTGTTCATGTTTTTCTTTTAACGTGTAGCCTGTAACATGTAATCTGTTTTTCTATTTGTTTATATTAAATTTTTATATCCTTTGGCTAACTTTCAGGAAGATAAAATCAAACGTCGCGTCAATAGTGCTAATATTAGAAGTACATGTGCAATATACTGATAATAAGTACCGGTATTTTTCTCCTAGTTGAATATTTCACACGCCTGTAACCGCGATATTCCATTTTGTACATTATTGTAATTTTTCATTTATAAGTACGTCTACCTACTTACTTACTGCCTTTCTTTTTTGTGAGAAAAGGGAGAAAAATTGTACAACCAATAAGTCTTATGATTTTGTTGCATTTTAAAATGTATCCATTGTAAACGGATCGGATTATCTTTAAAAATGCTCAATCGAATGTAAAGCAACAAAACCTAATAACGAAATACATTCCAATTTTCTATTTTTTCTTTCTTATTTTTTTAGACTGGGGAACGTTGCGATTCAGCTTACGACATCAGAGTTGGCAAATTGCGGGGAAAACTCGATCGGTACTCAAAATGAAAGAAAAATGCTTAGATTGTGTAGAAACTAACTTATAAATTTCAGCTGGTTATTTCGTTAATCGGCGAACGGAACAGAAATTTTATTATTGGTCGGCAAATCTATTCTGAGTTTTAGTACTACAGCAAATTAAGGTGAAACGGAAAATTCCTCATTCCGGTCAGACAACCTTTGCAACGCAACGCCACAAATTAAATGTTTTGTAAATTGGCACAATCCAGTTTACAAGTTACTGGGTATTTATCAATGATACAGTTTGATAGAACTCAGTTTGAGTCGTCCATCGATTTCGTATCTGATTTTTGTAGTTGTCAAACCGATCGTATGGTATTAATTAAAATTGAGAAAGAATTGAGGGGTTAAAAATCCAATTTTGGAAGCTGATTACCTCACATATTATAAAAATTAACTATTTTTGCCCTCAATCCTTTTTAATTTTTGTTTAATTTCATACTGATCTTTGCTCCCCGTGTATTTCTTGTGGGAGTAAAATTGCGCTTGGAAATATCGAAGGTATTTATCGATATTTTGTTATCACGAAAAACTCAGTCCATTGATGATCATTAATTTCCAGTTTGAGCCAATGCGAGGGAAGAGCTGAAAGCCATAAGTCAAGTTTAAGTCAATGATGATTGGCTGCACGTCCCTCCAACAATCAATGCGCAGCAGACAATCTGGTATTTGAGCAGCCTAAACAAACAATGTTGTTTTCCTTGCCCAAATTGAGCGGCGAGTGTGCAACGTTGCTAAAATTTCACTGATATGATGGGGTCACTTTCCATTCACGCAGATAAAAAACTAACCAGAGGGCTCGGTCCGCCTAGATCCTCCCCCAATTTTTTTTTATTTTTTCATCTCGAAGGCGTGAAGCACATCTCTCTTCCATTGTGCTTCTCATGCTCTCCGAGGACGTAAAATGCTGAAGATACATCCTCCACATGACAGCAGAAAAGTAACAATCAATTTTTTTATCAGCATATAGAAGTAACCATCAACTCTTTTATCAGCTTACAAATTTCTGATACAACAAGAGAGAACTGCGTTAATAACGCAATTGATTGAAAATCTTAGTCGAATAATGGTCGATAATGATTAGCCTAGCAAAATTTAACTTGTTGAATAGACTGATTTTCCAGTGACGTCACATCGCAGGCTGCAGGTTCCAGACGTACAAGCCTACATATATAAATTCCCATAAGAGGATTGTTGAAGTTAGATTATTTAATTAATGAAGCATGATATTTTCGAAGCTCTGATTCTAAGCTTCATTTTGAATATAAATTTATAACACTTTATTTGTAGGATTTTATATGGACCTATGATAACAGGTGATAAATTTATATTCAAAATGAAGCTTACAATCAGAGCTTCTCGAATATCAACTTTTTTTTCTAAAAAAATGCTTTATTAATTAAATAATCCAACTTCAACAATCCTCTTATGGGAATTTATATACGTAGGCTTGTACTTCTGGAACCTGCAGTCTGTGATTTGACGTCACGGAAAATCAATCTTCTTAAATATCTTGATGAGAAAAAGTTCAAACTTTGCTGGAAATGAAACCTGTTATCAAAATGTGAGTAGACTGAATTTTTTTATTAATTAATTTATGTGTTTATCATTCATTCCAGAATTAAATCAATAATATTTCCATGTATTGATTTAATGATTAATAATAATGGATACGTGATAGGATGAATAATAATCAGATTACGAGTATTTAATAATTTATATGTATAATGATATTCAGGATTTTAATAATTGTACAGGAATAAAATATTTTTCAGAATATTTATTTGTAATTATATTTCGAATTGAATCAATTGAAATTCATCAAAGAAAGACATTTATATCAATTTAAGTTTAATAATTAATAGGCATATAAATTCATCAATTTTTAATTTACATACTAGGCTAAATTTAAATTTGTTATTTTTTCATCATATTTAATTAAATTTACTCTATATCAATTTTTATTAAAGTCATTTTATAATATTTTTTCTATTAATTGATATTTACAATTTATTAAATTCAAATTCATCATTTAGTTGAAAAATTAGAAATATTGTTAGTAAATTTTTTATTTGTTCATTTTCAATTTTAGTTATATGAATTTATTTTTATTTCACAATTTAAAGTTCTGTTTTGAATACTTTAATTTGAGTTTATTTATTTAATTGGTAAACATAATAATTTTTCAAGTTCTCATCTATAATTTTCATCTATTTTTTTTTTTTTTTTAAATTAAATTTTGAATATCATTAGTCTTTTTTCAACTAAGAGGAAAATAACTTATCGTGATTTAGATCAAATCAATTATGAGAGAAAAAAAAAAATCAAATAATAAAAAAGTGAACAGGATGTATAGTATAGGTATACTAACTTGCTTTCAGATAAAAATTCTAATAATCAATCCAATGGGTTGTCTGTTGTCCGACATTCTCTTTTAACACATCTAAGAAACTTCTCACATGTGATATGATATGTTGCATGGAAGGTATGAAGATGTATCATCTTTATGGTGATTCATTGTACTATCCGAGAAATTACGAATAATTTTACAAAAATGTGTTAGCAGTGCTCATGAGACTGAGACGACTCTTGGAAAAGCTGTTGTTTTGTTACTATGTATAACATTATCAATGACTTTGACCTAATTAAAGAACTTGAAAACATTTTACCCGGATTGTAATATGACGTCATCAGTGACTATGACTTGGTGGAGCCTGCACTGTATATAGAAGAGGTGGTATGAGTTAGTTAGCCTGACATACAATGCACGAGCCCCCGCCCCCACAGCATACTATTCTACTTGCTGTTTAGATATACTCAAGGCTAGGAGGCGAACGAGCAGAATGAGTCCGTCTATCCGCTGGTTACTAACGTACAGTTTTATTAGGCATACACTAGGTTGAGAAAAATTTTGATGAAGGAGAGAGGTGGACGAGTAAGTCCGTTAACTAGTTAGCTTAATGAACTCCAATGTGCAATAAAGTAGCCTAAACGTATCCAGGCTTATAATTTGTCAAGAGATATCGAGGAAGACTTGTTCGGGTATGGTACGGTGAAGCTACTGTCTTGAAAAGCAACTCTTTGTAACTGTTTTTTTTTTTTTGGGGGGGGGGGGCAGAAAAAAGGTACGTGATTTTTTGCCATTTCTGCCGTACAAAGTTGAAATGACGGATCTGCAAAAACTACGATCTGGAAAATGAGGCTGGTGACATCAACTACTGCAGGCGAAAAGGAATCACATTTTGCTGGTCGTTATTATGCAGATACGCCAATTCAACTTTTTACGGCAGATTGTTAGGGGAGTATCTTTGTAAATCAAAGGGGATCACCGCACCACTGTGTTCGGGCTAGCAGCTTGTTAATGAAGCCTAACACACAGTATACTAGGCTTGAATCAGGGTAAGTAATACTGTGGAAAGGAGAGGCGAACGACTCAAAACGGGTGAGCCCGTGAGCTAGTTAGACTCTGAAACGGAGCAAGCATTGTTAAATGTTACACTGCGTGTCCCTGGAGGAGACATATTAGCTTACCTAAGTTCTTTCTTTCTACTAGCAAATGACTGCGTGTACTTCCTTGTGCTCGGGGGATTCGCTTTGGTATTCTTTATATTATGTGTAGATATATGGGTTTTTGTAAAATGGACGTTTGCATGTTTCTTATGTGTACATTCTATCAAAAAATAGGTTGCAATTTCTGTCAAAAAGTGTCTTGGAGCTGCCTTCACACTTTTTTGACACGCTTTTTACGGCGGGAATGTTCTTTTCAATTTTATTTAATCAACTCTATGTGTTATCATAAAATATTTGTGATTTTTTCATTCGTACTTACATGAGAGATACTTATTTTGAAACGAGTAGTGACAGGTCGAGGCATACTGCGCGTTATCCGTTATTTTAGCAGTGCTTTTTGATTCATCTCGAGGTACACTCTTAGAAACGTCAATTTTTTAGCATGGCATTTGCGTGTAATTTAAAATGTAATTAAAATACTCGCTCTCCCATTTTTCAAACCCAAATATTTGATCTTTTTTCCTATCTGAAGAATCTCCCCAATTCACTTAAACATATTTTCTCTCGCGATTTCCTTTCGTCGCAAAAACGCGTCGTTCTGAATAGGAAAATAAAATGTCGACACTTTCCGCTGCATATTGTACGCCGTCGTTGTCGTAAATAAAGCCTTTGTACATTGCAATTCCCTTTTCGCGCTCCGCTGATGGCATAAAATATAAAGAAAGAAATAAAGAAAAAACTTTCGATTCATCATGAGGAAGTCGACGGGCTAGCTATTTTACGATGATCGTAAGTTCCGGAAGAAGTAAACTTGTGACCGGACGAAATTCGCAAATAAACTTTTCACCCCAAACTGATCCCTTGCGACATTCAAGACCAGCAATTGGCTTGAGTAGATGACTCAATGGTCTCACGCTGACAATAGTCCTATCTTCACGATCACTGCTTAGACGTTTTATTTAATTCTTTTATTCGAACATAATATGTTCACGATGTAAACTAATTTTTTCGAGATAAGATATTGAGTTTCAAACACCGAAACGGAAGTCCGCGTTATTGTCTTTCGTACAGCTTTGTAAGTTTGAAGAATTGGATGGTTACGCTTACGCTGTACAGTTCTGACGAGAGGTGTGGAAACCAAAGATACTAATTACCCCCAAGATTTTTATTTCTTGAAAAAAAAAAGATTTGATTGCCCTACTAGAACAGCAGTGGTAGGATTAGAAGAATAACACCTCCTTGACTCCGTTTTCATGGGAATTATTTCAATGTAAAATACTGGAAAATATTGAGAAAACAGAACATTTACCCCTCCCTTGTTCCTTCCTTGAATTCTAGCTACCATACTGGTGTACAAGCCCCGCTTTTTGTCCAGATGGGTCTGGTGAAAAGAAATAATAGATTGGTCATTGCACCAAGCTCAGCTCTCAATCATGTAGCAATCTCGCGCCGTGACTGATTTCTGTGGGGGGGTGGGATTGTACAAAAATTAATCGAATATTTTCAATCAATAACCATAAGGAAGCCAACTTATCTGAGTTGAAGAGTTGAAAAAGTTTAAGGCAATCAACCAATGTTACTTGTAGAGGATAAGGTAATACGTACTCATATATCTCATTTGTAGGTTGGCTTCCTATATAGAAAGTATCAGGTATACATATAGTAGTACTTCTTCGATTGGTAATTGGCGATTTTTCTTCTCATTTCTTACCGGAGCTCATATTCTCAATTGTACCCTACACCCTACCTATCCATATTTTTTTCTCGACAATCTATACGATCCACTCCGCGAAAGCCTACTTTATACTCATACCTACATATATCAACTTATAAAATCCATTCATTTGGTAGAGTGGATACTTCTTTATCTTTGACATATATTTTCACCCTCCTTTTGTAAACGAAGGAACGAGAGTTATTTTTTCTTCAGCGCCCGTTACTTACTCTCGTCACAGGGATGGAGAAGGAAAAACTTTCATGAACCCTCTTTGAACTCAATTTCGCGTATACTTTTATCCCCGTTGGATTGCGCGTTTCTATTTCACTGCCTAGTAAATCCCTTCTTTTTTCTTAATATTCTTACAAATTATTTCGTATTATGTGAGCGCACTGTGTAGTCTACATGTGAGTAAAAGTATTCTGCATGAATGACAAAGATTTTCCACATGTTTTACTTACGTATGAGAGTGCGACGACTGTACTTAAAATTTGGGGAAAGCTTATTGATATGGTTGAGCAACAACCGTGGCTAACGATTATATATGATCCACAGAACAGAGGAGCGATGTCTTCTTTATTTCGAGCTTCTTACTCAGTATCGTAACACATCATTCGAGTCATCACTCAGTACGACACTCCTTATCTCAACGAATTCACGAGTTTTACTGTCAGATTCTTTTTCTGAACTATATTTGTGATTTATAATGTCTTTGAAATGTCTCAAGATTGTACACGTATTATGTTTTTTGTGGTTTTGAAAAAAACAAAAAGAATCATTACTTATATAGTCTTGAAGAAAGGACGTTGCTAATCAAAGTACTTGCCAACGCCAACAATTTAAGAAGTTGTTATCAAGAAAAGTTTTATAGACATTCGAAATTTCCGACATAATTATTATGACATACTAATTTTTTAAATGACCAACTTGCTTCTACTTTTTTTGAGGTTTATATCCTCAGAAATACGAAAATTTAACTCGAATAATGCAAGGACGCAAAAAAATGTTTGACCTTAACCTCTGTGAAGGAGAAGTCTGACATCATGAGGAAGACTCTAAGCAATTTTGACTGAAGAATGAGGGAGGTGACTGACCTGAATGAAGGCGTGCGTAGTTTGTGGTAGACGCATCATCATTATTGGAAAAAGACTTCATCAAGGGGACTCGAAAAGACTTGAGAGCAGAGGGGTAGACAAATGGCTAACCTGAAGGTGAGAAAGAGTGTAACGTCGTCAGAGAAACTACCTATAATAATTTCAACCGAAGACTAGAGGAAGGAATGGTTGACTTATTTGAGAGACTTCAAAAAATTCCAAGTTTCAAGCTACGTGGATAAGAGCGAAATCAAAGAAAATTAGGTTGAGGTTGGCTGGCCTATTTGAGAAATTTGAAAAATTTTAAATCACACACAATAAAGGAGGAAGACTGAGAAAGAGGTTAAGCCGTGGTTGGACTTTCTGCCGTGCGAAATTGAATCCACGTATCTGCAAAACAACGATTAGAAAAATGAGGGCCCTGACACTACCCTAAAAGCAGGGGTGTATTTACGGGAGGGACTAAGGGAACGCCCCCCCCCAAAAAAAAAAAACTGAAATCGTCTAATTTGACTATATTTTTCGAGTGGAGAGAGGAAAAAAATTTTTGAACAATGGAATATCCCCTCCCAAAATGTACCCGTAAATCCGCCTCTACAGTAAAAGTAATCTCATTTCCTTGATCGTTGTTTTGCTGGCACGTCGATTCAAATTTATGCGGCAGTCTTATGAAGACCAGATATTTGTTGTAGGTTTTCGCTGTCATTGCACTCGATGCAGATCCGTGGCCCAATGAAGTCCTATTTCTGAATTAAAAGTTTCTGATAGAAATAAGAGGTGGTGCCGTACCAAAACTTTTCACGTATCCATCATTTGCTCCTCTTTTTCTCTACTTTCAATCCTGCTCGGTTTGTTGAACGAACTTGAAAAAATTGAAAATCATAGAATCACTCAACTTTTTTAAACTGGGGCTTCTTAATCCGGAAATTCATGTAAAGAACATTTTTGTGATTTCTCTTCCATGTAATTTTTAGAGGTCAAACGCCCAAATTCATACTCGTCAGTTCAAAATATCATATACCTCGACGAATACGAAGAATTAATTTGACAGGTCCGTGCGCTAATGTGAAACTTTCATCAATTTTGTGGAAAGAAGTGATCGTTAGTGTAAATATGAGACCTCTTAAAACTACTTCATAAAGAATTTGTGTAAATATACTGCACGTCAAATCGACTGCCGAATAACCGACAAACGTCTGAGAAAATAGAAATAATTTCTTTAAAATATGCGGATAGTATGTATGTCTTACTGCGAGTTTTATAAATATTATAGATCATCGAAAATGTCAAAAGTTGAAACGCATATTGGTGTAACGTATTAGTTGAATACGAAAGCAATAAACATTTTCAAGCTTCATGGCGTTCTCTCTTATACATAGTTGGCAGAGAAAAATTTTTCCGTCTTTAAAATCATGTGAATTTCGTTGACAAACTATCTGAAATAATGGATTTAATTTTGAAAGTCACAGAATTAAGTAGGAAATGCTTTCTCGATGTTTCATATTTTCTGCTTGAAATATTTCAGCCCGAAAGGTAGAAAGACTTCAGATGGAAATATTTCATAATTTCAATGGAATTATCATGATTTTGTTCGTATAAGAGCCAAGGAAGAGGCTTTGCGGAAGAAGTAACGCTAATATAATAATCCTGTGAGTGTGAGGATATACCTATAGGTAAAAACAAGGACAACATGGAGGCTAGGAGATAGTAGGGTCTCTAATTCAGTTTTACCTGTTTCATATCGTTGCTAAATCCTACCTCTAAATCCTGATTTGCATCCGCATGGTAGGTGCGGGCTTAGGAGCACACTTTGTTAGCCTAAACCCAGGTATATTCTTGTTACCAAAGCATGCCTGGTGAATGCAGAAGGAAGGAAAGGGCGCAGCTCCTAACGCCACTCCCGCGACCTCAACTGACCTTGACCTTTTTTTTTCGGGGGGCTCCCCAGTTGGAACTTACTCCATGGGGCGAGTTTATTCGCGATTAAAGACAATATTATAAACTAGCCCTTGTAGAGAGATCGCTCTCTGCCACCGAGAACAGTCAACCCGCCGACTTACTATGGTCTTACATCTAACTCAGGGTTGATGATGCGGAAGTGTGGGTTCTCCGTCTTCCACAGCTTCAGCATCACTTCCTGGAGGTAAGGTATATGGTACTCCTCGAGTCTGTCCCAGTCCATTGGTCGACCGATTGTGAAGCGCATGCACTCTGTCAGCACGTGCTCGGCCGTTTCAGGGTAGCCGAGTCCACATACTGGGCAGAGTTCATATCCATCTGGTGCATTGGGCTTCACACGCTTCAGATATGACTTAAGGCAGACATGATCTGAAAGAGCCAGTGGAGTCCAGAAGTTTGGTGGAGTCTTGATCCGCAGTCGATCGTGAACGAAGGGGAACATTTTCTGGAGCCACTTCTTTGGCGTTATATTTACCCATTCATTGTTCCACACGTTCAGGGTGGCTGCTCTGAAGGCCTTGGCTACCTCGGTGGGAGAGACTGGTTCGCCTTGGAGCACTAGGCCACCTTCGTCGTCGGTCTCCACCTGGGGAAGGTGTCCCCAGTGTTTGACCGGCATGTCTTTCAAGAGCAGCCACTTGACTGATCTTTCTGCAATTTGTAGGTGCAGTGGAGGGCTCGCCGCAAGGACCCTAGCAACTTCTTTGCTACTGACCTTAACCTACACAGAGGACTACCTGATGACGTCATCAGCAGGTTGATTATTAGTATATTCTACCCTAAGGAATCTAGAGTAGGCGTCGGAGGGGAGGGGAAGGGAAAGGGTGATCTGAATTTTATCCTCTTGCGCGATAAGGTCAATGACCCCGATCTGACGTCGGGCTCCTAATGGTTCGGATTGACCTTGACCAAAATATGAACTATCCTGATAACGTCATAACTTGGGTAAGTGTAGGTATATGCTACTCTAGGGATTCACTGCGAGATGGAAGGCTACACATGGCTTTTTCTCCCCGAGAGAGTTTGCCGTTTCTCGAGTATGATATACCCCACCTCCTTCCACGGCTATTTTCGATCTGTTTAATATTATGTTTTCAAGCTCGTACTGATGATAAAATTGTGGACAGATTTGTTAATTTGAAAGTACAATTGTGAACGAACGGATATGGCTCTTATAAGGGTGCGCCAAAAAGATGTTAACACTTGAATGGAATTTTGGGCTAAATTTGTTTCAGCACAAAAATACAGAACGTTAGATGTAATACTTCAAGCATACAAAAATTGTATCTCAATTTTATCTACAACTTGAGCCTAACTAAATTTTCTACGACCTTTCTGAGCCGAATTATGGACCGAAATATGCCAAAAATTAACTAACTTGCTGAGATTTTCGAAATAAAATTTCAAGAATTCCCTTATTTTGAAATTTTAGGAAAACATTCAAGTTCTTTTTTCGAAATCAGCGCTAAATTTCACTCGTAAATCCAGGCGCGGATCCAGACGATCACTTTGGGAGGGGAAATGATCCAAAAAAAGTCTGAAGGACTTTTTTTTCAACATTTTCTTCAATACTACAGATTTTTCGTTGTTTTTTGGTTTTTTGGGGGGTTGTGGGGGGGGGAATTCCTCCATTTCCCCCGTCCCCCTTGTGGATTCGCGCCTGTAAATCAAATAAAACTTGGAAGTATAAGCGATTGAAATCTTTGAGAACCTTGGCAAATTTGGCATATTTTGATCGATAGCTCGGCCCAAAAGGGTCGTACGAAGTTTGGCCTAAGCTCAAATTATAGATAAAATTGAGATAAATTTTCCGTACATTCGAAGTCTACATTTAATGTTTTGTGTTTTTGCACTAGAAAAAATTTAGCCCAAAATCCCTCTTACCTGGTAACATTATTTTGGCGCACCCTATATGTTGGTAAAATAGATATCCCTATTGACAATGTTAACAGGAAACATGTTTTATCGCGGGGGGGTATCCAGAAAAAACGTCTACCGTCCATCGTCCGGCCAGCTGGCAAAGCTCAGAGCTCGAACATTTTTCCAAGTCCCCCCTCCTATCACATGTAGCTCCAATGTCCGGGTCTATGAAGTCACAATTTGATGACGTCATAGATCCGGACTTGAACAGGTCTCCTGCAACTCTCGTTTAACACCGTTGATTGCCTGTATTCTGCTCTGAGTTGCTGCAGAATTATCATTCTCTGCTATAGAATTGGCAAAGTTCTGAAGTATTCAGAAAACTCTGCTGAATTCTGTAGCAGAATTCAGGAACTTTCTGCACTGCCGCGATACAGACTTTGGTGACTTTCAAGTAGCCAACAGACAATGCTATATTTCTGTCCAACGGCAGATGCAGAGTTTCAACTCTGCTACAGTATGCAGCTGCAAAATTCAATCATCTGCACCACTACAGATACAAAAATTATTTTCTTTGACTGTATCGATTGTATTTCTGTGCTAGTGCAGAATACAGACTTCATATTCTGATACAGTATGCAGTTTCTATAAATTGTATTTCTGTCCTACTGCAGATGCAGACTTTCTATTCTTCTATTGTGAAGAGCTTAAAAATTCACGTTTCTGTCTTAGTAATCAAGAAGAAATTATTTTCTGTCGCAGTGGGCAGCTTGTGCGAAATATTATTGTATTTTATTATGGATGTAGACTTTTTATTCGGCTGCAGAATGTAGCTCTGAAATTCAATCATCTGCCCCCTGTTGATGCAGAAATCACATATTCTGTGATTGTGTCTAAGTTGTATTATTTCTGTCCTATTGCAGATTAGTTTGAGTCACTTGATCTAAAAAGTTTAAAAATTTAGAAGAGTTATGAAAAAAAGTCCTGGTGTTTCCACTCATCTTCTTTCAAGATGAATCAGACCAGCTGTAATGAAGAAATATAATTTCTTAAATTAGAATTTAAACAACCTATTCATTCATACACATACTTGGAAGGACTTCGATACGAGATATCCTTCCAACAAACACGAGGTATACCTATCGGCGAACTGTGCATCACCTAGGACGGCCAAGTTTGAGGGTGGGTCCAGTTATGCGAAGGAAAAATTTAAAAAAGTGAATTGTTTCATAACTGCAATTACATGCGAATGCACGTAGCTCTTAATAAACATTGTCTTTTAATGTACTTACTTCTGACAATTTCAATACATACGAGTACACGTGACTTAGCTTATTCTCTTGACTTGTCGTTCATTCCCCATCATTATAGTGCGCCTATATGACAGGTGTTCCAAGATATCGTCAAACAAATGAGGACAATTCTAAGGTCCTCAAATAAGCCGTACAAAAGGAGGACGCGAAGTAAAATTATTGAACATGCTATAGAATACATTTAAGAATAGACGGTTGGGAACGTCAACTCCAATATAATTATGATGATTTTATCAGGTCGAACGCTTCACTTTATAGCGTTGTTTTAAACTAGTAGGTGGGCGCGAACGTTTACCTGTTTACATGATGGCTCCCAGGAGGATGAACATATAGGTATTGCACACGACCATAAAGACATCTCAAAGAACACCTATAATAATCATAATATCGTTTCTGAAAATAACTTGTCTCTTACAATTTATTTTCATCTCGATAAGGAACTGGTCTTGTTAACGGGCATTTTTAATCCCCGGAGAGGTCGACGACAAAATCGTCCTATCCTTGCTATCGTTCTCGCTGTCTTTCAAACGTTTCACACTTCGGGAATTTTCAATCATATTCCTGGCGAAAATAGACCGATTCCTCAAACGGGAAAGGGTTGACGTATCCGGTATAGTGGATGTTGGTTACGGTATGCGAAATGCGGTCGAGCGTAAAACCGAAATCTCTGTCGATGAGTATGGATGTACTTGAAGTTCTTTCGTCACTCATAGTCGAGCGAACGTCATTTGGTACGCCTGTCCCTCTGCTTTTTCCAACCCCAACAAGGCTAGCTATGTAAGCTTTCTTTTATCAAATATGACATCTCTCGATACTATTTATTATTATGAGGGGACGAAATGTCGTTTCCAGTTGATGTCGCGGAGGAAGAGGGGATTTTATGTAAACCATTCGAAATCTCCCATCCAGCGACCTCTCTATGACTGATTAAAAGCCGTTCCGACGAAGTCTTCATTTCGAATTTCCGAGGGTAGCTATACGTCGTATATATCGAAATAATTTGGAACGAAAATTTAATTTATTCCTTATTAATTTATCTTCTTTTGTTTGTCTTAGACGCGCGAGACTTTTCAAAATGCCTGCTGAATGTTGACGACATATTATTATTCGGAGAGATAAACAAATTATTTCAGTGGAATTTTCCTTCTTGTAATAAAAATAATTGATAGAGAGGTTAACTTTGATTGATATTGAGCAAAGCAAAAAAAAAAATATTTCGAATTAATTACCAAGTAGCGAGAATGGGTGCATCTAAATTAGATACATGAGTCTATTTTTTTTTTTTTTTTTTTTCTGTTTCCAAGGAAGGCAGTTGGCTTTTTAAATGGGAAGTATCGATCCCTGTATTATTAAATTTCAAAGTTGTCAATTCTCCATAACAGGTGTTTTACGACTAATAATTATCCGGGTCATCCTAAATTATTGCTCTTGAATTTCAGCACCCGCAAAACTTGAAAAACTTTTGCGTTGACGCGACAGATGATGAAACGGATCTCGAAAGTTTGAGAAATACGACTTGTTGGCAAGGGTCGAGAAATTTAGAGTCGACATTATGAGAAACCTGTAGGGGCGAGTGTGCTGTTGTTATTATCACTTGTTCGATCGGTAGATAGAAACAACTACTATTGGGAAGTTTTCGAGACAACAAAATAATCTGCGAATCGCACATTGTGATAAGCAGTTTTAAGGTATGAAAGCTTGACCTGTACAATTTTTTAAAAATAAATTGGTGGGGACAATTGATTTCATGTGTTATGATTTCAATTTTTGAAAGATACACATTTTGTACTGGAATGCCATTATAGTCGACACATTTTTCCGTCATATTTTCAAATAAAAAATACGTACCTTCTGAGAAATACAAACTCATTATATTTTTCAAGATGGAAATTGACGGACAAAGCTCTAATTATGTACATACACTGAGAGAAAAGGGGGAGAAACGAAACTAATCAACTTAGTTTTTGGTATTTTTCATTCATTGATTTTTTTTCTTTCTATACTGATACTGTTCAATTTCCTGTATCGCGTTTTCGTAGACGATAACGTAAAAATTCCAGATAATTAAATTCTTTTTTTTTTTTTGCAACCCAGCAGCACGGTAACGAGAAAAATCTTTCAAAACTTCCATACGGACTAATTAGCCTGCCATTCGCACTCAACGTGATTAACTTTACAAGTTACAAGTTGTACTTTATCCGGACAAAGGTTACGTTTTCCAAATGAAAGCAACGTACAATCGAGGCTCCCCATTTAGCCATGAAACTATGGTAACGTGTTGCTTGTAATCCTGCGGCTACCAATTCTCACGTGCCACTGCCCCTCATTTTCGCCAATTCTGGTCCTTCTATATTTCGTCACTGTTCATTTTTCACGTAATACATATTTTGAACGTGAGTTTAGTCGAGGAATAGGAATAAATTCCAATAATTCCTCGTTCTCGTTCTCGATTCCGAAATAAAGAAAGAACGTGTGTCGACAATCATCCGGCGTCACGACGCTAAAACTTGTGTAGAAAAGCGTTTCCATGGCTACGAGACGTTCGCGGAAATACATTTGGCGCCGTTCAAATTCTTTACCCTTGTCGAGTCATCCGTGTTGCCACAGTGCCACCGTATCAACCCCCAATAATTTATTATTTTTTCTCGTTAGCTGTTGCTTGGCTTCTTTTCATCATGTATTCGACAGCGTTACATTATGTATATCTATTAGTAAAGCAATGGGACTTCATCATTTTAGAATCGTTATATTAGTCCTTCTGCTGTTCCACTGAATACCAAGCTCGTTCAGAGTGAAAGTCTTGTACCGTTTGGAAAAAAAGAAATGAAGCGAACAACAAGACCTAAATAAGTTCATTATAGCACCAGGATTGCCAGGTCAAAGGAAACAATTTAGTCGAATAAGCCAATTCCTTTCTATTTATTAGTCAATAAAAACGGAAATACAGTGCACGACTGGAAAGTTTACGAGCGTCCATCCTATATTGCGAAAAAAGTTTTTATTTCCTCCGTGACAGAGGGGTTCTAAGCTCACACGAAGGTGTAGATTAGCAATTATGTCACCTTTATACCACCCCCGTCTGCCATACTGCGGACTTTTCATTATTATAACGCGTTGGGGTTGTTCTACGAAAACCGGCACTCATTTCGTTCCGCTATATATAAAAGAAAAACGTTCAGTTAATTAAGAAATATCGTCTCTCGGATATATGTGTAGATTTCTAGCTTTCCTATAGGTTAGAAACTATGTACGACCGCAGAATAGATCGGTGTGATTACCATCTGGCCTTAATAAAAAACGTCTGACTAGGTTGACATCATATTCATATCACCAAAAACCAAGTTAGGATAATAAAAACTCATCGTTTTGAGGAGGGTAAAGTATCGTAAAACGCTGGCTGCAATTAGCGACTTTCGTTAGGAAGAACGCAGTTTTGAAGAAAAAACCTTCTTCGTTGACGTTATGAGGTCGTAAAGAATTGGAAAAAAACGACAGTACCTCAAAGATACCACGGCTGGAGGAAGGGTGGAGTTTCAAATGAAATAGTGGTTGGGTATAATATGTTTATTATACCCATTAGATAGTTTGTTCTTCATTGGTAAAAAGATGTGTGCAGCCACACCATGCGCGTTGTTAAAATTTTATAGTTTTTTTTAAAGGATTTTTTCCTCTTCGTTTTTTGTCTTGAAAGAATTCCTTAAGGTTTCACTTTTCTGTCTTCCCGGATCATTGTCCGATCGAACTCGTACTATATTGTTCAAAGTGCAGAGCGTATGTGATGATTATTCTACAAACCATGAAGCCATTCGTTTTTTTTTATTTTTGTTTTTTTTAATATGGGCTGTTGTCATAACATTTATATGTACCTACGTACAAAGGGTGTAAGAGTTAATTAGCGTGAATAACTAGGTGTAGCGTGGATCCACGATCAAGATACATAATGATGGTAAAAAGAGTATTTATCGAGTACTTATATCTTAGTAAATATCGGCTACAATGCGTTAGGTTATGCAGATATCATTAGGGGTTAGCAAGGACCTTCCGCTATGAGAGGTAGAATGGAAGAGTGATGAAGTAAAGTTAGAGTCTCTGTGTTTGGGTGGTTACGGAACCACATAATTTTTTGGTGGTTTCCCAAGTAACCATTTGCAAGACGGTTTCTAAGCCAGGTCCCACAGTGGGATGAAACACTCTCAGCCGGCAAAAAATTAAAAAATTAAGAAAACTACTTTGACCGTCTTGACCAGGGAGTTTTAGTACTTGTAAAACATGAATCTAAAATCCATTTTCTCCCCTCATTTACACATGTTTGGCAGAGAATAAATAAAGATTCTCTGTCAGAAAGACCGGTTTGGGGTTTTTTGCTACGCAGAACACATATCTGAAATCCATTTTTTTTATTTGAAGCCCCCTCCCTTAACCACAAGTATTTGATACTATAATTTATTATGATAATGATGTAAATAGAGACTCTCCAGTAAAAAGATCTATAGGTTTTTTTTAAACCACAGAACATAAATCCGAAGTTCATTATCCAATTGAGAGTCCCTTCCCCTCTCCACAAAAGTTCATATCTGTCGTATATCTGATATGAACCCTTCGTTCACTATTTGATTTGTCACATTTATATGAACTATTTATTGTGTACCTCTGAAGGAAGTTTGAAAAAAAATAAATTTTTCCATCATTTATTAGTACTACCTATTTACACTTATTTTGTTCTTTTTTTTTTCAATTCTCATCATATAAATCGTCAATTGAAAAACTCATCGTTGTAGTCATCTTCTTCTTCTTCTTTTCCTATCCTTCTCCAACAGTTTTCTTTAGCAATTTTGATACTTTTTTTTAGGTGTTGTCAGCGTCTTCTCAATGAAATAGGTAATAAGGGCAAGTTTAGTAACTAAAAAAATTATTTTACCGATTAAATATTTCTAATTCATTGCAATTCTCCGCAACCATCCCTAAATTTTAATCTGCAAGAAAACAAATAAAATTCAAATGGGAAGAAAAATAGCTTGAAATCATCTTTTTCAGTTACTATTGTGAAAAAAGTTTTTCACTGCTCGAGTTTTCAATTTTTTAGAATGATTCAATTGAAGACGGTAGCAAAGCAGAAATGGAAAATTTTCTTTAATAAGCTTTTTATTTCACTTCAAAATCATTAAAAATTTGTCTATTTTTTGACGCTGTAAAATTTTTTTGGATAAAAAATTTGGAGATCAAAAAAATTCTTCTATAAATGGAGTTTTGAGCAACTTTTTTGTGAAGTTTTCCGAAGTCATTCCTTATAAAGACTACCTATGCACACCCGACAAGCGTCGCAGAGTAACTACTGATATACCAAACCGTGTAGGGTACTTGGGGAGAATATATGCAATCTGTTGTACACCATTCTGGCCTTACGGCCGACGCACACCCTTCAGGATGGTACTTTCCTTCATACCTTGAAAAAAATCCAAATTATTTCTTGTTGTAAGCCACATATACTTTTAAATTCATGCTCATATCACTGCAAAATGCAAGTTAGTGCAACAAGTGTTAATGCACGATTAAAGTGAACGTTTTTGTTATACTTTCTCGGCACATATTGGCACAAATTTTTGCCAGTCTAAAGAACTTGCACTTTGAACACGTATGTAGTACTTACTGGCAATGCTTCATTCCAGCTTTAATTGAAAACACAGCTAAAAGCCATTAGAACCACGTAAAAGAGCGTTAAAAATACTCCAGATTCAGTATTTAAAAATTTACATGCCGATAAGTACGACACTGGTTCAACAGTGAGCTCTACAGCGATGGAATAACAAATCCCCGCACCTTCTACTCTCCCCATTATTCAACTAAACGCCGGGCGTACAGACTCGTCAATACATGATTTAGGATTCTTAAGGTAGTACAAAACAATATTCAAAGTTACATTATATTTTGGCGAAGTCACGTTTTCGATTTTTTGCCGCCTAGATAAGCGATTCATCCCAATGTGGGTCCCTGTGTATTTGTTGATTTGTAAGGTTCCTTGGAGCTCCTGTAATTTTGCGATAAGCATTCTGGAGAGTTGAAGAATTTCAACGTCGCTGTTTGAGGCTGAGCTCCAGAGCGGAATGTTACACATCCAAGTGAGACGGAAAATTCCAACCTACAGCAGCTTTTTATTTGCGAGCGATAAACGACTTTTGGCATTGAGCAACGAGCTCCTTTCTCTTTTTCATAATAGGTATTGTCCAGTTGAGTTTATTATCTAGATGTAAGCCCAGATATCGTGCGTTTTTAGCCCATGACAGATCCATTGCTTTGATTCGTATCCATGCGACCGGAGGGCAAAGTCAACTCGGATTGTCTTCTTTTTTTTTTGGGGGGGGGAGGGGGTCCCCAAACTTACTTCCTGGGGCGAATTTCTTAGCGCGGTAAGACAATATTACAAACTAGTCCTTGCAAGGAAATCGCTCTCTGCAAGGAGTTTTCTCATCTTAAGTGATATTTATATCTATGTGCTTCCGTACTCGAGGGTCGCCCGCTGAGACTTGTCAAGACGACCTATGCACTGGATGGGTTTCCCTGTTCTACTTTGGCTGTTAATCATCCTTCCAGTTGCCCTGAATGATCTAAACAGTGATCTCAGGGTAGCTGGGAGGAGAAAAGTAGGTTGAAGGTACAATTACCGGGGGGACTCCTCTACTATTCCCTAATAGATGGGGTAGAGGCGTACAATAATTACTATGGTACTTAGTGTTAGATACATGGGTACTTTGAATCATGTGTAATTGGTTAACATCTTACTCTATAGTTGGAATAGAAGCAAGTGATCCGCAGCGGATTGCCCAGTACTCCACTTTTGGTCCATGGTTACAGGAAAATAATCGCCTTCCCCAGTAGTTGGGCATCCAGTTGCAGTGGTTATGAAACATGTATACATATATGGGTGTGAATGTTATTTAAGAACTTATTCTTAGCCTGAAAAAGGCGAGAAAAAGTGATCCTGCTGTCGCGTGACTAATACTCCATTTTTCGCCCATGGTTACAGGAAATAGCTACAATCCCAGTAATTAGGCGCTTCAGCAGGGTGTGGTGATTGTGAGTACAAACTATTGCTAGGTACTTATCTAAGGTCCGTGGTGTCCTTGTGTCGGTTAGTTGAAACTCGGATTGTCTTGGCCACATTTATTCGGACTTTCCACTTAGTCACCCGGTCATTAATGTCGCCAACTATGGAACCGCTGTAGGATACGTACACTCTTTATGAGTACCTGCAAATGTAGCCTGCGTGGTATTATCTTGAGTTGGGATACCAGCTATGTAAAGTAAGTACAATAGGGAGCCAGCTTTGGTACTCCAGCTGCACCTGGTTTGTACGTAGAAGCTCTTATCGCTGAGATAAGAAGACAAAATCACCACCTGTTGAGTTTAGCGTCTTTACGATGCTGAACCAGATCCACAGCCTCCCGTCCACCGCACGGGCCTGTTTGAGCGTTTGTATACCGCCTGTAATCCCCACTTCTATAGATTATCCCACTCGTTGATGATACAAATTGATCGGCTCAGTGCAGACGTTAACAGATAGCACGATGTTAGAAGTGATTATTCCAGAGGTAACCAACAACGAACCGCGGGTCTTCGGGTTACGAGGTCGTGTTTCTGCCACTGCGCCACTGAGGCACACAGATTGCAAAGCATATCATTATTTACTCTCACACGGCGAAAGCCTCCCTTACTGCAACTTCTTTTTCGAAAGGAAGAATTCGCTTTCTTTAAGCCTCGCTTTTTCCTTCCACCAAGACTTTTCAAAACAATTTCAATCGGTTTTATACGACTCAGAGACTGAGGAGAGACCCAATACGTCTACTCAAACATGAAGAAATTAAAAATAAAACAGAATGTTTTACTCCGGGCCGTGAAACTTGAGAGTTCCCCGCTGCTATTACAAAGTGTTCAATGGCTCTCTGAATTTTCTTTATGACTAACTCTATTTCAACTCTTCCTAGGTTCGACCATAGGTACGTACAGACGTTTGTACGCCTCAACTTGAAGATAAAATATCAAACACAACTAGCAAAGATAGAACCTAGAAGAGGGGGAGCAAGGCGTAATCTCCTCCCTCATGTCCATTCTAAATCCCCAAAGGTTGTATACACTAATAATTGCCCAGACTACGACATCGTCAGGATACTTTAAATGAGTCAAGGTCAATTGGGATCAGGGGTATAAAGTCAGGCGCACACTAGCCTCGTATGTTTATAGATTAACGAGCTGTTAGGCTAGTAGAGCTACAGGCCACGTCCGTAAATCGCAAAATCGGGAAACTGAAACGTTCTTGGTAGTTTTTCAATACAAATATCCACTACTCACTGCACCGTCCAGTGTCAGTCAGTTCCATTAATCTATAACAGTACAGGAAAAATCGTTGTTTTAGATTGGTGTTCACAAAATTGGAGAATGCTGTGAACATTCCCTCTTATATAAGTGTAAAATTAAAAATAATATAGAGGTACAGTAAAACTTGAATTTGAGAATGTTCGTAATAAGAAGATTCAGGAAGCTCTCGTTCATAACTTTCCCCCTTTCAAAATCTCAGAGGCGGGATAACAGAAATCAAGAAAATTCCACGTGTCACCCATCTGTGAAGAAGACGACATAATAAAAACTAACTATATTAGGGCGTAATAACTTCAGTATGGTATAATGTGAAAAGAAGTCATAAAACATTCTTTAACGATATACTTTGAATTATAATACCAACTTCATCGAGAGGTATACATCATCACTAGCATGTGTATTCATGAAAATCAAAATCAAAAATACAATTTTGGCATCGCAGAATTCGAAAAAAGTTGAGTTCGTGAAGTTTTTACGCAACGTCTGCAGTAAACTCATACTTTCACCTCCCTCTTCTCTATTCTCTACGGCAATTTCTTTATTCATTGCGATCGTAGGCGGGTATTCTTCGTTATGTGTGAATTCACGAGTTTTCAAGTTGGCCTATCTAGTTTAAATTATAAAAGCGTGGAACAAAAATTTATTATTCAGTTACGTAAAGACGTAAATAATATTACCTCTCATCACCATTGAAAATCCACCGTAGAAAAAAATTTTCCTCCGAAAATTATCTCACTATAGAATGCTTCTTATACCATAAATTTAACATAAACAATAACTTGCAGGCAAATTATGACAAAAATACCGCTGTATCATAGGAATGAAGTGATAATGAATTATTTATACAAGCGTTTTGCCACGCCGGTTCGCTGATGCTGCCTTTTCAGTAGGATGTATTTTTCTTCTCATTCTAAACTATGCATTTTAGGACTCATCAGTAGAAATGCTGAATAATTTTACGGAGTTTCTATTCGAGTTTTTGCCGTTATGCTGACTTGTAGTGGCATAAAATTTAAACTGAATATTCAAATTTAATTCGATCATCTGCGACTTGTTTTTTTATCTAAGATGTAGTTTATGCAGATTATGCATTCTGATCGAAGATTTCGAACTTTATTATCCAATAATAATTGTTCGACAGAATTTTAATGTCTCGAATCATTTGTTTGGATAGAATGACTCCGAATGGCTCACTTTTTCCCGGAAATTACGGCGACGCACATGCAACAGCATCCAAAAGAGGAAAAAAATTAAAATAATAAAGATGGAGATAGCTCGAAAGAGAAGCAATAACCAATTTTTTCCAACTGTTATGCTGTTCTAGCACTCGCACGTCGAACAAAAGATGAGTGCGGGGAAACGGATTCCTAAACGAACATCAGTGGGAAGAACTCTTCGAGATTAATATTAAAGATGAAACACCAACTGCAATGTGTAAGCGTTTTTTTCTCTCTTTTTTTTTCTCTCCACAAAACGAATTTATTTCTGAGAACGTGGGTTCAGTATCCAACAGATATTTTGAAAAATTTGTCAAGGGTCGAATTAATCGCGCATAAACTGCCTTCCTATATTTTCGTGGGGGGTGAAATTACATTGATATTATTTGTATTTTTTTCACTCTAGAACGAAATGCCCTCGTAATGTGAACGTTGCCACGCGATGAAATCGTCAGTAAAAGTTATTCGTCTTTTTGTACTTAGAGATCGACGCACACATGCCAGTATTTTCATTGCAATCATCGTGAGCCTGACGGCTGGCAATTCGAATTCGGGGTTGAATCGAAAAAATTGGAAGAAAAAATGTTGTAGTCAGATATACAGAGATGTATTATGAAGATAGTAGATATGTTTCGAATGTGGTTGATACGGAAATTGAATGCATTTCTATTGAAGTCATTTTTCTTCATAAAAACCAGTCTACGACAAAAAAGGGTTCACGCTGATGGTATCTTTCACGTACGGACAATGCAATCCGAACGCCGAAACACATGCGATACAACGCCCTTTCTAAATAAAGCTTTAATAATACGGTAATAGTAGGAGATTTTTACAATCGATAGATAATAAGACTCAATAGCTATACTTGAATACACATTGCATTGCAAAAAATCTTCAAATCTAGATTTGATACAATATAACATATTTGCATTACAAATTACTTTTTGTAGCGCTGATGGTGATTCTGAACTTGAAAATTGTTTTTTTGCAGCAGCGTAGGTACTTAATGCGAATATATGAGAATATAAAATAGCTACAGGTTCACTTTATTCATTCATTATTATTGTTTCGAAAGTCTCTACATCTGTAGAAGAACGAACAGTCCATATTATATGAATTTTGAACGGTATATCGAACGATATGTAAAGACCACGTTAAATTGCGGTCAAAAGGACACTCAGCGATTTGCACGACCTTTTACACGTGACTTTCGCAAGCCAAATTGGGTAAGACGGAAGTATAGAGTTGAGCTTAAATAGTGATATTTGATTAATGAGATTAAGCCTTTGAATCAGATGTGAGTACCTACATATTATATATGCATAGGTTCTTATATATGCGTATCCCATACTTCCCGACGTGCAAAATATTTGCTGTGACCCCGATACATTAGGGTAACCCAGACACAACGCACCACATAAGGACAGATAGCAGGATACATTCAAGTCATTGTATGACGACTATATCAACCACGTCCACTTTTTATGAAGCTCAACTGTGACTAGGTAGCGTTGGTAGCACAATATGGTCACATCTGAGGAACTCAACTACTCTATACAGTGTTTCTCAGATGTGTCGCATGTGTGACCCGGAGAAGCAACGTATGGTCACTATCTGGATACATGTAAGGAACCCTTTTTGCATCTTACGTGACATTCTATGTCGCAGGAGAAGTACGGAGCCTCAGCGTACACATACCTGAAAGTTTAGTAACGATTTAAGTACTCATCTTCTTTGCTGTCTTCACCTCAGTCAGCGGACTATGGAGGAGGTGGTGTCATAGGATGAAGATGATATGGTAAATGACCTTACAGAAATAATTCTACAAGAGAGGAAACAGTTGTCACAAGAAGGCCACAAATATGTTAATCTATGGTCACAAACCAAAATTTTATGATCCTTTGATGTGATTGCAATACTTCTTATAAGTGACCTGTAAGTGTCTCAAGTCACACCTGCGATTCAGGCGACTCAGCTTACCTCAAAATTCCCCCTATTTTACCGTAAAATTATAACTAGTTTGACGCTAAAATGTATCCTCCGTTTCCTGCATTTTGATTGGCCAACTAGGTACCCAACACAATCTAGTTACATTTTACGGTCACATGGATAAGACGGCTCTGGTCACACACTTTCCCTGTTGTGACCTCATTTTGCATGTCGTGTTACGTCGACGAAAGTTCGATCTTAATCATTTTTGAAAGTCATTTGATTTTTTCGGGGGAAAAAAATTGATGGTCAAAAGTATGTGCGTCGACGAAGTTTCAGCAGCGCAATATCCCGCTGAACATTTGACGGCACATAACGTTCATAAATATCTCCTCATAGATATGTTAAAGTCATAATTGGGAAAAGGGGATATTTCGGGGATGTTTTACATATTTGTATATAATAGGAACATAATGACCGGTATTCCTATCATGGGGACAAGTTCAACGGGATATTAGCATATTTTCACACACCTTGTGTCTTCATGAAGAGACAGTGGTGGAACTGAGAGACCGACCTTGAATTCTGACTGGCTCCAGAATTACCTTCCCAGTCAGAGCAATGAATGTGATGGAATAAATTGCCACTCAAATTCTGACTCGGCGATGGCTTATTAGTCCATCTGCTAACTTCCACGATGATTGGGTATCGGTTGGTAAAGCATGAAAAAACATTAATTTAGTCCCCTGCTAATAAATAACCTAGTAAACCATTCCAGTAAATTGAGCCATAACCATGAGAAGGTCTACCTTGAGGAAGGAGGGGGTGATGGGTAGCTCTGCCTTCCAGGTCTTTTCAACTAATTGTCTTCTTCTTCTACCTCGATGATCTCACAAAAACGACACTAGAGTTTTGAAAAAGCATGATCCAGCCTCTAGAACTGGTAAGAGACATGAAAATAAACGCGAAAAAGACGAATACTCCGAAGGGAGAGTAAACCTTGCAAACCGCAGAAAATACAAAACGACGAGCGCTTTCGGTTAATAAACCATCTTAAAGCCTGAAATGAAAGCAACTGACGAACGGAGGAGAAGAACAATGTATTAAGATTGGCTAAACGAGAAATCACGGTGTGAATCATAGACTAGTTCGATCAGGCCATTCTCCGGAATGAACAAGTTGAGTACAGTGATACCGTCAGTGTTGCGATGACGCATTATCTCTATATACTCGAGGGCGATGCGCTTTCGATACGAATTCTCCTTATGGAGGAGCTTTTCGGATCCCTCACGGAAGCTGTAGCCACTGTTTATCAAATGATCAGCAAAAGCTGACTCCCCTAAGCGTCCCTTCTCCCAAGACTCCAGGTGCTCAGCTACTCTAACTCTCACCAATATAAAAGCCTCCACAATCCTCACATTCCAACTTATAAACACCACTCCTCTCATCGACGGTATGGGGTCCTTCAGTCTCACAAACAACCTCTTGACTGTGGTAGGGTTGTAAAACGCGGGTCTGAAGCCAAACGGGCGAAGGGCCCGACCTAATTGCAGGGAGAACTTCCCCAGGAAAGGGAGACTGATCCAACGCAACCGGCAATCACGGATCATGTCTCGGGGGCGGGAGGTGGTGGAATCAAGAATGCTCCTTGTAACTTTCCTCGGAACCATCACGTCAACGTCGACATTGACCCCATTCACTCTAGCCAGGTGTTTTATTGTGAGTACTTCTTTCTTAAAAGCAGACTGACTCAACGGAATACGAGTCAGTCTGTGAACTAGGCTATGAAATGCAGCCATCTTGTGAGCAACAGGACCGAACGAACCACCGTGGACTAAAACATCGGTCGTAGTATCTTTCCTGTAAATTCCAAACTCATGGATACCGTCTATAATAGAGATCGATAAATCCAAAAAGTTAATGGAAAATACCCCTATTTTCAACGTAAATTTGATGGAAGGGTACCAGGAATTGAGATACCTCAGAAACTCACCAAGGAGATCTGGGTGACCAGTCCAGGTACATAGAACGTTATCAACGTACCTGTGCCAATAGTGAATATGATTAAGTAACACCTGGTTCGAGGAAAAAAGGTCAAGTTCAAACTTAGACATGAAAACTTCGGAGATAAGAGAGCCTAAAGGTGATCCAATAGGGATCCCTACTTCATCAGGGAACTCGAAAAATTTCCCTTCAAATTTACAGTAGTTAGGGGACCAGCAAGTATTCAGAAGATCGAAAAATTCCTGAAGCTCATTGTGAGGAATATTGGCTTTGACGAGTAGCTCACCCATACGCTGGATAGTAGCAGCCTTAGGAATATTCGGGAACAAACCAACCACATCAAACGAGCAGATGGTCGTTCCCGGGGGAAGACTTACACCCTTCAAGACATCAGTTAAAGAGGCCGAATTCAAAACCGAATGAGGAGATTCAAAATCGATGCGATTTTTGAACCATCGGTCAAGGAATTTGGCAAGGAGGTAAAAGGGGGAGAAGCCGAAAGAAACAACGGGTCGCATCGGGGTATTGTTCTTATGCACTTTAGGCAGCCCTTAGAGGACGGGGGGGGGGGTGTGGGATAGCCGTAACTTAGAGGAACGGATTCGTTTAATTTAGACATGAAAATCTTTATTTCTTGCGCACCAGCAGAAGGTTTCTTCAGAACCTATACTCAGCAATATTCGTCATTAGGAATTGTGCATCTAAGTTATGAACAAGCTTTTATTATTATGAGAAAGAGATGGGATCCCTCCCCGTCCCCGTCAAACATCCTAGCTGTGCCTATGTAAACCTCGCTAGGAAAATATTTGTAAGTTGATTATTTAGTACAAAGAATTCGACGATTTTAAAAAATAAGTAATCTCAAGTTGGTATCTCTGTTCCTGAAAATAAGTAACACGAAAGATGGACTACATCTAGCACATCTCGTAGGTACTTCAAAATTATGAACTACTGTATTAATTTCCATATGCGTATATCTATAAATCTTCAACTTTTATTACGGCGTATAAACTTTTCTTTTGTTCCGAACATCTCAACGTCCGTCCTGTCTCGAGATTCAGATAACAATATTTTTCTTGAACGTCTTCATTTATTCTTTTGATATTTATTTTTAATTTCAAAATAAACATTATAAATATTTCCCTCGGATAATGATTTCGCCTCGTCAGTCTCGTGTACAGTTAACAAAAAAAAAAAAAAAAGCATAAGAGTTAAAATAGAAGTTCGGGTAATTAAATTAAATTTAATGATTCAAGATAATTTTATCGTTTCATCGAAAGAATTCTAGAAACAATTTTCTACATCGACAAAATAGGAAAGTGATCGAATATATTATACCTACCTACTGAAGTCTGCAAACTGTTGGTTTTTTTCTCCAAAATTTTCGCCGCAAGGTTTTTAAAGTAACTAATTACTTAGTCATGCAGAAGGTATTATTTTTTCCTTCTTCCTATTTTCTTTTGAATTGGTTTTTTAGTAGCTCAGGAAATTCGGGTCATTTCTGTTCTGCCGATCGTATGATAGACGTACACTCGTACTTTTTTTAGCTTCAATCTTGTGATGAAGTCGGTGGGTTGAAAAAAAGGAGACATTTCAAAATGACTTTGGCCTTGATGTACGGCTGGCTACCAAAACGATAAAATTCTTTTTATTACAAATTTTATGCCTATCTCGTAATTCCCGTGACAAATTAGCAGCAACCTTCACCGTGCTAATTTTTTCAATATTCAACCAACTAATATCGATCGCTCGCAAAAGAGGCTCAATTTTCCTTTGAGTTGTATGCCTGGAAATTTAGAAATTAAGCTCTCTAATTTCATTCACTTCCTCCATAAATGAGTACGTTGAGTAGTAATAACTAAAATTTCAGGATTTTTCCAACACCAGGTTTTTCTCACTCTTAAAAGTCGATTCTGACTCACAAACTAGTCCGTAAACTTTGTGACGCTCAAGTTTTTCATTTTTATTAGGTACTCGTTTTATCGGAGTAAGAATTAGAGTCTGATCTCTGCTGGCCCAGTTTCAATGAAATTAGACTCATTTTAGAGGCAGGAGTGTATTTACTTAGAAAATTGTTAAAGATCATCGATTGATACAATTTTCTACTATTTCGACTATTTCTTTTTTTCTCTCTTTCTAAGGAAAAATTACCAAGAATGGAACTTGTAAATTAAATTTCCTGGCGAGAGTTGAGTTCGTATTTAATCTTTTAGCTTTAGGCCTATCCATTTTGTAATTAATCTATTTTAATGCGCTGTAGACGCGATACATTCCGAGTTACGTTTTAATTTAAATTGACGCTGTATTTATTATCAGTGACAGAAATTAAAAGTAATGAAACAATCGGCAATTAAATTACGTTCTTACATTGGCGTAATTATGCAACAGCATTCAGCCTTCGTAAATTAAAGCAATATATAGAGTATCAAATGTCAGCAAACGCCCGTTGCGGACCCCAGATCGCTTACGGCCTCACGCAATTTCCAAACGTGCGTGAGAAATATCCAGATGTTATTTTTGACTAAACATCACATATACGGTATATTATACTCATATTGTGTTATCGAGGACGTATTTTTCTATTCTGGCATACGGTAACGCACGTGAAGGAGTAGGAACATTTATAATTTGAGTTATTAAAAAAAATTAAAACCACGTACAATTCGGTGAATTTGTAGCAATACGTCGACGCAGACTGCACTACGCTTCCAAATGACATCTTTACGTATGCTATACCGTACAAAAAATGAGGATTTACGGTTCGGGAACGTTTTCATCAACATAATTATTAGAGGTGAACTAATTTACCTCCTGGGGGTGTCGCGGAGGGCTATAGGTTTCGTTTTAAAAATGATTTTAAATTAGATTTAGTTTTCCAAAAACCCTTCGAAAGTGAAGGCGTACCTACGGTAAAGGTGTAGAAAATGAATTAAAGAAATACACCTATTGTACGATGTGAATAATAAGCATTATATTGAGAAAAGATCACGCGATATGGACACAAATCCACTATCATTTCGTTTCCCCTCATCAAGCTACAAACCCTAATCTATGTAGCACCCTTAGTTTTTCGATTTTCCCATAAGATTTAATTGGTATACGCGCCTGTCCATCGACCAGCACAGTTTGTCTACAACACCTTTGCTATGGCGCAACAAAAATAAGTCCAAACCTACTTACCGTACTGAACTTATCAGTGGTAGCGCAATCCTCGTATTTCTCGGTAGCAAAAGGGGCTAAATTGAATATAACGACGACCTAACAATCAGCAAACTGACGAGCAAAAAGCTTAGCACATTTATGGTTTTACCGGTAAGGGAGGTGATTTGCCAACAAAGGATGCTGTGAATTGTTGACAAAAGACGACGAGTAGAATCAAGTATAATGGGGGTGAGATCACTGGCATATTAAGGGAGGATGCCGCTCTAGGCAATTTTACTTTTTCTGTACCCAATATTTCCCTTTTTTTTAATTTACTTTTTTGTCTGAAAATTCCAAAATTTTGCCGCTCTAGGCAGCTGCCTACAATGCCTTGCGGTAAAAACGCCCCTGGGTGAGATACCCTCACGTCGTCCAGTTCCTTCACTCAATAAATTGATACCTTTACCTTATATCCATATGAACTACTCTCAAATATGAACAAATGCGTGTTTTGAAAATTTACCACAAAGAAACTCAGGCTTGTGAGACGTTAGGACGTAGGAACCCTTGATCTCATAGATGATCTAGGATTGATTGTTGGTATTTAACATCCTATATCCAGAAGATTTCAGGCGACACTAAACCTAACCTTGGCACTTTGATAAAACTTTCGTACCATGAAGGTTCTATTCTTGCAAATATTTTAATTAGTCCTACACGTTCAAACTTGAACACTTCTTAGCAGAAATATTCTACTTGAAAAATAATGGTGCATTTGAACTGTACAACGCGATAGGCACCAGTGTAGCTGTAATACGTAATTTGTGCTCATTCTGCGTATTAGTAACCTGGCTTAAATTCAAAATTTCGTCAAATTCTATGTTTCAAGTTTAGAAATTTTGTAGTTTTTCCTTCAAACCCAAGTTCGAAGAAACTTAGTAGGTATAGTCGAAAAAAAAAACTCAACTCATTGCGCGACTTTTCCGGTGGGAAACCAGTCCGTTCAGGTTTCCTTCTTATATTTGTTATAATATAAGAACATTAGACAAATACTATACTCAGAAGCCATCAATCTACAATTCGCTACCCCACTCAGAGCCACCGACCTCCTATCATCAGAAAACCCTTCAATTTTCTCACACATTTTCAAATTTATCTCTGACCTACCTCCTTCCATCAACATTTAAATTCAATTCATTTTTTCCGTTTTTCCTTCGAGGTAAGGCCCAGTAGCCATCCTCTTCCCAACCTATTTTATTTATTTATTTATTTATTTTTTTTTATGATTTACTTTCTTTAAATTCTAAAGAGCAAATAAATCATACTCTTTTAGTACAAGAAATCAAACTCGGCTCCAGTCCTTACAACGGATTGCTATGTCGGAGTACTATTGTTTTCACTTTTTTTTTTTTTTTATATTTATGCATGTGTGTAATTTTTTTTCCCCCATTCCTTTTTTTTTGTTTTATTTTATATTGTTTTATATTGTTTTGTTTTGTTTTTTTGGTTTTTTTTTGTGTGTTTTTCTTTTATAATTTTTCTCTATGGTTGGATGTAATAAAAAAAATAAAAAAAAAAAAGATTTTCCCGATGGATTTTCTTGTAACTTGGCCATATTGTAGTATTATATCGGAAGATGTGCATTAATGGTTTATTATGGTTCAGTCATGTTCTCCAATCTGCGAGTATGAACGCTACCGTAATGTCCAGTTTTGTGTAAGAGAGGGGAATTGTTAGTCATTTTGCAATTTTTTTTGAGGATCGGATGAGTAGTTCTTGAGAAATTTCCATTTTTTTGAAAAATTACTCACTATTAGGAATAGCTGTATTTCTTACAAGACGCGGATTTTCTTTTCCTTTTTATTGTCATCAGAACGTGTATTGTGATGAAGAACCTTTTATTCAACAGGTTCATTCTGGTTCATTCTTGATTTTCTTTTTTTTTAATTTACGAGCTACTAGCAGCCTGCCTTCAGGGAACATTCTTGATTAGTTTATATATATATATTTTTTTTTTCTCATTTCATTTTTATTAGTCATATACTCATATTCGATGGTGAAAACCTTGAGTTTGAATGATTGAGGACAATTTTTTGGTCTTCGTTCCCTAAGTGTGCTGCGAAACACTTAGTGACTTCATTCTTAAATTTATTATTGATTCATTCATCATTTTTCATGTATACGTAATTGATGGTAGTTTATTTGAAGTGTCTCAGGAGATGGGAACATTATTTTCAATTGCCGTTTTTTATTTTTCTATATTTTTAATTTTTTAATTTTATAATTTTTTTTGAAATTAGGAAGTTTGTTTTCTCTCTTTCTATAAAGAAGCATTTTGCCGTTGAGGCCTTTTTTTCATTCTCGGTCTTGTACTTTAATGGTCATTATAGATGATAATACTGAAGATCGTTTCATATATAAATAGTATTCATATTATTGAGAAAATTTCTCATTTTGGATTAGATGAAATAGAATTTAGGTTTCCTTATTGGGTTATAGGCCTGTTTATTTGTTTGTAATAATTTTTTGTCTATAGAACTTCTCCGAAACTACTGGATGAATCTTACTGGAATGGAGTTTGTGTAGAAGGCGGTGGTGAGAGCGTGAATATAATTCATGAGTGGTTGTAAAAAAGAGAGTGATGACAGAAATTGGAGATGATCAAGAACTGAGCCACTCAGCCTAACGTTCAGTATACTAGACCAATACTAGGCTGAGAATAACATATAGGAAAAAATAATTGTGAAGTTCTTTCTCTACCGACTTTTCTAGCTCTTAGTGAGGTGCGCTTTGACTGTATACCTCTTATGGACTGAGCTAAGACGACGTTTACTCGAGGAAAGATATGATTAGAAAATAAAATGCGGAGGACTCAAAATAGGCGACGCGGTTGATTGCGGAGGGAAGAGAAGCTGTTACTCCTCCGCGCACTCACCCGCACGTTGGAGTCCTCCGCACCCTATAATGTTTCCACGCTCGTTCAACATTGCAGTATATGGACGAAGCTCAGTCCAGAGGTATATGTGTAGTCGAAGGAGGTGCGACGTATTACATCAGTGGCAAGATTGAAAGGGAGAGGGCAGTGAACTTTCTCAACGTTTTGGAGGTCCTAGATCACTTTTAGCATGAAAAATTTCAGGTTTCCTTTCCTTACATATATTATGTACGACAGGACTATATTTATGCTTATAAGATTTTGGGATGCATTTCTCGGGACGGGACCAAAAATGAATGGCACGACGTGGTTAGTTACCAATCACAGGAAAAGAAATGGAACAACGGGAAAGAAAAAAATTCACGACAAAAAATATAATATGAAGCGCTTCGTGGAAAAGGGGCCTCCGTCTAATGTATTTCTTATGAAACGGAGGCCCCTTTTCCACGCAGCACTTCAATTATGTTTACGGGAAAAGAAAATTTATAAAATGATACCCTTCAATATTATTATTAACTGTGATTTATGAGTCGTTGAAGGACAATTTTATCCCGTGCAAATTTTTTTCTCTACCCGTGCAGTTATATATTTCCCTAAGATTTTTTCTGTTTGCGAATCTCGTCCAAAACTGACCGGATGGATTTTTTCGAGACTTAGGCAAGTCTCATATCCGAAGATATGCACCTGCAATTTGTTCGAGGATCGGATGAGCTTAATTGATGGTAATTCATCAATGTGTTTTCAGTTGAGTTGATACCTTCCATTCTGTAGGTTACACATATATTTTTTTTTTCTGAAATTAGGAAGTTGGTTTTTTCTCTTGCTCGAGAAAGAAGCATTTTACCGTTAAAGCACGTTTTTTCATTCGCGATTCAGGAGCGTGGCCAGAACGTTCTTTCGGGGGAGCATGTAAATTTCAAGGGGGGGCGTTCCTCAAATTTTTTAATCTCTCATGTTTTTTTTTTCTGAGTCATGGGGAATTTGTTCGGGGGGGGGAGCACAACGCTATGGGGCAATGCCCCCTTTCGCCTCCCTGGCTATGCCCCTGTCGCGGTTACTTTATCGATAATTATAGATGATAATTTTGAATGGGTTATATATAATGGCACGCGAAAATAAATATTTGAACGTGAAGATTTTTCACAGTAAAAAATATGGGAAATAACTACTTCTTATATTTGATTCACGCGACGATGTACACACGTCCTTATTAATATAATTTCACGCGATATCAACTTATAATATCTGAAGAAAAATAAATTGTTCTTCAGAAGGATTGATTCATGGATTTAACGTACATTGATGAATATTGTGAAAGTGCTAAGAAACCAATCAGAATTACCGTGGTACGCAAGTTTGAACGAGAGGAGAATAAATGTGACCTGTGATGAGAAAAGAATGCTCATTTCCCCCTGACAGGAACACCGTTTCTCTCTGATTAGATATCCAATCGGAGAGAAATGGTGTTCCTGTCAGGGGGCAATGAGCATCCTTTTTTCATTGCAGGTCACAAATGGAAAATGTTCGACAATTTCAAGCGATGGAGGATGGACATTTGGATGATTACATTGAATCGGGATGGTTCCTCCACTTGTACGTGCCCGATTTTCATTTAAAAAATTCATCTGTCAACATTCCCTGGGGGTACAAATTCAACAAAAACGTGTGGTGGTACCCTCAGCTGCTAAACTGGTGCTTCTTGGTCACAAAAGTAAAAAAAAAAAAAAAAAAAAAAAGAGGCAGACCAGTTCTGGTCAAGAAAGCTCTATTAATATAATTTTTTTCCTTTTTTTTTCTTGTCAATTATACAGTTACCGAGTACCAGTATAATTTCGCGTGCTGTCGGATCCTGTTCATTTCTTAAAATCTCGTTCTGTATAACAATTGTCACGGCCAATACTTTTTTTTCGCGTGATTACCCATCATTTATTGTGTACTTTTTGTTTTTGCTTTACTTTTAATAAAAAGTTGTGATTTTCCTGCTTTTTTCGCGTGATTTCATTATTTTCTTCGTGTGCCGATAAATGCAACCCATTTTGAATATCGTTCCAAATAATTTATTTATTTATTTATTTATTTATTTATTTTTATTACATCCAACCATAGAGAAAAATTATAAAAGAAAAACACACCAAAAAAAAACAAAAAAACAAAACAAAACAATTTAAAACAATATAAAACAAAACAAAAAAAAAGGAATGGGGAAAAAAAATTACACACATGCATAAATATAAAAAAAAAAAAGTGAAAACAATAGTACTCCGACATAGCAATCCGTTGTAAGGACTGGAGCCGAGTTTAATGTCTTGTATTAAAAGAGTATGATTTATTTGCTCTTTAGAATTTAAAGAAAGTAAATCATAAAAAAAAAAATATATAGGTTGGAAAGAGGATGGCTACTGGGCCTTACCTCGAAGGAAAAACGGAAAAAATGAATTGAATTTAAATGTTGATGGAAGGAGGTAGATCAGAGATAAATTTGAAAATGTGTGAAAAAATTGAAGGGTTTTCTGATGATAGGAGGTCGGTGGCTCTGAGTGGGGTAGCGAATTGTAGATTGATGGCTTCTGAGTATAGTATTTATCTAATGTTGGATATTTCTGGACATTCGAAAAGATGATGATTGATGTCGCCTTTAGAAGGATTGTCTGGATGGGGGGGGGGCATATATTTAAATATGTAATATTAACACTGCACTGTAACTGTTGAGATTTCTCATTTTGGATTGAATAAAATGAAATTTTGGTTTCCTTATTAGATTAAGGGTACTTTCACTCTGTTACCAGTTTGATGTGACGTAATGGTGATCGATTTTATTAACTGAGTTTTAATGTTCATTCTACAAATAACTGGCTTGATTGATGAGTGATTGGTATTTATTCTAAAGAGTGAGTGGGAGTGATGATTCGATTTATTGAGTTTTGAATGTGTGAGGAGAAAAGTCGTGTACTACTCACGCTACTGCGTGTTTTTTTTTCAGCTTCCCTCATCCGATCAATTCTGAGAAGCTTCCCGTTCCGCCTTCCCTACGAGGCTACGCCGTCGATCTCGTTTTCATCGTGCGCGAAAATAGCTCTGTCCAGATCAAATACTTCTAATGCTTGTGCCAGCGAATACAAAAATTTCAACGCCTTACCGATTGAAATATTTTATTCGATGAAGGCGGTGGTCAATAACCTTCAGAAGGTCATTACACCTTGTCTTATTATTGTAAAGATCGGATATTGCAGAAGTTCACGTATCTGACCATCGCAAAACGCAATACCTTGCGAGGCTCGAGCCTTTCCTTATTTCCTATGACATCCGAAAATCAGTCTGAATTTCCAACTGTATTGTTACGAGATACGAAAGTAGAACATTTTTCAAAGCCGGTTCAAGTTCGAAATAATGACGAGTCAGACAACGCCTATTCGCCCTGATGATGAGTCAATTCCATCGCAGAATTCGAAAATCGAAACATACAACCTACGACAGTTTGAAGCGGAGGCAACTAATGTTATATTATTATGCATGAAATTAAATTCACGTTTGTATTGGTGATGTAGTAGGTATTGTGCAGACAGTCGTGAAATTCAAATTATGGGGACAACAACTGTAGTCTAGAGTAAACAAAGAAACCATTAAGCTACTGCCAAATGATCTCCTAATGAACTGCGAAAAAAAAACGTTTTTAACATTTTCTCATTCCACGTATTATCACTCATCAGTCATCTCATCGGCTCCGCTCTACACACACCAAGTTCAAACACAGTCATTCAACGATGCGTTTGTCTTGACGACGTGCAATCGAGGCTAGCTTAGAAAATTCGATGATATACCTACGTATTAAAAAAACTCATCTGATGGTCATTATATTATTGGGAGTAGAAAAAGGGTAAAAAAATCGTGCAGAGCAGTAGTTTCGCACAGCTCAGGACGAAGAATCGTCGCGCCGAACAAAGCATGAGCACAATCGAGTGATGGTTTGCGGGTGAAGTGGAGGGAGGAATTCAAGTCGGTACTCGCACGTCAGTCGTCGCTATAGCGTTGTAGGTTGTAGTGGCACAGTTCTCTCAATTACGCTTCAACTCCATCCATATTTTTCGTATTTTCGTGTTTCAGTGTGTGGAACGAGAGCCAGTTGAGCGAGTCTGTTCGATCATGCCGGCAGTAGATGGTTTTTTGACGAAGTACCGGTGATTCGATACGTTATTACACGATTTTTTCGGCGTTTCTTTTTCAGCGTTCGGTGGTGTATTTTATCGCGAATGGTTCTCTGAATTGTTTTGATTCATTTTTTTTACTCGTTAAATGAAATGATTTTTACGTGTTGACCTGTTGAGTGTTATGAATTTTGTGTTTTGTGCTCAAATTTTCTTTCGTTTATTTGTCACAATGACTCTGATACTCCACGTGATTTTCGCCGCTGTTCTCGGCTCTGTATTTGCAGGTAATGTAATTTCCTTATTTTATATATCGTTCGCACGTCAGGTATGATTTTCATGTTCGAACGCGCTCTACATTACATTTGGCGGTCATCGAAGAGGATTACTGTTCTCCGCAACAACACGTACAAAAACAGGGAAACTATCTATATTATCCTTTCGTTTTCAAATTGAATTCCACCCCCCTCTGTTGTGTTGTTGATCACGTGAGGCCACCTAAGTTGTGTTCGTTTAGCCTCAGAAAATTGACCCATGGGGTACACCAAAAATTACAAGTTATGACGTCATTTAACTCTGAAAGTGTCCGGTTATCAATAAACTAAACGAACGTTTCCTAAAAACCCTCCGAGAAAAACAACGGTCAACAGGCAACTCCGGCGACAACCCTACTCTTGAGGAAGGTTGAAATTTTTAACACTGGCGTTAACCTTAGGGTAAACCTACTGGTAAATCGAACATCCAACACCAAACTTCGGAGTAACCTCGAGAACAAATCGAACAGCCAACCTGCCTAAAAGTGTTACTTAGCGTCAAAAAGTGTTGATTCTTTGTGGCTAAACGAACACAACTTATGTGTAGTCTACGAACGCGAACTACGATTCGAAAATTCTTTCCTTTGTAGTAAGGTGTTGCCAAAATTCAGCGAAGAACATGCAAAACATCTGTCTACCAGATTTACGCATTACACCTGCCCACCTACCTGTCTAACGCTGTCTACCTGTCGCGTCGTCTTACCTATTGTGTTATCGAAGATCTGAAGATTTTCGTTGCAATAATTTCTAAGGCAGAGTTTGACCGTTACTAGTTCAAATCTTTTCGTATCGAATCCGGCGTCGTGGTGAGATGGAGACTACGTTCGTAATTCTTTCAGGCGAACTTCGTGGAAGAGAGACACGAATCTGTGATACGCCATCGACCGTTGTTTGTTTGTCTGTTCTTGACCGTTACCTATTTTTATCCAATAAAACCGGCCTGATTTTTCTTAATATTTTGGTACTGTGACGTCGTAATTGACGATGAAAAAATCATCGATGTGATCGACAGTGCGTGGGATCGTCTGCCTCATTTTGCCTGTCCATTGATAAGTAGAAATTCATCAGTCATTGTCAATTATTTTTCTTCAATTTTTGGTTCTATAGAGTTATCGTGATGAGAATTTTTGCGTTCAAAACTCTACTACGCCATTTTTAAAAGGCTCACTCCTTTCAGTATTCACCCTTTTAAATATGTACAACTGTAACCTTGAAAGAAGAATATCGATTCTACTACGTTCTTGTCGATTGCCGGTCATCTTGTGAAGGAGAAGCGTAACATTGTTCGCGTTCGTTGGTTGGTGGATTTACCGGCTAGCCGTGTGATGGCGATGTAAAAAGTTCAAATAAAAAAATTCAAAATTTACACTCACACAGACTTGACCCATTCTGCCGTACGAAGATCTTGAATTGACGTACCTACACCTGCAAAACGACGATTAGTTGTATGAGATTTTCTTTAGCCCTTAGTAAGCAATCTCAAAAGCCTTGTACTCCTAATCGTAGTTTTGCAGATTTAGACTTGATAGAACGATCGTGCGCTAGCATCTCTATTCACGTTTGGACTGGCTTGTGGTGACGCTAGTGTCACGGACAAAAACGGGCTAAGGGCGATTTTCCCATCAACGCTAATATTAATCGAGCTGTATCTTCGTTGATATTGAATAGAGAGTATTGATCGTAATAGCTTTTTCGGATAGTTTTGACCAGTACAGATTTTCTTGAATCATCCCGTTTTCGTTCTGTTTCATGAATGGCCGCCACAGTAAGATAGAGGGCGACTCTTTCGCGGTCCAAACGCGAATATGTTTTATGCATGTAGTTGTTGTGATTGGCCGGTTAGTAGTTGTGTGATAAGAAGGTGAAGAAACCAGAAATTGCCGATAACTTGTGTTATATTCCTGGAAAAGTTTAAGAATTGTTATTTCCATGTAGCTGAAGGTTACCAGAGGACATCTTAATAATCTTAGGCGCGATAGTATCTTGATCTTGATTTTCTTACAAGTTTGAAAATTTTGTTTCTGCCTCAAGAAAGTGCCAAGCTTCCGTACATTGCCATCAAAGGTGATAATGCGATTCGGCTACTGTGCCATACATCCATCAGACCGCCCTATTATTGAGTTGTAGTGTTGAAGCTTACAATGTGAATGTACACATACTTATGTACATATCTCAAAAAGTAAAACATTTCTGCAGTGAATACAGTTGAACAAAGGGTTTTCTTTCGATTAGAACTATTTTTATCATTGGATTCCTACCTTCACCTGTTTAATAGGAATAGTAGATACTCGTGTTGCACGGCCCAAATTATGAAGTCAGGGAAATTGCCAATAACTTAAGAAAGTTTGAGGATTGTTATTTGTTGTAGCTAAAGATTATTTCTAGACACCTTTACAATTTTTATTTTTTGGCTCAAATAGTATTGTGATCTTCAATTTTAAATGTTCTTGAAATTTTTGTTTTTGCCATGAGAAAGTATTCGCGGATTTGGAACCCGATAGGAGCGCTAGTGGCGATATCTAGAAGGCGAATATGGTATTTTTGACCACATTTTACTCAACTCAAATCAACTCTGCTACGCGAAATACTGTTTCATATGGAGAAATGTAGAGAATAAAAGTTGTAGCACTCATTATTTTTTAAATGAGTTCAACTTCTGATTTTTGAAAGAATTTTTCTAATGTCTTCACCTTTTTGATCAGATCGCACCAATCAGTAAACAGTGCTAGTTTTGCCGCTAGAGGGAAAACTTTTTCCTCGAATTCACGTTTGAAGCGTTTGGCTCCCGCTTGCCCTTCAAGCTTCATAGCCACTTCGGCGCAGCTCTTTCGCCGGAGCATCTTTTTTGGCTTTCGCCTCTGGAAACTGACTCGGATTGAGATTCTTTTCTAAATTTTGATAATTTCAACGTGTTGCATTTTCCCCCTGATAGTTTTGCTTTTTTTTATTTTCCATTCCATCACAGGCCCATGAATTATAATTCAATAATCAAAGCGTAAATTGAAGTAGACCATTCCCTCCCCGAGTCAATATCAAAGATGATAAGTGTTAAATTACTTCTTACGTATTTGTATGGAATAAATGATATCACATTTGAGTGCGGCACCTTATATTGTGGCGTTCCAAGTAGCTCTTACAGGCGATCCCACTGTTCAAAAGTTACTTGGAGGTTTTCTTGACTTGTACTCAATTCTGCAACCAGGTGAGACTATTTGCCGTTTGAAGTTGATTTAACGTATCATCTTAGTTAGGTTGAAGGAGGAAAAATAGTCGTAAACTCCAGTCATGATGGCTTAGTTGTGATGATGTATTCATCGGTAAAAGTCTGGTTTTTATAAAAAAATGTGAGATAGAATTGGATAAACGAAATTCTGTAATAAATATTGTCATCTCTCGACTAATTTATGCGGGAGAGTCGAAAGAAAGAATGAATCTCGATTCTTGTTCTGTATTCTGGAATTTCGTTTCAATTTTTGAAATATTTCGGTCTACTTTCATCATTTTGCCGTCAGCACAGACTAGCCATGCTAAATTCGAACACTAATTCATTAAATTTACATGGAAGGTCTTTCTAATGATTTTCTATACGTTTGCTTCTGCTGATTACTAGGAATTGTCGCTGCATTACTTTGTGTGAATTGGGTTCACAGGGTTTTTCTGAAGATCCCCATTTCGATGTAGACCCATCAGCCTTTTTCAGAAATTGTACGAGTAAGTTCAGGTGGACTTGAGAAATTCGACCTGGGAGAAGGCCCCGACTATTTTTCGGTTGCTCGAGGGGCAAAAATTGGAACGTTCGAATATAGTAAGAAAGAGAATGGCAAACATCGTTGATGCCGTCTGCTAGACTCTCTAAAATTTCTTCATCCCTACTCCGAAGTTCCACGTCAAATTTATAACGTTCAAGTTTGTATTTCTGAGCTCGAGAATGTCAAATGCTACTTATTGACTTCGGAATCCCGTTAGAGCACCGCTTTGGTATTTTCATATTTCCTTACTTAATTCCTACTGCAATCTTTATAAAGATATGTGAGAGAATGGGGAGGAGAGGAATTGAAAATTGTTGAAATTTAACTGACTTTGGAATGATTTTCTTTAAAAAAGGACGTATTGCCTTGGAGATTCAAATCTAACGTACTGTTCGACCTACTGAGATGAAGGTTCCAATGAAAATTTTTGTCGTTTCAGTATCAGCAGTATCTGAACCACTACAGCAATTAGTTTTTATATATTATATATTCGTATGGGTACATTTTTTTTCATATAACGCTGTAAATGTCAGTTTATGGATGCATAAGAAGATACAAACACCAGCTGCTTTCTTGCTCGTGTCAGATATTGTGGTTTTCCTTGAAATTCTTTCCGTACAATTTGCCATGTAAAATTCCGTGTTCGCGTGTATTAATAAATTATATTCTGTAGTTCGTTCATGGGTGTAAATTAAACTAGACGCTTGGAAGAAAGGAGGAAAACTGTATGACGACAAAAAAAAAATAAATAAATACTGAAAAAATTCAATATTATATTATTGTTTAACGTCTCGTAAATGACCCTTGTTTGAAGTACCATTACGTGTATCTATTTTGCGAACCATCGGAAATTTTAATTTCCTCATTTTAAAGCTAATTTTCGAGACATGTCGGAATAGCGTTTGAGATCTTGAAACGTAAAAATTAGTAGAGTTAACGAGTGTTGAAAGTAATTTTACCTGTAAATTTTGCTATTGCCTCTGAGTAACACCAAGAACATCTCGTATTCTTGGAGAGTTGTTGAAAGTTTCTCGTTTGAGTGGGGGGACAGAGGAGTGAATAAATTGATTACTTGGAATGTAACTCAAGAACAAATTACTCATGATTGACACTTCTACTTGATGTATATTATAGCTGGCTTGAAACGACTTCATGGTTTGTGGAAAAGATTTCAGTAACACGCGGCAGAGTCGTGTAGAATATTTGGTTCAACGAATTTTAGCATATTTTGCATATCCTTTGTCCTTCTATTTCTAAGAGACGTGGTATCTTCTTCTACACTGAACATTCAACCCAATCGTCTATGTAGAATATACTCGCAGTACTTCGTCTCCACTTTCTAAAAAAAAAAATAACAAAAGCAAACGAAAACTGCCCTATACTAGTTTTTGTCGTCCTACAACACGCTGTGTCATTTGTATTGACTTTCGTTTCAAGGTACTTGCCTTTACGTGCCGTTTCAAATGTTCAGTCTCAGTCTTGTGTTCGTCTCGTGTTTGTGTATTGAATGGCGACCTCGAAGACATTCCTTGTATGTGGCTTCTTGCTGCCAAATCTTCCTTTTACTTGCAGGGAAACGTCTTATGTGGCTCAGTACCGGAGACCTCCGAGTTTCGGATTATCATTTGGCTTCGGTGTCTGTTGCTACTTGCTATGACCTATGAGTCTCTTACTCGTCTGCTATATCTTATTCGCAGATGACGCCTATCTCATTAGGTTGACCAGAGAGGAATTTTCTTACTTCATAAGATTGTTGGAGATCATTTCAGCCAAAAAGAAATCGTTTGTTACCGTACTCACAAGATCACTCATTTTACTCTGATACACATTTTTTCTACATGACAATAAAATATGATTTGCAGCTTTTTTGAGATCCTCTTTTTACATTTGTACTCCATGCGCGAAACGATGAAAATACTTCATGTAGGTTATCATGAAGGACTTCATGACTTTTTTTTTTTGCAGAACAAAATTATACAGTATGCTTCATAAAATTTTTAACTAGTTTTCGAGCTGAAAAGAACTTCACTATTCAGCCCTCCTCTTTCTTGTCCGAAATTACTATGGTCGATTTATTTATACGTTGTTGTATACAAAGAGTATCAACGATCCACGCTGTGGTCGTATTAAGGAAGGTTGTGATCTGCATAATATAAATAATGTATATTGCAATGATACTCTAAATTTTTACAACTTACTTCCCGGCAATATAAGCCCATGACTCGATGCAATTCCTGTAAATTTTCGTACCGTATTTCCTGCATTTGTTTTGGTGTACACGCTCTAATTTGAGGTGGTAATGCTGCATACATACAAGATAGAATGATGATAATCAATGAAGTCAAATGACTAACCTAAGGTCCGAGTTGGTTAACGTTTCGAAGTTTATAAATAGGTCTGCACGTCTGCTACGTGTCGTATCTACATAGAAGTATTTATTCTTTGTACGTGGGCAGTTCATTGATGCGATATGAGTCTAGTTCTCATTGTGTGTAAGCATTCATAAAAATAATGATTAGAGATGCATATTCGTACGAATGTGGACATACCGTAGTGAAATACCTATACGGCTCCACAATGACACATTCTTGAAGAAAGTGAATGTGAATAAATTTTAAAACATCATTTAGCGATTAAGCTTTTCTATTAGGAAGCCAGAACGATCGACACTTCATCAAGTTATGAAACGAGAAGCTGGACCTGTTTTGACACTTTTTTTTAACATCGTGAGAACTTGGCGATCGTTCGATAAATTAAATGTTATGCGCTCAACTGTTCCTAGATTTTTGATGATCTTTTTTAATTTACATCGAAAGTGAAATTTTTGTCGAAAAAAAGAGAGATTCTGAAATCAACGATACGAAGTCGAAGATGGTCATGAAAGTATTGGGTTAACGTAACTGCTTGCGGCAAATGAGCGCTTTTTCCCATTTCTTCCTTCAAATCTTGCACAAATAATCAGTACTTCGTTTCTAAATATTTTTCTGTAGATTTGAAATTTTTCTTCCCTCCTCCGCCCCTCTTTAGAATTGCTATTTTTGAGGTCGTTGTGTTCTGTCGTCGTAATCGATTTGTGGATCATAATTAACAATCGGATTAGGTGCAGTCGTTTTATGTTGAAGAACTATGGACCGCAACATTCCTTAAAATCCGAGCCTCATTTTGATGACGTAATCAAGAATTTGATGTAAATGATGTCAATCAACGCCTTATTCTGAAGTTTTGAGCCGAACTTCAAAGTTCGCCGCCCCTAAACACTCACGCTTCCTAATGCTTTCACAGTCGCTTGCCGTGCTTAAAATACTTCTTTGAAGCTTCCAGCTCAGGCAAGTTCAACCTTTCTCAGCAAGCGGGTCCCTTCAAGTTAGGTTAGAAGTGAGATCGGCCAATTTTTCTAGTTTTTATTGTCTTTATTTTATAATTTGTCCACTTTTCCACCGGGGTCTTCGTGCGTCAGATTTGGCCCAGGGGCTGTAGGTTAGGCATGTCTGTTCTAGCTAGAAGACGCTCTACTTCTACTTTGACCCGTCAGTTTTGGGTCGGACGAGGAACATTTTGGCCATCTTTCATGTTGTATACAATTCGAATATGGTTTTCGATGTGGATAGTGTCTATTTGATTCTCTTATTTCCAAGAAAGATGATTCAAACTTCATCGATTTCGGCGACTACTCGTCTTGTCTGACCCATGATGGTTTGATGAAGCATTCAAATTCATGATCGGATGAAAGTCTGAATGCTGTTTCCAAGTTTTTGAACCACTCATATTTATTCATTGCTCGCGAAGGAACTATTCCAGATCAAGATATCCCGCGTCCCACTAGGTACCTAAAACAATATAATGTTTTTCAAAATGATAATCTCGACAAGAAAGACATACCTCTCTGAGTAATATATTAAAATTTGATGTGTGAGAATCGAGCGAATGCCGACTCTGTTTTGGTCCGGCGAGAGAAACCTTCGTAAAAGAACGAGAAAAGTGAATATCATGGTAAAACTATATAATACTGTTAGCACAATATAAGTTTTGAAATATTCTTACAACTTCTTTTGTAAGTTGTTTAGTATGTTGTTTCACTTAGCTAATTTGCATTAATGAACCTTATTTACATGCTAGATTAAATTTGCATTTCTGTTTAACAATAAGGACCAGAACTTTTAAAAGGTGCGATAGTGCTCGATTGTTATAAAGCCTAAAAACAAATCCAGAAACTCGACACTGGAAAGCTGTATACCTCCATTCATCTTTAATGGCTTCTCGGAGTATTTTTAATTAAATTGTGTTTTCGACACGCCGCGTCGAAAAAGAACTATACCAGGAATCATGATTGTAGGCTGAAAAGACTTTACGATCGTATCATCAACCTGTCGGTTTGTAAGAACAAGGACACAATCGCAGAAAAAGATCACCACTCTTCGGTACAGCGTGTAGCATCCTCGAAAGCCTAATCTCCGTGAACAAAATTAAATCGATAGACATCTATCCAATTTCTCACACTCGTCTCATAATACGCCTACGACACGCATTCGTTTCTGTTAAAACATTACGTTTTACACCGTGCACAATTTATAATAATAAGAACCAATCGGTAACTATTAGACGAGCACATGTCACGATATGATCCGCATTCGCGCGACTCCCCGTTCACTTGTTGCGTCCGCGGCTTAAGACCGCAACCTTGACGCCCTGCGGGGCGCTTTTGGATCGACTTTCCTAGTCGCGCGCGCCTCCATCTTCCATATTCTTCTGGCGAGTGTTGACTGGTAAAGGAGAAAAAGAAAGAAAGAAAGAAACGAAGACTAAATTAAACGAGTGTAAAGAGACAACAGACCGCAACATCTATATGTATAGTGTAGCTTTCGCAGGTATATTGGAATAAGTAATAATTACAACACTCGATCGTGCAACTAGTAAAAATTATATGAAGAATGTGGTACAGATCGAGGCCGCGCAAGTGTTTCGAAATGCGAACGAACTGCAGTTCTGCGATAAGTATTTTTTCAGCAGGTTCTGGTGTCATTTGTCACGCGAATACATCATATAACTATATAATCATGATCAAGAAGAAGATCGGGAGCAGCGAAGAGGCGGAGTAAATTTTGCGAGGTTGCCGTTTCGTGAGGAATTTCAGAAAATGAATTTGGTCATGAAAATTTTGGCGAGGAATTTTCATTTTTCGAAACTAATGAATTACATATTTCATTAGGATGGATTCTTATCTTTATTATAAGTCATTATTTGTCTCATCTGATCTCCTTATGGTGACCCTGAAATTTATGTTGTCAATTGCTCATAATTTTGCATTTCTGAAATTTTTCTGATCATAGTTCTTCGTTGACTGAAGAAATACTCCTCCCGTCGCACCCTATGAGTTTATATCATTCAAGTAAAAATTATGGAAACCGTACTCTTTCGGACTAATTATTATGAGAGGAGAGTTGCTATCGGGTTTGAGCGTGATACCTCTCACATACGAGACTGCCACCGAGTTAGAAAGGAATAAAAATTGGTACATTTTTCATTATTTTATAAGCCTTCCCTCCCTTAATTAGCATTCGCTATGAGCTGTCCACATCCATAAGTTCTATGTAAATTCAGTTATTAACAACGAAACTACTGTTGTAAGCCTACATGATATTCGTTGAATGCGAAGAAATGAGTGTCAACAAATTCCTTACATTTTTTTACAACTATAAATCAACCAAAACTCGTACATTCATCTCTTGTTGAAAACGAGGGCTAACATTCTTTGGAATACTAATAGAATATCTCAACTCACACTTGAACTTGTAATAAGAAACTGTAATCAACTTGACTGCGGTATACTGAACCTTTAAATCTTCATTATTTGTACACTGAATCCCTATTATTCGGAAAATTGATCATTTTTTCAAGCGATGAAATAGTGAACCGTCAGACGCGAGTGTATGGTAATGAACGTACGATGACTCAATTAATATTATAACGTGGCTCCGGTGTTCGCATAGATCTGAACCAGGAGAATGAGAATCTTATTAAGAGTTTCAATAAGTTCCCTCGGGTTGTTTATAAGTGTACATAACACTGAAATCGAGTTCTTCACCAGTAGATCGGAAGATCGAGGATTCTTACGACAGAAATAAACAAGTAGACGGTAAACATTGCTGAGAAATTTATTGTTAATAAGCAAGCTTATGCATTTTTTAAAAATATGGGAATCTTTCCAGATTATTTGTTTGCATCAGTTATAAAATATCAAGTCTAGTTTCATTTCGAGAAATCGAACGCAGTTACCTACGGAATATGTTAAATTAATTCTCAAACGGTGTTGATTCGTAATTGGTCTAGTATAGATATCTCTAGCACGGAAAATATTTTTACTCGCATCCTTATTTTTCTAACAAAATGGAATTATCATTCAATATTTTAAAAGATTTCTTTCATTGAAAAAATTTCACTGTTTTTTACCGCTTTTCTGTTCTCGCGTCTTCTTGGATTCGCATCTTCTAAGAGCTTTATGATGTCAGACATGGAGAGGCATATGAAAATATTCAACTGTAAGGCCGTTATGTCTACTTTCTGGTCACATTAACGTCTTTGTCATAATATATACTCTTTCTACGGAGCCCTCGCTTCAAACTTTGAAGAAGGTGAGAATGAGAGGGGGAAAGCAGAAGAATGTACACTTTTACAATGAAGGCAGATACTTTGATATTTATTCACGTAATTATCACGTTATTTAGGTTTGGCTGAACTCTATTCCGTAATTTTCGCTGGCGTTTGTGTCGGAATGTAGGACAACATAACTAATTCGCGATATCGGGTGTTGTCTGATGTGTTTCCGATTCATCTCGAATGTACGTCAAGAGGAAGTGAGACTCATCCGGCGTTATTTTTGCTTACTCATTCCTTACGTTTCGATCGTTATGTTCGACTCATCGTATTATCTTGGAAATTAGCATTCATGTGATAAAGTTTTCCCGATTCTCTCGTGTTCCATACCAATTTTTCTACGTTCTCTGATCCTTCCCCTCATCCCGCCTAAGAGGAAGGACTGCAATGGCAGCTGTCTCGAGTCCCATAGAGCCCGAAGTTTTTCCAAGTCCTGAAAATCATGACGTGACAACTTGAACGCGCTGCAATTTCAAGAAAGCCGTCGTCTTTCCAAGTCCCGCTCCTATCATACGTAGCTCGGAGGTAGGAATGTTCTAAGTCCCGCTCCTACCGTATTAGCTCGAGAGTGGAAATTTTTACAAGTCCTCTCCCCTCTCCGTGACGTCATCAACCTCGCTCGCGCTCTCCAAGTCCCCCTCCTATCATATATAGCTCGGAGGTATGCATTTTTCTAAGTCCCCTTCCTATCATATATGGCTAGAGGGTCGACATTTTTCTGGAATTTTTCCAAGTCCCGCTCCTATTATATATAGTTCGAGAGTCGGAATTTTTCTAAGTCCCCCCCCCTCTTATCATAGCTCGGAGGTAGGAATTTCGTCGCGTTCGCGCTCTCCAAGTCCCCCTCCTATCATATATAGCTCGGAGGTCGGAATTTTTCCAAGTCCCCTTCCCTCGCCGTGACGTCATCAACCTCGCTCGCGCTCGCGCTCGCGTACGAAAATTTCCTGAGAGTACCACCAACAAAAAGGATAGTGGGTTCCACGCTAAAAAAAACTGAAAGGTATGATAGTAAAAAAGTGTGACTGGTATTTTTGCTTTTTAACAGGGTGCTTGTTCTGTGGGGGTTTTCCAGAAAAGTTGCCCTGTGGTATCCGGCCAAAACAGAGATGTACCAAGTCCAACATCATCGCAAAAATGGTCCAAGTCTCCCTCCTGTTATCGACTTTGAACTTGACTCCCGAAAAAATTTCGACTTTTGATTCTGTGACGTCACATGTCAGTGAAACTTTTCGAAGTGCTCGAGGGGGACATGGAAAATTTCGACTTTCCAGGCAGGTTGTATAGTTTGCAAAGGATTTGGAAAAATTTCGACTTCTGACCCTGTGACGTGTCACGATCTGATAACATCGAAATGGTCCAAGTTACACCTTGGCAAAAATGGTTCAAGTCCCGCTCCTATCATATACAGGGCGTCTACCGGGTCAATAAGTCCAATAAGTCCAACAGAAGTTCACTATTTCAAAAATGGTCCAATAAGTCAATAAAAGTTCTAATTTTAATACATATTCAATAAAAATCAATAATCAAGAATTTCAAAAAAGACTCTTTTTTTTTTCTTCTTTTTTTTGCTTGTTAAATCAGGAGATTTTCGACAGAAAGTCCAATAAAAGTCCAATATTTTCAATTTTCAAATTTGGTAGACACCTTGATATATAGCTCGGAGGTGGGACTTACAAAATTTCGACTTTCGACCCTACGAACGACGTCACGATCAAAATTCTTTCAAATCTGTCGCTATAATATATGATACAGACATTCCTAAAATTATGGTAGGAAAGGAAGTTCGAAAAATTTTCATTTTCAGACTATACATATACACCATGAGACAACAGACTCAGAAAAATTTCAGAATGTTCAAGATTTCGATGTCAATTCTCAATACTAAGACCAATTCGACCCATAGATCAGGTTCCCTGCCCTGTGTTCCTCGTTCAACTTCGTTTTTCTTTCCCTTATTATTGACTGAGAAATGTTTCTTCTAGATTTCTTGTAAGCGCGCTAATTTACAACAAAATTTACCCATCTTCTAGATAAGAAGATGATAAATGATAACTTCCAGCTATTTTTTCACAAAAGAAAAAGAATTATAATGGTGACCAGAAAAGGAAAGATTGACCGAGCGGCAGGCTTGTACGAAATTTTTTCTCTACAACACTGAATATCCAATCATAAGACGAACCGTAATTCAACAGTTTATGATGCTAATCATTAGCTTCTTACCACCTGACTATTCCATTTACGAAATACAGATACAAGCATCATATAATTTGCCCTTGAGCCTACAATTGTGAAAAGTGACTCGACGAAATGTGCCAAGCGAGTGAATGGGGAGAGTAGAGGAAAATCAACAAATATGAAAATAATGAAAGATCAGCTTCACAAAGTGACGTGTCTACAATTTGCAGTAATGATAATAGAATCATTCGTAAATTCTTCTTTTTTTTTAGTTTACTAAGCAAGCATGGTCAAGGACTAATGTAGTTTAGGACAAAGCTGAATTTGTGGGATGGATGTCTACAATAGGAAACCAGAAATGGAGGAACAAACTGAAATAAACTACACACCGTCGCTCAAGTCAAAACAGGACTCCATCTTGTATATGATGCTGTGAGTAGAAAACCATAAGCCTGTTCTCTCAGAGGGAGATTAGGTCGACAGGGGGATTGATTCTGTAAGTAAAAAGTGCGAGTGCAGGTAGGCTTTCTTCACTACCATACATCTCTCGTATGTATCCCTCTTTCGTCTTCATGAACGCACGCCGTTCCTTAAATACCTTCAAACTTCGAAAAAAGAGGATGAAGGTTCGCAGTAAGCATTTGAGATTCGATTGTCGCAGTAATTGCTTGTCGAGTACTAGGTGAACTATGGAACCTCTTTTCCAGGCTTTCGCTGCATACAATGAATCAGCGTGAGTAAGAGCAAGGACGAGAGTTGAAGCAAAGTTTTTCTGCTAGGAGGTGATCTTGAATACAAAACTAACCGATTTTTCATTTTCACGGAACCCCGAGATTCAGTAGGACAAGTTCCAGTTTCTATAAGAAGAGGATGTAAAAGGCTTGAGATAGAAAATGGATGTGATTAATTTGATGAAGAATCTTTGTGATACTTTACACGCTGCTTCAGCATGAGTGATTTAAGAGGTTAGAAAAAGAGATTTAGTATTGTTTTGACTTCAAATCGTTGCTTTAGAAAATACTTCGATGAATACGACTTATTCGGAGTAGGTATAAAACCACAAAGCAGACCAATATATTACTTCGTCGTCAACCAGAACAATATTCTGCGGTCGCGCAACGTTGGTTATTGTCGCGGGCTTTTTCACCAGATCAGCGTATTTGTACAAGTTCATAAATCTCGTTCGAAAAATTATTACATGGAATGTGCCGTCGAATAATAATTCTTTTCTCGCCTATCATGTGCGAGTGCAAGAGCCGTAATTAGAAATGACGATCTGTGAAGAAGAGTGAGAAGCTGAACGACATGTTTGACGCTAACTGCGGGGGATGTTCACATAACAGAAGTATTTAGGGTTGAGATAATGTTCTCGTGTCCTTGCGGGTCGGATCGTTGATGCGTGAATTTTCTTTCTCCTTAATGTGTACGGAATCTTGATAGACGTGTGATAATCGGCGGTGACACGTGGAATAGGGCAACTTGGAAAATTTTCACAAATTTCGTGAGCATATCGAGGGCGCTTCGTATGAGATACTTGACATTATTGCGAATATAAACGAAGAATATGTAGCAGAAAATCGGGTGGCAAGTGGAGCGTAAGAGTTACGATCTTGGTTACGATAGTGCATGCATCGTAAAAGTTAATTTTTTGTGAATTCCTTCATCCTCCCCCCCCCTCCCTTCCACGAGTGGATTTATTACGCGACCTCGTGGTACTCTATAGAAGAACTTGTTCATAGATCAAATGATTTCTCCAAGTTCGCGTTATTTTCTTACCCATCAGTTTCACCTTTCGTTATGACCTGTTTCATGAAGTGTATTTATTCCCGTTTTCTCGGTCTATCGCATCCTACATCGTGAACTTTTTCCCTATTTGTTGATGCTTCATTACTTCGTCTGTCAGTCAAACGCTGTGAACGTTCTTAAAATAGAGAAAATTACATCGACGTATTATAACGAGGCGATAAATTATGTTATTCAGATTTCGACGAATGCCTATCCTATACACGCATGATTATGATGACAGCCAGCTACTCGGAGACTAGTTCGAAGAAATCTAGTACTCGATCCGAAGATTAACACTCGAATGTACGCGAATAAAAAACTTTCCAGCACGATCGAAGAAGACAACAGTAGAATACGTGACAAGTTGTGTATACTGGCTGTCTTTCCTCCCTATTTCCGAATTTTTCCCTCCTTGGTTCGCAAAAACAAACACCCTATATTTCATACAGAGCGTTCATTAGCTTTTTGTTTTTCGTCTGCGGTCTCGAGGGTCTATTTACAAATCGGATGTGTTTCTTTTATCGACGAAAGAAAAAGACGCGGCTTCGACGTATCGGCAGAAGTTCTTCTTGCTTAGAAATGTAATTGTATTAGACGTCGTAGATTTTCTTTGCCGCTAATATTTCGTTTTGATTCGATGCAAAGAGTAGAGTAGTGCAGACTCCCGGAAAAGGCTGATTGCTTTTCCATTACTGATTCGTTTTTCAGAATCTCCATTCGCTTTTTCGTTGTATCGTATACGGGAAATAAGATGAAAAATTACTACATTCGGCTAGTGCTCGAAATATCGGAACGCATTCAACTGTAGCGAGAAAAGGGAGCGGCACTACGGCACGTATAGATAAGTTTTCAAACTTCCTGGTTCTTTCATCAATTACCTCATCAGTGTCAACGAAGCCGCTCATTGTGCTTGTCATATCTTATCTCGAGTGTGCACATAAGTACCGAATATGTGTGTGTACGAGTATGTTTCTCATTTAAAAAAATTGTAATTTTGGAACATTCGAAGGCGGGAGGGGGCACTGAGGACGTGCACTTTCTTCTTTATTCAAGGTTGTGCGCTGCATAAAAATGGAGTACAGTATGAAATATCCATCATCTCCACACGCGTTGCGTCGTGACATTAGTAAGGTTTATTTACGAATAGAACGCAAGATGACGGTTGTTGAAAGAAATACCCCGAAACTTTTCTTCCGTCAATGTTAGGACCGTGATAAATTTAGTCTTGTGTACACAATTATCATAGTTGCCACGTGAACGCGTTCGCTTTTCGAAATTGGTCAAAAAGGGTTGGCGAAAGACTATCTCATCTTCGCGAGTCAACGTGCCTCGCATTTTTCGTTTAGAATGACGTAATTTCGAATTGAGCGTTGACGACGTGACCCGGTGCCGTGAATTTTGCCGTCATCGGTGAGCAAACAATCTATTGCTCGAATTGCAAGTATGGGCGTAGGAGAACTTCGAGTTTTGAGTGCAAAATGTATCAGTAATTGCGTTGACGCCATCTCCTTGGAAAACAGATTGACCTACCGTTTCGAAATCCGGTTCGAGGGGGAAAAAGAATGGAGATAACGAAAACAAAACTTCGAGCTCAGTAATGCGTGACTGTTTCCGGACGATGTTCTAATCAGTAGACCGGCGCGAGTGAGAAAGCGAAGCAGGGGCATCCAGTTCAGTTGATGAAATTTATCTTACGACGCGTAACATAACAATTCTAATTTTTCTTCGCTAGGTTCTCGAATTTTGTAGCTCGAACGAAGGTGGCTGGCGAATCGCGATAACGGAAATCGCGCGACTTTTGAAGTGAGAGAACAGCCTCGGCGTATAATACTTGCAGATTACCTTTGTTGCACGTGCCTACATTGACGTCGGTGTTGAAAAATGCGGAGCACATTCGGTCGAAGGATACAAATTAGGACTTTTTATATTTTCTTTCTCTTTCTTCTGTCGAGTACCTGGCACGAGGAGAAGTTTATGCAAATCACGGCACTGTGTAACCCCTTTTATCACTTCATTTCACCCTTCGTAGGAGTTACAATTCGCCGAATTGAGAGACGCTTGTCGTGGCCGCAGATTTGATTAGAACGCGATTGCGGGCAAACAATATTAATCTAAATAATAGAGGAAATAGGTTCGTTATTAGTCGATTTATATTCCATCGACGTCGTCTTTGCACGTATTATGTATTAATTTTGATCCGTTCGGAATTTTCGCGGTTCAATTTAAAACCGACCGAGCGCGTGTTTGATAGTAATATAATTTATGCTCGTATCACTTTGACGGGTATATTTTCTGTCGGGAGTTCTTACAAGAAATATGTACTTCTATGTTCGTTTTAATTTATGTATACTTTTATACAAAGTTATAGACTATAATAATATACGACACCCGTATGATTTTGAATTTCGGGAGTAAAATGTGGCGGCATTTTCTTCGCCGCGGGTAGCTTCAGGTGGTAGCCTTTGCTATATATTAGTTAGTTTTCAGCGGTCCAGATCCTTAATACTTGGTATCATTATTGTGAGGTAGCTTCACCGTTGTATCATCTCAATCGATTCCCCGTTGAATTAGTTTTTTAATAGCTTAGTAATGTTTCGTTTTATGGCACTACTTTCTTGTTCGCGGTCTCCTGATGGAAACTTGTTTTTCGAATCCTCTAAACACCAGAGTGTTCTAGAACACATAAATCATATTGCCGGTTCATTTCCGATCTCGATGAGAAAATACTCTCTGTAATTGAACATCGTGGTAACTCGAGTGGAACGGCGAAGAAGTTACAGTATCATAGGGTAACATTGAAATATCAGAAATTAATTACATTTCGAATCGATGAACGTGATATAAGATCGGTATTGAATGTCTCGGACGTCGCAATAATTCGGTGGCACTGAAAAAATTGATACCAGGACTTGATAGGCGAGGAATCATTAGTGAGTTAGTATTAAAATGGTGCGGTGAAAATTACGTAAAATGTCGAAGTATTTGAATTTGCGAACATACGTCAAAATATTTCATAGGTTTTACCAGTACGAGGACTTACTATTCATGAGACTTTGTAGTACGTTTGTTGAACTTGACAGCCCTTCGTACAGTTATATAATTTACAAGTACGTGTGGAATTCGCTACTCGTTTCGAATAATTTAACATTCGTTCGTAAAATTCTCATTTCACTACCTTTCGGAAATGAATGCTGGGAGGGGAGTAATAATGACCTTTTTCCTATAAGAGCTGATGGAAAAAATTCGATCGTGTTCGTTATAACATTTCCAGGATCTCTGTCGATCGATGTAATCAATTGAAATCGACGATTTTCAAAAACCATTATGACGATTGGAATCATCCATTTCTTGTAAAGGTCAATGAAATAGATTATTACCCCCTTCGTGCTCCTATAGAATGATATTTTTCTATTTTCTAAATCCTAATCATGACGTGACATCTTCATGGGGCGTCTAACTGGAGATATGTAAGTTTTTTGACGCCCCATGAGTTCTCTCTCTGAGGAGGATGAAGTCAGTCTCTGCTCCAGCTCATAATTCCTCTGAGTCTCTTCATTGCGTCAAGGTTTTTAATGACAAACACATCCTTTCGTTTGTAATTTTTCCGTGAAATTTCTCTAAAATTCGTGATAATCTTTAAACCTCTCCCGTGGGTCTCTACATCTGAGTTCATTGTCAATTTGAGAACTCTCAACTTTTCCAAGCTCGTTTCACGTTTCCCCACCACCGAGGACAATAACGGTACTTGTTTGTTCCCTTTTTCTTGGTGCACGTTGAAGTTCTTTTTATCAGTCTGTTGATGGTTGAGCCCCTCTCTACTGAGGTTCAGCCTGAAATATTTCCTTTCTCACTCTATAGAAAAGCAAAGCTTGGCATTTTTTAGAATTTCTTCTAGTCTTTTGACGATGTCATGACTCGAGCTTGTAAAATTTCAGAACCCATTTCTGTTGAAGTACAGCCTGAAATATTTCATCCCCTGCTTTATAGAGGTGCAGAGTTTGACAATTTTTTGAATTTCTCACATGTACGTAGAGACAAGAATCTTCGGCATTCATACCTTTGTTCGGGGAAGTGCTATTAAGAAATTAGTTAGAATCAGGACTCTAATATACATCATTATAGTTCGAAAAGATTCCCAAGCCCCCCCCTCCTGAATATCAGAATTAATCTGATAAGTAAGCTCTTTGTTGCCGGACGTGGACGATTTTTGAGGAAATGTGGGTTTCCCACTAAACCAGTGGTTCTTAACCTTTTTTAATTGGCGGACCACTTTGAAGGTACAAAAGTTTCTGCGGACCCTTAAAATTTTTTCTATTCGAAAATTAACTTGTTTTATGAAGTGCACCACAAAAATTGTTTGATCAAGAATAATATTTTATTTAATAAAAGAAATCACTAAAAATACATTGCATATCTTGAAATTACGTAGTATATGTTACATGGCGAAATAAAAATAAGATGTTGTTTTCAATGCGATGCTTGTGCTTGCAATCTTTTGGCTAGTAAGTCAATGCGGGGGGCAATACTTCTTGCAACCGACAGTCGTAAATCAAAATCAGGATGGACTACTTTGGAACGTTGTTTATTTTTGATTAGTAATACATTTGAAAAACCTTGCTCGCATAGGTAAGTGGTTGAGAAGAGTGTGAGATGTTTCAGCGCAATATTGCGAATTTTGGGGTAAGACAATGCTTTCTTGCACCAGAACTCTTCCAATGTTGCACTTGTAAAATAATCCCTGCAGTAACTGTCATTTTGCAACTCAATGACTTCTTCTTGCACGTCGTCCGGTAGTGTAGTCACATCAACATTAAATGGAATTCGCACCATCTTTAGAATGGGATCTGTATCACAGTTGACTAATTCAGGGAAATAATTCTTGAATTCACTGAACAACGAATCCAAATGTGACACAATATTTCTTTGGATGGCATCAGGGATGGTATTGTCTTCAAAGTCCATTTGATCCATGAATTCTTTGACAGTTGGAAACCCTGAAAAGTTATGATTTTTTATTTTAGTGAGCCACAGGTTGATTTTGCATAGGAAGGCGCGCAGTTTATCTTGAAATATGAACATGTTAGCCGTTCCTTTCAAATTTCCATTTCCTGATCCTTGAAGTTGCACATTTAATGAATTAGTTAGCCGTTCCTTTCAAATTTCCATTTCCTGATCCTTGAAGTTGCACATTTAATGAATTAATATGATTAAAAAAATCAACAAAGTACGCTAAGTGGGCTTCAAATTTCTGACTTTTAAACTGCGCAAGCAAATCATGTTTCTTATTTTCTTTTTCTAGAAATTCTTTAAGTTCCTCTTTCAGCTCGTACAATCGTTGTAACATGCGACCTTTAGAAAGCCAGCGCACCTCTGTGTGGAAAAGTAGGATCTCATGTTCTGCGTTTAAATCGGAGCACAATTTTTTGAAGAGGCGAGTATTGAGAGCACTACTTTTGACTACGTTAATTAATTTGATTGATGATTTGAGAGTTCGTAAAAGTTCAGGAGGTAATGTTTTCACAGCTAAAGCTTGTTTATGAATAATGCAGTGCGTAGAAATTATGGAAGGATTTTTCTTCTTCAGCAATGTCGTGAAACCGGATTTTGTTCCTAGCATAGCAGGGGCTCCATCAGTACAACAACCCGCGAGTTTCTCCCATTCAAGATTGTTTTTCTGGAAGTAATTACCAATTTTATCCATGACATCTTGTCCTTTTGTCGTAGTCTCCAGTGGTTCCGTAAACAACATTTCCTCTCTGAACTCATTCTCAACAATGTCTAAGAACCGAACGTACGTCAATAATTGACAACACTGGGCTACATCTGTCGTCTCGTCACATTGCAGAGCAAAGTATGGTGACTGGGAAATTTTTATAAGGAGTTGTTCTTCAACATCTTGGGCCATTACTTCTATTCTACTCTTGACTGTATCATTGGACAATGGAATTTGTTGCAATTTCTGCTTTGCGTCCTCACCGAGCATAACTTCTGCGGCTTTCAAGAGGCTAGGCTTTATTAAACGCTCACCAATTGTATACGGCTTCTTTTCCTCAGCAATGAGTTTTGCTATTTCAAACGATGCGACCACTGCGTTTTTATTTGTTGAAAACCCTAATCCCCCTCGCCCAAGCTTCATTTTCTTCAAATTTGTAATTTTGCTTTCAAAGTATTCCAGAGGTTTACCAATGAGAGTAGGGTGCATTGTCGTCAAATGCCGCTCTAATTTCGCTGGTTTCAACGCCTCGTTGGAGAGTACTGTTGCACAAATGACACACTGTGGTTTCACTTCACCATTACACTCAATAAATGTGAACCCAAACTTCAAGAAATCGTCATTATATTTACGTTTACGTGACATTTTCCAAATTAATACCCGAACAAAATGAGCAGTACACGGATAAAAGACTGACAAAACAGATGCGACGTGCTTTCTGACGTGAAACGACAAACTGAATGACGAATAACATACCTCTCCCCAGAAAAATGATAATCCGAAGCCGAATACGGAGATGATTCAGAAGTAATAATTAATTCAATGCAAAAAAGAGACACTGTATGGCAAATTCCTGCCGAGTCGTCAACAAGCAGATACCAGAAAGCAAGTCAATGAAAAAGAATAACCAATTCTAATGCAGGCGAACGCAGTTGCACGCCTTTCACAGTCTTTTTTTAAATTTTCCTTCTCCACATTTCCAATTTTGTTGTAATTCAATAGTTCGGAAATTTTTGCTTTATTTCATCCTATTTTTTTAGAAGTCTCGCGGACCATAGGTTAAGAACCACTGCACTAAACGGTAGAAAAATAAGTCAGGATGACCACTTTTTTGAAAATTGGAGGAAGTCGGTAGATTTTGCCGAGGTCAGAGTATTTTAATGATTCACCGCGTTTATGAGTAAAAAATTTATAGAAAAAAATTCGGTGGTGCGTGCGAATTTAATCTTCTTTCTTTTCCAAAGGGAAGAGGTATAATAGTCCAAAAAAACTTTTAAACTCAATATCTTTTTTTTTTTTTTTTTTTTTTTGGAAGAGAAAAAATTGGTCACTCTGTAAAAGATGGAAAGAAATTGCTTTAAAAGTTTGAAGTAGGAAAAGTTAAAATTAGAGACGAAAAAATTTGATTGGGAAAGAAAAAGTGGATCAAGTTTGAGCCAAATGCTTTTTCGAAAAACAAATTTTTACCCGAAGATTTACAAAATATTTGAATAAATACTTGAACTACTCGTTTGAATGTTTGTCAAATCACAATTTGAATGATTTATGGTATGCTTGTATTTCTATCACGAATTTAATTTGTCTCTGCGCTCAAATTTATCGTTTCTAATTTTATCCAAGCGCGTTGAAAATGGATGATTCCGTTAACGTTTCCTCGTCTCCTCGAGTTGGAACGAAAAAATATTTTCACAGAGAGATAAATATCAACTCGATTGAGTCGATTGTGTCGCCATCCACGTAGGCCAACCAGACGGAAAGCTCAACGCTAAAATTATGGAGGACGAACGGAGGAGCCATTGTCTTTGTTATAAGGAATTATTCGCTTTTGCTACTTTTCTTTTTGAATCGGGTCATTCTTTTCGGAATGCCGTTACTCTACTGCTCAAGGAATGAATGTCTCGCGTTCAAAAAGATGAAAAAATTATCAATACAATAAATAATGGTCCCGCTGTAATCAACAAAAGCGTTCCGAGTTGAGCTTGCGGGTACGCCATCGAGCAGTCGTCATGAATGATTCACCCTGTTAGGCTGTTCGTCGCAAGTTCTCATTTTTCATGTCTTCCTCTTGTTATTCAGTTTCATCATTTGTATTATTGAAATTAGTAAAGTTGCAATTAATTCCTATCATTTTTCATTTTTGTAGTATTGATCGGGAAAAAAATATTTTCTGAAATTATGATGGTCTTTTGCTTCAGTGGGAAGTTGAGGTATGGGTGAGATAATTATTTGATGCGATTTATGAAAGCTGTAAATTACTTATAAAATTCAATCGATTCAGTGGAATTGAGTTTCATGAGACGTTGAAGCAGGGGCATTAATATAAGAAGTAAATCAGTATTCAAAGAGGACCCCAAGCTCTTGGAGCCAAACGATTTGATAAGGAACGAAAAATATTTTCCGAAAAAAGTAGGCCATCCATTGCCCATTGCGATATCCAATCATACTGAGTGAAAAAACGATTCATTGATTTAGGCCTCTTAGGTCCTTTCTTCGACTCAAAGTTGGAACGTTTTCCTGGGTTTTACTTGAGGGTTCATGAAGAAGTTCCTAAATTTGGTTTCACCAAAATAGAAACTCCGAATTCGTTGATTCATTGAGATATTTGATAATTAGTCTTACGATGTTGAGATTCAATGGAGATACGTAGCTTTGATGATAAAGTTTTTCAGAAATCATTTTTCTAGTCCTTGAATTATGGAAAACACATTGTTTGTTTGGCACATTTTCTCCAATAGCTTTCAGTCTTGACGTCATAAGTTCAAGATCCTCAATGTGGAAAATTTCTCGAGTATGAGGATTTTCTTACTAGTTTACCCTGATCTACGTACTTTTGGATTTATGAGCAGGACTAGTACGGTTAATGGCTTTTTAGACTTGAACGATGGTACTGACCTACGAATGGAGATTCATGGTGCCACCTGCATATTCCGAAAATTACTATTTTTAATAGTAAGTAATTTTCGGAATAGCTAGGCTCCCGCCGAGTATGAATGACGAGCGAGTAGTTTTTTCGGTCTCTTTATGTTCATCGTTATCATCTTGTAGTTATGGGAATCCGAAATAACGTGACCGGAGATCGACGGACAACTTTCGCATATTCAATTCGTACGCGTTCGTTTGTTGTTTTTCCAATTTTAACTATCGTTCCGTGCGATACTTAGCCTATTTTCTTCCTGTAATTTGTTTACAGAGAAAGTAATGTACGATATGTAAAGAACGATTTCATTTATTTTGATAGCGCGTCGTTGAACGCTCTTGTTTTAACACGACTGACATGATGTATATGAGAAAATAATGGTGGGCGACTGAAGTAAGTCGACGATGACGGAAGAAAAACTCGTAGTATCGAGGCCAATAATATGCAAAAACAATTCTGTTCGATTCCGACAATCATTATTTACCCGATAAAGTAAATTGGGTATTCGGCTTGGGTAGACTGGCTGTCTTGCGCGTCCCGACGTATACAGGAAAGATGGGTCTGCTTTAGTAGGTAATGTCACGTACACCAGTTACGGTCAGAATATTATGGAATGAGACTTACCAGTAAGGTAAATTACAATGGCATTATGTATTATGTTCGAGATTATAGCAGCTGTACATGCATACGTCTTAATCAATATTTTCTAGGAACGTGATTTTCTCTGGTGCCTTACGAATGCGCAGTCACGTGAGAAGCTAGAGCAAAGCGTGTTGGAATTTTATGAAAATCTCTTTTTTTCATGAGCACAGGCAACGTAATGGGTTGTAGATAATTTTAATTATACCAACCGTTTTCTCCGTGAGGTGAGATATAACCTTGTCGTCATTAGATCGTTGTATTGTTTTACGACATCGCGTGTGCACGGTGCATTAGGCGCGGAAACAGAACTAAATTGATCGAATGACTCATGATCGTAGATGATCGCGTGACCGAGTTCGCCGGCTTAAGACTTGACCTTGGAGGGTACACGTCTCCGAAATCAACGTCATCGCCGTGCCTCAAAACTTCAGATCTCATCAGAGCGAATTAGACGCGGTCGGGATGGTCGGGATGGACGATTTTCACGCTAAATACGAATATATTGTGTGCGTCTCATATATTATTTGGAAAGTTGACCGTCGAGTTTTATTGACGTTCGCATTCTTCTTTGTCAGTTGCTAATGATTTACGTTAACCTTGAAATTGTCGATGGAAATCATTTTTACCTTTCGAGCTTTTTCCAGTCGACGGAGTTTGAATGTTCGATAACGAGTCTATTTCCTGAAATGTTAGGCGAGTCGTTCGCACGTATCCGCGGTTAAATAATACTTATTTTTGCCCCGAAAATCTCGTCCAATGTATTGAGCTCGATTCAAAAGTACTATGTATAATTTAGTTGAAAAACTATTACAAGAGACGTGAGTTAATTTATTCGCGTAGTATTGTTTCGGTAGGAGACTGTTTCACTTGGAGTAGTATAGAACTGCAGATTGCGTCTGGTGTGACTTCCTTTGTTGGTGCAAGCTGCTCAGCACTTGGGATATTGTATACAACATTTTTTTTTTTTTTTTCACATTTGTTCTATTCTACGAACGATTTTTGGAAGCGTTTTTGAACTAGAGGCCTATATACTTGCCATATGCACTGTTGAAATGAATAACTCACGTGTAATATATCTTGTACTTGAGCTGTCCGCGTGTGGAAGTTTTTCCTAGAGACGTGTGAGTAGTTCTATTATTGTTGAAATTTGTAAACTTCCGATTCATGGGCCACTGGAAAGGAAGAACTCAATCACAGAATGACTGTATTGAATTGCTCTCTATTACTTTCTTTTTAATTAGTTTTTTTTCAATTCGAAGTACGCGTCAATTTAGTTTTAGTGTTTGTTTCAATGTAAATTGTATGGATTCCCTAAGATCGAAGTAATCCAAACGCAATGAGGCCCAGAGTTTAGGGAAATTATCGATAGTTCAGAAAAAAACTGGAGCATTGTGTGCCCAACGGATGGGGTGAAGCTTTGTTCGGAGGAAGCAATTAGAGCCTCGCCATGGCACGAGTAGAAACATCGGTTTTAGTGTTGAGTTGTTACGACGTTTGCAAGGTACGATGAATCAACATTTTGATCACGTTTTCATCTTGTTCATGCGGCAATCACTGACGCTAAGTACACTGGTGTTCGTGATACAATGGATTTTATGGACGTGAACTCCAAAAATTATTTCCCCAACCAGGGTGTCTACTGGCAAGTGAAACAACCAAAAGCAAGTAAATAGCAATTATTTACTTGAGGGGGTATCCGAGCATGTAAATAGCATCCTTTTGCACTAGGAGCAACCAAAAAACGGAAAAACGGGGGAAAAACTTCAGTACTGCATATATATCAATAGAATTGTGAAGCGTTCTGGAGAAATTGAGCAATTGGGCACTGTCTGATCATTATTAAAATCTATAGTTCTGACTTCTGAGTTCAACTCAAAAGAAAGTTACTGTCATACTTGTAGATTAATAATTTCCTATACCTTTCTAATTTTGTTCTTATATAATAATAATTTTGGTGCTTGGAGAGGTCGTATTTCTTATCTATTGATATGTGGGTGATTCTACCGAGATAGTCATATTTTGTGTTCCAGTTAATATAGAGTACTCAAATGCGATTCTTTCAAAAAAAAAAAAGGAAAGATTCCTCTACAAACCCAATGTATCAAAATCCACATAAAATATCAATTACTGTATGGAAAATGAGATTAAGTGGGTAAAATGTCCATCGTCGTGGATGTCTCAGCTTAGAAATATAACTTTACTTAAATTTTTTCAGAAACAACGATCACAATTTCTTGAAGTTGGAATGAAAAATATATGAGAGTAAGACTCGTTCTCACATACGTTTTCATTTCCTTAAAATCAAGTAATGTTATCTTGTATCTGACAATTTGGTCCATCGTCGTGGACAACTTTCAGTGGTGTGTCAGCATTAATAATTTTTCATTCCGAACTTTTTAAAGAGGTCACACTGATAGATTCTGCTCCTCACTAATAGGTCCACACCTAAAAAAATCAATAATCTGTATAGTGAATGTTTCCACCTCATTTCAACTGTGTAAAATGAAAATTCCATTTTTAATTTAGTCCAACCGTCGTGGACCCTATTCTGTGGAATGCTTTATCAATTCTGACACCAAAATCGTGGTTAATCTTAGCTAAATCGTGTTACATTCCACTAACATTGTCAAATTTTCGATCTGGAGAATGGTACCTGGTAGGTAATGAAATGAACATGATTTTGTCCAACGCCGTAGTCGTTTTTTTTCTGTCTTTCGTCGTGGCTGAATCATCCAGGGCGAAGGACATTTATCTATTGTCCATCGTCGTGGATGTGTATTTACCTATGTTGTCCATCGTCGTGGATAGAACAATTTTCAAAACCTCTTTACATCCCCCTCCCAAATTTTAAGCATGTTCATGATTACTAACATTTTCTGTCACCTACCTCCTAACACTTTACATCAAAAAATTATGAAAAAATGATGCTTCAAAAAAAAAAAAAAAAGAATTTGAAAATATGGCTATCTCGGTAGAATTACCCATGTAGTCTTGAATAAAAACTAGAAAAATCATCTTACGATTTGTCTGGGAGCTGCCCCTTTGTCAAGGCGTGCAACATCAAGGGTTTTCGCCGGACAATTGAGGATTTTTTTGTGGTAAGCCAGTAGCAAGGAAATGGCATCCTTTTTCATTTCATTTTTCTAGTAGACACCCTGCCAACGGACAGACATTGGGACAAAGTCCAGAAGAGAGCAGCTCACAAGCGATTAGACTCCAAGCGAGTAGCTCAGTTTCCAAGTACGGAAAGTTTTCCGAGGAGTCTTACTCGAGTCTCCAGTGTAAACTGAGAGGGATGGAGGCACGATGGTCGTGCCATAAAAATCGATGTCCAGGATTACATTACCCTGTCGGAAATGGAAGCTGGTAACAGATTCTGCTTGAATATCTTCAAAAAATATGGTAGAAATCTTTTTGAGTTGGAGAAGGTAGTTTTTATTTTAATTCAACTGTGATATTGAGCAAAACAGGGTCGCAAGCAAAAACATGAGGACAGTTGGATTCGAATCCGCTTTCTGAGCCATGAGAAAGGTTTTTCTGTAATTCAAATAGGGTGAGGATAGGAGTCGATTGGGATGATAGTATATCGGTGTGCGCTGGCTTCCTGTAGTTCTTCAGTGCTCAGTAGTTGATGGTCTCATTGCCCTTTTCCATAGTGGATTTGATGCTCTCATGTTCAGATGGAATTGGTCCACCTGTCCATAAGTGCCTGACCACACAATTAGGATATCATCTACCCATCTAACCCAGTATTTGATCGATTTTCTGAACTTGCTGCCTTTCAATATCTTGTTTTCCGTGTCATTCATGAAGATCTCTGCCAGTATCGGTGACAGGGGTGATCCCGTTGCTAGTCCTTGTTGTTGAATCGGCAGTCGTTCTGGTCCACGATTTTTTCCACTGTTATTGCAGTACTTCACTACGTCAGGGTTCTGATATTGTATCTGTGTTTCGCAGCAAGTCTAGAAGTTTCTATTTTGGTATGGTACTGAACATAAGGATACCAGTTTATCGTTTGTAATAAGGAAAAATATATTTCCTGCCTACACCGCTGCCACCAGGTGTTTGTCGATGTGGATCAACGTAATTTTTTGGAGACTTACGAACTCATACGTGTAATTTATTGACGTTCTCTTGGTACTTTTGAACATCTGAGTTAAAAGCCTACTTACATCAAGCCCCAAATGGTAGTGGTCAAAACTTCTTTTACAAGCATTCAGATGTGCCATTTTCGCCATTTATCAACTCTGCAAGCACTAAAAATATTCATGATTACGAGTATACAGAAATAATAACACCGAATTCATGACAGTTTAAGCTCTTACAATCTGCGTCGATCAAAGGGGTACGATGCAGTCCTGAATAAGTGTTTGATAGATCCCACAAAGTCGATGAAATACGAGTTCTATTTTTGTGCTGACAAATGTTCGTGGTATCTAGGTCAGCACAATTATACGACTGCAGATAAAGATCAATTTCTGTCATTGTATATTACGCTTCTTTTCTTCTAACGTGGGGGAGAAGAATTAGAAACTAACTGATGGAACACCCTGTGCAGGTGTACATGTTCGCATCCGTGTCCGTAACGTCTGGTCATGTTTTAACGGTTTCACTGCGTCTATATGATTATTTTTGGTATTTGCGGTCATTTTCGGTGATGACTGGTTGGGCAAATAACGTTCGCAGGAAGCTACCTACTACTAGTCATTATATTAATTTACAGTAGTCGGATAATTCGTGAAGTTTTTATCACCGGCTCGAAGAATGCATTTACATTTATACACGTATATCCGTGTGTGTAATGCACTCTCGAATGTATTATTTTTAGGTGTTAAATGTGGTATTTCTGCTTGTACTCACATCTAGGCAACGTGGTTCCAAACATCGTTCTATCATCAACTGCCACTTTCCTCGTGTAGGTGTGTAAATGTGCGTGTGTGTGTTTGATTCTATTGCGCTCAATTATTGCTCTCGTGAAGTAACGTATGTACGCAGAGCTGGCGAGGTGGAAATAAAAAGGTTCACTAAATGGTAGAATAAACTTTTGGTAGGTTTTGTAAAACTTATTCGTACATGCTGAGTGCTGCGCGACGACAGAGAATGGGGGTCTTCTTTCTCTCGTTCATTATTGTAGTCATTGTCTGCTCTTCTTATTAAAGATCTCTTTGAATTTAATTTATATACCTTCGTCCTTCGAGCCATTCATTCTTCGTACAACGCTAATGAGTCTTTTGAAAAAGGATTTCTTGAAGCTTTGGTTTTATTTTTCCCGCTCGCGCTTCGGCTCATATCTCGACACCCGTTGAATAAAGGATTTTTTGTCAGTTTTCAAAATCTGTCAACGTTTACACATTACTAGGGGGGAGTGTGTATGCTCGTTGAAGTCAGACCAAGATTAATTTTCGAAGAAATATCGCGAGTTGTCATTTGGAACGCATCCGCCAAATGAAATGTTTAATATCCTCGAATTTCTAGACAATATTATATGGGATTTTTATGATCATGAAGTCGACGGTATCTTCTGCGATCGTTTGCCCATTTAGCAGAAATTTTGTGCATAGGAAGCGTCGTCGACGTCAACGCGTATGTTATAAAAGTGTGCTGTTTGGCTATTTAGTGTTACAGATCATACGCCCAACAATGCAGAGTGTGCAACAAATGGACGGGACGTTATTACTTTTTCACGTAGTGCGGTCATTTTCAGCACGCCATACGCCGTATTCGTTTACATGTCTGGTGTACGTTCATGTTACATACAGCTTTCGGTCATTAAAACAAAATTAATTTCTTGTAGTTAGTGAGTCGCACACGTGAATCATAAACGAAAACGTAATTACTGAACACAAAGCACGCTCGGGGCTTTTAGCGCGGCGCTGCTGCTGCTGCTGATGCTGCTTGTCACGTTCGAAATAGAAGTTAATATCTTCTATCCGTATTCCGGGAGATTTAATTTAGTGCCGTTCACAAAGAAGACGTTTTGTACACTCATTTCGGGATGATGCGAGCAACGATCGCGACCGTCGCTGTGACTACCACACCATAGTTGAACACCTTCGACCATCTACGAAGATTGGAAACCGGTTACCTGTACCATTTTTATATTGATGCGTTACGTTGGTAATCGCCCATAATATAATATGACATTCTGTTGAATATATCTATTAATTCGAAGTCCTCCGCAACCCTCGCGCTCATTATTTTGTCTCTGGATGTAAATGCGAATACAACGTGTTTTGTATAAAAGAGGGAATTTAAACAATAATACTTGTATTCGGCTGACCTTGCGACAGTCGTGGGAATAAATGTGTCCGCAGTTTCTATAGCATTTCGATTTAAACGTTTTAATTTGGTATTGTGAAATGAAAATGTTGAGTGCACGCGCTGTGCATATGGTCGAATGGGTGGCGCACAAAGAGAGGAAGCTAATGATTTACTTACACCATCATAAGTGTGAGGTACATTAAGGCTATTTAAATCTGTATGGATAATTCGATATCAATTAGTAGAATGATGGGAAATTGGTAGTATTTCCTTTGCGAAATTAGTGGTATCAATTTAGATCAAGTCTTACGTCCTTTGATAGGTTGGTAAGTGCAGGGTGGCTACTTTTCCAGAGGAACTGAATATTAAGGAGGGGAAGAGACAAGGAGGAGTCAAAGAAGTTTGAAAAATCCGACCAGTAGAAGAAATTGATTTTGATCTGGAAAAAATGAAGAAGAATGAAGGAAAAGTCACGAAGAAGTCGTAATTTGTTTGCAGATCCAAAATGCGAGCCCTTTTCCTCCCCTCTCATCTACATACGTAGCCAAAAAGTCCGAAATTTCCTATATTAAGGAGGGGAAGAGACAAGGAGGTGTCAAAGAAGTTTGAAAAATCCGACCAGTAGAAGAAATTGATTTTGATCTGGAAAAAATGAAGAAGAATGAAGGAAAAGTCACGAAGAAGTCGAAATTTGTTTGCAGATCCAAAATGCGAGCCCTTTTCCTCCCCTCTCATCTACAAACGTAGCCAAAAAGTCCAAAATTTCCTATATTAAGGAGGGGAAGGGACAAGGAGGTGTCAAAGAAGTTTGAAAAATCCGACCAGTCGAAGAAATTGATTTTAATCTGGAAAAAAAGAAGAAGAATGAAGGAAAAGTCACGAAGAAGTCGAAATTGGTTCGCAGATCCAAAATGCGAGCCCTTTTCCTCCCCTCTCATCTACATACGTAGCCAAAAAGTCCAAAATATCCTATATTAAGGAGGGGAAGAGACAAGGAGGAGTCAAAGAAGTTTGAAAAATCCGACCAGTAGAAGAAATTGATTTTGATCTGGAAAAAATGAAGAAGAATGAAGGAAAAGTCACGAAGAAGTCGAAATTTGTTTGCAGATCCAAAATGCGAGCCCTTTTCCTCCCCTCTCATCTACATACGTAGCCAAAAAGTCCAAAATTTCCTATATTAAGGAGGGGAAGAGACAAGGAGGTGGCAAAGAAGTTTGAAAAATCCGACCAGTCGAAGAAATTGATTTTGATCTGGAAAAAATGAAGAAGAATGAAGGAAAAGTCACGAAGAAGTCGTAATTTGTTTGCAGATCCAAAATGCGAGCACTTTTCCTCCCCTCTCATCTACAAACGTAGCGAAAAAGTCCAAAATTTCCTATATTAAGGAGGGGAAGGGACAAGGTGGTGTCAAAGAAGTTTGAAAAATCCGACCAGTCGAAGAAATTGATTTTAATCTGGAAAAAAAGAAGAAGAATGAAGGAAAAGTCACGAAGAAGTCGAAATTGGTTCGCAGATCCAAAATGCGAGCCCTTTTCCTCCTCTCTCATCTACATACGTAGCCAAAAAGTCCAAAATTTCCTATATTAAAGAGGGGAAGGGACAAGAAGGTGTCAAAGAAGTTTGAAAATACCGACCAGTAGAAGAAATTGATTTTGATCTGGAAAAAATGAAGAAGAATGAAGGAAAAGTCACGAAGAAGTCGAAATTTGTTTGCAAAAGAAAGCGGCTTCCTTGATCCAGAATTCGAGCCCCTCTCCTCCCCTCTCATCTACAAACGTAGCCAAAAAGTCCAAAATTTCCTATATTAAGGAGGGGAAGGGACAAGGAGGTGTCAAAGAAGTTTGAAAAATCCGACCAGTAGAAGAAATTGATTTTGATCTGGGAAAAATGAAGAAGAATGAAGGAAAAGTCACGAAGAAGTCGAAATTTGTTTGCAAAAGAAAGCGGCTTCCTTGATCCAGAATTCGAGCCCCTTTCCTCCCTTCTCATCTGCATACGTAGCCAAAAAGGCCAAAATCTCCTATTTCCTCTACTTCGGTCAATACTTTGAGTATCGAAACTTTTGGCTGCTTTTAGTAATAGTTCGAAAGTCGAAATTTTCACATGTCATCGTCATCCTCGTCATATATTTAGTCAAAGAAAAAAACATCCGTGCAGCGAAAATTATCCTGGAAAAAATGAGCAGATTTCTGTTGAAAAATCTTGACTTGATACCGAACGGCGAAAATTTACCCAATACATCCCTTCTCTCTCCCTCATTTTCAATATAACAGGTTCCCTGTTAGAAGAAGATCGATTAGAAGTCAAGTATTCGAGGTTTTAGATTTGGTAAACACCTTGTATCAGAATTTTTCAAATTTGATTTTCTAGGTTGCGGTTCACTATAGAAACGAATGAATAAAACGAAAGGATTCATCTTTTTAGACTTGGGGTGGGCCGTAAAGGCACGGATTAGAGCGCCCTTTTTAGTTGCTCTTGATTGAGCAGGTGAAGTTTACTTTCATTAATTGTCGTGCGGGTCTTCGAGTTGTACGAGGACAAGGAAAATTTAGTGTCAATTCGGGTCAGACAGCGCTAACGTCGTGCTGTATTTCTATCGAGCGGGGAGAGATTGAAAACGGGAACTAAACTATTGAAGTGTATGAGATAAAGATGAAGATAACCTTTGAATGAAGCAGATGTGGCTTCTTGAGATCCCATGAAACATGTTTACAAACAGAAATCCTAAGAATCAGATGAGATATCACAACTAGGTAGTTTCTGATTTGGCGAAAATACCATTTTTCTTGAACGTACAGCGCGCGTAGTTAGCGATCCTAGCGGATGGCCGGCCCGAATCTCCTTCTCCAACTTTACTGATGACAAGCTTTGACTATATAGTACTTTGTATGGACTGCGCTAATGCGTGTTAACGCTCGTTGAAAAGTAGTAGCAAGATCTCTTTCAGTCACTTTGGCGGCAACGTTAATCAAATGGCAGCTCTCAGTCACGTTGGCGGAGCGACGTGTTTTTAAACGGGCGAGATCTCACTACCACTTTTTCATGGGCCTCGCGCAGTCCATACAAAGCATATCTATAGTCAAAGATGACAAGTTGGTCATCATTCATCTTCTGCTGTAGGCGTTTTATCATTCGTTTTAGAGGAGGTTTGGCACGAGAGATAGTGGAGGTGCGGATAATATGGGCGCGCTGGTCGGTTAAATCATGCAAACACTTCGACATTTGCACGGCCAGATCGGCGCTTATCTGGAAGGTAATGTTTTATTCTGTCATTGGAGGATGGAGTATTTTAAGCCGTTGTTGAGTAGGTCTTCTTCATTATTTCTGAGTTGGACGTCACAGTTTTAGTGATTAATCTCGGGTAGAATTTCCTCTGCTGATTAGGCTGGACGACCATTCCACCTTTCTTTCCTTCCAATCTCTGGAGCTTATTGATTTCCTGTACTCTCAGACGGTGTTTATGAGTTCTCAAATCTTAATTCACTTCCTTAAGAAATGCATCCATTTCGTTCGGCTGTATTATTTCGGTTCCGCACCTCATGTGGACCATGTGCGTGAGTCTCGTGGTCTGTTTCATCCTGCCATACCATTTTTGATAAGAATTTTTTCTAGGGCAACCTGTGTGTATGCTGAACCGTATAGAGTTTGAAAGCGATCCATCTTTGAGGAAACGTTGGGGATGAATACGATACCGTCTGTAAGCGGTGCTTTCTGAATAAAACCTCGAATGGGACTGCACTTGCTTCACAAATTTCATGAATTTGATTTTTCAAATTGCGGTACATCGTAGAAAGAGACCTCCTCGCCTTTGTATTAGAGTTGAGAAAATCTGATTTGAAAGTTGCGATTTCTGATGATTAGATAGCGTTCAAATTTATGGGCCTCAACTACGATCACCCGACCGAACTTCGTCATAGTTAGACCATTTTCAAGTTCGGGTGACGTAGCGAGTATTTGTCGGGAAAGTGTGATGTGATAAAAAGTTTTTCCACTTTCATTCAACTTCAGATCAGCAAAATGTGACGGTAGCATAATGCTGAGAAATTTTTATCAGGTGGTCGTAATTAAGGCCCTGGTGTCGTTTTTCAAATTTTCAAGAGGAAATCGTTATCCTTGTGATGAGTCATTTTGGAAAAGTAGGACTTCCAACTTCTCGGCCTATGGATTTATTAAATGATGGAATGTGCGAATTTCGAGCGGGCATCGTACTGGCGTAAAGCTCAAATGATATTCTTCACGACAACAAAAGTCGTCCGTTAAAATAATTTGCATATTTCTTTCAAACTGCATGGTTAACTTCGAAATGGGTTAGCCGCTAAGGCTTCTACAATTCGTACGTTGTTTTCCTTTTCCTTGAGTGATATTGTGGTCACCGCGCGCAATTACGCGGAAACTTAAACCATTAGTTATATTTTATCGCTCGAGAGGCGTCTAGCTACAATTTTCTCGTAGTCAATATTGCAAGTACGTATACGTATATTGAGATTGTAATCGTAAATTTTGGCCTACGGGTACTTGCGAAATAACGTAATGAATATTAATACGTATGGCGAAAAAACGAGGAAGAACTGTTGCAAAAATAAAAAATTTTATTTCGAACTTGCTAATTCAATTGGAAAAATGTAGGATAGTATCAAGGTGGGTAAATAATTATACCATGGTTAGAGACAGTAGAGAGAAGAAGGAAAAGAAAAGGTGGGTTCGTTAGTGTAGTATTACGCACAGATAAACGTCGGAGAATTCTGTTTAAAGATCCAAATCTAATTAGAACGGATTTGTTTTACGAAATTTGCTCCTGTGTTCATTGTCAGCAAACCGTAGGAAACCTATTTTCGTAGATGAGATAAGTTGTGAGGGGGAAAACTTGGTAACCTTGGACGTGAACTTGTATGCATCCTATAAGAAATACGTGTATCGTAAAACGTGTTTGGAGGATGACTTCGAACTACGGTGGAATTAAAGTGCGTTTAACGAGATGAATTTGAATTTCTGTTTTCTTTTGTTTTCGATTGTCTGATAGTCTTGTACCGTTCGGAATCTTATATTGATATCTAAAGCTCGTTTGTTCCTCTTTTTTTTTTCGTTTCTTAATCTTCTATTCTTTTCAACCATGTGGTAGTAGAGTTGAATACAAAATAGTATCTTTTGTAAATCGAAACGAAAGTACTTTTAGAAAGGAAAGTAAATGTTGCTATGGAGAATGTACTGAATTTCGCGATCGTTTCGATAAACGTTAATCCGAATCTCTCTCTAGCGCGTGTGTACTTACCTGAGTAGATTTTCACAGACTTACCGTATTATGGGCAATGATAACGAATGATTCGAGTAATGGGTACTTCGCTGGAAATACGATAAAAATCTCGATAGAATAATGCATCTAATTGAGTGCCGTAGACTTCATAAAGTCGATAGTTTACGTAAGAAAAATTTCTGGTCTCTACCACAAACGTATCACGAAATGGCTGTGTGAGAAATAAGAGACTTCGCCTGTCCGTCATTGGACGTACCCTTGAAAATTGTTTATTTGGTTCGACTGTTGGTGGAAAAGGGAACGAAGTTCATTAAGGGAAATTGTTGATCTTCTTGTTGCTTTGAAGTCTTTTGTAGAAGGTACTATTGGAGCATATTACTAGTGGTTCGGATTCGAAAATTTTATATGCCGAAGCTCGAGGATTGAAAGTTCAATTCGTTAACCTTCCTCTGAGTTGAGAAAAAAAGAAAACGTTTGTGAGAAATCTGTGTCTAAACTTTTTACTTCCACGATTTTTCATTAATACGTCCGTGTGATTGACCGATTAGTATACGGCCTTGTTAAAGAGTTTATGTGATGAGTAATTTTTCTAGAATACCTGATTTAGTTGAAACTATCGAACTGGGCTTTATAGTATGAGAAAGAATGAAGTAAATCCATCGGTAGTTGATGCTATAAGGATGACAGTTTGGGCTGCTTAGTTTTGAAAGTTCATTATATTCAAATTTAATTTGAAGGGGTCTCTTCCTAAAATACATTTTTAATCTAATCCTAAAGCATTAGTACGCATTAAATGGAGGAAGATATTCCAAATTCGTAGACCGGATCAGGTAGTTCGTCGAATAAGCTATAACCGAAATCAGAAAAATGTAGTCTCAATACGTTTTTAATAGGTTTAATGATCGGCTTCTTGTATTTCTTCATCCGATGAAGCGATGGAGAACGAGCCTCGTAGAAAGATAAAAACGGCGAAAGAAAAAAGATAATTCCATAACCGAACATACATTTTAAACTGGTTCTAATTACTTATCGATACTGTATCTTTTCTGGGGCGGTGTAGTACGTTTCTGTGTTCAAAGAATTCTCATCGCTTTTGTACTACCTGGTCATTTTATTGAAAACTGTTCCCAAAAAAAGATAGTGAGAATAAGCTAGTTTTCAAGGTGCAGAGGGAAAGTGGATTACATTTACTTAGACTTTGAAAATAAATCCTAGATCACGATTCAATTATTACAAATTTGTTGAACTTCTATTATTTCTGAGTCAGGTCCTACTTTCTCACTGTATCATTGTTATGAAGATCAACGCATGTGATACTTAAGTACTTACATACCTTCATAAATTACTGTTTTTTTTTTTTTTTTTTTTTGTTCTTTCTCGACCCGATATGTATAATGTACTAAAAATGTATGTGGTTAAGATATGGTTTGAGATGTATGGTATTTTTTAGTTCTCTTGAAAGTTCTTTAGATAATATTATAGAATACTCGTATTATACGTCATTTTTAGTTCAATTGCTTATCGGTTATGTTTACTTTACAGGTATGTGTTTGTTTAGTGTTCCTATTCTTTCGTTTGGAGAACGTGATTCGCGACGCAACGTGAGTAATCAATTTTTATTTCATTACAATAGCGTACTGGTATTTGCTCTTCTTGGAAGAAAGAGTAGATTTAAAGAAAAATGATGACAATTTTCAATAGTAATGCCAGGATCTACTTATTTTTCCAATCAGAAGGGTGTCTACAGATCATGAGGTAAAGGGCGTTTGGGTCAAGACAGCCACTCGCCTCTCTAGCTCTTTCCTGTCTCTATATTTTGGTCATTCTAGCTTCGTGTACTTCGATAGAGATCACCGACCAGCGACCCTCCTCGCTTTATATACAGGGATTTCCTTAGAACGCGACCAAAAATGGCAGTAAAGACACTGGGGAAATGTAGGGGGAAGCTACCTTGATAAATGGTTTGAAATGAGTTGAATTGAAAACAGGGTCTCCACTTGTCTGGAAAATCTGGAAGTCAGGGAATTTTTGGAGATGCGTCAGAAAAAGTTCGAGCCAAACATTTTTCCTTTTTTTGACATGTTCCATGTCTTTTCTCTCGCCGGACCCCGATTTTGAAACTCGCGAGTACACCCCGCGTAATAATAATAATTAATAATAAATAAATAAATAAATAATAATAAATAATTAAATAAATAAATAATTAATATAATTAATAATTGGAAAATGTCTACCCCGTGGGTGATTCAAAAATTCGCGAGTACACCCCGCGTAATAATAATAAATAATTAATTAATTAATAATTAAATAATCAAATAATTAAATAATTAAATAAATAAATGACTAAATAATTAATATAATTAATAATTAGAAAATCTCTACCCCGTGGGTGATTCTTTTTTTGCTTTTCAGTGAAGAATATGGTCTGGGAAAACCTCAAAAAGTCAGGGAATTTCATTTCAGAGAAAAAGCGGACACCCTGGAAAGTCTTGAGACCATGAAGCCCTTGAATCATTAAAGGAACGAACAACGGCGAAAAAAATATTGAGTATTTTGTCGAAATAATAAGACTGATTATTTTAGAACATAATGATTCAAGTCTGCTTCTTGAATTGATTTTTGAGCTCGCGCGTACCTCGTGTTTTGTAATTATCCATTATTTCATTCTTGTATTTCATTTACAAGATCGACTTTTTCGAAGACAGATTTTATGTACGAGTGATCGCGGTAGGGATTGATGAGGAAATTTTAATGTCTGTTTCCGAAAGACGATTAGCACCTAATTCTCGGTAGACACGGGTGTACACTTCTCAAATTTGATTCATTCTTTTATACTGGTACTCCCGACCAATTAATTAGTGCTCGAAAACTAACCACCAGCATAGTCCCCGGAAATTGACTTCAATTTTTCTCGTTCATCGCGGGAAAAAATTCTTTTTTCCCTTTTTCTCATCCGCTTAATGAATCAGAAGAGTTGGAAAATAAAAAAAAAAGAAATAATTTTGATGTATACGGAAAAATGAGTGGGAAATGGACATTATATTCTACTGATGGGTAACTGAATTCGAGAGGGATGGCGCGCATGCTGCTAAAATTATTCCAGAATTCGGTTATAAATTGTTTCCTCTCTAATTGAGTGTATATTAATATGCTACTTTAATTTTTGTCGTCGTTGCCTCCATTCTCGAAAGTTGGGAATGCATTAAATGCGGTGAAGAAAATTAAATTTCCAACCCTTCTTTTTCTTTTTTTTTCGTCTCGTGAAAGCGAAAAAATTATCTTCCTTCTGTTGATTCTGAAGTTGACGGTCGTCGTCCCGGAGCTCATTTTGTCATAATAACTGGAGACGAACACCCTTGATAACGAACACCATCAGCTTTCTTCGGATGGTTTATAAAAATGTCAAACGGAGTGAAAAACGATCGATCACGCCGTCAGTGACATATAGCGTAGGGTAATTAACACCCTCGTCCCCTCCCCTCCGTTCTTTCGTGAAAACGTAGATCGTGTGGCCCTTCTAGCGTTTGGGATCGCCGATTGACGATACAGCCGATAGTAGTCAGTTTGGCTGTCCGATTTGAACATCTTTGTCGTACTCGGTGTGAACGATCATCTTACATTTGTCATAATAAATTGCCTTCGAGTATAATTAAATAAAATTAACTTGCTTCGAAGTTCCTATATCGTCATTCGATCGTAAATTAGCATAAAAAACGTATGCCGTTTGTCTTTTTTTTTATTTCTTCGAAATAAATAAGTGTTTGAATGATGGCGTCGAATGTTGGATATAATTTGAATATGAATTAGAAATAAGGTGAGAAAAAAAAGTTCTCGTAGTTCCAATGTGGCGGAAAATGATTAAGTAAACATACATCTTGATCTTGAGTTGAGATTGAAGCGTTGATGTCTTCGGGTGATGAAGTTGCCCATTCACTTATTGGTACGGCCGTAAACGTGACTTGAACTGGGCAATTCGTCAAGATTTTTCTCTCAATAGTTGGTAGCTGTTTTTTGAGAAAACTGGTTGGAGTAGTCTGTGAGGAGTTGAGTAATCTTATTATTTGACGAATGCGTCATCGTCAGACTTCTAATCCTTTTCTATGTGAGTATGTTTTCCTTGTCATGAAAATCCAAGATTATTACTTCTCTATTTGGGATCCATTTGCCTCGTTGTCAACGCCGCCCTGCCCCCGAGAAAAAACGACCTTGCATCGAAACGGAGACGGTATAGAACGAAAACTTGATAGAAGAGTAGAAACGTGAGCTGAAAGTACCGTCCCCAAACCAGATTTCACTCTTACCTAAGATATCTCGCCTGTGACTTTCCAAAAATTAGGAATCTGTTACCTCCAGTTGTATTTCCAGAATCAAATGATAGAAAACGTTCAGCTATTCCAGGCGAAGGACTGTACATGTTGTGTAAGGCTGCCTGGTCATCAGTTTAACCTGAATAAATACCAACCTATTTGATATGAACCAAGGTTCCGTCGTCGGAAAGCAATTTAGGACTTTGATATTTGCCATTATTTGAAACATAAAGATTACGTCCTCAATAAAGTCCTCCCTGAGTATGGGCTCATCCCTGTTTATTTTGGGCTGCTTCCTACTTAGTCGCACGAGGAAAGGGTGGAACTTCAAGAAGAAGAAGCTCCACGGAAGATCACCTCCCTCGCCCTCCAAGTATTGACGACGACGGCGAGGCTGACGAAAAAGAATAAACCTTTGATCTGGCTTGGTTGAAAAACGTCGATTGATAACTCAACAACGTCTCTTGTTTATCAGCGTTTCATCGGTGTCTCGTGTTTATTCCTGGTTGTCTGTAGGTAGTATTCTTATTTATTTCCTATCAGTTTTTTGTCACTCCTATAGACCGATTCTCCGTGACGTCAACATCTTCGATTTTGATTGAATGCTTGTTTTCTGCTGCTGGCTTTGGGGCAGCCATTTTAGAATCCCATAAGAATACACAGGGAACGTTTCGATCATTCGCTAGTATTCAAGAACAAGAAGTACGTTAGCAATAAAAGCTACACATTTGAATTCCAGAGAACTTCTAGATTCTAGATAGAGATCTCTAATACATTAGGAACATCTTGTTTTTGAATATCTGTATGTGATCGAATCGTTCCCTGTGTATTCTTATGGAAATCAATGTCATGATTGGCCCAGTAATCGTAATATTGATTACAAATATGGGTACTTTGACTCATAATCGCTCACTGTTATCAACACTGTGACGTCATCGGGGAATCGGTCTATTTTATCGTTCGCTGACTTGTATGATAAACATATTACGGTTGAGTAGTTGTATTTTTCCCCTTCTTTTTTATTGGTCACTATGCCCAGAATGCAATTGCGATGTGAGCGTATTTGGAGACCTATAATGCAATTGTTATTTGGTCTCTTTATGTACGCAGTCTGAAGAAACGCGGACTTGGAAAAATTTGATTTTCTAGCATTCAGAGTATTGCAGCCAGCTGGAAGTTGAATTTAGCCGAATTTTTACTGATAAGAGCGAAGCTGAAAGCCGCTGTATTGAAAGCTTTTTCAAGCCAGAAGCCAAAATAAGCCAAATTTTTTTTCCAGCTTTTCTGATTACCGCTAAATGAGAAAATGCGCTGCTCCAATTGCTCTATTCTCTAGGGCAGATTAGCTTTGCCAAAGAATTAACAAATATAAGAAAGATTGGTTTTGGTTCAGTTCAGCCGTTCAGCATAAACCTGTAGTGCAGTCATCCAGAGGAGATGAACACTTACGGAGAATGGGCATCTTCCTCAACCGAATTCTCGTGATTGTTTCATCTGAACTCGTTGATCTGCCGAAAGGCAGCTGAATGTTACCGAAAGCCAAATTTTTCAAGGTCGTAAGTTTGAGCCGAAGCTAAAATTTTCGGCTGCAAAACTCTGCTAGTATTACATAACATGTGTAAGGTTCTATAGCTGGAGCGACGTTAGCGCTATTCTGCAGGAATATTCCGAAAGCTGTCAACTTACCGGATATTCTACGGAACTCTGAATTTCTATAATGTCAAAATCGGCTTGTGTCGCAAAGGCCGACTGTATTGAAATCCTTCCTTTCTTTCTTTCTTTCTTAGTCTTCTTATTCAGTCGCTCACGTGTCACGTGACGACACGACATCCATGGGTATCAATTTCTATGTAGCCTTCTTTTCTTCGTAAAACTTCGTTCTTTAATGATGATAGCTATTCAATCTTACTCTTGAGGAAAAATCATCAAATCTTATATTCTGGTGAGTCATCCTTGTCTTCGATGAAATCGAGCCTATAGAAACACCTTCCATCCATTCGAAAAAGTTTCAAAGCTTCTCGAAAAAGAAACTATGCCGATAATACGATGAAAAACCGTAGTGACTGAAAGAAATGGAAATTTGGTCTCCTCTCCCATCCCTGGCACGTTTCTTTCCAAAAGTACGTTTTTCTTTAACAAACAACGTAAATAAGAGTGTAACTTGTGAAATGAAGTAAAAAAGAAAGTGCAACGTGAGGCGAATGAATAGTCGCGAAAATTTTATTTAGCAATTGAAAAATTATCATATTTTTCGGAAAGGGGGAGGTTATTTTCTCAAGGTTGTACGTGCACAAACTTCTAGCCATGGGATGTAGCGAGAAAAAGGGGTGATGGCGTGTGCGCACGTATCGAGGTCTTGATGAAGATGCCGAGAATGGTCTACCGACGGGGACCTGTCTCGCTGGTGACATACCCTTTCTGTACAATATATATATGCTTGTTTTACCCGCGATTTTTGCAGTCTCCTCGATGGCATACGGTGACGTTGCATTCCGTGATAACGAGGGCAACATGTCATGAATGTTTAATACTAATTTCAGTTTATGTAAATTTTTACGAGTCGTGAAAATGCGACGAAAGTAATATTAAACGATGATATAATATTTTTATATTAATAGCTACACAATACTTACGCTAAAACGATTCAGCCATTAGCAGCGGCACCGAGATATTTAATGACGTTACCGATGTCGTCGGCGCACAAATTCAATTCTGAAATCAGCAGATTCTCCGGTTGAACCGCCTTAGGACTTTGTCGGTAAAGTGCTGGTTTTATTGTCTTCGGTAGCGTGATACTTATATCTGCCGTGTACGATATTTATATTGGCGCAGAGATGTACACGTATTTCATACACAAGTATATATGAAACGCCCCAATAGAGCAATATAGCGAAGAAAATGGTAGTCATTTTGCCGCGTGTGAATGTGTTTTTTCTGGATCACGGAATTTTCGTCCTTTACAGCAAAAAAAAATGGCAAATTGGCAACGATGAAAAAAGAGTGTAACATCTCCGATTTCCGTTGAATGTTCTTTTTTTTTCTTCTCGTTTTTTCTCGGCTCGTAACGGGGGTGCCGGAAAAGCTCACCAAGCACGTGGACCAAACTTTGACGCGCGTTACGAGATTCTCCTTTTTCGGCTATTTATTTTTATTTTAATTTTTCATTATAAGACGTGACCGGAGGGTAAGGTCGACTGAATTTTAAAAATGAAAATACACGACTTTCATTTTTTACGCGGGTTGCGTGGCGGATGTATTTAGGTATACCGCACGGGTGTGCAATGCGAAACCCCTTCTACGTTGCATTATATAAGGTGGAAAAAATATACATCGACCAATTTCAATGAAGTATAATATGTAAAATACGTGAAACGTTAACGAATTTCGTCGTCGACGCAGGGGTTAATTCGTGAAAACGTGACGTGATTTATCGGGACGAGGCGAGAAAATGCTTTCTTTTTAATTTAATAGGAAACGAATTGGCTGCAAGGAAGCCCCGGATATCAGTGTTACGAAGGCGAACAGGATGAGACAAATTTTTCAAAGTTAAATGATCAGTTTGTGACGGATAAATGAGAATGGTGTCCATTATTGTCGGGCAATGAGCGTACTCGCGCTCCCCTTCGAACCGTAAGAATTATTATATGACATTTATTTTAGTCTTGGTTTATTGGATAGGTGCAATTTTCATCGTCGGGGTGCTCAATATCAACTTCTCCGCTTCTTCGTTATTTGCGTGCTATTCTTTTTGGTTTCGGAAGAGGAAATACATAATGTACATTAGATATTATACGGAAGGCTGTAGTAAAATGGGATTCAGTTACGTCGAGGAAAAGCGACACGTCATAGATCATATCATATTGCGCTATAGGCTTTATTGTAAGTTTCAAGTTTAAGCTCTCTCATGTCAGACAGATACGATGCGTTATACACACACATGATCTTGTGTCGCATCGCGAGTATATTGATTGAAGATGATTCAAAAATGAAAACTCCTTATTTAAAGAATGAGGTTTCAAGCGTTATGGATTGTACCTTCCGAAACGTTTTTGCATATTGTAGATATGCAAGAGGTATATCTACTAAAAGAAAGCAATCCATATCCGCTTTCTTTTCTTGTCAACAATCGATTACGCCAAGAAACGGCAGAGGATGCTAAAGGTTTCTTATTTTTTTTTCTTTCGCTTCTGTTGGTTAGATTTTTTGAAACGAGTTTACGAAGGTCAGGGACTGGTAGACGCCATGTGACAGGTGGAGAATCTAGACACGAGTAGTAAATGCGAGTTCGAGTTTGCCATAGTAGTGTTTTTAATGCGAAGTGATTATGTTTGCCAGACCGGTGTAGGATTGTTTTCGTCGTTGATGATGAGGGAAGAACGAGATAATTGTTTTACTGTCGTACACATTTGTGTTGATAGGATGATTACAGGGTTCCATTTTTTAGATCTAACGTATACGGAGATAATTGATGTTGAACAGAATCCTAATCTTGCAGAACTAGCCAAAAATTGGGCGTTTTGTTATCTTTTCTTTTTAGTGTACTACATACGTCAAGGAAGTTTCGTTTTTTCTTTCTTTGAAGCCACAATTTTATCCACGAAAATTTTTCAAATTATTTATTACACGAACTGTCATAATAACATTTGCATATACTTCAGACATGTGAAGAGAGACTTCCATGCAGTCACGGCTAGTCAGGATATTGAAAGAACGGCATTTCAATGAATGTTTGCAGTGGCTCCCAAGTCGCTGTATAGCAGGGTTTTCGAGTAAAACTCAGCGCCTCCATGTTGTTATGAGAGTCGAGTCGATCAACATATCTGTTGAGTGGCTCTAGATGCAATCTGGTGAACTGTTTCGAGAGCCAGGTCTTGATGCAGTCGGTGATTCGTGATGTAACATAGGGCCCTGTGATTTTGCGGAGTATAAAGTTCTTGAATCCCTGTATAATTAGGCAGGTGCTATTTCCTGATGATCTCTAAAAAGGGATACCATACGTCCAGATTGGCCGTAGCACCTCGACGTAAAGAAACCGTTTGTTTGTGAGCGAAAGGTGACTCTTGACGCGGTCTTTCAATCTTAACTTGTACCAGAATATTAGTGGTTTAAAGGAGGTACAATACGGGACCAAGTACGCTGCCCTGTGGTTCTCCTAGTGCGATTGGTTTGGTGCCTGAGGTAGAACGTTATAGGACCTGCACGTGTTGTGCTGAGAAATATTGACTAATCTCGTACGAGAGTCCTAGTATCCAGACTGAGTCGAAAGGCGGATACTCACGGGAGTAAAAAGCAAATTAATTACACTGAGTCAAAAGCTTAATCAACATCTGGGAAAACGGTGAAACAAAATTTTTCTCCGCAAGGGCCCGCCTTATAGTTGCACCGACTCGGTGTACTTGTTGCTTAGTAGATTCACGAGAATGCACAAGTATATGTGAAAAAAAGATTTTGAAACTATGGATGTTTTGAAGAGATTTTTCAATTGTAGCTCGCACCCTACCGACATTTTAACCTTTACCACAAGTTGAAACGCAATCTACTCATAAGCCTGTTAGCATTAACTGTTTTTGTTCTCAAAATGGAAATCTTGGCATCTAACCAGGAGCCTTCGATTACCCGAGTATGAGCGCCAGTGATAGGCTGGTCATTCGTCTCATGAAAAATAAAAGACCCTTCTTCGCATTTGCTCGTACTAAGAGGGAAGCGGGTAGTCGTGTCCTGTCGTTCGACAATAAAATGGTGGCAATCTGTGTCATTTCAGAGACCACAGACCCACGGTCCTTCTACCCCCGCTCCACGATTCCACATTTGGCGGACGTCAGCGTCATCATCTTCGGCGGCAATCGGAGCATCACTTTCCACATGGCGATTTGATTATATTTTCGACGTCTGGCAAACCGGGCCTTGTCAATTTGAATCAACTCTGTCAGAATCTCCGTTAGCGAACTGTGCGACACAAGTCAAGTAGAAAAACATTGGTAGAAGGAGCTGATCAAACGTCAATATTTTTGTAGAGTACCGATTGTACTTTGCTTACTTTATTATTTTGATAGAGAAAACTGGAGAGGAAGAATTTATTCTTGAATTCAGGATGGTCCCGCTTATTTCAAGAAGTATAACTTGGTTCCCTCACCTTTCATGGCGTAGCCAGGATTCGAGAAATGGAGGGATATATACCTTTTTTCTCATTATTTCTCATAGGGTTGCCATTGTAAATCCAAATCTTGGAATTTTGGTTTTCTGAATGTAGATCATTCCCCTAATCTCCCTCGGGCTACGCCGCCGTTCACCCTTTCTCAATTTGTTTGTTTGGACTCCTCGTGTAAGATTCTGCACTCGTATGTACAATTGCCACTCCCTGATAATTGATATTGTTTGTAAAGGCATGAGATGTACAGAAGAAAAAGGTGCTAAAAAATTGTCAGGTCTTGATTTCAAGAATCTTGCAGTGAACTTGAGAAAGTTCCGAAGTCTATGATCGTTGTGCCGAGATTTAAGACTATGCCATCGCTGATCTTCCAAACTTTATCGATGAAACAAATTGTAGAAAGAAAAACTGGTATAGTCAAGCATACCTTCAAAAGTTGGACACATGAAAATGAAGAAATGAAGAGAGGAAATTTTATCTAGTGATCTTTGGACATCTGTGAAGGTCAGAAGTTATCGAGTAATATCGTGCAGCCGTCATAAGTTAATTTCGTTGTAGCTAGAAAAACTGGGTATAAATCATGTTGGTTGATTCTTTTTTTATTTCGTATCCTTTTACGTCTATAATAAAGAAGCTCATAATAAGAGGTTAACGACCTTTTGAAATTTCTTTTGCGACTGTCAAAGTACGGACTACCTTTTTAACGTACAGAACATGTCTCTTTGATGGGGCTGTAAATGAGCAACTTTTTTCAATAGTTGTATGAGAACGTTTTAGAAGGGATATATCTCTCGTTTTAATTAAGTATAGTCTGGAATATCATTTTTTACGCGGGAAATGAATAAAACAGAAGTTACGATCCTCAACGTCGAGGGTCGTTTCCAGAGTTGCACGTGGTGTTTTGCGAGACAGTTCTCGGAATTCTTTAAGGAAATCGCGAAATCCGTTCGGCGAGTGATTGGTATTTAGAAAATTTTCATATTTTTGAACGCGTGGCCGCAATGACTTCGATTTACGGTCGAATGATTTCAGAGACGAATAAAATACTGACAAAGAGGGTGAGAAAATCAACCGCAGCCCCGGTAACTCTTCTGCATTCGTCATACTTTATTCGTAAAACGTTCCACATGTACAGCATCACTGGGATATTTTGACTGAACATTTGTAACTGTCAGTGTGGACAAATAACAACCCCTAAAAATGTCCGCCTTTTCCGTAACCTGACAAAGAGGACGAAGATTGAAATGCGAGTCTGGTCACTATAAGCAGGTTGAACAAGCTTTTCATTTTTTTTTTTTTTTTTTTTTACGACCAAAGAAAGAGAAGGAAAAAATAGAACTGGAAAAATCTAGTGCTGTAAGCAGATTTACGTGATTGTGACAGTCGTAAAACACGATTTTGCGTTAATTACGTTTGTAAGTGACAAGAGTTTTTCTGCCTTGGAAATCTTTGTTTCAGACAAGTTTTGTCGCGTACTTCAGTCAGCCTTTTATATTGTCTCCTCGCGTACATGCGATGGCTGAGTGAGATTCGTTCCGTGTTATTTACGTGTTTTACAAAGCGTTTTCAGTTTGAAGATCATGAGAGATTATGACTACAAACGTCGGGAAGTACATTTGTGTACGTCGACAAGCCTTCGAAATGCTGTAATGTTCGTTGTGTGGGTTGTTTCTGGAAGTAAACCATCTTCCAGTGACAAATAGTACTTTCCAAATTAGACGTCATGCTTATTTGTCAAATCGAAGGCGTTATAGACTTTTTAGTTCTATGCATTTCAATTGTATTAATTGTATGTTACATTCCGAAGATTGTAAAGATTTAGCTAACGAGTGCGAAATATTACGAAATGAGTCACCTGCGAAGTTGAGTGAACGCATAATACGTAAACTCATATCTAGTCTTTGATTTGTTAGATATTTTAATGTAAAAGGGATTGTAAAGTTGGACAAAAGGAATGAAATCTTAGGTTAGGAGGGAACTGAAGTGGAGTTTCTAAGCTATGAACTCCTTCCGTGAGAATCTTCAAGTTTGGTTCACTTCGTTGGCTAAAACTGAATTTGAAAGGATTGTAAGGATACTTCTCACTTATATGAGTCGACAAAGTTCAGGTCAATTACGTTTTCATTTTTTATTGGGATTGCAATCGTTGGAAACTCTTGCAATATATTAAATATAATAGCGTCTGCTTTCAATTACATCCTATTTTTCCTATCTTTCTCTCTTATGGGCAATTCTTCCTGCCAAAAGTTCACGACCCCATACGAATACCGTCAAACATTAGGTAGCTTCGCGTTTTGAAATTCTCAGATGTTCATTTGCATTACTTTCTAGCCACCCTGTATTATATTTCTGTATCCCAAGAACCCCTTAAGTATTTTAACTTGGAAAGTATGAAAGCGCAACCCGTCACCTCGAACGAATGCAATTTCTATTTTTTTCCACGTCCGTTTTTCTTTTGATTATCAGTTCCATTCAAGACTTCGAATTCGTCTCTTCTTTTACCCATTAAACGTTATCAACGAATTTCCGAAATTAGAAAAAAGAAATATTAGTTCAAAACGATTCTAATAAAATTGGGTAGATAAAACTCGATACGCGACAACGGGCGTTGGTGGGAACCGCAAAATTCTTTTTCGAAAAAGACGATGTGCGTGATTATATGGGTGCCGGTTATATATACGAAGATGGGTGCGGGGGGCACCGGATGGTAATTGTTGTAAAATGAAGCCCGGACATAATAATGTCTCCCCCTAGGATACAATCAACGCATTTTCTTTCGCTCGTCTATTTTGTGCAATGACTTTCTTGCGACGAAGGGGGGGCCTCGGTCGTGTTCGGTATAAATGCAGCGTGGAATATTGCATGTAAACTTCGTATGGGTAGGCAAAATTGCTCGAGGGAGCAGAATAACGCTAGCGTTAGCCTAAAAAGTGGAAGAAAAACGTTTTCGGAAAAATATTCCAACATCACTCCTACCCTTATTGTGTCCATAGCGATGGTGTATGTCGTGTATATATAGCTGTAACGTGAATACGAGCGACGAAGTTTTATGTTACCACTTCTCCAGTTTCATTGCTTTGCTTTATTAACTTTAAAAAAAATAAAATATCCAATAATTTCCTCGTCCCGTTTTTGAGGTCGACGTTAATAAAACAGAGCTGACTCGAATTACTGTGAATTCCGATAAGAGGAGTTTATTATTATTATTTCTATTATCATTATTGTTTGTCGTGCGTATGAACGGAGCTAGATCCGAGTGCCAGAGAGAAGGAGCAGGAAAAGAAAGAGCGGATAATATTTTTGTCGGAATTTTTATTGTTACGAGGTCCTATCGTAATAGGTTAGTGTACATAATTCAGTTACGAGACTCGCGGGCTTTGTAAGACGGAGCAACTACCGCGAACGGTTGACATAATTATTTTTAATTATACAATTGTAGGATACCTGTCGTGAGCTCGATCGTAGGAATAGGTGAATTAGCTTAAGGGAAGAACTAGGTAAAAGAGAGAGGCGCTGAGAGACAGAGACAAATAAATTACTTTTTCCTTCGATAATTAAACGTGAGATGAAGGAATCGTGAAAAAATGAAGGAATGTGCCGGGAACGGCATTTTTGAGAGCGAGTAAATACGTTGACAGAAGTTCTTCGTAAATAATGATGTTCAACAAAACTACCTAAGAATGATGATAATTCAATTTATTTGGAATTCGAATAGTCATAGGATTATAAAAGCTAAAATTTTGATCAATTTTAGTCATTCTTCGGTCTTTGGTCTACTGTCAGGGCTTCAGGGCTGAGTTCAGGATTAGGCGGTTGACTCGAGGGAAAACCGATAACTTCCTTAACGAAGTGTGCAAGAAACCTGTTTTATGAAACTAATTGTTTTGGCTCCCTACCGAATACAGCTCCATGGTTAGAAATATTCAACGTTCATCTTTTATCATGTACAGCTTGACCAAGCTCCAAGGTTAACAGACTGAAAAAAAGGGGGAAGGAAAAGAGAGATTTTGCTAGTCCGTAAATAGGTTGTGGTCAAACACCCCTGAATAGTGGGACAAATTTCAGAAGAAAAAAATATTTCATGTATTTAAACTGTATTACACCTGCCCTATTTCCTGGATTAGCGTCTAGACGTCTGTATGACTATACTTTTGATTGTTTCCTTTTCTTCGGGCCATGTCGAGCGGAGGGACGACACGCGGCTATCCAAACAGCTCCTGCACGCAGAGTTGCGGACGGGTGGCCGAATCACCGACGGATAGCGCAGAGTGTCACGCAAGTCCGAAACTCACGAAAATTGACAAAGTCTGGGAAACATCCAGTGGAATCGTTCGCTATCGCGCACTCTGGCTAATAGCAATGCTGGAATATTTGCTGAGCGGATCGCCTCTGCGTTACATGAGATCGAACTACCACCTCGCGAATCGGATTGATCAGTCGCACTAGCACCCTCTCTACAAGAAACTGAGAGTGATCCACCCACACCAGGGTTGCAGAAGGAATGGCTAGACTGGTTTGATAATTGCTTGCTGCTGCTGCTGCCGCTTCTCATATCCTGCCTCAAGAATAGATATGAGGCATAAAACTTGATTTTGATGTTTTCAATGTCTCTACCGGCATCCTAATCCACCATTAGAAATCCGTGAGCCACGTTGCCCTCCTCTCTCTCTCTCTCCGTTGATGGACTTAATAATTCCTCGACCTGAGCCAGAAATCTGCGAGGCCGAGTTTGAGTTCCCCAATCCTAGTATACAATATATTAGGCTACACTAGGCGGAAACTAGACTAAGCCCAAACTAGCCTTGATTGGATTATACTACAACTTCAAAGTAAACCTAGCATATGCCTATGCTACGCTATACTAATGTTGGGCCGAGTTCGAGTTGACGTTGTACTTTAAACTGGGCCTATGCTAGGCTGTAATAATCTTACTAAATTATACGAAGCTTAGCATGCAATATACTGGAGTATGATAAGCCTCCCCCTCCCCCCACTCGACGTGATCCACAAGTCAGCAGTTCTCCAGTCCTGACCAGCGGGACAGCCTACTTTTAAACTGGGCTTGCTCCGTCGTACCAATACTAGATTGTGATAGGCTTTTGTCAAGAGCGAGGAATATTGATGACGCCATCGACAAATTCAAGCCGATGACGTCACAAACTGATGACGTCACGAGCAGGTTTACCGAATGATGATTACGTCACGAAAAAGTTTAAACCAATTGATGTTTTTACTGTCGGTGCCTTTGTACGCTATTGAAAATTTGCAAGTTTAGGGCCGGGTCTCCTCTTCTGAATGTCTTTACCGGCACCTCAGCCGTCTGTTGGAAATCTTCGAGTCCAAATCCGGTTTGATATCTCTCCCCTTCCCCCCCTCCCCCAGAAAATTTGCGAGGAATCCTTGACTGTTGGACTATTATACTAGACCAAGAATGAGTCCCCGAAAGCTAAATAGTAGTTACTAATTTGATGACGTCATAGGCTAGGCAGGTCTAAGCTGATGACGTCACAAAGACGTTTCAACTGGTTGATGTCTTGGTAGCTGGATTGAGCGACCATAAAAAGACATTGAGAATTATCTTTATTTATTTGGCATAAAGAACGTCGTTCGGGAGTCGCGCTATGTATGGAAATGAAACGGGGATCTGCTATATCAGGAATATCATAGGCAAGCAGGGAGATTGCTGATCCTGCGAATTCGTGAGCGGGAGGGAACTCTCGCCATAAGTACGTTCGCTGGGTCCGGTTGCAAAGACGTTGCCATCCTTCGAGTATGGCATGATCAATCTGAGCCCATGGGGGCAGAGGAGCGGGGAGTTGCGGAACAAGGCAATCCAATCTAAATCCGTTACATATGGAATCGAATCGACCTAGACGACTGATTAAGTCACTAAGGGAGCGAGGACCGTAATAGAAGCAGAGATATGAAGGAAGTTGGGGGGACGAACAAGTCGTTCCTTAAACGTAACATGCTGGAGACGGATATATATTATTGTCTTCCACATACGTATGAAGTTAGCACGCGTAATGTCAAGTTCAGTGTTAATGACCCTTCAAGGGTGTCGTATACAATTCCGGGCAGATCATTCTGAGCGTCGACGTTTACGGGAAGCTCGTGTATCGCTGGGATCGCATCGATTCTTCCTAGCTCGAGTCTCGTTTGTGCGTCGAGACCGGATACTTCGGGGGAGGTCGCTGAGTCGAGAGCATGTAGGACGTTCGGGTGAGTTGGAGCAGCTAGCTTGGGAGCCTTTGCTGGTGGTCCTTCGGTTTCTTTCTCCTTCTCTGACATCGTTATTCTGTTTGAGTTGGTGGAATTAGCCGTTGTCTTATTTTCTGTTTCATGAGGTTTTAACCGACTTCGATAATCGATTTCGATCGTATGCTTAAAAGTTTCCCTAATTTGAAAGAGAATTCTCGAAAACTTCTGGCGGCCACATTCCTCACTAGAACAAATCCAAGATTATAAGCTCTTCTGTTTATAGACAGCGGGGTGGAGTTTAATGTAACTACGAAAGGATGCGGGCCGATGAATGTTTGATAGTAATCAGACCCAACTAATAGGTGTAATATGTAGGCGCGTTCATCAAGTTGACTTGAATTTTTCCATTATGATGAATCACGCACGCGATTCCGGTGACGTCATTCTTGATGCTTTAATTTAGTAGTACGAGAAGTCAGCGAAAGTGGTGAGTGTACCGGTACATACTCTCTAGATCAAGATAACCGTTATAAAAGCGTTCACCTTCCCACAATATTTGGTAGAAATAATGTTTTTTCAAAAATGTGACACTGGTTGATTTAAATTTAGCATTTTCACTTGTCACAAAAGCTTGACGTTTCATAAGTTACCTGAATCATGAAATGACGATTATTTTCCGAGCTCTTTTTCATTTTTGCAAATTACGCAACTTTTTGTGTGTACCACACATTTATATATAATCCAGCAACCCTTAAGTGAATGACGTGATTTATTTTCGAACAATTTTCGTGAATTCCGAGCGAGAAAGTCGCGTGCAACTTCGGCAATTGTGCGGAAAATAGTTATTCAAAAATATTTTTCAGGTATATTACTTAGTTGACAGGGTGGGCGCCTTTTCTTTTCATTTTAGAAACTGGATACATCAAAGTTTTTGATACTTGTTGAGCGACCTACGTTCAAGAATTTCTAAGAGTTCTGGAAAACAGACGGTCTGAAGACCACTGCAATTTATACAACAATTTTCTGTTTTTTTTTTTTTTTTTTTTTTTTTTTCTTCAAGACAATTATCTCTACATCTAGGTAGTTTCTTCTACAAACCAGCCGAAGTGCAGTTACTCGGTTTGTGGTTTGTCCTTAAAACTCAATCCGATCACGAAACCCACTTCACATAGTTTCAACCTGTTGTATCGCGTAAATTCAATTCCGAGTAATTATAATGTAACGTAAGCGCGTAATTATTTCTTGCAGTACCAATACTGTACGATATTACGTACAGCACAATATTCGTGAACTTCAAATCTTGATTCATAGGTGATTTCCATTGCGAATAGGTCAAGCTCGAACATTCACATTAAAAAACCAGTAATCTTTCTCTCTGTTTTTTTGTGTGCTTCATTTTTACAACCATCAGACCTAAAAGAATCAAACGGTACTTATTTCTAGGCAGAAGTAAAATCCTGTACCTAAACCGGACAGCGTAGAGCTCGGTATACACGAATATAAACGTATTCGATAAAAACCTATTCACATTGAGCACCTACTTCGAGAGACCGCATCATGGGAACCGCGTGCTCCTACAGACAAACAACAGAAACGCAAAATCTCACCGAACACGAAGAAGCCATACACGTGAGCTACTTACTGCTCTTCGGTCTCTCCTCTTTCTCTCTTGACTGGTAGCATCAAAAAGCAATTACCCACAGAGTCGAATGACTGCGAAGGAAGTACGACTGAAAATTTATTACTATCTATTTTCACCGCGCCGGCCTAATCTTTTTAACGTGGTTTCGTTCGGAAAACGGAAACAATAACCCAAGAGTAGAGAGTATTTAACGCTTTAGCGTACTGTAATTTAAAAATAAAAACCGATTTAAACGAATTAAGAGACATTAGTCGCCTACCCTTGTACACTTCACATTTTTTGACGTAAGATAATCCTCTAAACGCTTGTTGGATACGCTCGCAGGACGAATACGTTACTCGTAAAAACGCATGTGGTGCCTGCAGAAAGAATACAACACGCTAAAGCTCTCGAGTACGACCCCAAACGCTCGTCATCGTCAACCCCCTCGCTGTTGCTACGTTTGAATTAATTGCGCGCTATTAACTGTACTCCGGTAATTAACTGTTCAACGCTGATAAATACCGAAATACAACCGATGTACCTGACTAATGCTAACTAAAAATATGCGATCCATTCTTTGAAAAAAATACCCACCTTCTCCTTCTTTACTATTCAAACTTTTTTCGCATCTCTAGTGATGCTGTCGGAACAGGGAACGTAATTTCGTAAGGGTGTACACAGTTCAACAGCTTCATATTTCTTACCCTAATTGAAGCGGATATTCTCGTCATTAGTTTCTGTAAACAATACAACGTGACTGCGGTTACAATATCCTATCAAACAACCCTCAGCCTCCATCGTGTTTTTTTTTTTTTTCATAATCGAAGGGGAAGAGAGGAACTAGGCTGAATCGTACTGCTTCAACCTTGAGCATGGCTCGGCTCGTAGAGCACGAGTTAAAAAGGTATGTATATAATTAAACACCGGACGTAACACTTCATAAAAGCTAGGGGAAAAAGAAAGAAAGGAAATAATTTCTTCGATTTAAATCTTCTGTTTTGTTTATACCGTGAAATTCTCCCCTTAAGCTAATTCACCTATTCCTACAATCAAACTCACGACAGGTATCTAACAATTGTGCAGCTAAAAGTAATCATGTCAATCGTTTGCGGTAGCTCAGTAATATGCCCGCTAGTGTCCTAAGAGAATTATCATAATGTCTGTGCACTGTACAGCCTCTATTGTTGATCGCTTACGCCCGATTTACAGGTAATATCGATACTCATTAACAATCATCGATCATGAGCCGCACCAATATTTTGTCTCTGTGGTGAACTTTATCCTCTGTGGGATGAACATACCTACACCCCTCCCCCTTGCTTTTGGTTTGCCTGTTGCTGTCGGTCTTATCTCCTGAGGAACCCACGAAGTTGAATTTCGGTATCGTTCTTTCTCCAGATCTTTTTCCTTCTGGTTCGCTGATCGTTTTTCCTCTGCACGTCCTGATAGACAGGAGTTGATAGCCCACACATCCTCTTCTGTTACCATACCTTCTTAAAAGGTTGGAAGTTGATCTAATATTATCCTATCCGTTCCAAATTGCTTGAGGGATTAATACCCGTTTGGTATTTGGCTTTCGGTGTGATCGCTTTTACTTGCGGTCTTTGTGAACATTCATCACCGCACTATTGTTCATCTGATGGCGCGGTATGAAAAGTTATATCTGACGCGAGGGTAAGACGCGTTTTTGGGTCATGATTTTTTGGCATCAATTATTACGTTTTGAGTTTTCGCTTGATTAAATTTTCACTGTTCAACAGCCAAATAATAAAATTTTGAAAAGAATTTTCTTCATCTTTGTTTCACTTCACGGTACCTTATACGGTGCTGCTTATTGAAAAGTATAAGGAAGTAATGTGACATACATAATAATGTAATACAACAAAGCGGCGTGCACGTTTGAAATGACTAAAAATTCAGCTATGAGAAGATAAAAAAACAGCTTACAGTTAAATTCAATTGAACAAATTAGCCAAAGAGTTGGGACTATTACAACTAAATTCTCATTCGACATTAAGGGGGAAGTGAAGATCATATTTCTTTTGAGCTACCTCGATAGGTAGCTTGAGTGGTCAGTACCGGGTCTTGTGAAGTGACGACTGAGAATATCGCTGTTGTACTTCGAACCAAAACTGAAAGACGAAGAGCTACGTGGTGAAGGAACGCAACATGTACTAGTGAAAATGGGAAATCGGGTAGTCTGAATTGATGATGAAATGATGACTGATTGCACAACAGCTAGCAAGTTCGACTTTGTCGAGTAAGGTCATTATGTTTCTGAATCCAGTATCGTTCTTCGATAGTTATATCATCAGAGATATACGGAGAAGCGGTTAGGATTTCAGCCACTGTAGGCAGTTCGAAGTATGGTTTGAATAGGGAACCATTTTATAATGATTCGGCAAAACCTTCGGCCAATCTTTGTACAGTGTACTGGAATATACCGAGAGGAATGTTGATGACGTCATAGGCAAATTCGACCTGATGACGTCACGCATGGTGATGACGTCACAAGAATGTTCAAACTGGTTGATGTATTTACGAGTTTTTATCCGCTATCGAAAATTCACAAGTTCGCGGGACTGGGTTTCCTTCATTTGATGTCTTCACTGTTTTCCCAGCCGTCTTTGGAAATATGTGAGTCCAAGTCCGAGTTGATCTTTCCGCTCTCCAGAAAATTTGCGAGGAATCCTTGATTGGATCCAGAATAGTTAGCTTATTATACTAGACCAAGAATCAAGGCGGACGAGTGGATCGAATGACTCCCTGGAAGTCAGTTAGCTTCACATACAGTATACTAGACTTACACTAGATTGAAATTGGAGACGAACTAGCGGAAGCAGCCTAGTATACGATTGATATATTGATAGAATGCCCGAAGACGTGTACATGATTCAATGATTTTGTATAGAGCGGAGAATTAACTTATTTCGAACCAAGATGTGGCTTCCAACTAGGCTTAATTAAGCTGTACTGAATACTGGCTTTAAAACTAGGACTAGAATATGCCTACAGTACGCTATACTAGGCTATACTCGACTTGAAACAGACGCATACAATGCACTAGATTGTACTAGGCTTCTGCCTCTTTGGCTCCTTCCCATCGATGGGCTTAGAATGCTAGACCTAATCCAGAAATCTGCGAGAAAGGAGAAGTAAGTTATTAACTGCAGCTGCGGATGACGTCACAGGCAAGTCCAAGCTGATGACTTCACGAACAAATGACGTCACGGATGCTGATGATGTCACAAAAAGGTTTGAGCTGGTTGATTTCCTTACTGGGCTTATATCCGCTATCAAAAATTATTTTGCCTTAACTGGTAGCTGGATTGAGCGACCAAAAAAAGGCAATGCAAATTATCTTTCCGCCGGACATTCCTGCAAATATAGCTTTCGAATCGATTGGCTATCACTAGAGTTAGGATCTGCCGATTTTTGTCAAATGATTTCCTTTGAGGACGAGTCAAAAATAATGAGAAATGAGCACGATTTAGGGTGTAGGAAGGCCACGACAGGGTGTCTACGGGTCAAGTAAGTCAAGTAAATCAAGTGAAAGTCGAGTATTTGATGAAAGGTCGAGTAAACAAGTAAAAGTCAAATATTTTCATTAACGGTCAAGTAAAAATGACGAAAAATTTTGAAAACAAAAATTAGGATGCCGTTGCAAAAGTTGCAAGTTTTGCAACGGCGAGCGGGGAACCCGCAAGATCCGTATTCCACTATGGAAGGTCTTTCAAAAAGTAGAACATATGAACAATTCTATCATGAGGTATAGCTCGCGTCTTTCTCCTATCATAAATAGCTTGAGAGTGGACAATTTTCCAAGTCCCCCCCCCCCCCGGGACTTCTTCAACCTCGGACCGCCTGCGCTCTCGCTCGCGGACACGAAAATTTTCTGAAAGTACTCCAACAAAATTTTTCAAAGTCCCCCCCCCCCCTCTCCGTGACGTCATCAACCTTGGATCGCTCGCGCGACGAAAATTTTCTAAAAGTACCCTCAACAAAAAGAATAGCGGGTTCTCCGCTGAAAAAATGAAAAACAGTATTTTTAGCCAGTTTGACTTTTTTGTTCTTGCTTGTTGATTCGCTTACTTTGAAAAAAGGTCAAGAAAAGTCAAGTATTTCCAGAATTCCCTTTCAGTAGATCCGTATTCCACTACGGAAGGTCTTTCAAAAAGTAGAACATATGAAAAATTCTATCATGAGGTATAGCTCGCGAGTGGACATTTTTTCAAGTCCTTCTCCTATCATGAATAGCTTGAGAGTGGAAAATTTTCCAAGTCCCCCCCCCCCCCCGGGACTTCGTCAACCTCGGACCGCCTGCGCTCTCGCTCGCGGACACGAAAATTTTCTGAAAGTACTTCAACAAAATTTTTCAAAGTCCCCCCCCCCCTCTCCGTGACGTCATCAACCTTGAATCGCTCGCGCGACGAAAATTTTCTAAAAGTACCCTCAACAAAAAGGATAGCGGGTTCTCCGCTGAAAAAAATGAAAAACAGTATTTTTAGCCAGTTTGACTTTTTTATTCTTGCTTGTTGACTCGCTTACTTTGAAAAAAGGTCAAGAAAAGTCAAGTATTTTCAGAATTCCCTTTCAGTAGACACCCTGCAAGAAAAAGATTTTATTTCACCAAAGAATACCTAAAACAGAATGAACACGGAAAAATAAATGCATGGACTTCACCGCCGAATGAAACCGAAATGTGACTTAAACGCCCAAAAATTCCCAAAAAGCTGCTGGTAACGCGTGAAATAGCGATATTTTGCAAAATAGTACGGAAATATTGTGAGTTTCGAGAAAAATGGTCGTTTTTGGAAAATCTACAATTTTAAAAGGAATTGAATGTAATGCTTACGTTGCCTTGGGTAGAGCACTCGTTTTGAGGTTTATTGAGATCTCTCAAAACTAAGTATGAATGCCTGCGAAAATCATGATAATTGTTGTAATCGTTGCGAATGTTTCGAGGAAGAACGCGAAACTTTTCTACCATTTTTGTTTTGGTAATTATTGTTTTTACGTTCAAGATTTTGGAAAATACCGAATAATACCGAAAATAACATTTCAAAAAACCGAATTTTAATTTATTAGCACCGAAAAATCTCAACTCTAGCTATCACTCTCTCTAGAAGTTTGCCCACGTTATCTAGCAGGCAAAGAGGTCGATAAGAGGATGGCAGGCCAGATGGTTTATCCTTATCGATCTACGCCAGCCAGGCTTGAATTTACATTTTTATGGATACGCCTTAATATGTTTTTTTTTTGTTCTCTCTTCTAAAGCAAGGAGACTATTTATTTTTAAGAGCGCAATAATTAGAAGGGGGTATTTCATGATCTGTGAATCATCTTACTTGCAGGTATTGAAAATAGTGTTTCAAAATTGAAGGAAATATCTCGCAACAAGTTCTAATTTTGCAGCATTGCGCAGAACGATTCCAAACGTGTCCACTGTGATTCAGATTCCGAGAATCTTACAGGCACGATTGCACTTTTCATCATCGGTCTATTTGTGGCGCGTCTCGAATATACCGTGATACCTTAATCACTATTCATAAGTATTTAGAAAGGCGAACATGGTGCAGGCTTCGTGATTATCGCGTGTAATTAAAATCGCGTTCGAGCATTCGTGAAGCTTGCGTAATCTTGACTGTTGCAGATTTGTGAGTCCTGGTTTTTCATTGTCTTACAATGTCACGCGTCTAGGAGGGGCTTTGATGACGAAAATCTTAACTTTAAACTTCTTATGGTAATGCTCTTTTACCTCAAGTTCGCCTGCACTTTTCAATATCTCCTCGATTGATTTTAAACTTCTAGGAAAATCGCGAATTGAAAAATTTTTCTCAGTAGATGATTCTCTTGTTCTAGAACGCGTTTTTCTCGAAAAAGATATATAGTCGTCGGTATTATTTTTTTGATTCGGAGTCATATATGAGTCTTTAAAATGGTACTACAAAGGAAGAAGAAATACGTCAAACAGGAGGCAGAGCGCGATCATTAATAATTAGGAAAGGCACTGGGACGAAAACTATACTCACCCCTTCTTGAATACGTATTAAACGGTCTTCAATCTATTTCACGGTCCTCATTTTTAATGTATTAGACGTCTTGAAAAAATTGTTATTCTCTACAGTTCATAAGAGCGGAGTTGATAAGGTATGAATGCGTGATCCATGATGAAGTACGAACAAATGCGAGGGTTCTTAAGTGTGTAAGTTATTTCAATGTCATCTTACCCTCGTTTTTTTTTTTTTTTTTTTTTGTAATACTAAAGCTTTACAACGTGCTGCTTGACTAGGTGAGTGGACGAAACTCATTTTCTTGAAATCGTAAATTATTCGAAGAGAGGTGTTTTGTCGAGAATAATATTTGTTGAAAAATAACACGCTCGATTTCTGGTTATATACGACTCAAGTTGTACACCAGGAACTATGAAAAGAGTGAAAATTTATGATCTATAAACGCGACTGATTACTTTGTTCTCGCTGCTCTGGAAGGAAACGGATTTATGTTTTATTGATTTTACTGGCACATTTCTAGCTCGTTGAATATCACCTATACTACGTATGTAGCGTACTTTACCCGCCTACGAACTCGATTCCCTAATCCGAGAAATACCATCGGCAAGCGATACCCTTTTATTATATGTTTCAAATCAAGACGGCAGAAGTACGCGGAGAAAGTACTGTATACAGATCTTGCGAGAAGAAATATTATACTTGTATTTTGTACGCACAGGTGTTTCGAGATGATCGTGTTATCAGCGTCGAGTTTAATGAAGGAGAAGGGTACGAATAATACAATATTGTTGCACCGCTAGGTAATTAACCGGCACACATACAAATATATATGTATTCTTAATTCGGTTCGGGCGTGATTCATTTATCGCAATACGATAGTATTTTCTGCATTCCAATCGCACGTGGTTGTAATGTCGGGAATTTCATTATGTACAAGCCTGTCTGAGGAGATACGGGTACGAGAAAAGTTCTCTGTCGTAAATTTTTGATTCACGTGTCCGCAAACACGAAGATAATGTCGTGTTGTGGTTTGTAAATGCGTGTACGGAATAATTCGACGATCGTATACATACACCATTATTCATCCGTGGAGTAAGTATTTATACTCGGGAACGAGCCCGTTAGCCCGTGACTTTGTCGCCTACTCTTGTGGACTGTAATTAGAAAAATTTTTCGGACGAAGAAAATACTCGGAATGCTTGTGTAAATTCTTCCCTCGCTGTTGGAAGTACAATTGTTGATAAATGGCCTTCGTTTCTTCATCTGTGGTGTCTGCCTTCCAGTTGATTCTCGTTCAATTTTCTTGCCTCCGATGTTCCGCTGTCTCAAACTTTCTAGTTTTGATTTGTCCATGGGTATCTTATCTCTTGACAGGAAATCAGTTCAATGCAGGCCCGCAGCCAAGAAAAAGGGAATCTCCTAGTGCTATTGATATCATGAACTCTTTCAAGCCAAATAATAGAATTCTAAAAAAGAACATTACGTTGAATAGAGAAAAGGAGATGTGAGGAAATTCTGACCCCACTAAATTTCCATACAGTCCTCTCTGCGGAAGTATGAGAAGTTGTACCGCGGTCGAGGTCTGAGATTTCGGAGCTGAAGGCTCTCAAAAGCAGAGACCAGGAAAAATTCAAAACGAAGGACGTAAAATGGTTGAGATTCGTCCGAGGGGATCGAAATAAGATCGTAACGTGTTATCAGAAGCCTCGAGTAAATTCTTTTCTCACTTCTCCGTGAAAAAAATGGAATATTTTCGGAGCCTCTACTGGGGGCTGTTCCATTGATCCTCAAAAGAAACCATTATCGACTATGAATTCCACGGCTTTTAATAATCTTTCGCTGAACAACATCTGGGTGTCATAGAAAATTAGTATTGTTGGGATTATTCTCGACGGTACAGTGAAGCGGTGTAACTCGAACGAGCTAATTAATAAGGATTTACTTTTTTCTACCCTAATGCACTATTATTATTTTTACGAAAACCTTTTTTTTTTTTTTTTTCCTCCGCATTGATAAACTCAAATAATACGAAAGTGAACAAGTCAGAGCTTTTTATCATTTTCGTGCCCTTTATAACGACGAGTTTTTCCTTATTTCTGTTTGGAATAAGGATTAGCATGAGTCGTGAGCGACTGAGCCGTATGCCGCTTATTCTTCAGTCTAATATGCGAAAAAATATTACGAGAAGGGGATACGTGAAAAATAACACGCAAGGAAAAATCCTATATTTCTATGGTGTTCCATTTTTTTCTCGTCGAATTCAACATGTCGAGAAATTACAGGTGGTGAAATTGGAAGGTATGAATAGAATATAGGACGCATAATATTCGAGTAGAATTTAATCAAATTCGTCGTGTTCGATGAGTCGAATGAGCAAATATTGATATGGTGTACTCAGCTGTTGGTAACCGCAATACATCGCGGGGGAAATACTTTTTTTCTCTTCCCCCTAAATACGAATTTCACCGGCTGTGGAATTGATTGTGTCTCGATTGGACACTAGAGGGAAAAAGGATTAGAAAGACAGCGATCATACTATTGAGAGATGGAAAACGAAATGGGAACCGAAATATTTTTATTTGAGTATTATTTTAATAAAATACAGTATCTTGATTACTTTTACCGGGGACGGTAATCGAGGCATTAGAGGTAGAACAAAGCTTATAGGAGATCTGCTTATTTTTTCCATTGCTACCTTGATCAGTTCGGCTATAGAAGCAAATGGTTCATAATATATTACGAATGCATTGGAAACCACATTGCTAGATTTTTATCGATCCAGTCGTACAAATGAATATATTGAATGAGTTGTAAAGAATATTATTTCGTTTTTATCCAATTTGAATGCGTCCAAGTCTATGTGTAATGATGAGTATAGTTTCTGTATGATACTGTAACTGAGCGAGAAAACAACGCGATCTTTTTTAATTATAGTCTCGTGTAGAATAATTATCACTTGACTAATTCTTGAGGCCGTTTACGTTAATTGTGTATTAATTAATTAATAGATAATCATGCGTTGTTGGGAATGGCTGAATTTGAAATCGTATTCACGCACACATGAAAACCATGCCTTGCTGTTGTCTCGGCAGTCTGATGATGAATTTGCCATCGTAAAAAAGTGATTTTTGAGCAAGGACCGATTAGAAAATGACTGATCATTTAATGTGTTACGTATGGCTCTCCATTCACAAAAATCTTTTTTAAATTTATTTCTTCTGTTGAGGTCCATCTAATTTATTGTGTAACTTCTCACCAAGTGGTTATAACTTTGTGATTATAAGCTGTACACTCGCATGCATTTTGCATGATATTCCGTGTTCGCCTTCAGATTTCTGTTACGCTGTCCGCACCGCCCATAAACCTTACTTGTAAAAGTGACCTTGGATACTATTATGAATATTAATAATGCTATTATCGTAATTATCGCGTTTATTATGTTGAACTTCGCGATTTCGAAAGAATAAGTCATTCAAAACCAATATAAAACGTATTATAAAAAAAGAACGAAAGATAGAAGAGTATTCTACTAAGTATCATCTAAATTATCTGTGAGAAACGTTTATAGCATGGCTTCCTGTGTTGAAAGTATGAACAGGTTTTTTTTTCAACTTTGAATTTGAAAACACGAGTTTGAAACGTAACTCCTTATTAATGATCCCTAGTCGTGGACTCTAATTGTAACATAATGGCAACGAGAACCTCCCATAAGATCAGTGCTCATACTGAATATTTTGGTCATAATGCTTGTGTATTAAAAGTAATTTACGAGGTTTTGCAGGCGGTGAAGGGAGGCCTGTCAGCTAGTTAGCCTAGCAAAAAGTATACTCGTCGTCGTGGTCCTAATACAACCATTATCGATCTATTGCTTTCCTTCGCTGAGCCCATATATACCGATTTGGGGTATTATACTTTTGCCGCAGACTCCGCAAACAAAGGCTCTGTGTTGCGAGCTGTCTGCTTCCAGCAGGAAGAAGATATCGGTGTTATTATGACAAGCTGTCCTCCAGGTATTTCTGTCCTTGCAGATCTTCCAAACTCCGTCGAGGTTGCAGCCTTTGAGTGCAGCGTGTATGCTATCTTCGACTGCACCTTTTTTATTTTCTTATTCTGAGACCTCAGTACGGCACCCTCCCCCAGAGATCCGACTGGGGGATATTTTACTTCTGGAAATGGATTTCACGCTCGTAAGGTCCTTGTTGATTGCTGTAGATGTAAGAATCGGGTGATCATTTACTCATTGGGGCATTTCGTTTGTCTGACCTCATCCCGCATAGTGGCAAAATCAACTGACATCTGGCTGAATTCTGACAACCCACTCTGTCTAGGAGTACAGCGCAGGTGTGCAAGTCAAGGATACATGCAATATTTTGACATAGATAAGTGGTAGTGGTATGACTGCTCCTGGATGATGCAACGACGTTTGTGCAGTTTCTCCGTTAGTTGATACAGGTACGTATGGAGGACTTGTTGATGGCACCGATAGCTACAACGATCATGGTCTAGCTCCATTAACTCGAGTGTGGGACGCCGCCACACTTTGCCGTCGTTCCTAGGGTGGGTAAGCTGCATCAGTCCCTATCCCAGTATGTCTATCCGTCCCGGACCCGGAAAAGTCCCGGGATTCCGTAAAGTGGGTCTGGAAACCCGGAGTGCCCCGGAAGTCAGCTGGTTCAAACCGAGAAAAATTTTCTTTCCAAGTCTAATGGGTAAATTAATGGAAAAATTGATCTAATTTCTAACGTTCCGTGATTGAAAAAATTTCGTTTGAGCCTTTATAAATCCAATAAACCTAATAGCAGTCCAATATTCGAGAAATGGTCTAATGAACCCAATAAAAGTCCATTACTTGCATCTCTGGCCCAATGAAAAAATTGACATTTGAATTCCTGGGTGGAGTAGGATTTTTTTCTGTGATTTCGATGGTATTTTTCAAGGCGAATTTCTAAGTTCAGAGGAGGTCTGGACCCCTTGCTAAACCCCTTAAATTATGGTTTTGTGGAACACCCTTTAAGAGCCTTATGAACAGAGGCCGGATTTTTTGGTACCTAAAATAAAAGTTTCGGCATTATTCGGCATTTGGGAAAAAAAGAAAAAAAAAAAAAGCAGAAAACATGCGTTTTTCGTGCTTTTACAAGTTCACGATCAAAATTATTCAATTCACGACCAAAATTACGTGATTTTGACCAGAATAATCGATTTTCGGGGATTAAACTCACCAATAAAGAAAATCCTAGGCATTTTTCTTAATTTTTCAACATTAAACTAAGAATAATATTTTCAAAAAAAAACTGCCTGATTTTCACCATAATTGCTGAATTTTAATCAAAATGATTTTCAGCAATTATGGTGAAAATTGCACAGTTTTTTTTGAAAATATTTGTTTTTAGTTTAATGTTGAAAAATTAAAAATTTCGATTGAAAAATTCCTAGGATTTTTGCCTAATTTTCAGCATAATTTTCACCATAATTGCTGAATTTTAATCAAAATGATGAAAATTTAGACGATATTAAACAAAATGGTCTTTTTGGCCATATTCGGCTTTAAACCCCGTTTTCGGCATTTATTCAATCTGATTTTCAAGCTTTTCGGTCTTGGCAAAATGATTCGACAAATGCCTAGGAATCTTTTAACTTTGGTAGACATCCTACCAAGAAATCTTAGATTTCCATTTTCTGAGTCCAGTAGACACCGTGTCCGGTCTAGCGACGCCATTTCTCTGATTGTATCAAGTTCTTGCCCCTTTGCATCTTTTGTACCCTCTTCTGCCAATTGACCTAACTTCCAAGTTGGGATTAGGTTGAATGGCGGGTCAGGAGTGGAGGAGGCTTGTACTAGACTCAGAAGAGAGGAGGAACAAGTGGAATGATTGAAAGCGTGTACTATGTAGATATTCAGCTACAGCCTAGTCCATAAGTACACAAACTAGGCTAGAATTTCAACCCTCTGATGAAATCATAAAGTGGGCGTAAGTAATCCAAACCATGAAACACGACGTGAGACCAGAAGCCCGGACTGAAATTGGGAAAGTGCTGTTGGACATCAAAGAGGATATGTGCCAAACCTATGACAGAACGCAAGTAATGCAGAGGAAGGTCACAAATCTACAAAAGAAAATCCGACAGAACAACCTGATTTTGACAAAGGCGGACAAGGGCAGCACGGTAGTGGTAATGGAGGAGGAGGACTACACCTAAAAAGTGGAGTCGTACATCGCAGTTAATGGATACCAAGAGCTAGCAAGGGACCCAACACGGAAATACCAAGATGACCTGAAAGCTGTGTTGAAACGGAACAATGTACCCGGCAATGGAAGGACGCTTGAGATGAACCCGGTTGCACCAAAACTCAAGGGGCTTGTAAAACTCCACAAAGCGAACCGTCCGATGAGACCCCTGGTCAACAGCATTCAATCACCATGCTACAAGATAGCAAAGATCGTAGCCACATTCCTGAAAGAAAACTACCAGTTTGCACCCAGACGAAGTATCAGAAACAACGGAGAGCTGATTGAGCAACTGGACAAGTTGGAAATCAGGAGTAACGACAAGCTGATATCCTTTGATGTGACTAATATGTTTGGTACCATAACGAAGGAGGAACTTCTCACTCTGCTCAAAAACAACAGATACCATGGGAACCCCGATGGGTCGAAGTACGCCAACATAGTGGAGGAGATCTTGAGCCAGAATTACTGCCGCTTCAATAACAGGTTCTACAGTCAGGAAAGGGGACTTGCGATGGGATCACCGCTGTCACCAATACTGGCGGAGATATTCATGAATGATATGGAAAACAAGATATTGAAGTGTAGCCAGTTCAGAAACTCGATCAAACACTGGGCCAGATATGTAGATGATATCCTAATTGTGCGGTCGGGCACTGATAGACAGGTGGATCTATTCCTTTCAGAAATGAACGCGATGAATGAGAGCATCAAATTCACAGTGGAAAAAGGCAATGAGACCATCAACTATTTGGACCTTACACTCACAATGGAGAACAATAGGATAGAATACAAAATCTACGAGAAGCCGACGCATACTGACACCATCATCCCAAATGACTCCTACCACTACCCCAGGCACAAGTTAGCGGCAATCGAGAACTACTGCTATCGGGCAATTTCTACCCTTAAGAACAACAAAGAGAAGAGGAAAGAGATCGAGATAGTAAAGCAGATCGCAGAAGCCAATGGCTACCGCAGATGTGTGGTGGAGGGAGTCTCTGGGAAAATGGAAACAAAGAAAGAAACCCGTGATAGCATAGTGAGAAAGTACTCCGGATCGATACCATATATAGGAAAGTACACAAACAAGGTGGTATGGTGAAGAGAATCAGCAATGACCAGACGGAACAAAAGGACAAGGAAAGCTTGAGCGGAGTGTACAAGCTCAGTTGCGAACAGTGCGAGGGGATCTATATCGGTGAGACTGGGAGAAAGTTTGAGATCAGGAGAAAGGAGCACCAAACGTCGAGGGAGAAAGAAGATGGCAAGTCACTGTTTGGGAAACACTGTAACGAGGAAAACCACGATGGAGAGGGAATATTTGAAGTCATACACGTAGAGAATCGCACAAAGAGAAGAAAACTCTGGGAACAAATGGAGATTGCAAAAGCCAAAAGGAAGAAAGCCTGCCTCTTGAACAATGTAATCACATTTGACAGCGAAAAATTATTCGGCCTGGTGATTGGACGAGAGAAGAAGAACGGAACCAACCAATGAGACTGTAGGAATTCAGGTAGCTAATAGAAACGCAGCATTTAGAACAATAGATTGAACCAATCACAAAGCAGCATGTTTTAGCCAATAAGAACACAATGTCATATTGTAAGAATAAGTTTCTAAGAAGTGAACCAATCACAACACAGCATTGTTATAGCCAATAAGATCACAGTGTTATACTATAAAAACTCTTGGTGAAGGCCTTGTTCTCCAGTTGCGACACAACTGATGATGGGATAACACCCGAAAGTACTCTTGTATAAGGAACTATTAAAGTAGATTTGTACATTTTAAAAACCCTTTTTCAAGTGGGCGTGGCCTTGACCTACCTTAGGGACTTGCTGAGCCAATGTGTAACCTCTTAATTGTCCCGTATGAAGACATTTTCACGATCTTTGATTCGGAACTTGGAGCTCTTTTTTGTGTGTAAAGCTCATCTATGGTTGTCCTCAACAGGGTAGCTGCATTTTCAAAAACTTAAGATATGGTCAGTAGTGCTTGGGAAAGGGTTCTTTTAAACAGCCCCTTGAAGACGAGTTTTTTTCAGACAAACTTACCATTCAACCGTAGACTAAAATGTTGCTGTTCACTCCACGAATATTTTAATAAGTGTATTCTTACGATTAGTCGCGGCGTGTATTTTTTTGCAAATTTCTCGCTGCGGATTATCTTTTTGATATTACGTATTTGAGAAGTGTTGATTTCCAATAAATTTTGGTAGAAGATCCCATCAAACGCTGTCGCCACTTTTGAAAGATATATGAGACTCTTCGTGTGCTTTTCTTCCGTAGCGTGTAAGGATTTTTAAATCAAAGAAGTATAGAACGAAGAAACTCGTATCCGTATCTAATCTCTCAACCATAATTGTAGTGTGGTCCTCTTCGAGATTCGAATACGGTCTTTGTTCAGTGGCCAATTCATTATTTATAGAATACTCGCACCTTACTCGGTGCTAATTTTATGGTAGAAAAATAACGCGATGCTGGTGGTGGTACCAAGTATGATTCATTGGATCGTCATCTGTCTTTTGAGTGTGAAAACACGAGCAAGCGACGACAGAAAGTCGTTCAACCAAGTAGAGTAACGTGATTAAAACGACCGAGATGAAACAAGTCGATGATCAGAAATATTTTTAAAACTCACAAACATCATGTTTCCACGTGTATTTTGAATTAAAAATATAGAGAAACGAAAAAGTAAATCTACATTTTACTTTGAGGAGATGATGGAAGAAAGAATATATAAGACCGTAAATCATAATATTTATCTCTCGCAGAAGTCTCATACTCGTGTGTAAGGTATTTAGCGTGTCAAGGTTGGACGAAGGAATGACCAGAGGGAAAATTTGACCGATTAAAATATCGAGTTTACTCTAGAAATGCGCGGTACAATTCGAACCGAATCCACTTCCAGCGTATTTTTAAATGAATATCTATGTGTTCGGGATAATAAAAATATCCCATCGACTCTGAACTACTGTACGCGAACTTTTCTCGATGTGAAAAAGTTAGAAATAATGAAGAATTGGCCATAAAGACGTCTATACTCCTATGAAGAAGGAACTCCTAGAATATTGAGAAGAAAAAAAGAATTGAGCTACATGGTTCTGTAACTTTTCCATTATAGTGGAACGTGTACGAGTGAAGCGAGATGAATTATTACCGAAAAGTTTTTAAACGAACTGACGATTTTTTTTATTCGAAGCGTATTCGTGTACGTGGCCAAAACGTAAGAATAGGGTTGAAGTTTTTTCTCGAAATAAAGTCGTGTAAGAAAGAGGATTTACTCTCATCATTATTATTAGTTTGTTTGTACGTATATGTCGTTAGTTAAAACTTCAACGTTTCCAGGAAGCAGTTTATTGAAATGCGTTAAACTTTCTGAACATGTATTGTATTCGTTGACCGGCGCAAATGCACCGTATTACGAAGTTAAAAAAGAGGGGTTATTAAGAGAGCAAAACGAATATTTGATGCGACTCAAAATAGTACCAGAAATGGTGTTTTGTCAAGAGTTGATGGCCGTTCATCATCCTTTAGTAACCCTAATGTGGATGAAAGTTATTTATTACTGCAACAGGTGCGTTAATGGGACACTGAACCACGAAAGCGAGTGGACAGATACCGAGAAAAACTTTTTTAATAGGATGTGCAGACGTTTGACAAATGATGGAGTGTGGACGTCCTAGCACTATATGAAAATTAGTTGTGCCTATACGAGTAGAATTAACGAATCGAAATTCTCTCGTAAATTCGATAGAAGCATTTTTGAAGAACGCGCGCGATAAGAATGCTACAAAAAAAAGTTAGATTGTTGTTCGGAAAATTGAATCGCGTGGGGCCTATTATCTCGATTCTTTCGCCGGCCGAACCACTCAAATGACCGAAGAGTAAAAAGGGATAAATCCGCGAGCGAAAGTTTTCCGTTCCGGACGATATGTATCGCGGTGTCGGTGTATGTTGTATTTGTAGTTGTGTGCAATTGGAATTGAATTGACAACCCTGATTGGAAAAGAATTGTCGACGAGCGAGTATTGTGTGCAGTATAGGAGCACTCAAAGTTGAATTAGATTTAATCAGAAATCTACTCGATCGAAGTTGTAGAACGAGGAACGGAAGATATATACACGAATTTCGAAGTTGATTACGTCGAAGCCGTGTAACGCGATACTTTTTTCGTGTATACCAAGACCTTGGTCGGGAGGAATAATGTATGAAAAGAACTAGTGTATAGGATTACCGAAGAAGGGACAATTGATACAGAAGCGAGAAAGCTTCACGAAAAGCGGACAGGTGCTAAGAGAAGGCGACGGAGGGAGTGAGAATTTTTTTCTTCTTTGGATTTTATTTTTACGTCCTAGCGAAAATATGAAGGAGTATTTAATAACCGCACCGGTTACAGCTTCGCGAGATGAGTCCAAATTAGTTCCCAAAATAACGTATCGTATTTCGGTTTTCGGAACATTCACTAGTGCTTTACGAAGTTTCTCGAATGCGAACGTAATGAGGTAGTCGTATCTCCCGCTCGATTTTATAATCTATAAGATGGGAAATTGAAACTTCATTGAAGTTTAGAAGGCTGGAAATTACGAGAGGTCTATTGAATTGAAAATTTATGAGTTAGAATTTTTTTTTCGAAGTAACTCGGTGCCCTGAGGAAAGGGGATATATCAGCAATATTTATGCGCGTAATTATGTGTCTGTGAATATCAAGGGTGTATCTTGGAAAGGGGAGCACAGATTTACTGACTGGAAGAACTTTTGATGGATTGGTTGCATATAGAGCTTGCAATCGAAGGTCAAAAACACTGTAAGCTGACGGAGATTGTTGTTCTTCAATAAACCACAGACCGACGTCACGAGTTTCTGTACGATGGTCTGTAGATTTCCGTGACTCTATGACGCAAACAAAATATTATGGAAGTTAGTTTAGAAATGATGACCCGTCAGGAATGGTTCTTCGACCATCTCTCGCATAATAGATTACTTTTTCAAGTTTCGCCAAACAGGAGTAGAAGTTGTAATCGTTGTTTCCATCAGTGCCACCAAGAGAGAGGTGATCATTCAAAATTAGAAGCTAAGTAATTTTGAAAGTACCCACTCACGTGTTACTCTACAGGACGGCTCGCGATCAAAGATTAGCTATGAAAATATTTTTAGCGTCTTCTTATTAGTAAACAACGATGAGAAATTTATTAATTTTCCCTTTTTCTGTTCTGTTTGCAGGTATGTACCGACGATTGTAATTCGCGCGCAGAAAAATGAAATGAATATCGTGTTAATTTATTAATCCGAAAGTCTTATGCGCCCGGATCAGGTATGTAATTATCATTGAAAAATATAGAGGTGTGATTCGGCTCCGAAAATAGCGGTTCCTCTCCCGTTTGTCCGTAGCTGAGAGCGAAAATTGAGCGCCAGCTCTGAGGTCTGGCTCCAGGCTCTTTCGTAGCTGTTCAGATCTTTTAAAAGAGCCGGCCCTCCTGTTTACCAGCTTTCATAAATCATGTTCAGAATATGGGTAACGTGCAGGTAATAGAGGTGATTAATAATTATTAGGGGACAAAAAAAGAAAACACCACAATTATAATTCATGGATCACAAATCATTGAATCTGAAGGTGTGAACAACAAAACTGAAAAATCAGAATATCTGATAACTGAGTAATTACCAAATGATGAATAGAGCTTTGAATTTGTAATTGGCGATGACTGAGGAAAGAAAATAGCTGCATAAGAGGGTGATGAATCAATCGGCAGACAGAAGTTCACACTTATGTTTGTATGTTTTTTCTGATCGTAGCATAATCCTCTCACAAACCTTTATTGGCTATTGTTATCGCTGGTCAGTGGTCACATCCACTCCATATTACTTATATTTGATATGGACTGAAAAAGGTGATATGAACTTGAATTATAATTTGTAAACAAACGGTATTTTGTATGCAGCAAAATATGGATAATCATTATATGGCACTGCCAATCATGCGTGTAAAAAGGATCCATTACTCCTACGTGACCGTCAAGGGATAAGACCAACTAAATGATATATAGTAAAACTTGTCTAAAACGGAACTTGCATTAACCGGAAAACCTGCTATAACGGAAAAAAATCAAGTCTTCGGAACGAACAGTTTTCTCATGTAAAATGCATTGTATAAGACGGAAAATGGGTCAGACGGAAACCTGTCATAACAAAATCGGGTTTTGGGTCCCTAGAAGTCATTTTCACTATGTTTTCTACTGCATAAGACGGAAATTTGGCCACCCGTAATCTCATGTACGTACTTTCGAAATTTACCCAGGCTCATGCAGGTTCTAGTTGATGCCGTAGACACTGTACTATTGAGCTCTATACAAAGTAATGCTGTTCAAACTAATATTACTAAATACTTTTTGAAAATTAATGTATCGTAGTACGGTATATGCATGTATATACATTATGTACTAGAATATAAACCTCTGCATGCGGGTACATTCATTTTTTCTTTTTTTTTTTTGGCCACTTCATAAAACGGAAACCTGTCTTAACGGAAAATTTTACTCGGATCCAGAAAATTTCACTTAGACCTGTCGTGTTCCGTCTTAGTCAGGTTTTACTGTACTTAACGTTTAATTCAGTCTATTTCAACTTGTGTATAACTAAGGTCTATGGTGTACTTGCACATACAGACGCAGACTTGAAGGTACCCGTACTCAGCAGTCAGCTCTAGTAGTAAGGTTTCCCATTCAGCACACCTTTTGACCAAAAACAACCACCGAACAGCACTTTTTGGACATGTTCGATGTTGGTTGTTTGTGGTTCATTTTAATCAAGAAGTGTGCTGAACAGGCGATTTCATTGCCTAGAGCACCTTTTGGGAATTTTTTGGTTCATTTCGACCAATGTTGATGGTCATTTTTGGTTCATTTTGGTGAAAAAGTGTGCTTTACGGGCGACCTGACTACTAACACTCAAATAAACATTAAATAACGATTCGAATGAGTAACTATACAGAGCTAAAAGCTCAACCAATAGGTTGGCTGTAGAGCTCTCGCCAAAAACAGCGCTGGAGCCGAAAGAGCCGTGAACTCTTTTCCCAGAGTCGTTCTGCTTCAGCTCCAACTCTTGGCTCTTTCAATTGACTTCATCTCTCTGCTTTTTAGAAGCCGGCTCCAAGCTTCGGAGCCTAAAAACAGGGTGTCTATAAGTCATGAAAGTCATGAAAAAGTCATGAATTTTTGCCAGTGGTCATAAAAGTCATGGAAAAGTCATAAATTTTTGTTTATGGTTGTGAGATTCTTGCAAAATTATTCATCAGTCATTAAATAATGCCAAAAAATTACAGCGAATAAAAGTTGTTCAACAAATTGAGGAAAAATATCATGAAAATTGCTATGAAAACGTCATTAGAAAGTCATGAAAAAGTCATGAATTTTTGGATTGTAGATTTAGTAGACACCCTGAAAAATGACCGGCTCTTCCTCTCTAGAAGAATACAAAAGGTTGTAAGTTGAAGCTGACAGTGCAGGCTGGAGGAGTGATCAAATAATTGCATAATTTCTTGATTGAAAACTTGATTCAGGCCAAAAAACTGGAAATTTTCCCGTTCCTATAACTAGGAGCTGAGAATTTTCCAAGCCTCTCAAAGGATTCAGCCATTCTCTTTGTTATTCTTCAGTTGCAATTTTTTCAAGTTCCTTAATGAGGTTGCGCTCCTGTTTTGTTGACGCCACATCAGGCCCCTCTTCCTGAAGATTAGCAGTAGCTGTCTCTCTCTCTCTCTCCCCCCCTCCGTTCTTCAGTTGAAGTTTCTTGAAGGCTATCAATATCGTCATACTCTTATGCAACCTGCAGACTTCACGACCTCTTCCGGGTCAACCATCTCTCGCCTCTTGTCTTAATTTTCTGAAGTCCCTTTACATCCCCCCTTTTCAGGGATTAAGGCTAAAAAATTTCTCTTTCCACATTAGGTCAGGTTTCCGGACAAACAGACAAACGTGGATATTTTTGAAGATACACCTTTGGAAAAAATTAAAGTCGGCTCTTAGAAATTTCTGATTTTGTTGAGACAATGAATGAAACACGTCCCGAAAAGTAATCTTTCGTAATAATCAAATTTGTTGAGGCACTGTGGATGACAAACTCATGCAGTATTTTTACAATTGAAGTGCTTCTCCCTAAATTCCTGAGTAATAAGCACAGGTTTTAGGTGTCATCTTTGTTCATTCCATTTCTCGAGGCGACACCCATTTCAACATTCGCCCAATGAAGTGATCACTGTTCAGTAACACCAGTGTCTAATCTATACTTCGCATAAAAACGATCAAAATTGCCATAAGCTAGCTTACGAAAAGCCGTCCTCGAGACGAATACTGAATTTCAAGAACGAATAATTCGTTCGAACAATCTCTAGTAGCGAATATAAACTTCTATTCAGAAATCTACTGTGTGTTCGGTATGATATTGAGTTACAGAACGGAAGAAAGTTGAAAAAAATACTATTTGAGAGCCTTTAGGACAGGCTTAGACGTCGTTTTCTAAAAGAAAAGTTTTCTTCGCCTTTCCTGGTGTAAAAACCTCTTACGGAAATCTTTTTCAAGTTTCACGGTCGAAACATAGAAAATTTTTGTACGTGTTCTGTTCGCCGGTAGAAATATTAACGAACACTTCTTAAGGGTGAGAAAGAAACGAGAACGTCTAGGGAAAACATTATCGTAGTATTGCGTGTTTTGATAAGCTAAGTTTATTTGATGGTCTCTTATATTCGTGCTTTCGACAGCTCGACAAATTTAATTCGATAAGAGTTTTTTTTTTTTTTTTTCTTTCCCAAGATTGATATTGAAGTGTATGACTCATCGTCAAATGAAAAGACGAGGAAAATGATATCATATTACTTTGCTATACGAACATGTATTAATCAATAAAATAGTTTGCACAAGTTAGAAATATAGCGCGTGAGTCATTTTAATTGAGAGTTGTGTATATCTTCCTTGTGAGGGGAGACGATAAAAAAAAACTTGGTTCAATAAGAGCGAGAAAATGGTGTGTCTTCATTATTGTGGGTGGAAAATTGAACACGATTATTGCCTACGATTTGAAATGATACGAGAATTACCCGTCATTTTTCCTCGGTGTTATGCTAAAAAATATTACCCATCATTATAATAAAAGAATGAATTATCGTTTCCGCTGACGAGGGGGTAGTGATCACGCCTAATGTTCGTATGCTCGTACATCTAGAGACTCCTATCAGCTGGCCTCTTTAAAATACCGACAAAAATTGTTGGATATGTTAATTCTAAAATTTATATGTACGATGCACGTAATTCGACCTGTATCGAGCATCAAATTTTCCGTCTGAATGATGTGCTTACGGAGTCGAAACCGGTTGCCTGTACGCTAGGAGTGATCCCTCTCATAAATTCTGCGGAATGACTTCGGCTTTAATGGGTTCGCCTCAAACGGCGCGGCGAGAGCTGCTTCGTACTATCGTTATCAGTGTGCTGGTTCGCATTTATTATTTTGATGATAAATATAAATAAAATCCATATAATACTTTTAGGTACGCTAAATTTCTTTATTTTTATTTATTTATTTTTTTGCACGTATCTGGATCGTCAACCATTCGCTGGAATGCGAGAGTATTTATCCTATTTTTTATCTAGCGTGCACGTGTGTGTATTTGGGTGAGCCGCCGCCATGGAATCTAATTAATTAACTACCTTCGTACGAATATTTCCGAGAACCTCTCTGTCGTATCGGTATTTTTATTATATTAACGCGTTAATCGCGATGATCCGTGGTCATTCGCGTTATCAAAGGAACCTCCGCAGACTATAGGGTAGCGAGCACCTGCATTTCTATAACGCCGCAATGAGGGGACATCGAATAGAAGAAAAGAAATGAAAGTGCAGGAAACTAGTCATTCTACCGTCAGCTGCTAATTCCAAAACAGCTCTAATTTGACACGAGTGCGAAATGGGAATATTACTGGTATTGTAGAATTTTATGGGGCCGAGGGAGACCCTATTTTCACGCCGCTAGAAAGAAGTCATGTAAGAAGACGTGTACAGTCTGCGACGCGGAATAACGGATTATGATAATAAAATTTACGCTTTGAAAGTGTAAGAAGAAAGAGGCATTTTACGAAAGCGCTCGCGTCAGCACGATACGCCAAGATTATTCGGATGCAGGGAAAATGAATAGTTCGTGGAAGATTTTTGGACCGGAAAAATACGAAAAAAACAAAGAGGTTAGAAGATTTAGTGAGTAGGGCGGTTGAATTTAATTATCAGACGGAGTTACAGTTCTTACGTTTTGATATTAGAAAGGGGGAAAATTAGTGGTAAGCCATATGGATGTACGGCTCTCGACGAGAACCACCCGTAATGGGGAACGACGGGAACGCGTAAAACTATTCGTATTTATAGGGAAACGAAAACTCTTGATAATTATGATTATTAATTGAGAAAGAATGGTTGTGTGTACGGTTTGTCAGTGTAATCGTAAATGCTTGACTGCGATGTACCGCTGATAACCGGTATATGGAGAAAATTTAATTAATTAGGAATTTGGGTGGCGAGTTCGACATGCAATACCTAGTACGCGCAATGACTATAATTGAATGAACGTTTTTCTCATTTTACTGAAGGAAATGTGTACAACAACATGAAGCAGGCCTATGGTATGAACGAAAAACGATATTGTTTCCTACTATATTTATGAAGAAGGGTAAAGGTTACGCATCTGTTCTATATTCTTCTATTAGTAAAAAGTTCATCTATGTACGCTATGCCTAGCCGAGGGAAAAATTGTATGTAGTTAGAAGTTCATATGAGATATTATTTTCAACTAGAAGTTGATCCACGTTTGTTTTTGTATTTCTGATTGCATTGGAATTTTGCCTGATATCTATACAGACGTAGCAACCAGAGAGAGGACCAATGTGAGTCCAGTTAGAAAATTGTGGAAGATCTGAGTTGGAAAATCTGTAATTTCAATGAGTTTTTCCATAATTTTACAAACTCACGAAGAAAAAACTCACGAATTGTAAAATTTGCCTCCCCTACCTTCCTTCAGTAGCCGAGCCGCCTCTGTGTGCAAATAAAGATTTGAAGAACGTCATCGAAATTTTCATCCTTTTCTACATACTAAATGCTTGTTATTTTACTATACCTGTGATGAGGGTTTCTAATTGGTTTCAGAAGTATGGCTCCTCATTTTCATCTAATGTGGACGCTAGCTCCGGAAACATGTCTCAACTATCCTGAGGAGGAGACAGGATAGGTGTCCGTACTTGTATATTGACAAACCAAGTGAGGCGAAGCATCCCTTCTCCTGCTAATGCCAGTTTAGATCCTTTGGGGTAGCTTAATATTTACTAATGATTGCCCAGTCTGTGACGTTAGCAAAATGTAGGTCATTATCGATTAAGTTCCAAGGCTTAACGCCAAGGAGCTTTCCGCACTAGTCTAATTAGCTTACACTCACTAGTTAGGCTGTACTGTACACCCGAACGCCCTCAATGCTAGAATGAGGGCTAGGGTTCAACAAATGTCTAATATTGAGGAGCTAATGAATTGAGGTTTATTGTCGAAATAGTGTTTTCGAATTATTCATATTTTCCTCATGTCGGGAGGGAGGATGAAACTCACGTCTTCTGTAACAGAGTCAAACGAGGAGTGGCGGGGGCTTGTTTTATGAGTCATGTGGGATCTGAAAAATGTAGATTATGACGTCACAAGGTCCACCCCTCAAGCTGTATATGGGGGGGGGGGGGGGGCTTGAAAAAGTTTTGAGCTCCGAGCAATTTCCCAATGTGGAAAAAATGTACCCTAATCTGACTTGATAGGAGTAGAAATAGGAGATGGACTCAGATACATCGTAACCTAACGTGACAGCTGGACAAAGCTTTACCTAACCTAACTAGTAGAGGGTGGGGATTTGAAAATATTTAGGGAGTTGATATTTTCTAAGTCCAGGAAGCTAGACTTGAAAAAATTTTGACTGTCAAACTAGTCATATAATATATGTGAGGTTGGAATTTAGAAAAATTCCAAGTAGGTGAGTTTTTGAGGCGTATAGCGCACAGCAAATTTTTCGAAATAACCCCCATAGAACAGGTTTTTTATTGGAAGGGAGATTTACAGTCAGAATTTTTAACCCTCTGATGACGTTATTGAGCATTTATAGCCTCGGCCTACTTTTCAAGATTTGAAAAATCCGAACTTTTGATTACCGTACTAGTATAATACCTAGACCAAAGAGTCATTACAAATATACTTATTGGGCTAAGATGTTAATGAGTTTTTCCTCCATACTGTTGCGAAAGAAGATTAGGAAATATAAATGTCTAAGTAACACAATCACATTAATTTTTATGTATTTTTAGTAAAAAGAACGCGTTTCGGGTACTACAAGTATGTTCAGGTAATTGAAAGTATTTGGAGGCTGAGGTCTTAGAATAGACTTTTCTAGACTTTTCTTGCTTAGGCCATATGTAGGTTGAAAAGACAGGCTAACTTTGGGAATTTTGTATTAGTTTGTGTTGTTTTGAGAAACATAGTTCATCTGATGACTTTGTAGGGTGTGCAGTTCGTGATATCATCAGAGAAACTTCTGGTATGAAAACATACCTACTTCATATGCGAGTAGCAAGGCTACTATACGCTACAAGTTTCATGTGCACAAAGAGCAGACGTAGAATTTGGACTTCTGAAGTTACTTACCTATTAATGGAACTCATATTTAGTGAGTAAGGTGTAAGTAGAGCACTAACATTGAAAAAGTTTTCCAAATGTACAATTCTACTTTATTAGCGACACAACTCATGATGCGATAACACCCACGAGTACTCGTGTAAAAGCAACTAATAAAGTAGAATTGTACATTCGGAAAACTTTTTCAATTACTTACCTATGTTAGGGGAAACCGCTTGCAAGATAAGAGGATGTAGAGAAGGTAGCTGGTCTAGTGTGACGTTATCAGGGGAATTTCCATCGCGTCCTGATCATCATATAAAATTGGCTTACATCTCTTCTCATCGATCTCACCATATTATAGACAAGTCATGTAAAAGTCATGAAAGGGCCTGACGAAATCGTTTAACTCGCAAATTTGGACGTCTGATTTTTTCAGATTCAGAGGAATCCTCTTCGCGTTTTGTCAGGCTTCTTGTAAGTAACTAAAGTCCCAACCTGTTCCTACTTTCTCTTTCTTCTTTCAACTTTCCCACTGAATTGAACGACCACTGGGGTTTTAGGATATCCATCTTGGATGGTAGACTTCCTCTTCATAAGCCATGACTGAAATGCGATTCGGTATTGAGAAGTGAACAGCCACCAACAGGTAGTGGATTTGACATGCAATATCCAGTTCGCGTATAGTGGCTATGATTGAGCCAACGTTTTTTTAATTTCGCTGAAGAAAACGAACGTGATGTAAAACGAAAAATAATATGTTTTCTTCAGTCTTTGTGAGAAAGGGTAAAGGTTACGCATGTGTTTCGTACTAAGAAATAGCATTCAGCAATTTTTTCTATCAGTATGAATTTCTTCTATGTGTACGATGTGGCATAGCCGAGTATATAATATTATGGTAATAAGAAACTCGGTCGGCCATAATGTAGAATGCGGACATGAGCGTGACAGCGTATACTCGTATATGGAGAAAATGTAGAGACTCTCTTTCCTTCTCATCTAATATTGTGATAGCGGATCGCAATATAATAATAATTTGGCGGAAATTCATTACGCGGAAACTTTTCGCATAAATCTCGGTTTTGTATAGGATTAACGTGTACGAGGTAAAGCCGTGTTCAAATTTTTTCTCAGACACAATATTTCTAGTCAGCTCGACTGTCGAAGCTCGAAAACTTCGTCTTCGTTCCCTCCACGCGAAAACTTTTTTAAATTTGATTCTTATACGCAGTTCGTGGAGACGCGTTTTCTGGATTTTGTGCGAAATTACCAATTTTAGTGAACCAGAAAGACGAACGTGATCCCAACCTCGGCACCACAATTACGTACAATTCGTGCTGGTGGAAAGTACATAACGGATGTATAAGGGGAACAGATTTTTTAATTCGAAGAAGGATGATGCAAAAAAAAGAGGAAATATTTTGGATACGAGCCGGGCTGTTCGTTCTAAGGAGCGTGTAAAGCACAAGGGTTGCGAATGTTGCGAGATAAATTTTTTATTAGAGTATTTTTAAATCTGACAAGGGTCGTGTAGAGCTCCATTTTGGCGTAGGTAGGCTAGAAATTCAAGACAAGATAACAGATCTGTATAATGCGAACGCGTATAATCTTAGAGAAGTCGTCTTCATATTTTGTAATTACATGAAAATATATTCGAAAACGGCAAATAAATCACATTTTCTTGCACGTACGATTCTTCGCGTGTATATTAAGGCTAGGTCTTGGGTGAGAGTTCGAGATTGGAGAGTGGTATTCTGTGCACCTTTTACACTCGAATTGCTGTATTCGTGTTCATTCGGCTCGTGGAAAATGTATTCCCTGTAGGTTAAAATGCCGCGATGGTGATTTCATTCGTGTGTTGGGAAATACAACTAGTTGGAATCCTAAGAAATATTGTAGAAGAATCGAGAATATCCTTCTCGGTCACTTCTCGCCTTTCTTAAGTCAATTTTCGTTATAATTTCATCAACTTTGTAATGTTGAAACGTGAGTGGAAATTGGAAAATTATAATTCGCTTTCCTGTTTGATAAAGAAGTCGAGATATACTCTTGGGTTTTTGTGTATTGTCGTCAGTTTGGGTCGTATGTTGCTTCGACTGGGGCCGATTATTGTACATCTTCTTTATTTGAAAAATAAGACGGAAGAGAACCAGAGAATTTTGATTAGAATTAAGAAAACGAAAAAGGGGTTTTTCAATTGTACAAATCTACTTTATTAGTTGCTTATACAAGAGTACTTTCGGGTGTTATCCCATCATCAGTTGTGTCGCAACTGGAGAACAAGGCTTTAACCATGAGTTTTTATAGTATAACACTATGATCTTATTGGCTATAACAATGCTGTGTTGTGATTGGTTCACTTCTTAGAAACTTATTCTTACAATAATATGACATTGTGTTCTTATTGGCTAAAATATACAGCTTTGTGATTGGTTCAATCTATTGTTCTTAATGCTGCGTTTCTATTGGCTACCTGGATTCCTGCCGTCTCATTGGTTGGTTTCGTTCTTCTTCTCTCGTCCAATCACCAGGCCGAATAATTATTCGCTGTCAAATGTGATTACATTGTTCAAGAGGCAGGCTTTCTTCCTTTCGGCTTTTGCAATCTCCATTTGTTCCCAGAGTTTTCTTCTCTTTGTGCGATTCTCTACGTGTATGACTTCAAATATTCCCTCTCCATCGTGGTTTCCCTCGTTACAGTGTTTCCCAAACAGTGACTTGCCATCTTCTTTCTCCCTCGACGTTTTGTGCTCTTTTCTCCTGATCTCAACTTTCTCTCAGTCTCACCAATATAGATCCCCTCGCACTGTTCACAACTGAGCTTGTACAGTCCGCTCAAGCTTTCCTTTTCCTTTTGTTCCGTCTGGTCATTGCTGATTCTCTTCACCATGGGTTGGTTATTCTGGATACCCACATTCACATCGTAGCCATTGAATGCCTTTATCACCTTGTTTGTGTACTTTCCTATATATGGTATCGATCCGGAGTACTTTCTCACTATGCTATCATGGGTTTCTTTCTTTGTTTCCATTTTCCCAAAGACTCCCTCCACCACCCGTCTGCGGTAGCCATTGGCTTCTGCGATCTGCTTTACTATCTCGATCTCTTTCCTCTTCTCTTCGTTGTTCTTGAGGACAGAAATTGCCCGATAGCAGTAGTTCTGGATTGCCGCTAACTTGTGCCTGGGGTGGTGGTAGGAGTCATTTGGAATGATGGTGTCAGTATGCGTCGGCTTCCTGTAGATTTTGTATTCTACCCTATTGTTCTCCATTGTGAGTATAAGGTCCAAATAGTCGATGGTCTCATTGCCTTTTTCCACTGTGAATTTGATGTTCTCATTCATCGCGTTCATTTCTGAAAGGAATAGATCCACCTGTCTATCAGTGCCTGACCACACAATTAGGATATCATCTACATATCTGGCCGAGTGTTTGATCGAGTTTCTGAACTTGCTACCCTTCAATATCTTGTTTTCCATATCATTCATGAATATCTCCGCCAGTATTGGTGACGGCGGTGATCCCATCGCAAGTCCCCTTTCCTCACTGTAGAACCTGTTATTGAAGCGGCAGTAATTCTGGCTCAAGATCTCCTCCACTATATTGGCGTACTTCGACCCATCGGAGTTCCCATGGTATCTGTTGTTTTTGAGCAGAGTGAGAAGTTCCTCCTTCGGTATGGTACCAAACATATTAGTCACATCAAAGGATATCAGCTTGTCGTTACTCCTGATTTCCAACTTGTCCAGTTGCTCAAGCAGCTCTCCGTTGTTTCTGATACTTCGTCTGGGTGCAAACTGGTAGTTTTCTTTCAGGAATGTGGCTACGATCTTTGCTATCTTGTAGCATGGTGATTGAATGCTGTTGACCAGGGGTCTCATCGGACGGTTCGCTTTGTGGAGTTTTACAAGCCCTTTGAGTTTTGGTGCAACCGGGTTCATCTCAAGCGTCCTTCCATTGCCGGGTACATTGTTCCGTTTCAACACAGCTTTCAGGTCATCTTGGTATTTCCGTGTTGGGTCCCTTGCTAGCTCTTGGTATCCATTAACTGCGATGTACGACTCCACTTTTTAGGTGTAGTCCTCCTCCTCCATTACCACTACCGTGCTGCCCTTGTCCGCCTTTGTCAAAATCAGGTTGTTCTGTCGGATTTTCTTTTGTAGATTTGTGACCTTCCTCTGCATTACTTGCGTTCTGTCATAGGTTTGGCACATATCCTCTTTGATGTCCAACAGTACTTTCCCAATTTTAGTCTGGGCTTCTGGTCTCAAGTCGTGTTCCATGGTTTGGATTACTTGTTCGCAGCTAATGGCCATGCTTTCAAGCCCAAACTGGTTCAGCCTCTCTGGCTGCACGTACTTGATGCCTTTGTCCAGCAGTCTTCTTTCTTCTTGTATGAAGGTGACGCTTGATAGGTTCTCGGTTCTGGGAGCAAATTTGTGCTCAACTCTCGCTGTCTCTTCCTTTCTTTCTTCTTTCTTCCGGGTCAGTTCGGCAAGCTTCTTCTTGATCTGTTTTGTTTGAACTTCCACTCGTTTTTCCACATAGTCTTCTCCTTTCTTCCCCTCTTCTCCTTTTTCAAACATCATTTCTTTGACTTCTTGCGGGTGGATAACCTGGACAGATGGAAATATTGATCATGCAGTAGACCATTCAGCCTTGTGATTTTCTTGTAGAGTTCTCCAATTTCGTTCTTCACTCTCAATCTTTCAGCTTGCATCTTGGTGCGTTTCACTGCTGCGCTGTTTCCTGGTAGCCTGATAGTCGCATACTTGGGAATAATGCCTCGTCTCAAGCAGTCGTTATTGCTCTACTTACACCTCACTCACTCAGTATGAGTTCCGATAAGAATTAAGAAACTCAGATGTTTTAAAGGTGTTAGACTTGTATTGGAAGATTTCACCGCCCTCCACCTGTTCTCCCAGCTAAGTCCAGTACCGAAAGATGTTTGGAAAACCATTTTAAATATTAAATTTTAGGAAAGAATCATGCTTGGGAAAATGTTCTGATAGTTGTGTGACAAGAGGATCTGAGATTCAAAATGATTTCAAACAGGAAAATTTGAAGTCCTTCACATTGTGCGTAAAAGAAATGGAAAATGAAGGTACCGAAAATTAATTTGATCTAAATTGATCATTATTAAACTTACGTAATTGTTTACCGTCCTTTCCTTCTGAATCTTCCCTCGACCTATAAGATCTCCGTTTGTTTGAAATTGAAATTGTATCATTCCATGTTTACGTGCTCAAATAAAGCACTTTTCATGTTCTTTTCCTCCTCTGGGGCACTCAATTTGTGTTGTCGACGCGCTTCTTCTGCGATGTAGATTTTATAACAACTGGATCAAGAGATCGTATCCGCCAAACCGAAGTTTATTCCCTTCTCCAAACTGTTTTTCATTTTTGAATCTCCTTGTTGGTTGCGTGGTTCACGAAGGAGATGCGAATTTCATCAATCCAGAGGAGAGGATGGTGCAGAAAAACTTCTCGTTACTATGATTTTTGGCCCTTCAGCGAAAATTAGGTATTCCTGATGACGTAGTTTGGATGATCATTTTCACGACAATCAAGGAACTGCTAGAGTTCTTAATACAAGTGTGGATCAAATTAATCAGTGTGTTGAACTTTATCCTGAACTATGATCCTGTTGCAGGTGGTAGGTTTCTTGTGTCGTTCGAAACCACCTCTCCCATCCTCCTAATTGATGATGGAAATCGATATTATTTTCTTTCTCTTTGGAGGATTTTAGGTGTCTGTATATTCGTTCATAAGTGTTAGGAGGTCATGAAATTGTTTGTGTGCGTAATCAAACTATCGTCTACTTATTTCATCATCACATTCACAAATACCGAAGCATATTTTGATGTGAATTCAAGCGAGAGAAGGATTTGTTTACATCGTATACCTCTAGACTAGAGTTTACACCTCCATAATGTAGCCTCAGGGGCTTGAAAGTATGAGAAGGTGATAACCGTACCGTGTCTCAGAGCAATAGGTGAGTTACAGGTTGGTGGTACCAAGTCTGAATGCGAGAGCTTGAATGTCATTCATGGAAGACACGGAAGCAAGTTCGATAGCGTAAACTGAGTAAAAGCATCTTAGTAAATCACGAAGTGGCTAAGTATGAAATGGCCGTAGTTTCACGTAGGAAACCTGGACGTCCTCGATTGAATAGTTTCTCGTTGTTATAGAGAGAAACCCGAACCGCAAATTTGCTGAAATTCCTATAGCCGTTTTTCTACACTTTTGATTCTTTCCCTTTGATCTGGATTTCTACCCGAATCATTAAAAGACTATGTGACGAATTGGTTGTTACAAATATCGGGGGAAAGAAAACGCAGGAACTGTAAAGACTGCGTCACGTTCTTTCGCTCAGGTTATTCTTCTATAATAGTCGATTCTTTAAAAGAAGTTCAGTATTCACGTTCGAGTGTGGTAAATTTATTATAGATGACCTTTTCGCGATTGTTTTCCGGGCATTAGTCCCGAAGATGAACGCAGTTATGTTGACATGGGTGCGTGATCTCCACCCATCGAGCCGAAGTCCATTAATGTACAATTTTTCAGAAATTATTTAGACACGTATATGTTATAACCTTTTATCCCCTCGCTGGCGAGAGGCGTTTATTTCACGTTCGGTGGGTTGTTGGTTAGAGAAAGATTCAGAGGCGTTTCTAGCTGTCGCGTAATAAGATAATAATACTAATAGTGCACGCGATGGTTTTCTTTATGCAATTCCGTCTTCTTTTTTTTTTTTTTGTTCTATCCAGCAGGTCTCCATCGAGCGTGCATTTATTACGTGGTCGCAAAATTGACTACACAGTAGCGCAATGACGCGAAATTTGCTGCTGCATCTCGCGATGATGACGACGACCTTGAATCCGATCGGAGCACGCATTTCCCACGGACTGCGAAACGAAATGCGCGCCTGAAATTATTTATTATTTATTTACGCATCATGCTTCTTCGTTACCCGGAGCTCAATTGCGAAGAAGCGAGGAGGCAATTTTTTTTACTTTCATTCCCCAACGGTAGTCGAGAACGCTTCCAGACTTCACGCTATTCTTGATTGAACGAACGCTCGAATGAAGAGGAAGAGAAAATTGCGAACCATTAGGTGCCCTGATGGCCAGTATTCTCTCGAGGTTTGAAAGTAGACGTGTACATTTCGTAAATCACATCCGAGCTATGAAAATTGTGCTGAGTCGGCGGCAGTCTACGGTTATTCAATCGTAAATATTTTGTGTATCGCATTGTAGAGAAATGTTACCAAATTAAAACAGCACGAATCGTGACATATCTGCAACGAAAGAAGTATAATAACATATTGTACGAGCTGAGTTTTACGGATAAGAAATCGCTTACTCTGTCTGGAGATATCGTCGCGTGCGTCCGACCGCAGTTGCGCGGGTAAGAAAACTTCGTCGTCCCCATTATATGCGTCGTCATAGGATTTGAAACAATAGATGGTGACTGGCAAAAATTTCAACTGTTAGAGAATGGTTTAATTTATGCTCTACATACTTTAAAGTTTCCTTCCTCCGACGATTTACTGTTGAGCTGACTCAGAGAGAACGTTCACCGTAAATATGGTCGAGAGTGCGGCATTGTCGGGAAATATCCTGTTCTGTATAGATGGAGGCGTAGGTGTTGCTCGCGGGACGATCTTGAATAATAGAAGTTTCTGGAGCTCGTTCGTGCTCTCAGATTTCGAAGATGGAGAAAACGATAGCGAGAGTGTGATGCTACAGGTGTCCGAATACGTGTGAAGATCGTGCAAAGTGGAGTTCTTTGAATAAAAAAATCTGTATTCATTTACGCGAGTACACCGCGATGTATACTTATATATACCTAGTCGTAAATTATATTGTGTATTATGAAGAGTGTGTTTGTTGAAGTGAGTAGGTATTGGAGTTGGTAGGAAGACACGTGTATAGCCGGTGCGCGGATTAGAGTTTTGTCATTTCTTTGTATGAGAAGGTTTATAGATGAGGTGCCGTGAGCGAGATGCGGGTCTACACTCACGAATTTTATAGCCTCTATAATGCGGAGAGGATACCTACTTATACAGTATACGTTATGATTACGATGTACTGATTAGTATGATGGTTATTTTTTGAGGCGTGAAAAACCTCAGAGCCAACCGACAAAATGCATATCGAGCGATCTTCAACGGCGTATCTATCGAGTCGAGTTTCGGTACGACCAGCTTTCATTGTTTTTTTTTTTTTTTTTTTTCTTTATCAAACCTCTCTCGTTCTGGAGGGCTCATCTTTGTGTAAATAATTACGTCATAATTGGTGTCAACATTCTACGAATGTTTGGAATAGCGTTAAATTATCGTTGAAAACTAGTCCAGAGTGAACGCTCGTTGAAGGAATAAAAAAGTCGATAAAATTTAGATATCGGAATAGGTGTACAAGTAATTTAGAGTCGATTTATGCATGTTGATAGCGCGCTGCACAATACCGTCGATATCAGCTTTTTATTTCAGTTTTTACGAGCCACATGACTCCGATAATCTGAACCCTTGGCTGCGGAAAATGTGCACGTCTATGGTATTTATTATACGCTCGATAGTGTTTTGAATTTTGTTCTCGGTATTGTTTCATTATATGATTATCGTCTCATTTAGTCGGTTTTTTTCTTTTCTTTCATTTTTTTTTTAGTACTCGATTCCTAACATTATCGTTTGATCAGAGAGCACCGTTCATGATTAGTATGAACTTGACTCGAGTGGCCTGACAGAGCTCAAACGAATTTGCTGTTCGTATGACTCACCCCGATAAACCAAATCGATCAAATATCGCAATCAATTTCGAGTAAAAATATCGACTAAAAATAGACCGATGAGGTTGCGAGAAGAAATTGTTAATAAACTTATAAATCAATTTTTATGGTCGATTTACTTCCGCTCTTCTTGACCATATTCAGGCCAGATTTCGACCACCTTATTTACCGAAAATTCGACTGATAGAATCGGTCAATTTTTAGGTTATGTAGATATTATAAAATGGTCTATCCTGAGTAATAGATCAAATTTTGACCATCTTTAATGCAAAAAAAAAAAAAAAATCTATTTAGAAGCAATGCAGACCGTTCAAGATCCCCATGATTAGACCACTTTCAAAACGGTCGATTTGGTTGGGCAATGATACAGACAATATAAAAATAGTCTGTTGAAGTCTATATTCAAGCGATATTAACAGACCACTACAAGTAGACCACCTGTAACAGAAAAGATCGATCGATTTCTGGACGATAGAGACGCCATAAAACGGTCTTTAGTTAGGTAATATTAACAGACCACTGTATCTAGACCACTTTCGACAGGAAGAACCAGTCTATATCTGGTAAGTAGGGAAGGGATAAATATGCATTTGCATATTTTTTTGCCTACTTGTTAGCTGAAATCTGATCAATTTCTTTCATGTTTTATGGCTTTTGGGGTACCCCCCCAAAATTTGGAAATGCATATTTTTGCATATTTGAAAATAACTGCATATTTCTGCATATTTACACAATTTTGACCCTAAATAATGCTAAAATACCACAACTTTTCGAAATGCACTCGAGGAAGGACAGAAATGACGGAGAAAAAATAACAATCACAGAAGGACAGGGACAGGGTGGACTTATTGGAAAGCGATTGAGGTAAACTCGGCGTCTTTTTGTAAGTTAGTAATTGTAACATGCTGGAGTATGCTTTTCAAGAGTATCCATGTACTTTGATTTCAGAGACATATTGGCAAAAAATACGGCGCTAGAACTAATTCGAAGCATTTCAAAGTATATAGACGACTGGGAATCCCCTGATGTAGATCTCACTCTCTATTCGCCGGGAGAATTGGCGATGTTACAATACATTCCACTGACTTCCTGCGATCTTAAACGCACTTTCTCTTCATATAAACAAATATTTCGAGATAATAGAAAGAAATTTCTTTTTGAAAATTTGAAAAAATACATTTTTGTTCAAATAAATAAACTTTTGGGCTCCTCTAAAAAAGAAAATTCTGTGTAACGATCGCAAACTTTATGATTAAGTCCTTTTTTATGATGACAATAAATGCATATATTTGCATATTTGATTGACAATAAATGCATATGTTGGCAAAATAATTGCATATTTATCCCTTCCCTACTGATAAGGTTAGCGATCTCTTTAGCAGGGTTTTATTGAGACGAGTTTGATTTTGATCTGCGAGTTTGAAAGCAACATGACTGTTGATTCATTCCTAGGTATGTCTGACCAGAAATCAACTGGAAATTTTGGTAAAAATTTAGTGGTTGGGTGGTTTGCCCGAGAATACTCATTTTAGGCCAAAAAACAGAGTAAAAATATTGCTGTTGGGGACAAATCGACTGAAAATGGACCAAGATATTTCCTAGGGATATCTGACCACAAATCGGATGGAAATTTTGGTTGAAATTTAGTGGCTGCGCAGCTCGCGCGAGGATACGCACTTTAGACCAAAGAAGAAAGTAAAAGTATAGATGGATGTGTTGAAGACAAATCGATCGACTTCTCCCTGAATATCTGCCTAGAAATCGACGAAAAATCTTAGTCAAAATTGAGTTATACAATATCAATTTTAGACTAAAAACCGAGGAAAAATTTCAGTCTGTATTGACAGTATAACGACCAAAAATAGACTGAAATGTATATCCCACACGATGATCGCAAATTAACTTAGAAATGATCTGAATTTAGTAGGAATAATAACTGAAGTTGATAGTCAAAATTTGATCAATTGATTTCAGAAATTTATTAAAAATCAGGACGTCTATCGGTCAAGTAAGTCAAGTAAATCAAGTAAAAGTCAAGTAAACAAGTAAAAGTCAAGTATCTTCATCAACGGTCAAGTAAAAATGGGAAAAATGACAAAAACTTTTGAAAAAAGCAAAAATAAAAAGAACTTACGGGTTTTCTAACGGATTTAAACGAGGGGTTGTGGGAAACCTGATTTTTGAGGCACGTCGGATCTGAAAAATGTAGATTGTAACGTCACAGCCCCCGCCAAGCTATATATGATAGGAGGAAGACTTAGAAAGACTTCAAAGGCCTGAACTTTGGAACAATATATCAGAGTGTCTATCAGGTCAACTAAGGCAACTAAGTCAATTAAAGTCAACTTTTTTGAAACATGGTCAACTAAGTCAAGTGAAGTCAACTTTTCTATCCGTAGGCCAACTAAAAAGTCCAAAAATGCATAATTTTGTGTAAAGATTGTTTTTCACCTGTCTTCCTATGTGCACAATATCAAGGTATTCGCATGAGGATGCAAATGTAGGTAGCACTAGAGTCGTGTCCGAAAAGGTGATGCGGCAAAAATGCCATAAGCACGTATGAAACTAAATTAGGCTATATCTATGTCAATATTGAAAAATACAAAAAAGTAGTAAGAGCATTTTTCCATCATTTTCATACATAGAATAACATGAAAAAAGAAAAAATTGAAATTTCAAGAATTTTCTGAAACATCACCATTTCGGGCTGTTTCCAAAAATGGCCACCACAGTTTTGATAGAGGGCGCCTACTTTGCATCCTCATGCAAATAATCAACAAACTTCTGACTTTTAAAATGACACTTCTCTCAATTAAATATTAATTTTTGCAAACGAATAAAAAAATACCGAAATTACGATATCAGTCTGGAGGGGGGATATTTTTTAGGGTCAAATAAAATATCGAAAAAAAGGTCAACTAATATCAACTATTTCCATTTTTCAATTCTGGTAGACACCCTGTATATAAGAAGGGGACTTGGAAAAAAACTGATCTATCACGTCGTCAGATTGTGACGTCATAAGGCTGACCTATGACGTCATCGAGCTGTGACGTTACAGGCCCCGCCCCGAAGTATATATGATGGGAGGGGATATGGAGGGGATTTGAAAAATTGCCGAGCTCCGAGCTTTGCCGGATGGCGGACGTTTTTTGTGGACCCCCCTCACGATAAAAGAGGTTGCCTGTTGAAACAGTATTTTTAATCAATTTGACTTTTTTTTTTTTTTTTCCTTTAGCGGGAAAACTGTTTTATCAGGAATTTTTTGGAAAAAATGTCCGCTGTCCGGCTGGCCGGCAAAGCTCGGAGCTCGAAAATGTTCTAAGTGCCCCTCCAAGTCGCTCTTCTATCATAAATTATAACTTGTGGGCGGGGCCTGTGACGTCACTGTTTGATAAGTCATAGGTCAGCCTTGTGACGTCACAATCTGATGACGTCATAGATCAATTTTTTTCAATTTCCCCACCTATTATGTGTACTGTAGCTACAAACTCCAGGACTGTGACGTCACAATTTGATAACTTCATAGGTCAGCCTTGTGACATCACTCTCTACATTTTTCAGATCCCACGTGCCCCATAAAACAGGTTTCTGCCACCCCCTCGTTTAACTTCGTTCAAGAACCCGTGAGTTTTTTTTTCTTGCTCGTTAACTCGCTCACTTTCTAAAAAGGTCAAGTAAATGTCAAGTATTTTCAGAATTTCTTTTCAGTAGACATCCTGAAAATTGACCATTTTCTGATAGTACAACAATATTATTGATCTATATTCAGCTGTATGACCAAAAACCGAGCAACATCGACCAAATAGTGATGGTCGATTTTAGTTTATCGGGTACGGTGACTATATTTGTTGGAAATTTGAAAGCGTCTCGAATAATCTGTTCAACTCAACAGTCAGAGGAATAATAGAAGTTAAGATGAGAACTGTTCGGTTTACTGCAGCTGAGATCATCGTCGCTGTGCTGGAAGTTTACGAGTACATAGTAGGTTGAGGAAACGTGAAGGTCGAGTTTTTTTTTTTCAATTTTGAGAAATATAAAGAGGACTGGTGCAAGATACGCCAACCCAGTGGTTTTGGCCCACGAAACAGCGAGCTTAAAATTTTACTTCCTCCACTGTCTTTTACCATCTCCGCTCCCATCCTCATAACAAACAAGAGACCTGTATTAGATTATATTGAAATCAAAATGATATTTTTTTTATTATTCCCCTACTCCGGGAGTCATTTTTTTTAATTATGCAAGTCTTCAATTTCCTTTTTATCTCAATTATTACGTATTTTCACCGAGGTACCGTTTTTTGTTGGAATACGAGTATACGACGTTTTTGAAGACTCGGAGGGAATATTGGCCGATTATTCCATCGGTAATGAACTTCAGACCAGAAATGAGAACGTGGTCGATTGTTTGCTGACATATTGTTTGAGGTTACTGTATATTTATGTTATTCGTTGCTCTCCCACGATCAATCTGTGCGCACGTGCGTCTTCATTTTCTCAAACCTTGACCTATATGTAAATCACATCGGAAATCTTTCTTTGTTACGATTTTTGTGGTCTTCCTCTTTCATGAATTTAACATCTTTCAAAATGTTAGCTGAATATCATTTCTGAGAATTTCTGAATAATATTGCTTGTAGATATTCTGTGTGAAATCTACAGTATTGGAGAAGTGCTTTTATCAGTCGAAGAAAGTTCCCTAAGTCTCGAGTTTCAGCATTTCTTTTCATGTTGCAACTTTCGTCTGGCTTTAGTTCATTTGAAGGTTGATGGTTCTACAGTCCCGACTACTCGATGATCCTCCTCTGCCCGGTAACGTTCGCTTTTTAATTCAAAGTAATGATTTTATTGATTGTACCTTCGTATGTCTGCAAGTTTTGGACTGACCTTTCTTCAACTTCGATTACAATCACGCAACCTTAGCAAGCATTGATTATGAACATCGTATGAGAAAAACAAGTGGTAAGAAGGTTTCAACCCCCAAGTTTAGACGTTATGTATGGGGTAGCATGAAGGCGACGGGTACGCGCGGTATGTGCGTGCAGACAGTTTAATATTTATTTATAGTTATGTCGTCGTCAATTTAGATTTGTGTAATTGGTATAAAGTGCGCTTAACAACTATGGGGGGATAGTTTTCGTTTTGTACTCTATACCATTAGTCTTTATTACATTCAGGCAGACTTCGCGATCAGTTCTCACACACGATGTGAGACGGTGCGAAAGTGTGTACCGAGGGTACGCGATCTCTTTTCATTATATTCGCGCTATTAACGATGTAGAAAAAACAACCCTCGCCCGCGTCTTCTTGTACGATTGGTGAACGTGTCCCGGCAAAATAGTAACGTTTAATGTATTAATGGCTTCATTTGTAAGAGTTCTATGCGCGAAAAGCGAAGGGCTTCTTGTATCTATTAGATTGAATGTCAGAACTTGTTTGCAATGGTTAAAGAGAAAGCGAGATCAATTTTTCTGAAGAAAACCAGGAAACTGCGCCGAGCTTGGTGAAGCCTCGATGATTTCTTGTATACTGTATGTAGGGTTTCTGAGTAACCCGGCGAGAGTGTATGTCTGCGTCGTTTTCATGACTCGAGAGAGGTCGCCAAAAAGAGGTAATTTTATAACTTAATTTTCGATGAGAACGGATTTATCGTCGAACCGATGAACCGTGTGTCCTAAAAATTGGAAAGCTCGGAACGTCGCCGTGGCGCCGCCAGAGCAACGTCCTTCTTCGATTTTTTTCTTCAACTTTTTAATGCACAGCATAATTTGCTCTTCTTTAGTGGTATACTATCCAGATACGTGTTCCGATTAGAACGCTTCGAACGGGTACATTGTTCGTAATACTATTCATGAGTTGTCTTCACGGTAAACTAGAAAAATAAAAGAGCTTTGGAATCCTCTTTATTCCTTATACGTGTGTGTGTGTGAGAGAGTAATGTAGACCAGAATTGTGTACGTAGTCGGGTGCCAAACAGGTCAAAGTTATATCGAGTATTAACGCAGAAGCGGCTGCTGCGAGCGTGCAAGGTGGGGCGGTGGTCAGCGCGAAGAAAGAGATTCAATAACATCTGGCAACTGTCATAATTTTCTAGCCGTGAGCCTGTATCATAGGCTGTAGTCGAAAATGTATTCCTTTCACAGTGCGTGTTTATTTATTTATTTTATTCGTATGTAAAATAATTACGAGGAGTTAGCATTTTGATGAGGTCTAAAATTATACGAACGCTCAATTTTATGATGGAAGATCTATCAGCAATGCTGGTTTATCACCCGGTTCGTATCAGCTAACGAAGGAGCATTTTGGTTGTTGTTGTTAGAAATTGAGAAGAAATGAAATTAATTCTTTTGCGTGGGGTGTCCAATAGCACGGTCACGTTCTTGAGTTTCGGGTCGAACGATTTATCATAACCTTGTTGAAAAAACTCGAATAATTTATTTTCTGAGAAAACTGCGTAGCTGGAAGGCTATCTAGAGAATGAATTGATGAAAAATCAGAATCAATTGATCTCGATCTTCGCTCGGAAAGTTTATTCGTGTGACTTGTGGAAGATATGTGTGATCGCGCTTTCTTTTTCCTCATCATTTATTTTCTTAAAGTCACAGAGAAATTAATTCATTGCGCGTTTCCAAATTTAGACGTCACATGGAAGGTACTGTTGAAATTTTGAAACTTTGAAATCGAATTTAGGAATCTGAGTTGAGGAGTTATGATTTTTCGGACCAAGAAGAAAATTTAATGAATTACGAGAAAATGGCATTTGGTCATCAAGCTAAGCTAGAGAGAGAGAGAAAATAAGATGAATGATTTAAAGAGGATTAAATTAAAATGAAATATATTTGTAGAGTCTTGACAACTGTGTAAGAACTACATTACCTTTTGGAAAAATTTACGACCTTGAGTGGGTATGGTGAAAAACACTTTTCTCTCTGTTCGTGACGTCTCTGACACGCGTGGTATCGAATGAATGTCGACCCCTTAGAGGACGCCAAATTAAAATATACGAGTAGTACGTATGAGAATTATTTTACAAATGAAACAGTGACGAGTTTTCGATCTGAGTGGGCAAGGGAACAAGATATGTGAGTTGACGGAAATTTTTTCTAAAAAGTTGGGTCTTGATTCCCGATGCCCAAAAAGTAAGTTTTCGCGCACTGGAAGTAGAGCATCGTCAAACCTTTGGAACGACTTGGTTTCCTATCGATCTGGCGCGAAGATGGTGTTAGGCGCCGAAAACGTCACAAGAATAAAAATTGAGTAGGGACCTTCAACGGGGATTTTTTTGAAGAATTCTGTTTGTATTGGTTCCTAAACTGAATCGTAAGATCTGTTTCCTTTCGGTACTGCTTCTGAGGAGCAATTGCCGGATCCGGGTCCTTTCGGTTCTGTACCACAGCCCATATTTATTTTTTCAATGGATTACGCTTCTAAAGACCATTCACCAGTTCCATTTCCCTTTGGTTCCGCTCTCCAAGAAGCAATCGCCGGATCTTCTTGTTTTTTTGGTTCCTGCACTTCTAAGAAAAAATCGCCGGATCCGCTTCTTTCGCTTCTGAGGACTATTTTCCGGGTCCACTTCCTTTTGGTTCTGCTTCCAAGAAAGAAAGAAAATGTGGTAGGCGATTTTAAACTAGGCTTTAAGCGGAGTGCTTTGCAGTTCGATACAAGATGTGAGGAACGAAATTCACTTCGGATCATTCATTTGATGCTGTGTGTATTCAACTTGTATCTCGGATTGACTCTGTTTTTGTCCCTACTAGTTATTGGTTAAGTCAGTTTCTAGAAAATGTACTATCAGAATCAGTGAGCGCCAGTGTCGTCGTATGAGGAATGAAATAATGTGCCACTTATTGAGAGATCAATGTACCACAGCCCATATTTATTAACAGGGAACCTGTTTTATCGGGGGGGTAAACTGAAGGAAAATGACGGGCGCCGGCCGCCGTCCGGCAAGAAAAAGGGACTTAGAAAAATTTTGATGAAGTGATAGGAGGGGGACTTATCCTCTCTGCTTCATGCAGTATATTATACTAGGTTTATACTACGTATTATACTAGGCGTATACTAGGTCCAAGCCTCCTTTATACTAGGTCTAGGCATCCTTCATACCATAAGCTTACAAGATCTTTATCAATAGCTTATACTAGCAGTTTGTCCTAGCTGTCTTAGGCTTCCTGTATACTATAGGTCTAGGAGGTCTGTATTAGTGGTTTTATTAGCTCTGTGACGTCATTAGATCGTGTGACGTCATCAGATTATGACGTCATCAAATCGTCAAGGTCTTCGACCATATACTGATGGACATGCCATACTGATAAGAACGTGAAGCCAAACAAATCGATTTTGAGAAGTGACGAAAAGTGGCCCTTGATTACGAGCTTATTTCGAGCAAGAAAATGATGTTTCCAGTTTTTTTTAACGGAAATTAACAAGTAGACAACAATTATGCATAAATCACGTAAAAATCTTGGTTGATTTTGGTAAAAATGTGAAATTGAAAAAAAAACGGGAAGTGTTATTCTCATGATGATAACAAAGTGCCACTTTTCGGTGTTTCTCGTTTTCGATTTCTTATCAGTATGGCATGTCCATCAGTATATGGTCGAAGGTCAAGGTGGTGAGGAACAAAGTTCACTCTACTTGAGACGACAAAAAGCAAAAAATGACACTCACATGATCACTCTCATAAAACAGGTTCCCTGTTTGCCTCAATTAACAGAGTTAATGAAGGCAATTCCGAGCAGCTAACTGTGTGGGCTGCGAGTTTTTTTTTTCAATGGATTACGCTTCTGAGGACCATTTGCCGGATCCGCTTCTTCTTGGTCCCCTTTCCGAGGAACATCGGCCGAATCCGCTTTTAGTTCCGAATTCCGGATAGTGATTCCGGTTCGCAGCCTTTACCTTGAGTGTTTGCTGTTCGGATGGTCATTGGCAATGGGATGGGTTCGAACTTTCTCACCTAAACCCTCGATGCGCTTTTGGTTGGATTACTCCAAGGTAGTGAACCTTAGTCGGAACTAAACTTTCAAGCGTTATCAGACGGAATCAATTTCACAAGTATGCCTCTTGGACCATTGTAAATCTTTACTTCACTACATTTTTTTCAATAAAAAACTCCTGATGCTCACTTTACTTTCGTTCGCTCATTATTTTCATAGAGAAAGGGTCAGTCCTCTGACAGGGCTGTGTATCCTCAAACAAAATTTTGAGACGCCTTTGCTTCCTAGAGCCTCTATCACACTTCAGTATTTGACTGTATCAAGAGCTTTCGTATAGTCAATCAGGATGTCTACCAGGTCAACTAAGTCAATTAAAGTCAACTTTTTTGAAACATGGTCAACTAAGTCAAGTAAAGTCAACTTTTCTATCCGTAGGTCAACTAAAAAGTCCAAAAATGCATAATTTTGTGTAAAGAATGTTTTTCGCATGTCTTCCTATATGCACAATATGAAGGTATGATCAACAAACTTCTGACTTTTAAAGTGACACTTTTCTCAATTAAATATTAATTCTTGCAAACGAATGAAAAAATGCCGAAATTACGATATTAGTTTGAAGGGGGGGTCTGATATTTTTTAGGGTCAAATAAAATATCGAAAAAAGGTCAACTAATGTCAACTATTTCCATTTTTCAATTCTGGTAGACACCCTGTCAATGAATAGCAGGTGAAGATCTTTATCTTGCCAAAGTCTGGCCTAGGCTAATTGGTCGATAGTTCTCAATCCCATATTCATTATCAACTTTTTTCGGGCGCCTCATGATGCTCGGATCTGTTCCAATCTCCTTTCAAAAGCTTCAAATATCTCCTGTGAAATGATATTGGGATATTGCTCAGCCTTATGCGTCTATCAATCAAGAGTTTATGAATCTTAATCATGACGCTTATCTTTTCCTTCAGACATCCTAAGAATGGCTGAAGCTGAACAAAATTTCTTCATGGCGAAATCAATGGAGTATCTAGGTTGGTCTCGCGACAGATTGAGCAGGCCCAAACGATTTGTAGTCTGTTGAATAGAAAGAAATGCAAAAAATGATTTTTGAAACAACCTCAACTTCCATTTTATTCTGACGGGGTCCCTTTATCTTTCAAAGCCTGACTCTTCTCTGAGTATTCCGCTAATACTTGTGCGAGGCAGAGCGCGGAAATCTGGCTCGCCTCTAGTGGTAACTTCTGCAAACTGATCAATTTTTGAAATTTTTCTTCAAAGCAAGAATTGAATTGAGATGTAATATCTCGGAATTTGACAAATATCCCGGATGTTCTATTAATAAAGGCAAACTATTTCTTTCTGCGTTTGATAAATCGGTCGACGTCATACATCCTCCAACAGCAAACAAAATGAAACGGAAGGGCACTTTCGTTCAGTTCTCCGAATGGTGTATCATGAAAATGTTGAATGACAGCTTACGTTTCATTCACCTCGAGATAAATTCGTAGTACGAAGTTTAAACAATTCGACGCGTCATCAAATAAATATCCTTCTCGATTTCCAATCTACAAGAAATAGTGACACATGGTAGAGTTATATACGCACCCCGAAACCCGATGATAATTCCTCGCAGCGGTACCACAGTCGTTATCTTCAATCAGACTTGTCAAAAACATATGGAATACTGTTTTCGTTTTCAACAGTCTTACGTAACTGAGTCGTTAAGACGTGTGTAAACAGATGTAAGAAAACGCCAGAGCAAAAGAAACGAGGAAAAAATACAACCGAAGAAAGAAAAATATATTGAAGAAAAAAGCTTATATATATGCTCGTATTATCTGCGTCGCACTGAAATCCTCCTTGATGGTTAATGTACGAGTGAGGAAGTTTGATCAAATAATACACGTTTATTTTCGAGACGAGGCGCATTCATTTTAAAAGCTCCGAAGTCAATAGAAAATGACGCGATGATGACTGGACATTAAGTCATTACGACCGCATATTATTAGACGCTATTGTGAATCCTCAACAACACAGGTTTCTATTTAATTGCAATTAAAAAGATTCGCAATTCACTGTCATCAACGCAGCCACTGCTAACAGTTGGATTCACGTCGAGAAACAAAGTGAAGGTGAGTAAATAATTTCGATTCAGTAGTCGAGTATTTTCCGACTTCGATAGGAGAGTATAGCTGCGGCGCCATAAAACGAAAGCTCTTTCGTCACTGCTCTACTCTGTAATGCAATAATCGTGCCGCCTCAAACTGCCAATTCACGACGAAACAAACTTTGGACCATCAACTCGACTGTTCTCCTTCGTCGCGCATTAGTTGTATGAAGAAAGTAAAACGCAAAGTGGTTTCCGGTGTTCAGTCTGGGAAATTAGAGGGCTAGCAGGACACAACAACAGTAAATTGAATGAAAATGTGCTGTACCGCAGTACTTGAATGGAATAACATCAACTTATACGATAACGATAACAACCGAACCTAAAACGAGCAACGTCACTTTTTTTCCCGTATTGAAAGGCTTCTCATAAATGTTCGCCGCCGCCGCTGCCGCCTGGCTAAGACCGCTACTGTAAAATTTATGAGATTTTAATTTATCCGCTGTCGATACCGAATTTCTCCGACAGCCGTACAGAAAACTAACGCTGCGGAACTCATTATTATAGCCGTTAGAATGTTAACGTATCCATTTTTTTCCACTCGAAGTACAAATAATAACTATACTTCATCCACGTCATCGCAGAAGCATCGAGCAATTCGATACTATAGTTTTCAACGGCCAACACTTACTTTTCCCCTTGAAAATTCAGAAGTATGAAAGAACAACATTAGGGCTATTCTGTTTGCGTTGATTGAAGTCCCATTAGGAGAAATTTGATACCGTCCCTCATATTAACATCAACCGGGTCGAGAAACTCAGCGAGGATGAGCAAAAGATGAACATCGTGATTCATGACATAATCATTAATACATGCTTCCGAAGGCTCTGCTCTCCCCCCATTGATGACTAAATTCCATCAAAATACGTGTAGGTTGAATTTTGATGTAATGGTTGAAACTTTTCGTGCGAGTCTGTGTACGCATATGCACCTTAGCCCTTCCTTCCTGCTTGTGATAATCGACCAGAACGTTACAACGCCGGGGTCTCCGAATAATTTCGAATGAAGGACAGAAGAGGGAAAACAGCTGACCTTGAGGGATGTGAGGGGGCTGCCGTGATCAAAGAGTGGAACTTGGAAACTGTGCAATAAAGAAAGATAGCCGAGTTCTGTGAGGAACTTCAAAAAAACTCAGGCCTCAAACTATACAAAGGAAAGGGGACGAAACAATTGTAGCGGTGGAGAGCAGAGTAAATCAACCTGTCTAGAATTCGCAGTAAGAAAGACGGAGACCACATTACTGACGACCCGTCGAAAGTTCAATTTACTCACCGTTGGCAATCACGATCAAGCTGACGACATAGTTCTCTTCTCAGCTAACAAAAACCTTTCGCTCGCGGCCAATCGAACCCAATGTGCTATTAATCAAATTGCAGTTAACGCAAAAAAGCTGAATCTTACCTTCTCTTCTGCTAAACCAGCTACGATGGTTTTCTCTCTTAAATCCTATAACCCTACAAATGCAATACTAACTATTTACAATGACCCACTTCCTATAGTGTCGACCATGGAATATCTTGGCATTACTCTTGACCCCAAATTACTTTGGAATCGTCATATTTCCAAGCTCATTTCAAAAGGTGGCCCCTATATAAACCTCCTAAAAATGCTATCCCCTACTCGTTGGGGTGATGACCCAGTAATATTAACACTATTCTATAAGGCAATAATCCGCTCTAAACTAGACTATGGCTCTACACTTTACGGTTCCGCTAGCAAAATTCATCTGAACAAACTTGAGATCTTTCAAAACAAATGTATTCGTCTTATAATAGGAGCCCTAAACTCCACTTCCATTCCAGCTCTCTGCGCAGAAACTGGTTTAATGCCTCTTCATTATCGTCGAAACTATCTAACTGACAGATTTTTAATCCGTAGTATCACATATCATAACTCAATACTCACTGAGAATATCTCATACCTCCTTCACCATTGGAGATTTGTCTTTTGGCGACTTCCTCTAATGTGCAAAAGAGCTATCATTGTCTTTCGGTTTCAGAACATCATAATTAATCTTCCATCCTACCACCTCTCGTCCTTCTCATTTCAGGAACTTTTCAAACATATAAAAATTCATAAACTTTCCAAAAATCCGAACTTCACTTCTCAAGAACTTTTCGAATCGTACATCCAACAACACTTTCCTCTACATACGCAGATTTTCACTGACGGCTCTAAGGATCATGAAGGTGTCGGTATGGCCTTCTGGATCCCTTCAATGCTTCTTCATTGCTCTCTTGCATTACCACCTTTCTCATCCATTTTTCATGCAGAACAGATGGCCATTTTCCAAGCTCTTTATTATATTAAACAAAACTTCCAAATGGGACATTTTCTAATAATTTCTGATTCTCTCTCCGCTCTTCAATCTCTTTCTTCCGTTCCTTTTCGCATAAATCCATCCTTAGCTCTATCAATTAAATCCTTAATCCATTCTCGATCCCCCATCAAAATTGATTTCCTCTGGATCCCCGCTTATGCGGGAATTACTAACAATGAAATTACAGACGAGAAAGCTAAATTAGCACGTCTATCTCAGGTCTCATCAAATCTTCTTCCCATGTCAGAATTGTATTCGCTCACTAAACGCTCCACACGGGATGACTGGTCTCTAAATTATTCAAATTCATTTAACAATCAAAATTCTCACTATTTACTTGTGCAACCCTTTCTTCCGACATCTCCTTGGTTTCAGAAATTTCACGACATCTCTCGTTCTCTCATTGTCAAAATCAGCCGTCTTCGCTTCGGACATAATCGTCTCCCTGTCCACCTCAAACGCATAAATCTCATAGAATCTGACGCGTGCTTCTTCCATTTAGATAACCCTTTAAAAGCCAACATCAACCACTACTTTTTTGAATGCTTAGAATTACCAAATTTAAGACAAAAACTCTATTGAGAATGTATGAATTTAAATTTTCCAACCCCTCTCCGAGCTATTGACCTTCTCTCATCCGAAGAATTATCAATTTTCCCTCATATCTTTCATTTCCTTAAACATCTTCCGGAATCCATCACAATTTGGCTTACATAATTCATAACAAATTTGTTGAACGAGGTAAGGCCTAGTTGCCATCCTCCCAACACCCTGTTTATTTTTATTTTATTTTATTTATTAATTATATTTTGTATTTTTGTATTTTTTTTTCTCCTTCTAAATTTCTGTAATTTTGTTTTTCTCTTCCTTGTTTTGTAATGTTTCTCTTTTTATTTTTATTTTTTATTTTGTTTATTTTTTCATTTTTTTAATTATTTTCACAATAAAGGGTGCATAAAAAAAAAGAAAAAAAAAGATGGTTATGAAGTATCTGGGCATCTGGTTTGATTCAAAGCTGAGCTCCAGGCACCATTCCCTCTTGGCAGCGGAAAAGGCGGTATAATAGTGACCTATTCAAGCCGCCTAATGATGAGCCTCCCAGGGCCGAGGGAAGCAAGAAGGATCATGGTGTACAACGCCTTGTCGATCCTCCCGTACGGTGCCCCAGTATGGGCCGACTTCATGAGGATGGCGCACAGAAGGAAAGAGATGGAAAATATCCAACGAAGAGTTGCGCTAAGGTGTGTTAGTGCCTACCGCACATTCACTACCAATCGGGTCCATGGTAAGGAGAGAGCGGTAGTATTCAAAGGAGAAAAAATCAACGACTCATCAACAGGCTTATGGGTCAAGCAGGAGGCGAGACGCTCCTTACTTGAGAAATGGAAAGCGAGGATTGCTCAGAGCGAGCTATTCAGTACCTATATGGACGACGCATGTGTAAATGCGACTTTGATGAACCATGGTCAGCTGAACTTTCACCTGCTTCAACAAGTTCCTTTCGTGAGAAGCTGAGGAAGGTTGAGCAGGCATCGTGATGGACCACAGTACACCTCATCTGAGTGTGAGGCGTGGGGGCGTGAGAGGGGTAAGTTTATTAGGTCTTTGCAAAAGATTGGAGTCGATAAAGCGCTTTCTTTGAGTAGCTCGTTGGAAACATGCCAAGTTCTAAAGAAGCATAGAAACAGTTATCTGCATTTGCAGCCATGGTGACAAAGAAGAAAACAGACACAAAATGGAATAGGCAAATGTAGAACCACGTTACCAGTGTAGTTTCCGCAGGTGGACAACACACTCTGCAGAGAGAAGACGAAGCATATGGTCATGTTGAAAGAAGAAGAGAAGTTGAACCCTAAGGTCTGTCTGTTGTGAGCGTTGGTTAGTGTGCATGGGCGCACTACAACTTGACGGTCGCCAAGAAGAGGAATTTCGCCGAGGAGATTCCACCGAAATTATACCCTTGGAAGTACTCAAAATTTTGTATGAGCTCCACGAGGGAGGGTGAGCGGCTGCACATACGACAAGCAAATACAAAATAAGAAACAAAGTCAAGAGCACAAGGAAGAGATGTAGTTTCACTCATTATTGTATGAAAGAACAGTGAGGAACAAAACAACAAAAATACTTAATATCTTAGAGCACATCGTGAGACTTAACAATTTTTTGTAAAAACTTACAGTCTATGATCATTCAATCGGTCCCCAGATCGACGGTCCCAAAGGAGGGTTTCTCACGACGTACTTCTTAATTTGCATTTAGTATTAATCCATCAAAAGTGTCATTTTTCCATCTCATCTACTTTGGAGGATTAAATATCAGTCGAGTGCTTCCTCATTCTTACCTGCATTACGCGTATTATTTAGGTATTCGTTATTTGATCGGAAAGTGTACGATTTAGTTCAGCTGGCACTAATAACAGGTGAATTCCCGTACGTGGAAAAATACGTTGGACATGAGCTTCGAGGGTGAAAAAAATACAAGGTGCGAAACAAACGCATGGCGCAAGGGATGCACTATTATGTGGCTTTTAGTTGACCAATACATGGACTAAAAAATCCTGTTTTCCGTCTAATATGGATGTACCTAATTCTTCTAGGCTGGGCGGATAAAATAGTCGTAAGAATATGGGAACCATTGAGAGGTCTCGCAGGTGTGTGTTCGCTTCGCGATACGAATAAAACAAACATTGTCATTTTTTTCTTCTCTATATTTATTCAATAATAACGGGAATACGATAACGACTTCAATACACACGCATACGCAACGTTGAAAATACATTTGAATCGCACCATCATCGTCGCTACTTTATGAGCCTCAAATGGGCTGTAATATTGACATTGTATTTTATCAATTTTCGTTTTCTTTCATTTTCCTCGGGCATGAATAAACAACTTGAAAATAATCACACATTAGACGCGATACTTGGAAGATTGTACGACGCTATATATTATACAGATAGAGCGGATCACGAATTCCAACGGGAACAGTTGACCTTTCGTTCGCATCGAATATCGTCCCATTCGCATCATTCTCAAATGGCATTATTAATCGACCTTATCCAGCGAACTCTAAATATCCCAAACGGGGGAGGGGGATGCGTCAACTTGATTCAATTTCGTCGCGCTGAACAATATTTTAGTGACCTTATACGATTTTACGACGAGGCTCGATGTACAGCCGCTGAAAAGAGAGAGAGAGAAAAAAAAACGTTCGTCGCGTCACATCCCTTTTCAAGAAACTGCAGTCAGCGGACAAAGATACATAATAATAATATCATCTTTTCTCGTTGATTACAATTTTTCATTCGTGCGTCAACGACTTTAATTGGTTCACCGTATGTAAGCCCCCGGCACACACAAAGCAGATTCGCCAAGTTTATGATTATCACGTTTTCGAGATGGCTGTAACAACCGCAGAGAGAAAAAAACCAGCATCAAAACAATTCTAACGCTATTCACTCCTTATCTCGACGCTCCACGCATAGCTTACTCCTATATATATATAATAGTCTTTGACGAAAAACGTACGTGTTGTGTATACCATCGGTAACAAAACACGCGCGTCTAATGCAAACGTCTCCACGGCGAGCTATATAAATCCAGGGGAATCGATCTGAGTACTCGTCATCTCGCGGTACCTCGCAATTAGGGTGAGACATTCTGATAAAATGAAATCATATCTAAATTTCACACTGGCTGATTTACTTTTTCGCTTATACTGTGGTAGTCACTGTAGTCGAACAGAAGACAGAACTAGGGATTTCAATCATATCCAGTTCGACTGCTGACAGAGTTTTTTAGAAAGAGGCTACGCATATTATTGGTATCAGCACCGAAGAGCTGAAAATCCTTGGCCAAAATTGAGTTTTTCTAGATATTAATTCTCAAGTACCTCATCCGCAATCTTTTTGCTATGGAAGAAGAAGAACTTTTTGGGAGACAAAAAATGGGCTTCAAATTTCTCGAGAAAGGTTGTAAAATTGATTTCCTATCCTCTTAAGTGTAAGAATGTTTTCACGTATAAAAGTGATCTTTGTTTGATTACCCTCTGTCTTATGTAGCCAGTGGCTTGTATGAGAAATTTGAAACCAAATTCAGATCAATCACCCATCTGCAAATCAACCAAAGCAATGGGTTCACGTTTTTGCGTTGCGAAGTTTGTACAGGTTTTAAACATTCTTCGCGTAACCAAAGGCTAATTTCTTAAAAATTGTACTTGCTAGGGACCAAAGATGAGCCGAATCATTTTGTCTCCCTCAAGAATAGCTTCGGAGTCTCGTCCTCTTGACTATTATATGTGTATTACCGCGTAGTATGGGCTGGCAGCGCTCTGCAAGCGCAAGGTAAATTTTTCTTCTTTTAGAGGAAGGAGCCGAGGTAGACAATTTTGACTACATTGTGGTCGCAGTTGGAGTTACCCAACCATAAGACATTGCTACGTTGCGAATATTGCACAAAGAAGAATGCTTGATAACTGGCCGGGAAAAGGCAGTAGTCATTTGATAGCTTTAGGTTTCGGCCCAGTTGTGCGTCTAATTGCCTATAAAAGCGCGATAGCGACACGCATGCAACAATTTACACATCCACGCAACTTTTCTCCTGTAAAAAATACAACGGGATGCATTTAATTGCACGGCAAAAAGTAAGGAAATACCGATAAAAATTGCGCCGTTAACAATAGAAAAAATTATTGCACAGTATAAAAAAAGATTCACGGCAAAAAATATAATGCACGGTAAAAAATTCAATGAACAATAAAAACTTTGTAAAGCACGGCAAAAATGCAATGAAACGATTAAAAAAATACAAAAAATTTATTAAAAATGAAATTTGAAAAATTGAATTGAAAAATTTGAAATATTATTTGTAAAAATGAATTTTATTGAATGATCAATGCTCGCTTAGCCTTACTAGGTCTACCTCTCTTTCATTTCTGTCCTAGAGGCAGACTGTGTGCTTCAACTGGAGCTTGTAGTACTTTCAAGCGGATAAGTATACCGAGAGAGTGTTTACACACATATGTTTTCAAATAAATTGGGCACGTACAGGTTGCATCGCTCGGCTGACTAGGACTTGCAGAAACAGTGATCATCCAAATACTATAATTTTGCTTTTTAAATCCATCGAACGTCGTCCATTTACATTCTTTACTTTGGTATTCTCGCAGAACATCTGTTGTTATGCTTTCCTTGAATGCGGAGGAAGTTGTGAAGAATTGCTTCCTTCCGTCAGGTAATGAGCGTTGCAGAACTTTTTGATTGAGTGACACCCATTGGTGAGCAGCAGTCCACCGTGATAAAACTACAGATGCTTTCTCTGCAAAACGAGTGCAGTTTTGTGAACGCAAATCACGGTCTTGTGACCATAACAAACGCAACTTCACAGAACAAGCGGCAAAAGTTCACAATGGGATGTCTCACTATATTACCGTTTGTTTTTGTTATAAAAATTGCCATCCCAATTTCTTCTTTACCGTGCATACCTTTTTATTTAAAGTGTTACTTTCGCCGTCTATTTTTGTAAAAAATATTGTGATTTCCTCACATTTTGCCTTGCTTTTCCTACCTTTTCTTACCGTGCAAACCTACTTTTTTTGCCGTGCAAAATAATACTTCCCAAATACGACAACGACTTCAAACTAATTTGAAGTGCTTGCCTGAAGTCTGAGCATTATAGAGAGCACTCGAGTTGATGTGGTTTCTTCATGTTATGCCCTTAGATCATAGCAACACGGACCGCCAATACTGTATGTAAACCATGATATCAATTGTTGTAATATAGGAGGTCAGAAGTCAGTTGGTTGGGTCCTATAGTAGACGTCTTGGTAACCGTTGGGACGAGAGGATGATATGAGCCACGCCCATTGGTGCATTTAATGTCGTGCTGGACCTACAATCGATTGAAGTCTTATCCTATGTTCGGACCTACTTTCTATCACTACTGGTCTTTAAGCAATTAGTTGGCGGCTGTTAGGAATGCTTATGCTTGTTGCCAATAGTATACACGGACCCTGTGCGCCAACTGCCAACTAATTGCCCACAGACTGTTTTTGCTGTCTATGTTACTATGTGGTCTGACGCACGGCCTACTTCATACAAGGCCGGAATGTAAAAGAAAGCAATTTTGCAATGGACGTTTGGATGTTCTACAGTGCGGTGAGGTTGTATGAGGTTGTACCACACTTTGTCCACCACCTCATTTTTAATTTTCAATCGATGATAACTTGTCTCATGCTACATATTAGAGAAAATTGTATACTCTTCAAATTATATTTTCTCAATTTTCTTCAAGAACCCCTTCCTATCTGCGTAAGAAACAAAATACTCCGATTTTCTCGTGTTTTCCCAGAGCTGAGAACTGGAACCAAATATCGCTACAGGAAGCGGTTCTCCTCCCGTATTTCTAGGATTCTGGAACCGGAACCGAAGGGAATTGGGTTCCACAATTCATTCAAGACGAACCGTTAAAAAAGAAAATGAGTGTTCTCAGCCCTGTGTTTTCCCACAGGCGTCCATATAAATCTGTATCCACTAATTTTGGAGTGCATCTCTGTAACACCGCTGTATTCCTGCCTTATATGAAATTCGCCGTGTCTGAGGTTATGCCGGTTTTCAGGAGCGTCTGTTGACAGAAAGGTTCGCGTTTGGATCCATGACTTGTAAACGTGACTCGTGTGCGAGTTTATTTTATGTAACCGGGATGGGGTAACGCGTCAGTTTACTGCCATACTCGGAGTAAGAGGCGAGTAAGAGTGATGCCGCGGGACTTCAAAATATTTTTGTACTTCTTGGACTTGTAAAATTTTTCATTTTCAACTGTTGGACTTGAAAATATTTTCAACTGTTGGACTTTGAAATATTTTCAACTGTTGGATTTTGAATTATTTTCAAATTGTTGGACTTGGAAATATTTTCATACTTCTTGGACTTAGAATTATTTTCCTTTGAAATACTTTCATACTTCTTGGACTTGAAAAATTTTTCATTTTTGATTGTCGGACTTCGAAATATTTTCAAGTGTTGGACTCTGAAATATTTTCAACTGTGGGAGACAATCACAAATGAAGAATTTTACAAGTCCAAGAAGTATGAAAATATTTCAAAGGAAAATAATTCCAAGTCTAAGAAGTATGAAAATATTTTCAAGTCCAAGAATTGAAAATGAAAAATTTTACAAACGCGAACCTTTCTGTCAACAGATGCCCCTCGGTTTTCAACAAAGTGCAGGCGCTGCTAGTTCATAATATTATGAAAATAGTTCAAGGTCTCACCACACTAGAAGCTACTAGACTGTTACATTATTGAGCCAGTCAACCACTAGGAACGCTACAATCGCAAAATTAGAAAATGGGATCAAGATGATATACTTATTTGAATGTACCGTGATATTGACTAAGTAATCTCAGAATAAACAATTGAACGGAAACTTTGGGAGAACGAAATTTTTTGAGCGTGAAATTTTCTTCTTTTATCTCGTAAAAATATTGATTTTGATCAATTTGAAAATAGCTTTCGCTCATCACCCACGCTTACCCTTTGATAAGACACTAAAGAAGGAAAATGAAATGGACAATCATGTTGTCTAGAACGAGGTCTGCAGCTGATGGCTGCATTACATTCATTTTTCTGTTCTTTGATGACGTCACTGAATATTGATGACGTCATTCAACGCCGAGAATGCAGAACTTGAATGCAAGTACAGCCATGAGCTGGGGACTTGATTTTAGAGAACTTGACTGTCTATTCTACCACCTTTCCTTAGTGTCTTACCATTGATTGTCTCGTTTTTGTTATGTGCAATACTAGCGCTGATCGACCTTAATATTTTTCTTTTGATATTATAACTCTACTGTCCTACCGTCTTGTACATGCATACATTTTGTTCTACGTATTGTCTCACCAGTGTGGATGTTTATCATTTGTGTTTTTTGTACCTCGCTGGTTTAATTTTCGATCTATATGTTATGCTATGTTGAGCAATTTGTATTTTGGTGTTCCTGTTTCTCTCTTCCTCCTACTTTTTGTCTTTCTGCTTTTTTCCCCTTATTCTCCTTGTTCTCTCCGTTTTGTATTATTCCATCTTAGCATTCTAGAAGGGTTCCGATGAAAATTATTCCTAAAACTTTTTTGATGTTTGTGGTCAACTCCGTAAAAATCCAAAACCTTCTCCTGTCTCTCCCTTCCACTCTCTCTTTTCCAAACATCCTCGAAAGGAAGTTACACCCCGCTCTGTTCTTGAAGCCCTGGTGGCTAGATTATGACATTAGTTGATGGTATTGGTCAGATTCTCAGATTTCTTTGAGGCTGGATTTATACTCAAACATCTGTTCCACAAGGCGTAAGAAGAAGGTAGGGAATCTCTTTTAGTTGAAATTAATATTCAATTATCCCTACGTTCACCTGATTTAAAACACACTTGAATAATAATATTGATCTTCCTTCGAGAAAAATTTGAGAAAGTTATTGAGGGATATTTAGAAGTGTTTTCGTAGGGAACCCCGTCCCTACCTCAATCACTTTCCAAATCCTCATGAAAATGCTATCTGATTTCTGAATAGATTGAGTTGTTTCCTGGATATGACTTCCCTCCCAAATCTTGCGTTCGGTAATCAGTTATCTTCAAAGCGTTCGGATTTCGGCGTGTGTACCGCAAGACAAAGGAAAGAAAAAAGTGGCACATCTCCTCTCGAAAAGTAAGATTGTCACGAATTTCGCCTTATTTGGGATACGTTGAAACGTTGGATCTCGCTGCGAGAACAAACGTGTGAAAAGCTCGAGTAAATATCGTACGTCCCGATGAAGATGAGAGACGGACGCGACGGATAGGAAAATTGTTTACATTATTACCTTCGACGACGTGTCGACGGTGACGACTAGGTGTATTCGCGATGCCTATAGCGCATTACAGTGTGATGTGTAATACTGGTTGCCAAAGGAGAAATGTAGTAGTCGTATTCGATTAGCATTATTTATGAGGGAGGCATTTTTAATGCGTATAGAAACGGAAAGAAAAGAGAATTTTAGTCTTCTTTGTCTGAGCATGTATTAGAGCCGTGTTTGAAACCGTGCCCTCCGCGACCATTCTATTATCTTTGGGTCGTCGTGCATATGTATCGTTGACTTCTAAAGAAGATGAACTCAATAGTATGTATAACGCATGATGTGAGGAAGATATACGAGTAAAAATAATTTAAAAGTAAAAAAGAGAGAGAGGAAAGGAAGAAAAAACTGCTTAAAAATGACAAACGTCATTAACTGGATCTACTTTTTTCTTCTAATAGAAGTTTTGTAAATGATCATAATTAAATTTCTGTATTGAGATAGAAATATCTGTGTAACGAAGCCGAACCATTGCCATTAGGTTTTTGTCTCGCGACGCACGTTTTTTTCCCTATATCTTCAGCTATCTGTTCCTCGCCCTCTTCTCTGTCTATCATCTTCCTCATACATACTCGCGTGTAGTCATATAAAAGTAAAGACCTCGTAAAGGCGATCGACATTCTCGCACGTGTCCATCTCTTCTGAATATGCTTTCCCGACTTCTTGTTGTAGCTGTGTTAGGTGGTGCGAAAGGATTATCTTATAGCGAGTTCCCCGCCTCAATATATTGTACACGTATTTATATCAAACTTATCAAAACAATGTTGCAGAAGTCTGAAAGTTTAATTTTGTAAAAGACATACAAATGAAACAATCTAGTTTACTCAGGGCGCGGTGTCAATACTCATTAATTGAGACTGACTGTAAATTACTAATTAAGAATTGACCAACTGCTGAAGACTTCTTTCTAGTGAAAGGGGAGGAAAAGGAACGTAAACAGTGAGCAAATTCTTGTTTTTTCTGCGTATCGAGGTAACACGTTATTTTTGTGGCACGCTTAACTCGATCTAATCATATTATGGAAATGAGGTCGTCCGTACGCCCAGGATTAAAAAGGATGTGGGGATTGTATTGAAAACAAGATGTACTAGGCTACTTTACCTTTGAACTTCTTACCTTTCTGTATTTGTCCCTTCCACGAACGATGTCAATCAAGGTTTCTTTTCAGTTTACGTCGAGGGATGAGCGGATGAGAACGAGTACTTTGTCAACGAACAAATTGGCTTTTCCCTTTGGTCTTTCTTTTTTTTTTTTTTCTCATTTTTATTCAATCTCGTGCTCACTCGCTTTAGCGTTGCCTTTTTGTTTTCATATATTCGTGATCTTGTACAGTACTTGATGATGAAAGGGCTATACTGGAACGTGTCAACTTGCAGAGAGTATTATTTTGAAAAGTTTTGGAAGAGTTACCTAGAGTGGTACATTTGGCTGATACCTACACGTTCACGTTTTACTGAGAGTAAAATACTGTAATGAGAGAAGTTTGGCAGGCGTTAGTTTTTGATATATTGTATAATCAGTAAAGCCGTATATTTTAGCGTTTTGAGAAATGTAGTAAATCTTGCGAATAAATGATTGTACTTCTTAGACCTTGTAGTAGCATAAACCGCCTAGTACGTTCGAACCTATGAGGCAAATTAGGCCGGTCGGATCCTGAAATGAGTGTGCCTCATATCATCCTCTTGGGCCTAAGACGACAACAAACGAAAGACAGACGAACCTACACAGTACCCTCAAGTTTCAATATCGTCTTACTGCGCATGCGCTGGACGCAGAATGACAGATGACATCCTGTTTCCTTCAGATAAATCTCTATCCTATTCTTCTTTGCCCTTCGCCTCCTTTTGCATCATTTAAGACTCAAGTGATGGATACAACAGGGATACAATTTTCTTATAGAAACTTTCTTACTATGGGAGCTAAAATTTTCATTTATAGCTTACAAGTCATTTTGGAATAACACGAAGAAATCCTGGAAGTTTGAAATCGCGATATGAGATGACAGACCAGCGAACTTACTGATTTATATAGTTGAATAAAATCTGCAGCTGATGACTGCACCTTACGTTCATGACGTTATTCATCGATGACGTCATTCCATACCACTTAAATATAAGTGCAGCCATCAGCTAGAGACATAATCCTATGCAAGATGGAGTCCAGACATCTCCCATAGTGTCTTACTCAAACTTGCGATATGAAGTACTGTTGCCTTACTATTGAAAATTCTTCTGTCTCAAAATTTTTTCCTGTTATAATTTCTAGTATTGCTGATTTATATCTTCCATGATTGATACTGAAAAACGGAATTGAAGTGATTGAAAAGAAGAAGAGGAAATTGAATCAGTGACATTGAAAACTAAAGCAGATTATTAAATGAACTATTTTTGTTAGCTCGAGTGTCCATGAGGATCCTAAATTACCTATACACAACATTTTACGGTTACATTCACACTTCATGTCTTGGAAGTTTTGAAGGCTAATTATGTACTTATTTTTCTGTTTGTAGATGACCAAATAACGATATTACCAAAAGGTTCAGAACATATCAAAGAAAAAGGTAGCAGTTTTGCTCTGACATGTATACTCAATGTACCTCAAACGGACTTGATCAAGGATTTCCATTGGTTGGATCCGCGAAACCAAACAATTGACAAAGAATATCTGTAAGTAATATCTATTTTAAATATTTACTTTACAATAAACGCGGAAGACGAATACTCCGACGTGGAGTAAAGTATGCAAACCGCAGAAAAATAGAAGACAACGAGCGCTTTCGGTTAATAAACCATCTTCAAGCCTGAAATGAAAGCAACTGACGAACAAATGAGAAGAAGGAGGTATTAAGATCGTCCAAACGAGAAATTACGGTATGAGTCATAAACCAGTTCGATCAAGTCATCTTCCGGAAAGTACGAGTTGAGTACAGTGATACCGTCAAAGTTGAGATGACGCATTATCTCTATATTCTCGAGGGCGATGCGCTTACGGTAGGAATTCTCCTTATGGAGGAGCTTTTCGGATCCCCCGCGGAAGCTGTGGCCACTGTTTATTAAGTGATCGGCGAAAGCTGACTCCCCTAAGTGTCTCTTCTTCCAAGACTTCAGGTGCTCAGCTACTCTAACTATCATTTGGCGGCTGGTCTCACCAATATAAAAGCCTCCACAATCCTCACATTCCAACTTATAAACACCACTCCTCTCATCGACAGGTATGGGGTCCTTCAGTCTCACAAACAACCTCTTGCTTGTGGTAGGGTTGTGAAACGCGGGTCTGAAGCCAAACGGGAGAAGGGCCCGACCCAATTACAGGGAGAACTTCCCCAGGAAAGGGAGACTGATCCAACGCAAACGGCGATCACGGATCGTGTCTCGGGGGAGGGAGGTGGTGGAATCTAGGAGGCTCCTTGTAACTTTTCTCCGAACCATCACGTCAACATCGATATTGACCCCATTCACTCTGGCCAGGTGTTTTATTGTGAATAACTCTTTCTTGAAGGCAGACTGACTCCAAGGAATACGAGTCAGTCTGTGAACTAGGCTATGAAATGCAGCCATCTTGTGAGTAACAGGACCGAACGAACCATCGTGGACTAAAATATCGGTCGTAGTATCTTTCCTGTAAATTCCAAACTTATGGATACCGTCTATTATAGAGATCGATAAATCCAAAAAGTTAATGGAAAATACCCCTATTTCCAGCGTAAATTTGATGGAAAGGTACCAGGAATTGAGATACCTCAGAAACTCACCAAGGAGATCTGGGTGACCAGTCCAGGTACATAGAACGTCATCAACGTACCTGTGCCAATAGTGAATATGATTAAGTAACACCTGGTTCGAGGAAAAGAGGTCAAGTTCAAACTTAGACATGAAAACTTCGGAGGAGCCTAAAGGTGATCCAATAGGGATCCCTTCTTCATCAGGGAACTCGAAAAATTTCCCTTCAAATTTACAGTAGTTGGGGGACCAGCAAGTATTCAAAAGATCGAAAAATTCATGAAGCTCATTATGAGGAGGGTTGGCTTTGACGAGTAGCTCACCCATACGCTGGATGGTAGCAGCCTTAGGAATATTCGGGAACAAACCAACAACATCAAACGAGCAGATGGTCGTTCTCGGGGGAAGACTTACATCCTTGAGGACGTCAGTTGAAGAGGCCGAATTGAAGACCGAATGAGGGGATTCAAAATAAATTCGATTTTTGAACCAACGGTTGAGGAATTTGGCAAGGAGGTAGGTAGGAGAGGAGACGAAAGAAACAACGGGTCGCATCGTGGTATTGTTCTTATGTACTTTAGGCAGCCCGTAGAGGAGGGGGGTGTGGGGTTAGGAACAAGGAGGGCTTTTTTCAAAGCAGGAGTTTTGATAACAGCCTCACTCCTGTTGATGACACTCCTAACTTCTTTGACGTGCTTAGGAAAGCTGAAATCCTCACTCTCTTTAGCACCACACTGCTGTAGAACTTCATGGACCTTAGAAGAATAGGCCGATCTCTCCATCACTACAACAGCGTTGCCCTTGTCAGCCTTAGTGACGATCAAATCTCCCTCTTTCATCTTCCTCCTTAAACCCTGAATCACTCCTCCCAATCTTTTTTCTTCACCATACCAGTACTTTTTTGGAGAGGCTTATAAACATGAACTTTCTATGAACGAGACAATTCGTCTGTAAAAGTGTATTAACTTCATTTCTGAACCAATAAAAAAGATGAAAGAATTCCTGGGTTGAATAGGATTTTTTTTTCTGTAATTTTGATGGTATTTTAAGGCGAATTTTCAAGTTCGGAGAAGGTCCGAACCCCGTGATACTGCTCTCCTCTGCTACACCACTGGAATCATAGTTTTGTGGAACACCCTTTAAGAGTAAATTGGATTGTTTCTTAATGACTACTAGAAAAAACTTGGTAGCATATCATCAGGTGAATGAGTACGTTATTATTTAACAGCACAATATAAGTACAAAACCAACGACGGACAAGCGTGCGAAGAAGGACGAGAAAAGAAAAAAGAGAGGAGGAGGAAGGATGAGACCTCATCAGATATAGAAGCGTGATTGTACACATTAGCAATGAAAAGATTTACAAATTTTAAACGCGTGTTGTCAAGGAGAGAATCGCCTGAGAGGAAAGCAGCGGCAATTATTTCGACTTCTTCAAGTCTGTTGAGAAGGCGGCCTTCGGTAGCTTTTTGAATAAGTTCAAACTCTACGGAATCGCAGGAGTGATTGTTGTCGATACAATGTTTGGAAATGGCTAATTTTTTTGGAAGTTGGCGTCGGGAAGCAGAGCGGTGTTTGGAGGAACGTTCAGTTTGGCCAATATACACAGCAGAGCAGTTAGGAGCTGTGCAGCGGGCGCGATAAACTCCACTGTACTCTTCGGGGGAAGTTTATCTTTAAGAGAGGATAAGTGCCTCAGAGTAAGAAAGGGATAAAAAAACACAACTGTACCCATGGGATTCGAGTCTGCGGGCCATTTTGTATAGGAATTATGGCCAAGGAGAGGCAGGCGAACCCAGTAGAGGGAGCGACGAAGAGAAGGCGTACGCTGTGAGGAAAAGTTCGATTGTATAGCGCGATCAAGAGATTTTCTGGAGATTACTTCATCGATATCGATTGAGATATTATTGAAGCGCGCTAGGTCACTGATGTGTGCTTCCTCCTTATTGAAATCACAAGGTGAGAGAGGAATGGCAAGAAGACGGTGAATGAAGGCGAGTAAGTTATATGTGATGGAAAGAGGCTCCGTTGATAAGAACTCCAGTATTGGAGGGCGTACGAAAGATCGAGGCGGACGGTGATGGTGAGATTTAAGTAGTTTTTGGAGGAGCCGTCTTTTTCTAGAATGAATTTGATGTTCGGGTGAATAGAGCTTAAGTGTAAGATTCGAGATCTGACGAGGAGCCGTTCCAGACGTAGACAATGTCGTCGACATAACGAAACCAAGTGAGAACATGAGGTTGAGGAAGAATGTTGCTGTTGAGGAGATCGGATACGAGTTTGTCCAGAAAAACGTCGGCGCACCCATAAAGGGGCTGTCGAGGAATTTGTAGAGAACATTACGATAGAAACAGATAGTTTTACTAACGCAGAAGGAAACGAGGGCTCGGAACTTGGCGATGGTGTTAGGATGGATATTTTTAGGTATGAAATTTTGCTCCATCATGTAAATAATACCCAGGGCTACTGGGATATTAGTACACATGCAGGAAACAACAAAGGATATGAGAGAGGAGATAGGAGGAAAGGATGAGTTTTTCAATTTAGAAGCGAGATCGGAAGAATTGGTGATGGTGTATTGAGAGAAGACGGGCATTTGACACGGTATCTGGCCAATTAGCATCTATGTAAAAAGCAACGGATAGGGAGTTTCGGCTTTTGAGTTTTGAGCTGGCTGTTATAAGGCGGTGAAGGGTTTATCCTGTACCGCCGTAATATCGTCTCTTGGAGAAATGTGGCGCGATTTGAGAAAGGTTGAGGAACACTGATCTAGTCCATAAGTGCATTGATTTTACGTGAGGGAAAACTTGAGCCTCATTATTGAATTGAGGTTCGCAGTGTGAATTCCGATATTGCTTAAATAAAAAATTTAATTCGATTACTTATTTTTAACGTTTCAGTAAACTGAACAAACGATTCTCAATGCCGCCTCCAGCTCTTCCCAATCAATTGGCGTTGGTCTTGCAGAATCTGAACGACCTGGACGTAGGTGCGTACACTTGCAGAGCGTTCTACGACACTAGGCTAATAGCGCAATCGGTACACATGAAAACGATTAGTAAGTTGACGAAATTCATTGTACGAGTGATTCATTTTTTCCCCTGTAAATTAGTCACTAATTCTATTTTTGATCATAGTACCGATAACGTTCATCGACGCCCCGGACCATCAACTCGCTCGGAATGACGACAAGAATTTCAAACTGAAGTGCTCCGTTGAGGCACGTCCAAGCCCGACGGTATCGTGGCACAAATCAGGGGTGGCGTTGGTTACCGGTGACAAATATATTTACGAAAACGACGGACTGATAATTCGGAATGTGCAGGAGTCGGACGATGGGGCTTACAGTTGCCAAGTCATGGTTGCCGAAACTGGAGATTTCAAATCCAGGTCAATTAACCTCGAGGTAAATGAATGAATCTCGATGTAGATATTAATGTAACATTATAGGGATAGTCTGATTTTGGTAGATGAATTTTTGCAATGACGACGGGGAGATCACTGCTTCTAAGTGTTGTTGTTTTTCTTAGTTTGTAGGGATACCTACGGTCAACCGTCGGGACATTTTCCAAGTTTCTATACTGAGTTAGAGTCCTCGCTCCCTGGCAAAATTTCTCCGATCCCTCTCGCATAGTCTAACGGTGGCAAAGTAAATTTTTCTCAAAGAGGCCACAAAATTGCTAAAAATTTGTCATCAATTTGCTATTTGTTGTTTCAGCCTAGCGCTAGATCAGGTTCTTTCATTTGTTTCCCTTTCTTTCCCCAGACTTCAGATCCGGTCTCCCTTCTTATTTCGTCACCAACGGCTCGGTCGTAAATCCCCTTTTTAACTAGCTTGCACAATTCAAAATTCGGTGACAAGACTAAACGTGCCAAACTGGTCAACACGATGTATTCATGTAACGGCAATTTCTAATTGAGAATGGAAAACGTATCTTAGTTCTATAGAATTTTCGGAATGAGTGCTAGGAAGACATTCAGGACATGACGTACTCCATGAATTTAAATTGCAACTTTGTATCCGGATCTCGACTTGTTGATTTTCCAAGGATCCAACGGCGAATTCGTCTCATGATCTTGCCTTGTGGATTTTCATGAACCCAATGACGAATTCGTGTCTGGGTTTTGACTAGTGTATTGTCAAGAACCCGAAGATCAATTCGTGTTTGAGTTTTGATTAGTCGAGTGGATTTTAAAAGGACCTAATGGCGAATTCGTCTCCGGTTTTTTGACCTGTAGATTTTCCAAGGATCCAATGGCGAATTTATGTCTACGTTTTGAGTTGTGGATTGTCACGAATCCGATGACGAATTCGTGTCTAGGTTTTGACTAGTGTATTGTCAAGAACCCGAAGATCAATTTGTGTTTGAGTTTTGATTAGTCGGGTGGATTTTAGAAGGACCTAATGGCGAATTTATATCTACGTCTTGAGTTGTGAATTGTCATGAACCCAATGACGAATTCGTGTCTAGGTTTTGACTAGTGGGTTTTAGAAGGGCCGCATGGGTAATTCGTCCCCGGAAGATCAAATTGCCAATTTGTGTCTGGGTTTCGACTTGTGGATTTTCTAATCTGTGTCCTCTTAGGAACAAATCTGTCCCTCAACAAAAGTAAGACCCAGTTCCCCGCCGAAATACTAGCAAAGATCCTATCATTCGTTTATTGTGCAAATTTCCTAGTAATTAGGAGATCGCTCTCCAGTTATATCGATTGGTAGAATTGATCGGTTACCAGTTGTGTGATAAAAATCGAGTCTTTTGTGACGTCATGAGAAAAATTAGGGTCTAGTCGCATGAGGAAAAAGGAATTCAATGGATGACGATGTGCGAGGATGAACCCCTGGGACTGGGCTCGAGCTCCATGGTCAAAAAGGAATTTAATGTATTCATATTCCTCGTACACTCTGAAAAATTTTGAGCTTCGGTGAGACACGTGATTTAGTGGGATGTCAATAGAGAGTCGAGAAGTCGAGGGAATCTTCAACCCCTTTTCATTGAAATATCGGTTTGATAGGAAAACGGCCTCAATGATGTTGATGTTTGATGAGCCATATTTTAAAACTGAAGCTCTAGAAGGAAACTAGAAGAGGAAAAAGGAAGAATTTTGGGAGTTAAACTTTTGAAGAGAAAGAGACTTAGTGAACTAATGGGAGCACAGACGAAAATATTGCATGAAACGTGATGAAATTTCGAGTTCATGACCTCCATTATCCATGGTTAATTATTTGAACTTTTCTTGATAACTTATGGAGTGTTCATGAGGTTCATCATTTCTTCAATTTTGAATAGTAATACATTTTTTGATCGATACAATCTGCATAAATATTTATGCATTGAGTGTACCTACTTATCTGTATTTTGACAGGTGATCTCTGAGCCAGTATTTTCATCTGATCTCTCCAAAGTTGTCAATATTACCGAGGGTGAGAAAGCGGTGATCCCGTGCAGCGCTACGGGTAAACCGGCTCCATCTTTCAGCTGGATTAAGGGAGTAAGCAAAAAGAATCTGACTACGGCCCCCTCTTACGATGGAAAGTTGATCTTGGACAAAGTGACCAAAGAAGACATGGACATATTTACCTGCGTCGCTACTAATTTGGCGAATACAAAACAGTTCGAGATCAAAGTGAATGTAAGATCGAAACCAAACGTTGTCGAGGTAATCAATAGTACCATAGTAGCTGGAAAAAGTGGTCAGCTAACGTGTTTCGTGTACGGAAATCCAACACCAACTGTAACCATCAGGTGCGGCACATTAAAGAATTCGTTTCTCTGTTGCAATTTGAATTTTCGGTCTTCTTAATGAATGATTATGATATTACAGGAAATTGGGTTCCCCACATCAGAACTACGATACGAATGATGTACGATTTTCATTTAACACGAAAGCTGATTCAAAGTCTAGACCCCATACCGTAGAGGCTATTATGAAATTTGATCAAGTTCAAAAATCTGACGACGGACTGTACGAATGTGTTGCTTCTAATGGAGTAAGTCTAAACCTTCGTGTACTTGGTATGAAATTAGATTTCCTCAAACAAATGTTTTCCCGCAGATCGGGGAGACGGTCAGTAATCTTCACTTGACTGTCGAGTATAAACCATATTTCGAAGCATCGGCCATGGTTTCGAAAGTCGTCACGTGGAAACAACGTCCTGCTAACTTGACCTGTATTGCGCAAGCAATTCCGAATGCGACTATTACCTGGTATCAGGGTTCTAACGAAAAGCCATTGGATAAACTAGGACGACCGTATTACAGATTTTTCTCTGAAACAGGACGAAGTACTTTACAGGTAAAAAATATGTTAATCCGAAGTACTGTAGACTCTTTAATGTACAAATTTATCATACGCGATGTTTTTCTTTTTCTTTTTTTCAGATTACACCGATAGATACAGTAGTTTATGGACCGTACAAATGTATAGCTGCGAATCCATACGGAACTGAATCATTCCCCATCACGCTGGAAGAAGGTTTTGCTCCTCATTCAATCCAGAATGTTCATGCGAATACGACAACAGGTGAACTAGATATTCATTTGACATTGGAGTGAGAGAGTGTTTTAGCGTGAATACTGAATTTATTTGTCTTCGCTTCATAGCTTCATCCGTTACATTCGAATTCCTTGATCCGGCCTTTACTGGAAATTTACCCATCAAAGGCTATCACTGTCAATATATTACCTTGAATCAGGACTGGAATAAGGCCACTACCAAAGTTTGGCCAGTTGGTGAGTATAGCATACCTGCTATGCAATTGGTTACAAATAGGACAAACTACTGCTCGTGGAATTTAACCGTAATTTTCTAATGTTTTTATGTCGCAGGAGGACCGTATATAATCACCGGATTAGCCCCTTTGGAAAAGTATCTTTTTAGATTTGCTACTGAGAACGAGGTGGGACAAAGTGGTTGGAGTGCACATGTAGAAGTACAGACACCACAAATATCAGCACCTAGCATGCCTGTTTTCACTCTTCGACCTTTGAACGGCGAGAAGTATATCAGATCTTCGTTCGCTAATAAAATTGAGTTGCGTTGGGCGATTCCTCCAAGCAATGGAGCAGACATAGAGAAATATACCGTGAGATATTGTCCGGTATGTGGTTTGGAAAAATTTAGGCCAATTCAATCCCTTTCACTAAGCTGTGTTAATATAATTATTGTGTACTTGTTATAGACTACCGAAGAGGCGATAAACCGTATAAGCTCAGAGAGAGAAGTACGCCTCGATAATGATTGTGTATCGATTGATATAGATTACAGTGCGTACCTGAGTTCGTACGTCATCGAAGACGTTAGGCCGAACACTGTCTATAAGGTTCAATTAGGTGCCCGCAACAGCATTGGAATAGGTGACGCCGCGGAACAATTTTTCAAAACAAACGGTAAATATTGCATTATACTGTTCGTATGCGTTATTAGCGATCTTTATTGGTGCATGTAGAAATGGCTTTGGTGTAACTAAAGGGGTTTCTCTGACGGTTTTCTGGCGCTATCATCTTATTCTATTTTCCGCTAATTTTGGAAAATTTGACGTTTTAAACGGCTTCCGAATTATGATGGGTATTGCGGTGCTTGAATTATATTTTAATTAATAGAACTTGAACATGTCGGTGCGGGTGGTATCGGGGAGTATTCTAACGCTAACATTGAAATTTTTGAATTCTTTCGACGCTATAGTTACTGTTATCATTCGGTATCGAGCATCTCTTGTAGTTAACTTATTCGTGGTATTTGGTTCCTACTATTTATATCACGTAGTGTAGGTTAGAATTTGCGAGACGTATCTTGCCTTACCTGTCTTGGCGAGACGTCGGTAAATTTGTATCGCGTGTTCGTGGTTTTATAGAATTTTAAAATTCGTTTCTCCGACCATTTTTCGTGTATTACGGTAGTTTTAGTGCGCTAGTGTTGAAATCTGTTATTGGATTTTACTGTGAAATTGACCCGATTACCAGTCTAAAATTCAAGTACACTGTATTATAATGAAGCATGTAGAAAACTGTGTAAGACGGCACTACGAGGAGCCTCCCTTCGGGTAATCTGCATTACGTAAATCCTCTTAAACTTTTTAATAATATATGTATTGGTTGATAACACGGTTCAAAAATTCACACTTATCAATTTTTATAATATTATATTCCTTAATCTGTCGCTATAATCGTCAGGCGTAGGTGTTGATTTCTTATTTTTATTCTGTGTGTGCGTCGGTTCGTGGTTGTATTAGTGATAGGGAATGATGTGCTGACTCCAATGTAAAACTCGAACCTCTAAGAAATTATTCATCTTTATTGTATTTTCACTCTCGCAAGAGTCGACTATTAATAATTTTTAAAACTCGTGTCTGTTCTCGCGTCGACAGTTTTTACAGACTTGTTGAAAATTGTTTGTACCTAGTGGTGTGTAATTAATTACGCGTCAATCTGAGTTGGCATTTCCAGAATCTGTGAAAACTATCAACGTGCGAACGAATCTAAAAGTAATTTCAAAGAAGGTTAGAAACTTCATTAGTTCTCAATTCCCTTGAAAAGTTTAGTAATAAATTCTACAATAATCGACTCGGAATGGTACGCTGGACTTTTGTCGTCATTTTCTTCTCAAAAAAGCCTAGGACCTACTAAATCTTGAAATTTTGATGAATGAAATGTCATAAGAGGAGCGTCTTTATATCACCCAGGTTTGTTTATATCTACCTTCTCGATCCAAAACTATAGAGATTAAATTCCCACTCCTCGCGGATTTAATTTTGAAGAATTGGGAGTGGATTATGCAGTTTGTTTTTCGTTTGTACTAATTTCCTTCCCTGTAAACAATGAAGGGAGGACTGAAGACAAGTTATGATATTTAGTGCGTCTCTGGGACAAAAGTGCGACCTCACATTTTAATTTTTGGTCCAGAATTCTTTGTACTGCTGTTTTTTAATACAGATGTCTCGAGCCTGGGGGTCATTCTGAAATTTTCGTCACGAGCTGTTTCTAATTTCGCTACTTTCAAACCTGCATCCTTGGCCATTATACTAAGCTTAATCATATACTAGGATAGCCTTCATTATACCAAGTCCTTTCTCAAGACTAGCTTATGAAGTCTCTGGTCCATTTTCCCTCTATTGGTGGGGGAGGGAAAACCCCTCCTCCGAATTCAATTTTGTTCTTCTGATAATGAACTGAATCGTTTTTACTAAATTTTGTTGGATTGTGCCGCTTTCTTTTTAGTTTGTGCCAATCTCCGTTTCCCATAACCGTTGATAGGAGGACTCTGGACACGCAGTACTCAATCTAGTCATTGAATGCGTCTTTGGGACAAGAATAGACGAAGTAGTTTGTACGGATTGTACCGTTGTTTTTTATCGTTTGTATTGGTACCCTTGTCCTTCAATCTTTCGGAGCAGAAGACCGCGAATCTCTCTTTTGATCGGCTGAATTGGGTCTTATATTAGATAGAATTGAGGAGAAAAAGGCGGAGATGAACAGGGAATTCACAATAATTCCATGATACTGATCGGAGAGGAATACATGAATAAAGATATTTAGCCTATTTTCAGTCAGAAAATCGGATTGAGGGAATCGTATGTCCACAGTCTTCCCTCAACAGTTGGAAGGACGAATGGAACTGGGCTCATATGTCCTCAGCGATGCTATACTTACCTAAAAGCACAGAAAGCACATGCTTGTGGGGCAGCAAATTGCCATTTTTCAAATGTGAAGGACTAAGGGTGAGGAGAAGAATGATTTATGATCGGTAACAATCACTGGATACAAAACAATCCGTTACCCAAGGTTTAACCTTCGGTACACGGCGCACCAGTCCTACGCTCAACCTATACATTGAGGCTTCTTGCGTCTATGGCCTAGTTTTCCCAAGTCCCTACGTTACCTTCTTTTATTCGCATTCAAAACTCGCTTCTTCTTTTATTTGGATCCTACAAAGACTACCAGTCAAACTCCTCCCTATCTACTCATCCACCCCGCCCTGGACATCACCGACACATCAGATTTGCCAACCAAAATCGTCCAACATAATCTAAATTAGATACATCGAAGCCTTTATTGCTAAAGATTTTCCCTCCCACAACCCGTGCCTTACAGATCGATCCGAATCGGGCTGGCTATGCCTTCTTTATCGATGAAGAAGTCTCGCTCTTACGTACGAAAAACTGAACTATCTGCCATCTATTCCTGCCATACTCACCTCTATCTTCTTTCTCCTTTCTGTGAATTCCTCCTTTTCTCTCTCTCCAAGCAGTACAAAACTTCTACTCTTCCAGCCTTATCGTTCAGCGCATTCGCATCCTCTTGTACACCTTATCATCTTCTTTATCTTCAGTTACCTTCCTCTGGATTCCTACGCATACGCACCTCTTGAAACCCAGTGGATCTAGAGGGTGTCTACCAATCCCAAAAAACTCCTAAACCCCAGGAAAGTCCTGGATTTTACTATGTGGGCCTGGAGACCCATAATACCCTGGAGTTGGTCCCAATGACTCTGGGAAACAATTTCCTTATGAATTGAAAACCAGAATTATAATGAGAACAATTTTTGTGCCTTCAGTTGGCAAGACATGAGTGGAAGAAATTTTCATCAGGGGTCCCGTAAAAGGTCCCTTGAAAATCCCTGATTTTCATTTAACGGTTTTGATAGACATTCTCTTAGCAGCCAAGCTCATTAATCACCTATACTCTCCCGCCTACGCCTGAGAATCTGACTATCGTCCTCTAATCATCTCATATTCGTTTGATTGGAAAATTCCCGATCCTCGTTCCTCCCGTCATGAAGAAATAGTCATAGTACGACTCGGAATTTGGTACACTTGCGTAACCCACTCCTTCCTTTACCCCACCCATGTGCCAATACTGCTATAGTGAGGAATTATTCGTCTTCCATCGTTTTCCTGTCCATAGCCCCTAAACCTCAGAAAAGGACGGCTTCCTTAACGAAGTTAAACGAGAAACGCAGGGAACCTGTTTTGTGAGTCATATGGGATTTGGTATTGAGAATTCAAGGAAGACTAGACCTACTCTAAGCCTATCATACATACCTCGAGAGTCGAAATTTTTTCAAGTTTTTTGTTGGACGCGGCGCACGGCAAATTTCTCAAAAAGCTCCCCATAGAACAGGTTACCTGTTAAAATAATTTTCCGTCTTTTCTCATACCACACTCTCCAACAACTCAGAATTATCCACATACTACATATTACAAATCCATTCAACTCCAATATTTGTTCCTGAGCTAATAATAACTCTTTGTGTATTTGGAATGGGCTCGTAAAAAAGAATTTATTTCGAGAAAAGTACAAGATGTTCTCGAACAATCTGTTTCATTTGAGTCTTCTTGGCTTGCTCGTTTGTGTCCTCACACCTGTAGTTTGTCGAGGGACTACAGAAAATACTCGAGAGGACAAGAGGAACTGGACGATTTCAAACGATTTGATGAGAGCGGCGATTTTTTTATTGTTTTGGGTGAAAAATTTGTGGATCTGGCCATGTTCCGCGCCCTTTCCTCGATTAGTGGAGAAGAAAGAAACCTCAGTTCGTTTTTAGACCAGAAATCAAGGGGATGAGCTTGCACGTCCACAGCTTCCTCCCCAATGAACAGAACGGAGGGACCAAGACAAACCGAAAAAACAAGCGTTACACTCCTTCCCCAAAGGGGTACGAGCGATTCAACGTACTCCCCTTTTGAATTTCTATCTGGAAGAGGGATCGAGGCCTTGAAGGTAATTTGGAGCCACTCCTTCCTATCCTTTGTGTTATCGGAAGAGTCAACCTTTTGAGGGCGTGGAAGGTCGGAAATTTTCAAAAAGCTCGTGAATCGTTTTTAGTGATTTCAAGTCTATTTATTGTTCTGCCGCATCAAATATGTAGTGAGACTTACTCGTTTCAAAGTATGGAAAATTGAGCACGAGCTGATTTTCATCCAAGGAGACGTGATGCAGAATGTTGACGTAGGCGCCGACCTTCTCACTCATTTCGTTTCTGTATCAATTTTCTTATTTTTGATCTTTCACGAAACACATCCCTATTTTCAAGAGAGTAATTCTCCAAAATCAATGATCGGCTAGCAACTCAATTATTCTTTATTGCATGTGACTTCTCGATTTGGAATCAGCACATCATACTCTGGAATAAATTAAAAAGGACGAAGGATTTTCGTCGTTAATCTCTGTAGTTGTATTTTGTTGGCGGAGGAAAAAGAAAAAAAAAAAGAATCGAAAATTCTTTCCGTAGTTGCTTGACAGCTTTTTTGTACGTCGTATTTTTTCTTTTTTATGTTTTAGATGTTGACGAACCCGGCAGTCGATTCGGTAAGGCATCAGCATCTGCTTTTGAATTGTTTGACGTGTTGTTTTTAGTTTCAACATTAACTTCTTTGAGTATTATGTACTTGTAATATAATTTTGTATCTATCTGCCTCTATTCGCCTATTACTTCTCTCTTTTTTATGTTTGCCTGAAAAAGTGAAAAGGCTTTTCAAAATCATAATTATAGTACGCTAAAATTATGTTCGCGAGTATTTTTTTTTTTTTTTTTTGTACAATTTGTTGTATTGTATGCGGAGTGTTTTTAATTTTTTCATTTGTAGGTAGTCTTTTTTTTTTTTTTTCTAACCCTGTCTCCCTCGCAATCGTTGGGACAAAAAACGTCTTGTTGAATCTTGTAGGATTAAATCGGTTGAACGTTACCTAAATATCAATTGGTAGCTTTTACGCTTGTTTTGGACGTCTCGAGTGTTCTAGTATTACAGTGTAATTGTAGTAAGGTTGTACACGTAATAAGCGTTTTGCATCTTTTCGGCGTCGCCTCCACAATTTCCTGTCTGTTGTCGAGAATTTAGCAGCGTGACCGATTCTTCCACTTTTACCTCATTAGTCGAAGTAGAGAAGCGCCAGCATACGTGCTGTACAAAACATGCAGAGTATTTAAACGTATTCTTGTACGTAACGTAATTGCGGATTATTATTATTATTATTATACCACTGTCAAACGTACTGTAGAGAATACACTCACGTTCTTCTGGTAGGTGGATGTGTGCTGATACCTACCGTAGACTTCAGTCGTACATTTTTCACTCCTATGGTGTTATTGCCACTGCTCTCGTCATTGAGAAATTAATTTACAATATATCACGCTGTGAATATTTCGTTTTTATAATGTAATATAGTTTAGAAGTGAAACGCGATTTTTATTTTTATTTTCGACCGTATTTTAGTCGATTTTCTAATTTTTTTTTATTTCCTATTTCGCCGCTAGTAATTCAAAATGTGCATTTATTGTAATTTATGTGTCATTTACTGATACGACGTTCGTAATATGTTATTCTTATGCTAAGGATAGTAATAAGATGACTATCGTAATATTTTTATATCACTAGGAGATGTGTATAGTTGAGTCATGAAAGTTTGCAGTAAATGAGAGTTCTTTCTCGTTTTTCGGTATAAATTCTCGTTAGGATTTTGAAATGCTTTTTTCTAGTACTTAATCACGTGTCAGGAGTAAAACTGTAAGGAACTGCGCGCTTTACGTGATATTATTCTTTAAGCGAAATGTAGGATCATTGGAGTGCCTGATCTATGAAATAATGATCTTTCTACTTTTACGATTTTTGTTCTCTTTAAGTTTCCATCTCAAACCTTTCTTTCTTTATTGTGAAGAACATTATTGATGTACTGTAAATATAATATTTTTAGTTCGGTAAAAGCGTTTTTGATTCATTTTTCGTATAGCCGTATCGAAACGAGTTTAAATTTCTTTACTTGTAGTCATCGAAAGTGTTGTCAGGAAAAGCTGAAATCCGACTTATTGATGGTAAATATTAAATCGTATCCACGAACATTTTACGTACCATTAATACTATTATTATACTTATTGTTATCACTACTTCTACCGCTCCTTAATATAGATAGTACCTAATATTAAACGCAAAAAGACACACTCTGGCACGATTTCCTATATTTTCACGAAATATTTTCTTATGTTTAACATCGCAACACACGGTGTTGGTTTATTTGTTTCGGCTCTGTACTACGTGCATACTATCGCGTGCTTTTATTAAAAGTAATGCTCTCGCTTCTTATCCGTTAGAGCTTTTTCTCGGTTTCCAGACTCTGTATACTCTTATTTAATAGCTTCGAGTCTCAGCGTTCTGTATAAATTGTTGCATAGATAGCTGCGCGATTAATTGATATATCTGTACCATACGTATATATTATATCGGTTATATTATGCACTTCTTATTTTCGATACATTATCCACGTTAGACTTTAGCTCATTTCTGCTAAAATAGGACTTCAACTTGGTGAATGAGGCGAATCTATATAATTTAATTTTTTTCTATTTGTAGAATCCTGGTTTGTTTTCTTCGACTTGTGCATGTTTTTTCCTTTGACTGACACGATATTTTGAAAGAATATGTGAATGCATTGTTTAGTACCTAATTGTGTGCGCACGTTTTAGAGCTATCACTTCGGTATTCTCCGTTGACGAGTGCGTAGGTCGTACGTGTTGAGTGAAATGTTGCCAAATTATCCAACTGTTTCGACTGTAGGGTATTATGAAAATTTTCTTCGATCGAACAGCGGGAAACTAATTGGAAGTTGGGTATTTTTGAATTGATTAAATTGAACCTTGTAATCTTTTTTGGATCAGCCTTATTGGTATGAATTTCAGTTTATCGTTGATCGAGCCACTTTCTTTCTTACTTCGGTTAGTTGGTAGCAGTATCAACAGGGCGAAAAGTTAGCTCTTCACATTCCAAGTTTCGTGAAATATCAATTTTTGTTTTCGCTTCTCTCCGGGCCTGTCTAGACTAGTCTGTCGTAAACCACTTTTTTCCTCACGTTCTCTACTAAAATACCAGTAAATAGAGGAGATCCATAAAAGGATCTTAAGTCAACAGGGATCCAATGAAGTGGTGTCCATCTTTGATGCGTTATTAAAATTTAATATTGAGAAAATGAAATCTTCCTCAATCTCGTCAACGGAGATGAACTTGTAGTATGATGAAATAACACCTTGCAAATCATTTCGGTATTCCTCAGGATTGAATTTCACATCTGAATCTTACTTTCCTTCTTATATTTTTAGCTTTTGTGTTTAAAGTATCAGAATGAGTTAATTAACGCATCTTTTGATTTTCAGAAAGCGTCGAAGACGAGGGTGAGAAAATGGAAAGCCTTAACAGCGCAGTCATCATCTACATCGTTGTGGCTCTTCTAATCGGATTGTTAGTAATCGTTGACGTATTCTGTTTCTTCGTCGGCAAAACTGGTAATCATCTTTTATATTTTCGATAAATCAAGAAGTATTTTCAACTTCACTGATCGCTGTATTACAGAAAACGTAACAAATATCAAAATTTCTGGGGTCTGTATTTCACAGTTGGGAAAAGTTGAGATTCCATAGATTGTATCTGTAACTTGATTTCAAGAAGAAGCAGTAAGCGTCCAAATATCAGTCTGAAAATATGGGTTTTTCTAAGTTCTGTGAAAGACCTTTTTTTCCGGATTGATACGTAGACACTCTCTGATATTACTTGGAACTAGGTCACATTTATTTCTTTATGGATAGTTTTTCAGTTCCATTTCATCTCCTTCCAAAAAACGAGAAATTTTCTTTGAGACTGATGGGCTGAGAATTTTGGTAAATAAGGATCGACCTGCTTAATCAAATTCACGGAACCCATAAAATATTCCGTGTCATGAAATTCGTTTTTGAGAAATTGTAAGAATTTGTGATGGAATAGGACGACGCTATTTTAACTCTTCAAGTTTCTAAGTAGACTTCATATCCAATCCGTCTATTCTAAACTGTTCTTACTTAGAGAAAAAAATGAACAAAAAAAACGTGTTGGTCTCTTTCTTTTCTTCATTGATTGAGCGTATAGGGAATCCAATTGATTAGGAATAGAACATTTGGGGTTGAAATTGTTTCAAAAGCCCTCCCTTCCCCCTCTTCTCCTCTCGATATAGGTCAATGATCAGAATTTATCCAAGTCTCTCTCTCCTTGTAGCTTGAAAGTCGAAACTGTCCCGAGCTGGATAGTCGGAATTATCACGTCTTCCCTCCTCCTCCTTCCCCTCTTGTGTAGTTGTCCTCGAGATGAAGGCTCAAAAGAGTCGTGGACAAACCGCACCTTTGGCACCGGTATCCACCTTTCTGAGCATTGCGTCGATTGTCCAGAGAGCATGGCTCTATTTTCTCCTCGAGGTCCGCAAGCTGTGCAATGTCCACCAATGAGGCGCCTAGAAGTTTGCCTCACTGGCCGAGAGAACGCTTGATACTCAGCCTGGAATTAAAATAGTTCAGTAGCAGGCATATGCGTAACTACTCCGCCAGAGTCTTCAGCTACAACTAAGAGCTAATTAAGAGCTCCGCAGCAGCGCATTGCAACTTGGTCGTCTCAGGTGGGGGTTCTTCCTCCTCTTCTTTTTTTAACAGGGAACCTGTTTTATCGGGGGGTAAACTGAAGGAAAATGACTGGCGCCGGGCGCCGTCCGGCAAGAAAAAGGGACTTGGAAAAATTTTGATGAAGTGATAGGAGGGGGACTTATCCTCTCTGCTTCATGCAGTATATTATACTAGGTTTATACTACGTATTATACTGGGCGTATACTAGGTCCAAGCCTTCTTTATACTAGGTCTAGGCATCCTTCATACCATAAGCTTACAAGATCTTTATCAATAGCTTATACTAGCAGTTTGTCCTAGCTCTGTACTAGGTCTTAGGCTTCCTTTATACTATAGGTCTAGGAGGTCTGTATTAGTGGTTTTACTAGCTCTGTGACGTCATCAGATAGTGATGGCACGATGATCGTGACGTCACAGATCTCCATCGTGACGTCACCACATCGTAACGTCATTAGATCGTGTGACGTCATCAAATCGTGACGTCATGAGATCTCCTAACTGATAACAGGATTTGACCTAATGAGAAGAGATCTCAAGGTGGTGAGGAACAAAGTTCACTCTACTTGAGACGACAAAAAGCAAAAAATGACACTCACATGATTACTCCCATAAAACAGGTTCTCTGTTTGCCTCAATTAACAGAGTTAATGAAGGTAATTCCGAGCAGCTAACTGTGTGGGCTGCGAGTTTTTTTGTTAGACTTTTTTTGTCTTGTTCTTGCCCTTTTCTTCCTTACTTTTGAGCGCCTTGTATGTGGTGGTACTGATATAAATTTATTTTCATTTTATGATTTGAAATTCTGATTTGGATATTTCAATTTGAATTTATTTATTAATTTAATCAGTAAAATATGATTCTCAAATTTTTATTTTATATTGGTTTTATTTTTAAAATTAGATTTTAGTTTAAAAAGTGGATATAATATTATTTGAAAGAAGAACATAATAATATTTTCAACAAGACAGTACTATAAAATTTAGGTAGAAAATTATGTTTATTAAAAAATTTAAAATAAAATAAAAATTGATAGAACAAAAAATTGAAAAATGATTATATTTTATTGATTAATTGATCATAAATTCAAATCGAAATATTCGAATCAAGATTTTCAACTGTGATGAATTTCATGTAAATGAAATTTAAAATGATCAAATGAAAATTTATTATCAGTATTTCTAATTTTATCAATAAAATACATAATGAATTTTTGTTTTGATAAATTGAAAATACCAATTAATAAAAAAAATATGTGGTGCAACGCGAGAAAAGGGACCAGTCTGGCCTGAGCGGTTCTTCACAGAATACGTGTTAATGTCTCTAAATTTCACGAAAATCCGTTCACTCTAACGCGAGATATTACGATTTTCAACTTTGAACACGTGTTCTGTGAAGAACCGCTCAGGCCAGACTGGTCCCTTTTCTCGCGTTACACCACATATTGAAAAATGATGAAAAAAATTGATTTCATTGATGAACCTATATCAGAAAATTGACATAAATTAAATTCATAAACATCAATTTTATTAATCATAAAAGATAAAATTTAGGTAGAAAATCATATTTATTAAAAAATTTAAAATAAAATAAAAATTGATAGAACAAAAAATTGAAAAATGATTGTATTTTATTGGTTAAATTGATCATAAATTCAAATTGAAAAATTCAAATTGAAATATTCGAATCAAGATTTTTAACTGTGATGAATTTCATATAAATGAAATTTAAAATGATGAAATGAAAATTTAATATCAATATTTCTAATTTTATCAATAAAATACATAATGAATTTTTGTTTTGATCAATTGAAAATACCAATTAATAAAAAAATATTAAGAAATGATGAAAAAAATTGTTTTCATTGATGAACCTATATCAGAAAATTAACATAAATTAAATTCATAAACATCAATTTTATTAATCATAAAAGATGAAATTTAGGTAGAAAATCATATTTATTAAAAAATTTAAAATAAAATAAAAATTGATAGAACAAAAAATTGAAAAATGATTGTATTTTATTGGTTAAATTGATCATAAATTCAAATTGAAAAATTCAAATTGAAATATTCGAATCAAGATTTTTAACTGTGATGAATTTCATATAAATGAAATTTAAAATGATGAAATGAAAATTTAATATCAATATTTCTAATTTTATCAATAAAATACATAATGAATTTTTGTTTTGATCAATTGAAAATACCAATTAATAAAAAAATATTAAGAAATGATGAAAAAAATTGTTTTCATTGATGAACCTATATCAGAAAATTAACATGAATTAAATTCATAAACATCAATTTTATTAATCATAAAAGATGAAATTTAGGTAGAAAATCATATTTATTAAAAAATTTAAAATAAAATAAAAATTGATAGAACAAAAAATTGAAAAATGATTGTATTTTATTGGTTAAATTGATCATAAATTCAAATTGAAAAATTCAAAACAATATTCGAATCAAGATTTTTAACTGTGATGAATTTCATATAAATGAAATTTAAAATGATCAAATGAAAATATAATATCAATATTTCTAATTTTATCAATTAAATACATAATGAATTTTTGTTTTGATAAATTGAAAATACCAATTAATAAAAAAAATATTGAAAAATGCTGAAAAAAATTGATTTCATTGATGAACCTATATCAGAAAATTGACGTAAATTAAATTCATAAACATCAATTTTATTAATCATGAAAGATAAAATTTAGGTAGAAAATTATATTTATTAAAAAATTTAAAATAAAATAAAAATTGATAGAACAAAAAATTGAAAAATGATTGTATTTTATTGGTTAAATTGATCATAAATTCAAATTGAAAAATTCAAATTGAAATATTCGAATCAAGATTTTTAACTGTGATGAATTTCATATAAATGAAATTTAAAATGATGAAATGAAAATTTAATATCAATATTTCTAATTTTATCAATAAAATACATAATGAATTTTTGTTTTGATCAATTGAAAATACCAATTAATAAAAAAATATTAAGAAATGATGAAAAAAATTGTTTTCATTGATGAACCTATATCAGAAAATTAACATGAATTAAATTCATAAACATCAATTTTATTAATCATAAAAGATGAAATTTAGGTAGAAAATCATATTTATTAAAAAATTTAAAATAAAATAAAAATTGATAGAACAAAAAATTGAAAAATGATTGTATTTTATTGGTTAAATTGATCATAAATTCAAATTGAAAAATTCAAAACAATATTCGAATCAAGATTTTTAACTGTGATGAATTTCATATAAATGAAATTTAAAATGATCGAATGAAAATATAATATCAATATTTCTAATTTTATCAATTAAATACATAATGAATTTTTGTTTTGATAAATTGAAAATACCAATTAATAAAAAAAATATTGAAAAATGCTGAAAAAAATTGATTTCATTGATGAACCTATATCAGAAAATTGACGTAAATTAAATTCATAAACATCAATTTTATTAATCATGAAAGATAAAATTTAGGTAGAAAATTATATTTATTAAAAAATTTAAAATAAAATAAAAATTGATAGAACAAAAAATCGAAAAATGATTGTATTTTATTGGTTAAATTGATCATAAATTCAAATTGGAAAATTCAAATTGAAATATTCGAATTTAGATTTTTAACTGTGATGAATTTAATATAAATGAAATTTGAAATGATGAAATGAAAATTTACTATCAATATTTCTAATTTTATCAATAAAATACATAATGAATTTTTGTTTTGATCAATTGAAAAAAATATTAAGAAATGATGAAAAAAATTGTTTTCATTGATGAACCTATATCAGAAAATTGACATAAATTAAATTCATAAACATCAATTTTATTAATCATAAAAGATGAAATTTAGGTAGAAAATTATTTTATTAAAAAATTTTAAATAAAATAAAAATCGATAGAACTAAAAATTGAAAAATGATTATATTTTATTGGTTAAATTGATCATAAATTCAAATTGAAATATTCGAATCAAGATTTTTAACTGTTATGAATTTTATATAAATGAAATTTAAAATGATCAAATGAAAATATAATATCAATATTTCTAATTTTATCAATAAAACACATAATGAGTTTTTGTTTTGATAAATTGAAAAGACCAATTGATAAAAACATATTAAAAAATGATGAAAAAAATTAATTTCATTGATGAACCTATATCAGAAGATTGACATGAATTAAATTCATATGCATCAATTTTATTAATCATAAAATAATTGCATATCATGAAAAAAAAAAAAAAAAAAAAACATTTAAATTTAATCTTTGGATCAAAAAATAAAATATAAATATTATTGATAACGGATGTGAATATTTCTACTAGATAAATAATACTAAAAAGAAAAAAAAATTAATTGAATGAATCAAATAAAAAATGTATCTGTACAAATGATTTAAAGTCTGCTCCTAGCTTTTTTTGATCCTCCTCGCCTTGGTGGTGTCACCACTCACCACCCTAAAAGCTTTCTCCTCTGCCTCAAAATATATGCGAAAGCAGAGCTCTCTACCAAACCAAAACCCAGATACTTTGGTATCACACACAGCTTTCTAGGCCTGGTTGATTCTGGTCTCTATCTTTGCAACAGTGTTGGTTAACGTAGCATATGAGCTGCATTCCTGGTGGTAGCTATGTCTTGAATAGGCCGTTAAATGCGATGTACCACAATGGAGGGCTCTGAGAAACACCGCATGTTACCCTGACTTCTCTCTGTGCCAGCAAACTTCTCTCGCATTCTGCTTGAAGCTCCAAATTGTTTGTAGTCGTTCTCCCGATTTATATAGTTCGAAGATCGCACTTTTCAAAGTCCTTGAAAAAAGTTCGAATAGCCTAACGCGTCCCACACTTCATATGTAGCTTGGTAGTTACAAAATCTCTCCAAATCTCATGTATACAGCTTGTGATGGTTGTCATTTTTTCAAGTCCTCAAAATACAAGGTAGCTTCGCTCCCTCGAAACTACAGTTTTAGTCCCTTCCCTCAATGGTCGGGATTGAAGTAAGTAGGTCGGAGTAATCGTTCCCTCTACATCTCAATTCTTACCCTTCTTCTTTAGCTAATTGGTCTAATATTTTCAAGTTGCTCCTCTAGTTCCTCGTAAGAAATTTCTCGTGTTTTTCTGAACTCATCATCGTTATTTCAAGATTATGTATTTTCAATAATAATTCTTATTTTTCGTTTCTATCATGTTGGTTCAATATTATTGTGTTTGTAGGAGTAATTTATACGTTATGTGGCGGATGTTGTCTCAAAAAGCAGAAGAACGATGATAAACTCGGAAGGTGAGTAGTAAAATGCTTCGCTAGTTTAGTCGCTGTCAGATCACTCAAATTGACCAGCCAAAAGCCCTAAATCTTCTATTTTTCGGAATAGTAGAAAAAGTCAATTGGTACTTGTGCGTTCAGTCGCTATACAAATGATTTTACTAAAAGTATTCCGACGTATTCGTTTAGGTCTCCTTCTGCAGTGGTACTCGTACCGACAGATTATGTTACCGTAATGCAATATTTAAGTGAACCGTGAGTTTTATTAAGAATTTCCCTTTACACACTCTAGTTTGTCTTTTATTGCGGCGTAGTCGCGTAGTAGAATGCAAAAATATTGTGTCGAGCACGCGTGTCTCAAATACTAATAATTAGTCTGTTTCTAACCCCTTCGTAAGTTTTGATTGCCCCTTTTCTGTTTTCCTTTTTTGAACTCCATTAATATTCTGGTTGAGAGCACGTTCACTTAATCTGGATACTCGAAACTAACGAACGAGTGAGCGAATTAACTTCGCTTTTTACGAGACAAATGACAATGTGTTTATAATTAGTGTGTACTAAAAAAGCGCGTCGAAATGAGCTGCGACAGAAACAATAAAGATGATAACTTCTTAACGTTATGACGTTCTAACGGAGTCACTTCCAAGAATGACGTGTTCGTCGTTAGCGTCTGTTTCTTTTTCGAAATGAGCCTGTATTATCTCCTTACGGGTATTATATTTCTGACTTGTGTTTATTTTTCGATGTTAGTTTGTATAGTTGGCGTTTCCCTCTGCCTTATTGCGGTAACGTGAGTGGCGAGTGTAGCAGTCACAGCGGCAATAGTACGCATTCCGAAGTTGAAAAAATGCCACTTTCGGAAATGACTTTTGTTTTGTAAGGAAAAATACGAATGATACGATTTCTTTTTCCGAATTTAAATAGTTTCTTTTATGCCGCTTTATTTTCTACTTTATGGTTTCACGCAGGTATTTGTTCGTGATACTTTATGGCTTTTGAATGCACGCGCATTGTACGCTGTTGTAGTGGTCGTTATATTCGAGAGACTTAAATTTAGTTTTGAGGATCAGAAAAAATTGTTGAAATTAAGTTGCTATAAAAGGCCTGATACTTTTTTTTTTTTCGCCAAACAAGCTACCGCAATTGCAGTGTAAATTTCCTTATTGTTGGATAGCGTGTGAAAATTTTCATTTGTTGGCTGCAGTATTGTAATTAATGGTGGTAGACGTTGAGTGTTTGTGTTCGAGCAAACAATTTAGACGAGATGCGGTAGAATTTGAACATTTAAAGAGGAGGCATTTTAATTTATGATCTTCGTAGTTGACTGGCCTCCATTTTTTATTTCTTAGAAACGAAATCTCTTTATAGTGGAGAATTAATAATGAGTTTCATTCGGTCAGTTTTTTTCATTGTTGGAACGAGACATAAGTGAATTAAAGCCACAACACTCGTGTTTGGATGGGAGTGTGTACGTACTACAGATGAAGGATTTCAGTCGAAACATATTCGAGGTTAGGTTAAGCTCAGAAGAGATGATGAGTATGGGGCAGACATCTTTCCGTATTTTCTCTTGACTCAAGCTGGAAGTTATCATTTAGACCATCGAGTAGTAACTTGAGGAACCCACTGAAGTTCGGCCTAGTCACGCCGTACGAATGTCATGGTTTCTTAATCTATTATCAATTAGGATCGCAATCTTATCAGAAGGCTATTTTCTATGTTACTTGGACCTAAGTTGACCACAGGCATTTGGATCTTGTATTTTTCGCTATGCATTGTCAAACGGCAATACTTTCAGCTTGACACCTAATGCAATTTGTATCGAAAGAAGTTTATTGTGGGCTTGAGAGAACTAAAACTTGTGCCATCCGACGATAAGACTGAGTCGAAGGCCGGAGAAGGGTTAGGAAAGTAGAGCTTGCTTGGCAACTAGGTTAACTGCCTTGTGTTCTGGCAGGCCGATGTAACCAGGTATCCGGAGTAGTGGTCGTCTATGATTTGGAAAAAATAAGAAGGAAGAAAGAGGAGGAATTCACTCGGAGAGGTTAGAAGGAGAGGCGGGAATAGATGGCAGATAGTTCAAGCGAGTTCCCATACAGAAGTGAGAGACCTCGTCATTGATGGAGAAGGCGTAGCCAGTTTTGGAACTCGATTTAGATCCCAACTGTAAAGCACAGGTTGAGGGAGGAAAATCGTTACCAATTATGGCTTTGGGTGATTTTGGTTAGTCAATCCGGTCATAATATCCAGGGTGGGTAGATAAGTAGACATGAAAAAAAAGGCGTGAATGTGTGATGATGGTCTATGTGGGATTTTAGTATAATAAATAGGGGTTTTGGGAATTGCGGGAGGGAAGAAAGATAGGGAGTTGGGTGAACTGGGCTATAGACGTAAGAAAGTTGGTGGTAGGCGGAATTTTAGAAGACAGAGGATAGACTTAGCGCAAAACTGTTGTAAAAAGTACTTGAAGCCGAACGTAGGTCAGCAGTGAGATTGTATTTGTATTGCATCCAGTGATTTTAGTGAATATTTATTAGCCTGTCTGTAGATTGGGCACCCGCAGCATAGTCCAGTTGAGAGCGAATTAGAAATCGTGTAGCTGGAAGTGGAGCTCACAACTGCAACCAGTGCCAGTTTGGGATAGCTATTTGAAGACATTCAGTTTTAATTTTTAAAGATTTGATGTGAAGGATCTAGGACTATTTGGAATCGAAGGTAAGGCCAAGGAATTTGGTAGAGGATTTAAGGCTGTCTTGGAAGTTCTAGAGGAAAGGGGAAAGGGAAGATGCAAGTAACTTTTATAGTATATCACTAAAACGGTTTTTTGCTAGAAAAACGAAAACCATGATCCGAGGCCCATGAGGAGACCTTATCGAGGGTCAGTTGGAGAAGACTAGCAGCTTATCTGGGGTCATATAGAAGCGAGAGAGACGCTTGAAATCGTCTGAAAAGAGTCGTTTTACAAAGGGGAAAGGAGACACAGTTTATTATAGACCATTTATGGCAATCAGGAAGAGCTCGGAAAGGGGAACTCTCCAGACTTTTCCCTGGCGCCATTTTGGATGGAATGAAGGAAAGAGTAAAGGTTATGAATTTTGACTGATATGGATCTATCATAAAGAAATGATTGGAGAAGGAAGGATAAGTTGCTACGGAGGCCTGTTTTAAATAATTTGAAGGAATTTAGAGGTTGAGGTCGAAACAGACTTGTAAAGTATCAGATGTCGTTAGATTCGAAGAACCATAATAATATTTTTCGAAGAACCATAATAATATTTTGTTGAAGATTTTTTGGAAGAATTTACCTAGAACGAAAGTTTAGGGGAGGGAAGGATCTTCAGAGTTTGAGAATTGGGAAGACGTTGGCTAATTTTCCAAGTCGGATGGAGCTGAAGGATGAAAGAAGGTAATGAAAGCAGTTTTTGAACGCTTCATCTGTAATTCGAGCTGGTCACCCGCTAGAAGCGCTACAATCGACGATATTGGAAACTGGATCAAAATAATATTCTGATTTGAATGTTGATTGAGTAATCTCAAAATAAGTCGAGGACGAAGCCACTAAATAGAAAAATTAGGAGAACGAATTTTGTCGAACTCAAATTTTCCTACAAGCCTACCTTCTTATGAAAATGTTTATTCTGATCGATTCGAAAAAAGTCTGCCTATCCACGCTGCCCTGCACAGCAATTTTGAGGTATCGCTCCGCAGGAGGAAAAGGACAGGAGTTCACGGATGAGTTGAGTGAATTTATCTATTCTGGAAAAAAGGAGCACCGTTTAGTTCATGTTTGTCTCTAGTTACTAGCTGGAATATTTTCGAATTAGCAGATCATCAAATTACATTGCTTCAAGAATACTTGCTACTCTGAACATGAGATTGTTCAAATTCTGATGACTGTGGCAGTAGAGAACATTTTTCTGAGATATGAAGTCACTCTTGTTCACACTGTTTATTCAGCACGGTCGTGAAATCCTTACATCCTTCGAAAAGGAGTAGTATTGCTCTTTGTTTTCTTTAATTTACAGAAATTAGTTCCTTCACATCTGAATGTGGTTGATTAGGAGAGAATAGAGCGATTTGCTTCGATCTTGTCAAACATTTGAAATTACTTTGTCGTAGGAAATTACAGAAATATTTGAAAAAAACACATCCATTCTTTATCATTGTATCAAGCTTTTTTGATTTTTTAATATTACCTTGTCACTAGTCTGTTAGCTTGAATTTAAGTTGTCTTGTTATGTCTTTAAAATTTTGAGGAAAATAATAGATCATTATTGTATTCATAATTTATTTATTTATTTATTTTTTTTCTAGTGAAAGCCGGGATTTAATTACAAATGGTCTTAAGAACAAAGTTGATATCGAAGAACAATCGCCCATGATCACCGATGGGTAAGTATTATTGAATTTTAAGAATTTTCGTCTCGCTCTATTGTGCCCCAATTACTTCAGTACCTTCTGTCTTATTCAATGTTCCTCTCTCCACAGATTTTTTGTCAATTGATAGATTTACCCTACAATAATCCTCTTCCCCCTTCTTAGGAATACTTCGACCTTCGCGACATACCCCCTCCCAGCACTGGGAAAACCTTTCTTATGGAGGCCAAATTTCGATGAAAAATTTCGGAGATGACGTTTCGAGAATCTTTTCTCGTTCTTGAGTTATGATGCAAATCGCGGATGAATACCATTCTAATTCACTAAAAAACTGTTTCTTAAATTTTCGTTAATCAAAAAATCTAAACTCTATTCCTACGCAATATTTCCTATTTTTAATTAAATGTTGTTTTTTCAGAACGAAAAGAGATACCACCGTCGAATACGACGTCAAAAAGGGTATTTCGAAGACCGGTTTTGTTGGAAAAGATTCAGCTGTGTGAAGAAACCAGCAGACTTCAACAGAACGCGTTCTCCGTTCAAAATTATAACACGTGAACATCGATTTTATATATTTCGCTGCGAATTTTTTTTGTCTTGTGAATTTTCTATTACGTCTTTTTCCTCTTTTCCCTAATTTCTTAATTTCCTATTCTGTCCGCGTTACCTTTTCGATCGACTGTTTTATCATTTAAGAATTTTATTAATTTTCAACAACATATAATTCTCGAATTAAAATCATTATCGCAGTTTTTTTTTTTTCGATCGGGCCTGATAAATTCTTGTTTTTTCGAAATCATCATTCTTTTTTTTTGTACATTGAATTTTATTTTTATTAACGATGTTCGTGTTACGCTTGACTTTTGTTTGATTGTTTTGTGTTTTCGAAGTTAAAATTAAGGACCGGTGATCGAGAAATGCCGTGTATTTTTTTTCTTCCTCCCTGAAAGACGCTAATTTTTTATTCATATATATATCGTTGAGATACTGTAGTTGATTTGGTTTTTGTTTATAGAGAGAAACGATCTCATTGTAAAAATGAAATCGATGATTTGGTGCTCGTTATTTTATTTTTTATTTGTCACGTTTTACTTTTGTGTAGAAACGTGTCGTATCGTTTCAAACGAATGGCGTGGCGTTCGTTGATTTGTTTTTATCCAGCGAGCTTTTTTGGTATTAATGTTTCATCAATTCATTTAGTAATACGTACGATATTACTATAAATAGTAGTCGTTTGTTAGAAAGAGCCACCGATTGGGAATTGAAGGAGTCATCGAGATGCTTTTTCGGGAAATAGACGTATTGTTTTCATTTTTGTTTTTAGTTTTTAGGATAAAATCTGATCTCTATAAAAGTAGTACGCGATGTTTATTTTCTTATACGTATCGATGATTCCTTCGCCGGTTACTCTTGCTTTATTGTTTTCTTAACAAATCATACTCCAGAATCATTTTTTCGAAAATCTTTCCCAATTCACCTTCATTTTATTCATGTTTCGATGATGCTGTTTTTCATAATATTCCTTTTCATTCATTTTTCGTATTATGATATTGTATTTTTATTTGAATGTATATTTTGTGAGAAAGCATTTATAAATTTTTGTGTATAAATATTTCGTGCACATCATCCAGCTTTGTACTTGTATTTTTTTTTATATACATATTTTCTATTGTAGGCATATTCTATGTATTATTTTGCAGTACTTAATAATGATAATGAAACAAACGACAATACAGTATGAAAGTTTATTTTAAAAGGAAATTTTTTTATGCCAATATTATTACGAAACCCGTATTTAAGGGAGAAATTCGTCCATTTCTCCCCCGAGTTGTGACTAGTCTTTGAGAATATTATAATGTCCGACATTGTTGCATTGAATTCTTATTCTCTTGACACAGTAACCTTATCGTGTGATACTCAATCGCGCTTAAGTTGTTCGGCATATCTTTTGTAAAAGGCTTCAACTCCTTCCTTTAATTTTATGATTCTTTTTATTTACATTTGTAATTCTTTTTTGAAATTCTTCAATTAAGACATGTATTGTCTGTGATTTTTATTACTTGCTATGGCGAGTGCGAGTCACCCGTTCGAGATTAAATACATAAACAGGATACAGATGATGTTGCAATACTTGAGAAAACTTATTGCAGAAATTATCAACATATTGTAGCTTTGAATCTGATTAGAAATATTTTATTGATCGGCTAATTATTTCTTTGAAATTATGTACCTAGAAATTACCAGAAAGTCAGTTTTTCCGCCTACACAATTTATTTGTAAAATACCTAGAAAGAATATGTTTTGTCTTTTTACAAGGTTTCCTAAAATTTGAATCACGTACTCGTAATTAATGTACATGCAATTAATCCATTCATAAAACTTGACATTTTCTATTCCTTTTTCCTTTGAGGAAATAAACTACACTAGTTCAATAGTTTTATTTAGAAATTTCCGATTGTTGCAATAGTGTGAGAATATGTTTTGTTTGGTGGAAATATAGAACCTCCATCACAGTGCAGTATTTCAAAAAGTTTTAATGAAGTATTTTTTCAAAAGTAAATCCTAGGTACTCGTAATTTAATTGTACAAATCCATTCACAAAACGTAATGTCTAATAAAATTTTCTATCCGTTTCATTTGAGAAAATGAAACAATAAGTGTTTGATATGTTACTTTTTATTTTAAAGCTTGAACGATTTTGGCTTGTATCGCGCAATGTTTTGAATAAAACATTCATCTTATTGGTTTTTCATTATTTCGCGTACGCTTTACTAGAAAATGAATAGAAGAATTACACATACCGTAATTGTGAATTTGAAAAAACTGGACTACACCTTTTGAGAGCTTAACTGATGAAAAGTTGGAGAAATGAGGACAATTATAGCAATTTTTTCTCACAAGAGATAACAAAGAATGCTAGTCTACTCAACTTGCTCCTTTTCTTCATCTGTAACCTATAGGTGTCTTGATCACCATCATCAGCAATAGGAAATTTACTTCAATTTCTAAGATAATACAAAAAAAATGTTCTTTTGAATTATGCAACATTATGTTTGGCTGACACGCTTCTCAATTGTCTCTTCTAGAACATGAAATTCTATTAGGTTGATCCCTTTCTTGATGAAGTAATGATTGAACCACTTCACTAAAGTAATCACAACTTTCTCTTGAATGTGATTGCTCTAAAATTCCGCTTGATTTAGGAACTCACACAAGTGTACCCAACTGATAATTTTTGCCCGTTTACCACTTAAAATTACCTAATCACCAGTAGCAAGCGTAATATCCTATGTGAAAATATACGGACGTTACTGATACTGCTGATGGAGACTAGGTAATTTTGAGTTCAAAAGGGGCAAAAATTATAAGTTGGGTGTACTAATACGTTCCTCAGTTTCTCTGGACAATTTAAACATATGAAACTTTGCGGTAAATGGAAGAATATGGCTTCTTGAGGGGTCAAAGTGCCCCTTTCACCGTCCAACTGATCCAACAAATCAGAAATTGCTGTGATTTTTCATTGGATCAGTCAGATATGGATCAATGACAGAATACCCAATACGATAGACCGATTCCCCGTGATGTCAAGAACTTCAATTTTGATTGAATGCTTGTTCTCTGCTGCTGGCTTTGGGGCAGTCATTTTAGAATCCCATAAGAATCAGGGCTGGCAGAACGGGAACGGAAGATAACCAGTATTTTTCAGACTCCGGAACCGTAACGGGAACAAAACTTTATTTTCTGATTGATTGGGAACCGTTTCCGGGAACGGAACGTGAAAACTCAGAGAACGGATAATTGACAGGAACTGCTCTCTCGTTCAAACCGAGAACGAGAACGGGACGGGAACGATAAAATTGTTACCGTTCTTTGTTCTTGTCCGGAGATGATTCATTTCGTTCTGCTTCTGGAGCCGGAACAGAGAACAGAACGAGAACATTATTTTTAACCTGAGAACGGGAACGTATCGGGAACGGTATTCACAATTTCAGAAAATGGGAACGGAACAAAAACCGGGAACAGTTCTCTACTGCAAATTTGAGAACGGTTTGAAACGGGAATGGTAGATACAGGTTGCTGGGATTGGGAACATAACCCAAACACTTGTCAAACAGTACCGGTCTGCCAGCCCTGATAAGAATACACAGGGAATGTTTCGATCATTCACTAGTATTCAAGAACAAGAAGTACGTTAGCAATAAAAGCTACATATTTGAATTCTACAGAACTTCTAGATTCTAGATACTTAGCCCTACTAACAATTGAGACAGCGTTTCGGACGGCCGATGTGGCAGAAACGCTAGCGTTTTCTCAAAAAAAAAGTGGCAATTTTACGCGCACGCGGTGGAAACGCTGTCAGATCTGCTGCTCAATTGTTACTAGGGAGAGATCTCTAATACATCAGGAACATCTTGTTTTTAAATAATTGTACGTGATCGAATCGTTCCCTGTGTATTCTTATGGAAATTGATATCATGATTGGCCCAATAATAATTGTAACATTAATATCCATTACAAAATTGGGTACTTTGACTCACTATCGCTCACTGTTATCAACACTGTGAAGTCACCAGAGAATCGGTGTATTTTCAGTATTTTGCATGTACATAATATCACAAAAAGAACAACAGAAAAATATTGAAGTATGTAAATGGTTTATTATCATAATGCAATACCAAATATGAAACATAAAAAGTGACGGCTTCAATACAAGTATAACTAAATCTAAATACTGCACACATACAATTAGATACACTATGGAACAATATTTAATTTAGTTCAGTTCTGTGGTCCTGAAATTTGAAGTAGTGGTTGTTAGAAGTATTTCTAATGTTGAGCATAATTCCCTATGATATTTTAATAATACGTTACAGTCATCTGAAATTTTCCTGTTTGCTTATTGTTGACATGACATCCTAATTATGCAAATTTTGTAAAATTACATTTGTGGCAACATCCAAGTAGTTGTATTTGGACCGGATAGCACTTGACGCGCCACTGTCGCACCCTGTCTGTGTTATATAACAACAAACCAGCGCACACAAACACACATATCTTGAACCAGCACAGTCCCTGCCCGGTCCAAATGAGACAATATTGCAAGTATAAAAATGAAGAATAGTAATAAGACTTTGAACAAAACTATTGGACAATAAGGTACAGTTGACTTACAATAATTGCCTCAATGCCTGAGTAATAATAATGCAACAGAGTCACAGCACAAAAGAATAAAACTACTGTTTAATACACAACAGAAAATTTTCACCGCTAGTAATTTTGTATTTTACCAATATATTAAAATTTCACATGTATCACCCGTTCATATTATGGTCCAGTTTTGGAAATATGAGGATCCATTTCTGATCTTTATACAGTAATTACCACAGTGGCTTGAAGTGTACCTATTTTTTTCCCTAAATTTCACTCATTTTAAAATTGACGTTAATGTTACAATTGGATATGGTTTTGGTCAGAAAGAAATTTGAAATTTTCTTGGCAATTCTTATATGTACCTTTTAATTCAAGTTGCTATCCTCAAACCTGTAACATGTTTGATGAAAATTGTACCATTGTTTTCCAAATGTAAAAATCATAACTTAATATCTACTTCTGTGTCAATAACTCTGTTCCTTAGTGTTATCAATGAATGGTATGTTTCGAAAAATAACTGACTAATTTCACTTCTTAGACTAACATTTAAAAAAATATCAAGTTGTTCCAAATATTATTCAGATGGCTTTGCTCTAAATCAGCAAAGAATAATTGCAATCAGGACTCATATTCTCCAGGGTCTACAAAATATCTCTGAGCAATAAAGGAAAAAGTTACTCCAAATTCGTTGCAAGTCCCTGTAGAGACGCAATGTGCAAAGAAGGCGCTGGTATCGCTCTCAAGGAGGACAGGACAATTGATGGACAATGCGGGAGGTGGGCCGAAAGGTTTTCTTAAATTGACCGAAATTAATTTTCTAGAGAGAATATGTAAATTTTAGAAAATTCTACGCTTTAAAAAAATCGCTTTGTTTCCAAGTTACGTGAGGGGTAAGTAACCCTGATTCCATTTTCAATTTTGCCGATTATAACACTCCTACCCGTTGAACAATTGATGTCCCCATGGCAAAAAAACCCGTATTATGTCCCCATAATGGATATAAAATATCTCCAAAATATGAAAACATTTTGGAGACATGATGGGGCAAGAATATTCAATCGGTAGTGGATGGCCGGTCCAAATTTGTTCAAAAAGATGTAAAAAGTTTTCATTGGTTCAACAATTTTGGGTAACATAGAGTAACAACTTTTCTCAAGATGGCACAAATTTTGTAGAAAGTGGCGATAATGTAATGTTGAGAAAATTTTTGAAACATTAATGGAGGATATTGAATATCTGTAAGAGAGTGTCTATTGAAAGGAAAATACTGAAAGTACTTGACTTTTACTTGACCTTTTTTCTAAGTAAGTGAGTCAACAAGCGGGAAAAAAAAGTTCAAATTAGCTAAAAATAACGGTTTTTTTTTTTTTCAACATTTTTTGTCATTTTCATCATTTTTACTTAAACTTTTATCGAATACTCGACTTTTACTAGATTTACGTGACTTACTTCACCGGTAGACACCCTCTGAAAGATATGGATTGTTTACCTTGAAACTTAATCAAATTGTACACCTTTCGGCAACCTCGCTAAAATATTCTCTTTATCAATGCAAGTGGTGCCCCTCCTCTGTGATCTAGAGTACAAAATTTTGTTCATAGGAAATCAAAGAAATCGCTACTTGATAAACAATTTAAGATTTTTCTTCCCTAAATCTATTGTGTTATTCCTTTCAACCATTTCTAAAGAAAGAATATACCTATCTGTTGGAACTGCCCTCCTCTGCTTACACCATTGATAGAAATAACTTTCGAAACATGCTTAATCCTACACTTACATCCTAATTTACGAAAAAAAAAAAAAAAAAAAAAAAAAATGCAGAAACTAAAAACCTAATTTCACTATTTTGTATTTTGACACCCACACAGTCTATCATCGCTTCATATTATAGAAAGATCTGTTTTCAATACTGAATAGTGAGAATCAACTTTCTATAAGAATAGTTGACTGTAAGTCTAGAGAAAATTATCACGTACGTAAATTGATTTGTTCGAAATAGGTATCGTTCATTTTTGGTTTCACTTTTTTACCATTTTCGTAGGTATATATTGCACGACGAGTTCATAGACGAAACATAAAAGTACAAGGAAGATTTTTGGCACTCTTATAAAAATGCAGCATGGAGACCGCTAGAATACGAATTATATGGTATAGAAAATAGGTAAATAAAATGCAAGAAAAATAATTATAAAATTAGGAAACATGAATTTTCGACGGAGTTCATTCAGTACTTGAATTCATCAGTTTCACCTTAGTATACTAAAAATCCTGTGATGATTTTTAAAGATATGGTCCTATAGCCAACCATAATATTTTTCTCTCTCCTTATTCCTAGATCGAGTAAGGAATGTGCGACTTATATCAAAATGGACATAGTGCGAGAAATTCTTTTAGAGTAGATTAACATAGGTATGCTACACAGTGAAAGACGGTATTTAGAAGGAATAATATGGAAACGGTTTCTGCGGACTAGTGGTTGCTCTTTCGAGAGTTTGAACAAAATTAAGAATACGCCATACCGTGAATTGTGATATACACCTCCGAATACAGTACGTACGTCGTAACTCACTTTAGCTGTAGAAATCCTGATTTGTGACTGTCTCGTTCTTCTGTAGGAAAAAAACATAATTCAAAAATATTACTTGAGTGAGATTTCAAACTAGGTATCATTTATGTTCTTGATCGGTAGTAAGTCCGAAAGAAGAATTGAAATTTAAACCGAATTAGCGAACTTCCTCGTCCTAAGACGGCTTGAAGATTTTTCTACACTCTAAAACCTCTTGCCATTTTCATTCACACCATACTCACCATCTCCTATCTCCTAAACAGGAGAGTTCAACAAATTCGAAACATATGGAACAGGGAGGGGAGAGACACCGAAAAATTCCAACATTTGAGCCCCTCCTAAAGTGAAAAAATACAATCTTTAAAATTAGATTTTCTACTCCTTGATTGCTTCAAAATCGCTGGAAAACATTGCACTAAGGGATTCTAATATAAACGGGGTGGGACGAGACGGGCGGATGGAGTAGTGAGGAAAGACTACGAAAAATTCTGACTTTTGAGACCCTTTTGGAGTGACGAAAAACACTCTGGAAAATTAGTTCTTCTGCTGACTTAAAAAAAAAAAAAAAAAAAAAAAAAAACATTTTTCTAGGTTGCTTCAAAGTTGCTTATTGGATATTTCATGTACAAAGACAGGCGGAGATTTATGAGAAGGGTAGGATGACTTCGGAAAGTTTTGATCTTCAAGCCCGCATTGAAACTACATAAAGACAATCTGAAATTTTCACCTTCCGCTCCCATATAAGAAAACAATTTCTCTAGATTGTTTCAAAATCTCTTAGAAATATTGCATCAGAGATGAAAAGCGGATAGATAAACTTTAGCTTTTGGCTCTCAGCTTTTAGTTTGTAATAAACTTTAGGCTTTCAACTTTCCTTCTTTTTCAACCCAAAATTCTTCGGCTTTCGACTTTAACGTTTCAAACTCTCAGCCTTCAGCTAGCTTTCCATTTCTGCATTATTTTTCGGGACTCTACTACAAACAAGGAGGGAGCCCCATCCAAAGCAACGAAACACAATCTGGAAAATGAGATCTGCTACTGCCGTAACAGAGAACCATTTTCCTAGATTGTTTTCAAGTCACATAGAGACCTACGGCACAAAAAGAGTCTAATTTGAGTCTAGGAGGAGAAGACTTGGAATAATTCAGTATTTATGAGGAAGGAGGGAACTTCGGGAAATTTTGACCTCTGAGCCCGTTTCACAAAACTTTGATCGTCTGCTCTCATAATAGAAAATTACTTTTCTAGATTGCTACTTGCTACAAAGACACAAGGACACTTAATGGGCTAAGAGATTCTATCATATCATGAATGTGAGTTCAATATATTATATGAGGAAGGGGAAAAGGACTCCAGAAATCTGGAAAATAGGATTTTCTGCTCTTATAAAAGAGCATCATTTTTCTGAATTGCTTCAAAGTCACTTGGACACTTGAGCACAGACAGGTTTTACTAACTATGAGCTAAGGGAGGCAGGGGAGGATACCTGAAAAAATTCAATACGTAAGAGAAGAGGACTCCTGAAAATTTGACCTTGGAGGCTAGAAGGATCTGGAAAATTGATCTTCAGAAAACCATTTATCCAGATTGCTTCAAAGTCGCTAGAATTTTATTGCACAAAGGAGTTCTCTTATGAACGGGGAGAAGAAGACTAGAAAACTAGAACAACTTAGCGATCGCGCTAGCATTGAGCCATGTAAAACTAGAGCACTAAATAGAGAGTTAAGACATACGCCATTTTGGATCGTAGAAAAACTCTCCAAGGTACAACGCGTCTCGCGTAACATCACGGAACGGTAAACTACGTTTTTTTTTTTTTGTATCCGCGATGTTACAGGAGACGCGTTGTACCTTGAGATGAGAAGCGGTTCGCAAAGCGCTCAAACTTTTGCTTCAGCTTAAAAGTTTTTCCGAAATTTCATCAGCTTGGCTTTGGCTTTTTTTTTCGACATTACGGCATTATACTAAAAAACTCAGTTTAGAACAATCAGGAGAATTGGGTCTTTGTAGTACCTTCGGAAGTACCTATTCTCCAGTTTGTGTTCATTTCACTTCATGACTGGGTAAATTCAGCTTGAAATAAGAGAATTTGGGCACTGTCGGGATGATGGAAGATCCCTATTCTCTAGTTTGTGTCTGTCTTGGCTTTTGGTCTCTGAAAAAACTCGGTTTGAAACAATCAGGAGAATTGGAGCTTTGATTTTTGTAGAGGATAGGATACCAGCCTCCAATTTGAAATATTATTTAAATTTTTTTTGGATTAAGCGGATTCAGCGCTTCCTTTTTGACTGGCTTTGCGCTTAATGAACTGTAAATGACTGATTTTTTATCCGCTTAAAAGCTGTTCAAAAACAAGCTTAAACTTTGACTTGAGCTGTGACTGGCTTAAACTTCTCATCTCTGGTTCAGGGCTGCTTAGCCAATCAGATTGGCTAAAAGCTGAGCTAAGAACTAACGTTTTTGAGTGATCGGCTTCAACTAACAGCTAATGGCTAATCTGCTCTGATTGGCTAGCTAACGGCTAGCTAGGGGCTAAAAATTTTAACATGGGTATCATTTTGCAGCTTCTTCCAAATTGTTTTTAAATGAGATGTTACTTTTGGGCTAATCGCAATTTGCAATAGAAAAAGAAAACAAGAATTTTCAACAGCGTACTGTTAACAAACGAGAGTTTACACTCTTTTTTGAGAGTAAGAAATACTCTTTTTTAGCACCAAAATTCAAAAATACGTGATTCTTTTCTACAAAGATGGGATGAAAATTCACTTGGACATTGTTGTCTCTCATGTTTTAGATTTTTATAGCAATCAAAGAGCAAAGAAGTATTGACTGGGCCCGCTGGCCGTGCTAGTGCTTTCCGATTTTGAAGAAAAAATTCAATGAAAATTAGTCGTTAGCTATTTCAATTTCAATGGCTAAAGGCTAAGCTAATTGCTAATAATTTTGAGCAAAATTCCTTGGCTAACGGCTAATGGCTAAAAGCTAACGGCTAGCTAAGCAGCCCTGCTCTGGTTGTACTTTGGAGGATTTTTCTATGATCCAAAATGGCGTATGTCTTCACTCCCTATTTAGTGCTCTGGTAAAACGTGTGTAATAGTTGTAATTGGCAAGTCCAGAAAATCTACGAATAACTTGGGTTATAAGTTTTGAGAAAGTTTGAGGATTGTTATTCCTTGTAGCTAAAGGTTACCAGAAGATATCTTAAGGGTATGCTCTACCTAGTCACTCACACGTAGACACACACAAAATATGTATCACATGTTGCGATTTATGCCCCGAGATAACTGATTAAATAAAGCATGAAATATCTTGAAACTTCGTATTTACGTAGACAAAACTTAGGAAAATACGGCTAATTGGTTCACACGAACTAATTTTGTTCATTAATTGGAATTCAACGATTCGAAGATGGCCCCTTCAGACGTAAGTTTGAACGTTTCCTCGAGATCATTCAGAATATTTCGCGATCTGTCAACTAATTAGCCGTATTTTCCTCAACTTCAAGAATAAATTACACCACGTTCCGAATCATTTTGTACATTATTCGATATGTTATATGTGGGCAAAAATCACTACCCGCAACACACCATTTTGTGTAATACACGTGTATTTTCTGTGTGTGAGTGACTAGGTAGAGCATACCCTTAATAATTTTTAGGTCGATAGCATCGCGATCTTGAATTTCTTATGAGTTTGAAAATTTTGTTTTCGCCATAAGAAAGTATTATGATTCAATATCACGATCACATTTTTAGGCAAAGTTTCCATAGATTGCCACCTGCAGGGACTCAGTGACTCCTTCGTGGTCAAGTCCAAATACATATGAGAAAGGGTGAGAGGACTTTGAAAAATGTTGACCTTTGAGCACTCTTCAAGTCGGGTCGCGATATTTTTTGTGAACGATGTTTAAAATCCACAAAAAAATCAAGATCAGGGTTGCTTAGCTACGCCAAAGCCGTTAGCCATTTGAATTGGAATTGCTGATAGCTAATTTTTCTCTTTCCCACACCTCACCTCTCCACATGGGAGTGATCCCCCTGCTCTACTTTCGGGCATTAGCTTTTAGCTCTTAGCCGTTAGCCATTCAATTTTGGCTCAAAATTAGCTAGCTGTCAGCTAGCCAGGGGTGTTAACCGGAATTGCTATCCAAAATGGTATCCGGAATCCGGACCTGAATTTTCGGGTTTTGGAAGTGGAACCGAAAGGAAGCGGATCCGGCGATTGCTTCTTGGAAGCGGAACCAAAAGGAAGCGGATCCGGCGATTGCTGCTTGAAAGCGGAACTGAAAGGAAGCGGATCCGGCGATTGCTTCTCGGAAGCGGAACCAAAAGGAAGCGGATCTTGAAATCTGGCCAAAGAACTGTAACCAATATTTCATATGTGAAAAATAGCGGATATCCGCTAAAAAATAGAGGATAACCGAAATTCTGCGCCTTTTTTTAAAGGATAACCGTAATTTTTTAGCGCAATTCCTGAAAGATTCTTTCATCAAGATACAAAACCAAAAGGAAGCGGATCCAGCAATTGCTCCCTGGAAGCGGAACCGAAAGGAAGCGGATCCGGCTAAAGCTTCTCAGAAGCGGAACCAAAAAGAAGCGGATCTGGCAATTGCTCCTCGGAAGTGGAACCGGAAGGAAGTGGATCCGGCAATTGCTGCTTGGAAGCAGAACCAAAAGGAAGCGGATCCGGCGATTTAGTTGAAGAACGAAGGAAGCGGAATCCTAAAAAAAATAATAACGGTTCACACCCCTGTAGCTAACCAATGAGACTTGGTAAGCCGTTAGCTGATAGCCAAAGCCAATCGATTTGAAGGGTTAGCTTTTAGCTAAGTTTTTAGCCAATACGATTGGCTAAGCAGCTCTGCTTGAAGAGTCAAGATTGTTTCAAACAGAAATATGTTTAAAACGTGTTTTTTTTTAAAGTTGTTTTTTTAATACATTAAAAAACATTGAAGACCTTGTTTTTTCTTCCCTATTTTCATTGTTATGCTTCACAAAGAATGATCTTTGACAAGACTTCCAGGGTTGAAAAAGGAAAAAAAAAGGAATCAAAACATTGTTTAAAACAGTATTTAAAACATGTCCAAAACTTCCAAAACGTGTTCAAAACATTGAAAATTACCTATAAAACGTCTTCAAAGTGACAGTGAAAACTCTAGAAAATGTGTCTCAAACCATAATGATTGAGAACGGGTTTAAACAATGTTTAACACATTTTAAAACATGTTTTAAACAAGGAATACAAAAGCATCATCCAAAACATGTTTTAAAAATAAAATCTGTTTCAAACTAAGAAACTTTTTTCTTTTTTCTGTAACCCTGTCTTTGAAACACCAAAAGACGATCTGGAAAATACGATCTTTCGCCCTTATGGAAGAAATTCATTTCTCTAGATTATTTCAATTTCGCTTGGACACATGTTGCACAAAGAGGTTATTAAATGAGTGGAGGGGCCCTGACCTTATTCAGAGACGGGGAGAAATTTCGAAGTTCGAGCTAAATACTATTTGGGAGGAGACTTTGAGCTAAGTACGAGTGGGGGAGAATTTATTTTTTTCAACTCCGGATAAAAGGAAGGTATAAAAATTTTAATCAATAAACTACGCGTCTCGAATTCGGAATCCAGTAGGAGCGCTAGCAGTGATATCTAGAATGGTGGTTTTGACATCAACTCTTTTCCCTCTAATATTCTCTAATACAAAAAATGTAAAGAATGAAAGTTGAAGCTCCCATAATTATATTTTAGGTGTGTTCAACTTCAGATTTCTAGCAGAACTTCCGGCGTCTTTGCTATTCAGCCAAATTTCACCAGTATTTGTTTTTTCACTAGAGGGCAGATCCTTCACCTGAATTCGCAATCATAAAAATGAGAAGGGATTACTACAGAATTTCTACCAAACTATTGCAACAGGCTCTTCTTCTCGATTATCTTAGTTAATTACTTAGACTCCCTAGTTGCGATTTGGTAACTACAAAAGCTCGAGGAACATCTTCTATTAAAATTTCGGGACCAATCTCTCTTCCTACAAACATTACCGACGCCCTTGACATTTAAGCTAGAATTTTCGTCCAAAAATACTCACCTTAGAGTTCAAGACAGCGCTTGCATTAAGAGCGGACAGAGAACTTGCTCTTTTCAGACTGCGAACAAAAACAGATTAGATTATTACGATTTTGCTCGGACGCCTTACCATAACTAAATTAATTTTACTCATCAATCTCTTAGGTTTTTCATCTCTAATAATGTTCCTATACGGCGAATGAAAATCATGCAAATCGCATCAAATACCGAGTACAAATAATGCGGACAACAATACGCATGCTAGAGCTAAGCAGTAACATTTGTGTCTCAGAAAATAGGCAGTAATTGAAAAAAAGAAAAAAATTTGCGAATAATATACCGCCACCGTATACTTGTGCAGAAGAGAGTTTTTTCCTTTTATACATCCACCTAGTGTAATAATTTCTTGAGTAAAACTCAATCTCGAAGTTCTTGCAATATCGTCGAGACTAACGCGCATTCTATATTGTTAATTATTTACCTGTATTGTTGAAATCGTTGCAAAGAAGGATTCGAAAATTTCTGGAATAATTGCTCGCCGGATTGTAAGAGAGAAGCTCTAAGTTTCGAAAGTGGCGGGGTCCTCGCAAAAACCCCACGCTATATAGAGAAACAAACACGTAATTTTTAGTATTTTTTTCTTCTTATCATAAATATTATTTCTCTTCTTTGTTTCAACGCAAAGAACACTCATCTGAATACAATTCTCGTTGTATCTCATATGTATAGAGTTACAACGTTCGTTAGTCGAGCATTGGTACATTCTATAGTTGATAGATGGAGGAAACAAAGTACCGAAGCGTTAAATAACTGCTGCTTCAAATAACAGTCACAAAGTCAATCAGCGATAACTAGATCTAATAAGTTTCTCATCAAACGCAGGTAAAGGTTCCATTGTAACGCGTAAAATTTATTAATAAGATGAAAAAATTTTACTAAATCGGTATTAATAATGTGTAAAAAGTAACGAACCTCGCTTCTAAATTAAGATACATTCTCGTCATTGAAAAAACAAAGAAAAAAAAAGGGATACATTTCTTTCAGAAATTAAATAAAGCGCAAAACAACAAGTCCGATATAAAAATTGAAACGTTAAAACAAAAAGAAAGAAAGAAAAGAGGAAGGGATGAAAAAAATACGATTAAGTAAAATGAATAATAATAATAACAATAATAAGGTTACAAGGATACGTTTATTCCGACGATACTCCGCGGTATTTCTTATAATTCGATACAGAAAACGAAGAAGTCAAACAAATTTTAGGTAGAAACGACCAAAAACTAGAATAAAGAACTAGAAATGAAAGGGGGAGGGTCATAGAAGTAATAATGGTCGAATTACAGTGCGCGGCAGTGCTATAGTGACGCAATCCGATTTAAATTTTATAACTACGTACTACGTTTACACGCTGATATTCATTTTTTTTCACACAGCCAACTTGACAATACAAAATTATACTAAACTTTATGGCACTTATATTCAAAAAAATGATAAGAACTTATCTTGTCCCATAGTTTCGCAGAAAACAAAAGAAAGAAATCACTTGACCAGAAGAGGAAAAATTGTGACGATACGTTTTACAGCAAAAGTATTACAAAAATAAAAATAATGATTTAAAAAAAAAAAAAAAAAAAACTATCACAAACTTTCAGGAAAATTTAACTTAATTATTGTTGATTCCTAAGGCGTTGAATAGTTTTCTTTTCAAACTTCCTTGCATTACGTCAGACGGTGTTCTTTGCCCACGATTAACCCCATCCTCGTTCTGCGAGAACAAACAAAAACAAAGAAAACATTGCTCCGCCTTTAGTATAATTTTCATCTTTAAAAATCATCCTAAGTTGAGTTATCTAAGTGGGTTAAACGCGTTTCACTTCCATCAGAAGGCTAGGGGAATTGATTTTCTTTCCGCAGTCCAGTAAATTCATTCTCTCACGTACGTACAACTTATATAAGTATTGTATAAGCGAGCACATATAAAAAGCATTCAAACTAACAAAAGGGGAAAAAACTTCTATGAAAAGCCCTGCAAATTCTTTCAACGAAGGAAAAAAAAGCTATAATACAAAAAAAAAAAAAAAAGGTGCTTTATAAAAAATATACGATAAATCTCGAATATTTGCAAGTGCAGAAAAATGTGAACACCAAGTTTAGTTATGAAGTGTTTTCTACAGTGCTCTAGTTTGCAAGAGATTGAAAATGAAAAATAAAAATAAATGATAATCAATCTATGTTAATTACGGCCCAAATAGTGCACCCAAGAGAAATGATAGGAAAATTGAAACAAAAGAAGAACTAATAAAATTCAAAATTATAGTGTACATACCTCTTCACTAGCACCAGTTTCGTATTCTAAAGATTCCCTCGAGCCGATCAGCTTACTCGATCTCATACTTCGGCGATCGCCCGTACTGTTTCCACTTCCGAGAAGCTGAACTACTTTCGCCTGCTTCACTAGATCTAGTGCCTGAAAATCCATAAATAATTAATAATATACGCAAAAGCTCAAGTTCTAATAAACTTCTTTCTACCTTCTTCACACACGAATTTTTACGAACGCAATGTGTAGTAGATACAATTTTTCTTGGAAAATACTCCAAACAAATTACTGAATAGAATACGAGGATTTCAGGGTACAAGTTGCACTGAAAAATTTCAGCAGTTGGCAAGTTCGAACATTATACATTAATAGCCCAAAAAATATTTCAAAAAGTCATCCAAATAGGCAGGATCTACCCCTCCTTCCCTCTATCGTATAGCATTCACGACGATCTTGGAAGAATTGTCATTCGCTCTTTTGATAAGAAAAGTGGTTTTGGTTCAAAATTCAAACACAATGCTGGGTCGAAATACTATCTTTTTGGACCACTCTCCCAAAAGAGATATGAAGCTTTTTAAAATGACACCAGAAAAAACGTGCTTACCTCTTTCCTAGATCTCAGAGCACAGTCTTCCAATGTTTCGGCGGCTTCGTACTTCCCTTGACGACGGTACAACGCGCCCAAATTTTTCAGCGTCGTCGTGACCGTAGGTGAATCAACCTTGGCCGCCTTATGCCATCCGCCATATTCACCGTAAGGAGCATTGCCCGAGCAACGGTTCTTGTTTTCCTCACGTTCTTCCGCAACCTGCCATATAGGCTTATTGTCGCCTGCAACAAGAAAAAAATTCGTCGTCAGTTACCAACCCTGCCGCAGTTTTCAGAGGTTCGATATTTCATATGAGAGGAAAACCCAACAAGAATGGCCACCGCTCTGATGACGATGATAAACATAAACATAATTTCATGTCTACAAAAAAAATATTGAAGCATTAATGAGCGTGAATCAAAACGAAAAACCGAAAAAATAACCTCTGAAAACACAACATGCTGGTCGTTATATATTCAGAATGCGAAAAATTAAATGAAAATCAAGCTTAACATTAAGAAAATTTAAACCGGCAACACTAAATCGATGTTTACCTTGTAACTAGGATGACATTACTACTGCACTCCGTCGGTGATTTTAAGTATCAAAGAACTATCATTCAGTAAAAGCAACATATTGAGCCATATAAAAGTTTTATTGTGACAAAATAATCATAATAATTATAAAACAAATAATGCACAAATTTAGGAATACTTTAAAATATTGCTTCAATTCATTAAGAGAAAAAAAAAAAGCAAATAAAACAAGAGAAAAAAAATGAAACTAAAGAGAAAATCGTAATACAAAATATTCGACGTCCTAGGCGACAATTTTAAGTACGTATACATCGAGAGACCGCCTTATCAACACGCCTTATGCGTCTTGAATGAAGGAACTTTGAAACAGCGTCGATTTAGGATAAAATAATTCCGACCGGAGATCTACACTATAATGTAAACTACACAGGGGTGGTTTGAAAAAATAATATGAAAGTCAACAGGTCAAAATTTGGATAGCGAATTTTATAATACACGTAATTTAGAAGAATCACGTTCACATTAACCGTACAAATAAATCGGAAATACTTCATGATGGAACACAGGGGTTACTGTAAATCGTAACTTTTTGTAAAAAAGAATCATCAATTAAAGCTCATTAAATCATCATCGAATGGAGACTCAGTACAAATTAATTAGAAGGATTCACGAAGGAATATGAATCGATTACGGAGCAATGTTTAAGCGAAAAATAATAACCTAAAGAAGACGACACTACAAAATCAGCCAAGAGCCCTTTAATGGTAACAAGGAAACAAAGAAACTAAAATTTGGAATCGAGATTCCAATAGAAAGTCAACAAGAAGATGGTAAAGATCTACCATGGGTGGCGCAAAAATATCTACGTTAATTGATACTAAACGATCAATTCTGTTGTCAATGAAGTTTTCTTATACCGTCAGCATTCAAAATACTGCGAGTAAAGAAGTTCATTATTTACATCAGGATCATAAAAATCAGATTTCATTCCTCATATCGAAAATTATAAATAGTGCGAAGGAATTAGAGCAAAACAAAACAAAAAAAAAAGACAATAACCGAACATGCAATTACGCGTCAAAAATAACATACGTCACCTTAAAATTGACAAATTACAAAAAAAAAATATACGTCTAATGTAGAAGCTTGATTGAAAGAAGCGTAATATAGGACTACTTACAACACGCGCACGCATAAAAAAAAAAAATGAAAAATTGTAACTGATTACTAAAAATACAGATACTAAATTTTTCGCATTCTACAAAATTAAGGTAGCAGCATGGTAATATTGTGTATGCATTGTGATAGAGAAGGAATTTTTTTAGAACAATATTTTGTTATTTTATAAGAGTCGGTCTCCATTCGTTTTCCTCACCTAAACAAGAGAAAACGATGTCATTAATGCACAGTCCTGCGCGTCCACAACTCTGTACATTATTGTTTTCTCGATAAATTTTCAATTTTTGCCATTACTCGACATTACTATCGTGTTAGAAATATAAAAAATTTTTCTTCAGTCTCTTTTTTTTCTTACCGTCTATCGTCCCGAATTCTTTTTCGTGCGCTCTAGTCAGCACCTGTTTGTACAGTATCTCCGCTTCTTTGTACTTCCCTTGTTTAAGATAGCAAGAAGCTAAATTATTTTTGGTCTTCGCGACATTCGGATCATCGGGACCCAATTTACTCTCGTAGATCTCGAGAGCTCGTTGATAAAATCGCTCTACGTCTTCGTATTTGCCCTGCAGAATTGTTTAATTTAGTGTTTTGATCATTCCGAATGTTTTCCTTTTCTCTTGCTTCGTCAATCTAACTAACCTGATTTTGACAAAGCAGCGCTAAATTATTCAACTGTTTCGCCACGTCGGGGTGATCTTTTCCAAGGACTTTTTCGCGAATTTCCAAAGCTCTTTTACATAACGGTTCCGCGTCTTTGTACTTTCCTCGTTTACCGTACAACACAGCCAAATTATTTAGGGTCGCGGCGACCTAAATCGAAAGATTACACTTTTACCGGTCCATCGAATAATTGCACACGGCAAATTAGGTTTCACTTACCGCTGGATGATTTTCTCCTAATGTTTTTTCTCTGATAGCGAGAGCGTCATTCAGTAAATTTGCCGCTTCTTTGTACTTATTTTGGTCCCTGAAATTCGAATACAGTAATTTGATTTCAATACTGGGAAACGAATCTTAAATATTGATACAAATGTAGATAGAACAATGAGAACGTTGAACTAAAAGAGGAAAATGAAAGATGAAACTACAGCTACCATCCTTAGTGCGCACTACCAGACAGGTAGTAGTAAGTTTCAATTTATTTCGATGGAGATAGAAACGCGAAAGTACTTAATTATGCAAAAAATCATTGATTGAAAACCTCAACCTCTATTGTTACTCACAAAATAACTAAGATACGAGTAGGGAAAGTGAAGAGAGAAAGGAAATTTGACGTCAGCTCTTTTTTTATAGTCTTATACCCTCTCCTAAGATGTGCAATGAAAAAAAAAACAAAAGTAGTGGATTGATTAACGCTGTCAGGGGTACAACCCGGGTGCTATTCAACGTCTTGATTGGTGAAAGGGTACTTCGATTACGGATGGAAGCTCGGTCAGAAAATACATTCAAAAATCTAGTCAAGAACTGGAAATGCATGGAGTACGCTATCCGAGGCTCAAAGAAGGGAAAGAGAGCGGTCAGCCCAGTCTCACGGAGGAGACGTCAATTTTGAGTCACACACACGAAAAAGTTTCGTAGGTCAGTGGTTCATTCGAAACAATAATCAATAAAAATTCAAGTCAATCAACGTTCGATCTTTAAGTCAGGAAAGGAAGCGTTTTCGATTATTCATTCACCTGTAGACCAGTGCCAATATATTCAACATGGTAGCGACATCTGGATGATCGTGTCCCGACGTTTTTTCTAAATCTTCCAAAGCTTGTTTACACAGAGGAACGGCCACTTCGTATCTACCTTGTGAAGCGTACTGAATAACCAAATTATGAAGCGTTCTCAAACGAGCTGGGATTTCGTAACCAGCAGTAACTTGTTGCGCGAATTGCGAAGGTGGCGTTGGCGATAAATCTGCGCAGAAACCGAGAAGAAAGTGAAAAATATTTTACAGACTGCAATTTAGAATGATGAAAAGCATAATTTCAAAATGTATTACTCACTACTTCTATCTTCGTTTTCGTCTTCGGGGAATAGATCGACAACTGGGTCATCGCTTTTTTGTTTATCTTGTCGCACACTCTCAGTCATGGAATCACTTTCGCTCTAGATAATTTCAAGAAATAAAATATACCACATAATAAGAAGATCAACATCATAACGACGAGGATTTTTTAGGCTTACGCCTAGAAAGAAGATTAAAATAAATGTACTCACCGCAATGTCGTTATCATATTTCTTGACGGAAGCCATAAATTCTAAATGTTTCTTCTCCTCTTCCAATTGCGCTACATTTTGCTCGGAAGCCTGTAATTTCTGTTGCGTATTAGCCAGTTCGTCTCGCAGCCACGCGTTCTCTTGACATAATCGACGCACTTGAGTTCGTAATTTTTGTTTTTCAGCTTCGACGATTTGCAAATGCGATGCGAGGGCCATCATTACCTGTAATGGGTCGGTAAAGAAGTTCATTTCTTCACTTTCGTTCGAAAGGATTGATAGTAAAGAGAATTTCGAGCTTCGTCTTACTTGAGCTTCTCCTAATCCTAATTCGATCATATCCAGAGATTTCTTCACCATATGTTGCTTCTCTTCAACTAATGGCGTTGGAGTAGTATGAGACGTGACTTCTTGCAGGTTATTTAGTATCGAATTGTGTTCAGTTTTCAGCGCTTCTAATCCTTGAACCACCGTTTTGGTGTTCACGATCAACTCTTCCTGGCTCATCACAGTCATCTTACCAATTGATTCTATCTTCTTTCTACAGACAAACATAAGAGAACGAAAGGAAAATATGAAAAATCTAGCGAGATAGAGCTCTACTTGCCTCCACACGATCACTCACATCCTATATTCGTTATAGGTTTTGGACATGTCCGAAACTAGCGAGATGACAAACAGTACTTGTCTTCCATATCGTACGATTCGAACACATCTTTTGGATAACAATCAGCTTTAGTGAGGACGAAAAATCTTAACACATCGAATTTCAAAGCAATGACAACATGATACAATGTTAAGTTTTCTACTTCGCTACAATCGCAATCATGAATCCTGGATATATGTAAACCCGAAACACTCAACGAGGACCTTCGATGTACAAAACGAAATTAGAATTTAATGCAGAAAGCGTTACATTATTTACGAATTTTCTTTTCCATCGCTTGTTTCCCGAATCACAAGGCGTGCATTGCGTAAACACAGGATAATATGGCGCTATTGAGGCGCGCTGATGACTAAGAGCGGGAATGTTAACGATATCAATAACTTAGTCGGGAGACGCTTTCAACGAGCGCAACATTTACTACGCACAACTGCGCAATTTCCACGATTGACAATAAGAACGTCTGAAGATCATTTGAAAATGCCGTACACGCTAGCCGGAATTCGCTACATAATTTCGGAATAGAAATCGATTTAATCAATTATCTGTCAAAGTTCTCAAACGAAAGCCCGAGCGAGTACAAACATACATCATAAAAAGTCCTAGAATTACTTTATTTTGTTAGTGATGTGGAAAAGTCACTCCGAGGAGTGCACTTTTCTTTAGAATTTAACTTGTTGAATTTCTTATCGGGAAAAAATTCCGGTGATAAGGCGGTAGTAAAATAAATTCATGCTTCACCAAATTCTTTTAAAGATAAAACAGTACTACAAACGAGAAGAAATGAAAAAAAAAAAAAAAGACGGACCACAAAAATATCTTACGATATCCCATAAAAATGAATACACTATATATATTCCACACTCAAAACTCGCCACTTAGGAGTCTTTTTCTCAATTTTTGTGTTCCATTTCATCTTTACAAATCAAGGTCGACTAAAAGCATACAAAAATAGTCACCGGTAACGAAGACCTACGTGAACCGACGACAGTTCAAAGACGTGTATCATCGGCGTTCATTCATTAGTTACAGTTGCGAGACAAAGAGATCATTCTGAGCGATTAGAAGCAACTAATTAGCACTTTTTCGGGGAAATGGCTCTGCTGGAACAGATGATTTCGTCTCCCAAAATTTGAAATATCGCATTGAATTTTCTAGAATGATATGTTTCTTACGAAGCATAATATTATAATAAGGACCTTCGACAAGAATGATTAACGCTAGATTATCAGCGTGATACGTATTCGATGTACTGTACGGAGTCATCTTTATAAAAACCAATTCTTCACGGTTCACGCTCACATTAACAATTTAATATAGAAAATGAATGATGTTGAGTAACTGTTTCATCGCGTTCCTATTTTCGACAGTATCACATCTGAGGACCTCTCATATTTTAGTAACATGAAAGCAAATCTACCGATATGTCGACGTAGTTAAACGGAAGAATCATTGATTGAAAGGAGAAAGAACGATCAAGTTGAATATGATACAAAAACCTTGAAATACTTTTTGAATATTCAACATGCGAAATCAAAAGGGAATAAATAAGAACAAAATGAGACCTCGGTTTATTGTTGAATATGATACGCCACTGAAGTTTGAATTTCAATATCGAAGTAAATTTGACAAATAAATCTTCATGCGATGAAACTAATAGGAAGCGTGGAAAATACGATTCTAAATACATTTCGTGGTATTTACGAAAAGCTACCTTGAGAACGTTTCATTTCCAAACTGAAGAAACCGAAGTATATCCTACGTGGAAAAGATATTCGGATACATTACAACAATAATAAAATGACAACGTTTACACCCATTTCCTCTATATCCAATTTCCGCACGAAACAATTTGAAAAACGTGAGTTGTTAATGATACAACAACACCCTCTCGATTTCGATGGCCAGCCTATCTTTCGGTATCATTTTGAATAAGCACTACTTTTCTTGGGAAAACTTGGACGAACGCATTTCTTCTTGAAGTGATACTTTATCGTTCAACTTCCTTTATAACGTTTAAGTCGTTTCTCATTCTATAACGTTAATAATCAGAAAGTTATACTTACTGATTGAAGTCAGCACACATAATATGTTACACGATCATAGTGGGTCATTTAGTCTGGAAATAACAATGTATAAACACTAATTATCACAGATTAACAGCACATATTAATTTAACGTAGAAAAAGACTTCAAAGTGTATTCATTTTTCGTGATACCAAGATCCAACAAACTTGAAACCTCTCAAGAAAAATGCTTAGAATTCTGCCATAAATATACAACATACCTCTACATCAAGTATAGCGTAAAGCGGCCATCATCATCGTAAACTCTGGTAAGTAATTTGATTAAAATTTCGACAGCAGCAAATTTCGTTACAACGCGTCTAATAAAAAGAATGCGAATTATAGTGCCGTACCACGAACAATTCACTTCCTTTCAAGTTTCAAGAACGAAATTCGATTTCACCAGCAGAATAAATTTCTGACGAGTGAATAAGTCGATCATCATTCCTTTGACAGTCGTTCTGTCGTTTACTGACCGTACACATACACCGAGCCGTCGAGCGCTCGAGCGAACCTGGAACGAATGGAGCGAGCGTCGTGAGAGAGGGGAGAGAGCACGTCAGACGTACAAAGACAACAAAGACGTATCTGCAAGACAACGATTAGTGGAATAAGACTTTCTATAGTTTCTAATCAGTCATAGCGGAAGCCTTATTTTCCTAACCGTAATTTTGTAGATACGTCATTCGATTTTTGTACAACAGACGGAAACAGGAGAATGAGGCTTTTGATGTGGTACCTTAAAACTAAACAAAGTTTCATCCCACTGATCGTCATTCGACAGATACATCATTACTGTGTCTGTGTGAGACTCACAGTCACAGTATCACAGCCCTCACAGCAGCCACACTTCAAAGTAGTGAGCGACTGAGCGTAGCGAGCAGCAAAAGTACATTAGCGAAAAAGCTTCTTTGTGACCTTCTATCTTGCCAACAAGACACTCTTTTCTGCAGCCTAAGGCCCTACAGGTTTCTGTGCAGTGTGTAGTGTGCGGCATGCACGTGACGGCTAGCGAACCTATCGGTGATGTTGAATACAATATACCGTTATGGCGCGATATTCTTCTTATCGGGGCTTATCAATCAAGTCGATTCCGGCATAGACTAGAGAAGAGTGTACAAGATTGGATTCCGGTCTGTACGCTAATGCGTGTCTTCCGTCCGTATAATAATATTTAAGTCTCTTTTCTTTTTTACCTCTTCTATTATAATGAAATCATTACTTTAATTTTTAATTTGTATTATAAAAAACTTCGATATGAAATTTCGGTCGAAACTGTCAGAAGTTACGACCATGCGTCAGTTCTCGAGTGAGTATCATGCACCTCAGAATTCTTTCCCTCTGCCTTAATCAATTCGAGACATCATGTATACTTATTTTTACCACAAACGCAGATATCATTAACACACTGTCCAAATTATCGAGGACTTGCGTTCTTCGTATTTGCGAAGATAGATTATATTTCATCGTACCTGAAGATCACAATATGCTTCATAGAATTTCAGTTTGGACCATTTTACGCCGCGATGAATTTTTTTCTCACTACGTTATGAATGGTGATACGGAAGCGAATGAAATTGTTCTGGAGTTTTCATCAGGTGAGAAATATTCAAAATACATTGATACGTGAAAAACATTTGAACCCATGAATTACGCTTTGCCTAGCGTAGAAATACTCTCAGCGCGAAATTCTACTTACCTATATTTATTTCATCACCTATTCCTCAAAAGTACGCCTTTACCTGCACGAAACCGTGGTATTGAGGACGTGTAAATGTATCAACCTACCCGAAGTCTTCGAATCAATTACGGTTCTACTCCGTGTGCAAAAAACTCGAAAAATATTGCAAATCGGTTCAGGATTCTTGATTAAATTTCCAACTAGACTCTATTTAATTAATCATAAAAACGAAATGATTGTCGTTATCGGGGGCTTGGAGCGACATTTTGTGAAACAAAGTTTTAATGTTTTAAAAGCAAACATTTCCTCTTATTCTGACGGTTTTGTATTTAGTGAAGGGCGCTTACGATTGAGTAAATTTGACTCCTAATTTTACAATCATTCTTTTCAGATATGTTAGCGACATCATTGTCAATGTTGAGAACACCAAGTAGCAGTCAAGTTCATTCTTTAAAAATTAAATTGACTCACAAAGTCGCTCCCTGCATTACTTTAGAGCTGGAATTAGTGAGTAAAATTTTACATCTTGTTTCGAAATATTAACGAACTAATTAATTCTATCCTTCAGGCTTCATTGAGTTCTATAGCTACCCCTCAGCATTGCATTCACGATGTACCTGTTTCAATAGTAGATGTTCGACACTGGCGAGATTATCAAGAACCGAAATCTCTCGACTATGATGTAAGTTGTGTTTCAGAGACGATGCTTCAATGTGTGAATAACGACTTCGACGATTAACGTTGGAAAAATCTTGCAGGTAGCTGTACAAATGCCCAATTCAAAAATACTCAAAAATATCACGGATAAATTGAAGAAAATTAACAGTAAAGTTACCATAACGGCAACGAGTGAAGGAGAATTTTCACTATTGGCGAAAACTTTGGATACGACGGTAGAAGTTCATTTCAAAGATTTGAACGTAAAAATCCCAAATAACAATATAGGTAACCCACCGTTAAAATTAGATGAAATTTTAATGAACTTGATTTGAAACAGAATTAATTTCACTTTTCTTTTCATTAGGTGATAAAAAATCAGCTGCAATTTGCGTAGATATTAAGAAAATGTCCCAGTTCCTCACGTGCGACGTTATTTCTCCAAATACAATGATTTGTAGTATCGTCAAAAATCGTTTGGTACACCTGTGCTTAAATCATATTGGATTTGAGTTAAATTATTACCTCACAACCGTCGAAGAGTGATGCTATCCAAAAATAAGTGCGCTTAATCTTAAATTTTTTGTTTTCACGACTGAACTTTCTTTTTCATACAACTCATGACCGTTTTTTACTAATTAAGACACTGGTAATTCATGTTGAAATATATTCTCACTTAAAAAAATTCATAATCGTCAGTACATGATAATTATCAGTACAATTAAGTACTTTCATATTTTTAAAAAAGAAGGTAACAATGAAAAGGCTATATAAAACTTAAAAACTAGCGGTACAGAAAGAAACGCTTGAAAAAAAACCTGGTTCAGAATCAACTTATCACAGGTATCCTCAGTTCGTATTTTGTACGCAGTTATCGCATACGCGAACGGGTGTAATGTCACCCCAACCCCGTTCCGGTACAGGAAGAAAGTTCCTGGAACACGAGGAGCAAATTCCCTCTCCGCAGGCGCGACAGTGATGAATTTCGCGGATTATTTGGTTGTTCCGACGCAAACGGACGTTGCACACTTTGCAAAATTCGATTTCCGCATCTGGGACCCAGTAATCCGGCCTAGCGGATTCTGTGATCGCATCTGAAACAAGACAAACTCTCAATTATACATACTAGTTTTTTTTTGTCAATCTAAGTTATATTTACAAAGATAGAAGGACATACTTTTTGAATATTCGAAAATCGAAAGTACTGGAGAAAGAGTGCTTACAACCGTTTCCGAGCATATGCGCGCCCGATTTGTCTCTTCTTGATCGTCAGGTTCGGTGCTGTCATACGGGACTGTTATTGAAAGAAAAGGCATCATCAAAACATATTATACACTTCGAGACGTAAGTTATTGACGCTTTAAGTTATAACTTTTTATTACAATTAGCGGTACAATGTATGTTAATTTCCAGTTATTTTTGAATACATTTCATAATCATGATTGCACAATGAAAATGTTTGTCGGATGCGCAATTTTCTTGATGAGTAGAACTTTTTTCAGAATATTCTAAGTAAACAAGAATCGATCGAATGCTAACTCCCAAACATCCCTAATTCGTTACATATATATGAAGCGGTCTTTCAACCATTGAGTTGATGCGAACAGGTTTTTTATAAACAAGGATGAGCGAAATTGAAGAATAGGTTTTATGTTAAGTTAAAAGAATAATTCCAGGAAATGAGGCCATCGAAAATTTGACATCAGGGTTTCTCTTTTTTGTCACTTGATACACTTGTTCGAAACGTAGTGTAAAGTTTAAAGGGTGAATTTAGCCTAGATTTTATTTGAAAGTTAAATTCATTTCATCACAACGTCGCTTAATAGCGCTCGAAAAAATTTGATCTTCATTTTTGGCCGAACACAATCCGACAGCGAAATTAATTAAAAGTAGTCAAAAAAACTTTCAAATCTTTTCTACCACCTATTTAAAGTCTCTTTGAGCATGAAAGTGAGAAAATGAGATTCATACGTATCATTACGGAAACAGTCATGAGGATATCTTTTTATAATTAGAACAGGCCGAATTTGCCATTTCGAATCACACGAGATTTAAAAGATTACACTTCATACCTGAGTCAGTAAAACAATTATCGCAAACCCGTACGCGGTCTTTCCATTGGCGTTTGGGAACTGGTTGAGTTCGAGAAGAACAATCATTGCAAACGCCTTTTCCGCAAGCTCGACAATGGTGTATGGTGATATCATTATCGAAATTTATTTTGCACAAAGCGCAGCACTACCGAGGTAGTTCAAACAAAACACGATAGAATTATATTAAAAATAAACAAAGCCTATGAATCTGAAGCTTTATAATGGGGTCGTGTAATTACTTTAATGACTGCATTTTTATCCCAGTAACTGGGAGCTATCTGATCAGCAAACCATGACTTGATAGCTCGCGATGGTTCAGCGGCGACAGCGCCCAATCCTCTAGTTACGTTAGATAATCCATCGAGTACTCTTCGTCCAGAATTTTGGAGAGCATGACAAGAGTAGTTCTAAGAAAAATATCATTCTCCGAATAAATTTCATAATCTAAATAGGCCTATGTGATATTGATGAAAAGAAAATGCGAACAACTCACATCAGACCACACATGATAAATCTCTTGTCTCACAGCATCTTTTTCAGGTTCAGGATTTCCGTACCAGTACTTACGATCACGATAAATCTCACCATGTTTAGGACACACGATAGTATTTCTAGAATACAAATTCAATACAACTTACCAACTCTCCTTTCATTATAACATTCATTGAAGATAGGGAGCAGACGACTTACCCGGAAACGATGTACTTCGTATATGAGTACAATCGCGATTCGGACTCCGAACAACGTTCCAATGTCACTATTGTTTGACGTCCCTCCAGATGACACTTCTTGCACACGTAATGCCAATTCTGAAACTGGTGCTCCAATCTGCTCATAAACAAATATACAGCTAAGAGCTTTAGTCTACATTAAGGTGAAAATTCAAACAGAAATAAATACGTACTTGCACTTATTATTACTATGATGAGGAATAGCTTCTTTCAAATGGCCTAAACTGGCAGTGCAACGACTATCACACGACATACATCGGACAGAGCATGTGAAATATTGATCCGGGAACGTAATTTCATGCATTGTATTTTCTATATCACCGGAGAATTTCTCATTCAACGCCTGAAAATTGTATCCTCGACTATTAGGAGGACTGAAGCATTTGTAATAGTCGCAGTAAAATCAATCCGTACCTTCAAAGTCAGAAATACGATGCGACAACTGCGCGAGGAACGTACTGTAGTGTTATTCAATTCTTGAATGATTGCCTCTCTTAATAGCGTAAAACGGGTCGGAGGAACCATAGTCTGAGTCCCGATATATTTCAAGGAACTGAATGCTTCTATATCCAAATTCAATCGAGCGAAATGAGAACGTAAAATATCCTCAGCACTTTCATTTCCACCTGAGATACAAGGAATTCAAAAATTAGTAGAGAATATACTTGGAAACAAGGAGCGAATCTAATCACAAGCTCAAAATGCGATGAAACGAGAGTGAGTCGGAGAATTAATATTATAGCACAGGGAGCCAAGATAGAAGAGTTAGCAGGCACGAGAAGTAGTCACTTTTTTGTGTCCTAAAACACGCCTGTCAATAAAAATCAAGAACGGTTGTTCGAAGAGTATGCAAGTAATCAAAGGAAGAATTGTTAAAGATTGTGAGCGACATCGAAGAAAGTTGGTCTTCTTTTTGAAAGAATACTTTAAAGTAATTCGTTCATGGGATGCCTACACGCCTTCAGAAGAGAATCTCCAGTACCAAAAATATTGGATGTAACTCCATAAATCGAAACTTCAACACTCAGTCGTGGTGTTGAACTGTGACCATATTAAGACTACTATCATCTTTCTATCGTGTGGCACAATCCTAAGCTTCACGAATTCGCAATCTATGTCTTTATCCACTGAGTGGTTGAGGACTCTAATCATGTGAACTGCTTTATGATAATTACTATTAACTCGGCATTTAAAAATAATACAAAGCATTTGTTCGTAGAATTAACTCTAAAAAAGTAAAGTAAAGGAGGTCAACCAGTGATAGACTAACTGTCGAACATCGCTTCGATTTTCAAACATCTACGGGAATTGCATAGAATATTTCAGAAAATCGTAATTGACAATAGAGGATAATATTTTCTCCACAAGATATAATTTATAATCCCAACCCGTACAACCAGTATGAGTGAGGTTATCAGACTAAGCGATGGGCCGAAAGGAAAAATAAAACGTCTTACATAGCATTGTGAAATGCCAATGCTGGTGTGCAGAGAACAGAAATTGGATAAGACGATCCTACGATTGAATATGACCAAAGTCTGCACGCGTTTTTAGAAGGCTGGGTATACCGGTCGCTATTCGATAAAATTCCTACCATAACCTCGATTTATTCAATAAAATATTGTTTTTCCAAAGTCTATTTATAATTTTCTCGTCCGTGCTCTCGATTAAAACGATTATGTTCTCATTTTCTTTACTTTCTCGATTGATAGCTCGATGATAGACTACTCGTTGCAGACATACCGAGAAAAACAGATAAGAAACTTGTTGGGCAATATTATACAAAAGAAAAATCCGTCTCATTACAATTCATTTTAGAAACTACATACTTACATTTACGGAAACCGAAGCGAAGGGAATAATTTTTTTTCTCCTTCGCAGGAAGAAGAAGAAAATCGGGGCATGAAAAGATGAGGTATTCAAGACTTTTTGTTGACGAAATTGAGGGTATGAGAAAGACAAAAAATTATAAGATAAAATAATTTTCTGTTTTTTATGGGTATAGGTACATCTGCACTAAAAAGGATTTCAAAGACGAAAGAATCAAATGACTCACTCGATTTGAGAACACTCGTGTGCAGAGTTTCGTGGAAGATTATCACAACAGGTCCTAATGCGGACAAAGCTCCTCCAAACTCGGCTTTTTGGCAAACATTTTGCAATGCCGAAGTGAAATGGTGCGTGTACGCTCTGGAAGCAGTACCCAGGAATGTGTATAGATCACGGTGCAAGCGTTCAGAGCGAGTACGGTAGATAATGATATCGGAGATGGCTAAAACCTGAGGACAATTCGAAGCGATATTAAGAAGTTTTACGAAAAAACAAACAGTAAAGGAATAAACATACTTTCAGAAGTAGTCTAGTTCGACGATTTTCGTTACTCGTCGCTCCTAGCAAGCCTTCTGTGTCCAGGCATAGAACATTCAGCCGAGGGTCATACGCCACCCATACCCCGATCGTACAAGACATCTGATCACTTGACGTGAGGAATATTTCTTTACCCTCAAAAAAGACAGCATTTAACGTGTGCGATTTTCCATCGCCAGTATTTCCAAAAATCGAGACCACTTTGACTTTGGCGTTTTCGTCGCATTTTAAGCGATCGAGGAACTCTTCAGGCGTTGAAAACTGAGGAAAAAAATTATAAATCAGAAAGAGCACCGTCTCACGCGTAGACATGAAGACTACTCAACTTACTTTCAATCTCTCCATATCATCCAGCAGGAGGAAACTCTTCTCTAGAGATTGATTTGAGTTGTTTTTCATATCGGAGCATTCGAGGACCGATACGCCACCAGTTTTGGCATCATTTAGTTCGGGCTTAAGCATGAGGAGTCCAGGGTAATCGATCGATTGCATTATGGCCGATGGAGACTCATCGAAATCGTCCAACTTCAAGGTAAAAGAACAATTACCGATTTGCTTCTGCGTCGCCGATGAAGGAGGAGAATTCTCGATTTCGCCTTGCTTCGAGGTGGAAGGAGATTTACCCTTGTTCTGCATCGCTGATAAAGAGGGAGAATTCTGCTTCGAGGAAAAAGAACAATTACCCTTGATCAGCAACGCTGATGAAAAGGGAGAAGTCTCGATTTGGTCCTGCTTCAAGGCGGAAGAAGAATTGTCGTTGTTCTTATTTGTCGCTGATATAACGTTACGGTACGGCTTACCATTCATTTTAGACCTTGAGAAAAATACATCGCGAATAAGGATAAAGACATGTGCACTATACCTTTGACAGAGAAGTTGAAAATACTTTACTTACTCGTTCATTCTCGAAAATCAAATTACGTAGTAAATATTCAAGATTTGAGACTTCGTATTTCGTTACGAGAGTCGAATCGTATGCATCCGATAGCAAGACAGGAAAATCATCATGCTGATCGTGGAAACTTACACAAGAATGACGACGTTTGAGAAATTGAATTAAGAGGAAACGATCGACATATAGTTGTAACTCGAGCATTACTATAACAGTTGCAATACAAAGAACCCGCAGTGATAAGTTTTAAACTTCATGTTTACAATACTTTTCACCAGTAAAAACGCTCTGTTCTTGAATCATACGCACGTCTATCTTATCTTCGATCGGACAATGTCCATGATGATAAAAAGCTGCTACTTTGTAAACAATAATATTATGGTACGGCGCGTACATACGACGCTTGTAGACTACAGCTGCTGCTTACGATTTTATGCTTCGCGTATTCATCCGCGCTCTCTTTCGTACGCTTCAAATACTAATCTGAAATTTTTATATTTTTTTTTGCAAATCGGGTAGACAAATTTCCCAAAGACGTCCCACACTCATTAAATTGAGCCTTTTTAATTTTTATTGACATAATAGATTCTCAATTCTGACAATCACCGAAACAAGAATAATATTGTGGCGTTCTGCTATGAAGGCGAGAGCACGAAGCTTGCACATGCCGCTAAACTTTTAATAATAGCAGACGGCAGACGCCGCAATACTTATCGCTTAACTACTTCGCCGACAACGCTTGAACAACCTAGAACGTGCTCGATTGATTGTAAGGACTCTTGCATAACCTGTTTGCCGTTCTAGAAGAAATCTCGAGAATTCCGGAATTAAGGATGAGACTATAGCCGGCAGGAACCCGATAAAGCGATTCAGGTTGTAATCTTAAAAGCGATAGTTAACAAGTTCTCGTTCTTTAACGCGATTGTGTTACAGTTTAACGGTGTTTAGAAGTGTTGTACTTGCGGTACCAGTAATAAAGCTTGGTTTTTGTAATTGTTCTTTATTATTGGCGTCAAGAGATATTTTGTGACTGGTCCAACTGGTGTCAGAAGTGGGATTGCGTAAGCCTACTCTGTGCGTTTGAAGCTTGTGGTGATTCAAGATGGTGAAGAAGAAGTTTCATGAACTTACTCGGGATCAACTCCGTGAGGAACTCCAGAATCGTAATCTCTCTGTTAGCGGAACCAAAAATGAATTAGCCGATCGTCTGGAAAAAGTATTCAAACACTCAGGCTTGGACGTGGCCAATTTTGAATTTGAGGTTGACGAGGATACTGGAAACCTTGAGACCGGTACACCAACAAAACAGTCTCCAGCTATAGATTTGAGTGCAATGCTGCAAATGTTGACAGATACAATGGCTAAAAATTCAGAAGATCTGAAGACTGGGTTTACTGTTATGGACCAGAAACTTGAACAAAACAAGGCAGAAATCTTTGATGGGCTAAGGGAGACTGTCAATGTTGAGGTTAAACGCCAGATTGAACCAATCCAACATCAGGTCGAGGAACTTGGGCAACAATGGAAAATTATAGAGGAACGACTCCAGAGACTGGAAGGAAATCCAACAGTAAGCATGGTTGTGGATCCGCCAGGCGTTGCTTTTTTTAGTTCTGGGTCAAATGAAGGAAATGTACCAGTTGTAGAACCGTCATCAAAGACCAAAGTCAAGATACCAAAGTTCAATGGTGAAATCTCTTGGGAACTATACAAATCACAGTTTGAAATTGCAGCTCAACTCAATGGATGGGATGACAAAGCAAAGGCTGGTAATTTGATTGTCAGCTTGAGAGGAGCTGCACTACAGCTGTTGTCCAACATTGCTGAGGATGACAAGAAGAATTACCAAAAGTTAGTTGAGGTCCTTGAACAACGTTTTGGTCAAGCTCACTTGGCTCCCATCAGAAGAAGAGAACTGAAATACCGTCGACAGAACCGTGGAGAAAGTCTTCAGGCATTTTCAAGTGAAATTCTCAAATTAACTCAACAAGCTTACCCAGAAGCTACTACGTCAGCCATTGAACAAACTGCGCTTGAGGCATTCATTGATGGAATATTTGACTGGGAGGTTCAGAGTCAAGTTTGCATTGCGCATTGCAAAACCTTGAAAGAAGCATTATCCTTTGCCCTGGAAGTAGAAGCTGCAAGAAAGGCGTCTTGTGGACGAGGTTCCTAGGTTTTGAAGCAAACAAAGGTCAGACCAACTGGAGACAAACGTCGATGCTACCACTATGATGAAGAGGGTCACATCAAGCTCAATTGCCCTAAGTGGAGATCACTGCAAGGCGGAAAACTCCAACCTGGAGTTGCCAGGGGCCAACCAATTCTAGGGCCAAGGAGAGAGGCCCAAGAAATAAGAATTTCCAAAATGCGTACTTCAAGTGAGAACGTTTATGTATCGGGATGGAATGATAGTATTGGACGCAATATATACATGTGCATGGACTGCGCTCCTACTGGTTCACTTATCAAGACACAATTGGTCAAGGACACAGGCTTATCCATTAATTGGAGAGAAAAGTACCGCCTCAAGACTGCCATGGGTGAACAAGCTTGGACCAAGGGCACTGTTGAGCTGTCTATCAAGATTTCCTCAATGGTAATAACTGGAAAATTCAACCTTGCTGATATTGAAGATGACTGTATTCTGGGGCTGGATTTAATGCGAAAGTATGGGTTGATTATTGATCTGAAGCATGACCTTTTAAGAAGTCCCGGTGGAGATATACCACTTTATGAGTTGGAAGCCAAGGATTGTCTCCTCCAGACCAAAGTTGAAGAAGAACCAAGCACTGTAGTCAATGACGAGCAGAAAGAAGTCTCAGTTAAATCCATACAACTAGGTTCCAACGTGGATACGAGAAATGCTCAACAACAAGATAAAGATATTTCAGTCATCTTAGCCTGGAAGGAGAAAGGTGAACGACCAGTCTGGCAGGATATCAGCTCACAGTCGGTAAATTTAAAGATCTTATGGTCACAATAGGACTCGCTTCAAGTAGAAAATGGAATTGTTTACCGGATCTGGGAAACCACAGATCACACCGGCGCTAACTACTGATACCTGAAGCACTTGTTCCGTATGTCTTAAAGAGTGTTCATGATGACGCATCTGGTAGTCATCTTGGAATAACAAAAACATTGGCCAAGATTCGGGAATGGTTTTACTGGCCAGCCTGTAGAAGTGATATAGAGGATTGGATTCAATGTTGTAGAACATGTAATGCCAGTAAGGGGCCCAATACTAGGGGCCGAGCTAAGATGCAAATCTACAATGTGGGATACCCTTTCAAACGGATTGCGGCAGATATCTCAGGACCATTTCCAGAAACTGACCAACGTAATCGTTATACTCCAGTGGATGGTAGGAGATTATTTCAGCAAATGGATGGATGCTTACCCACTGCCAAATTGTGAAGCCGTCACTGTTGCAACAGCGCCGGTGGAAAACTGGATTTCAAGGTTTGGAGTACCTCTGGAGTTACACTCAGACCAGGGAAGAAACTTTGAATCCCAGGTATTTGGAGAAGTGGCTAAGCTGATGGGATTGAGGAAAACTTGTACAACACCACTCCACCCACAATCTGATGGTATGGTCGAGACGTTCAACAAAACAATAGACCAATTCCTATCCAAAGTAATTGATAGTGACCAGCGGAATTGGGACAAACTACTTCCATTGTTCCTGCTAGCCTATCGGTCTTCAATCCATGAGAGCACCAAGGAAACACCTGCAAAAATCATTTTTGGAAGAGAACTTCAATTACCGTGTGATTCAGAGCTGGGCACCCCTTCACAGCCACCTCAAGAAGTCGAGCCATTTACGCAAGAACTGAAGAACCGACTTAAGCAGGTACATGAGCTGGTCAGGGAAAATTTAGAAGTTGCTAGCGACCGGATGAAGGCACGCTATGACATCTGTGCAGATGAAACCAAGTTTGAACCTCAGGATAGGGTGTGGTTCTACAACCCACAGAGAAAGAAAGGGAAGAACCCAAAATTACAGTGCAATTGGGAAGGACCTTGGACAGTCGTGAAGAGAATCAACGATGTCATCTATCGCATCCAACAGGACAGAAAGTTCAAAGTGGTCCACCGAAATAGACTAGCCCTATGGAGTCCGGCGTTTGAACGGGACGTTCAAAACTGAAGAGGGGAAAGTGTGGCGTTCTGCTATGAAGGCGCAAGCACCAAGCTTGCACATGCCGCTAAACTTTTAATAATAGCAGACGCCGCAAGGAAGCGTACTTATCGCTTAACTACTTCGCCGACGCTTGAACAACCTATAGTCCATTTCATATAAGAACGCGCTTAACAAATACCCTCGTACTGAGTTCTACGACGGGTTGCGAGGGGTTACCAGCCAATCATAACATACCCTACTATCACGCGTTCTCCTGATTGGCTGATTCCCCCCTTACTTACGGATAATTAAGCGCGTTCTTATATGAAATGGACTATAGAACGTGCTCGATTGATTGTAAGGACTCTTGCATAACCTGTTTGCCGTTCTAGAAGAAATCTCGAGAATTCCTGAATTAAGGATGAGACTATAAATAGCCGGCAGCAACCCGATAAAGCGATTCAGTTGTAATCTGTTAAGAAAATAAAAGGGGTTCAATGATGACATTACCTTATACGATTTCTTACTACCTGCTCGATAAAAAACATCAGCCTAAAGCTGGTTAAAGGTACGTTTTGAGCCCCTCCACATATCTTTAAGGGTAAGAAAGAGAAAGTCAATGAACAATATATTCTCGATTCTACCCGATATACAGATAGAGGAGTTAGTCCGGTCTAAGTCGTCGAACATTCAAGTTCAATTCTTAACGTACATAATCTTAAAAGCGATAATTAACAAGTTCTCGTTCTTTAACGCGATTGTGTTACAGTTTAACGGTGTTTAGAAGTGTTGTACTTGGGGTACCAGTACTAAAGCTCGGTTTTTGTAATTGTTCTTTATTATTGGCGTCAAGAGATATTCAGTGACTGGTAGAACGTCACAATATCCTTTTACCTGAGTTATTTTTAATTTTTCCCGTAATGCGATAAAACTTTGGAGATGTATTGTTTAAGGTTACAGAAATACCGCTAATTCGTTGCTAATTCGTTCTGAGCGTGTAATATTCGTATTTACTTTTTACAATTTACAATAGGTATTTCGTATTTTTTCCCGTGTAGTATATGTCCCAGATACTCTATTTTACGCTTTTTTATACTATGCAACAGCTCGACCCCCTTCTTCATTTTGTATAACACTTCCGAATTTTTCATTTTCTGGGTCCAGGCTATCCGTAACATTCTGCGATATATATACATTTCCAGCGCTTCCATTCGTTTTTCCATCGTTTCGTTTAGGGTCCAACTCTCGCAGCCATACATCAGCACTGGGAAAATATAACAACGTACTATTCTCATTCTTAATTCCAAGTTTAATTGCTGGCCCGCAAGGAGATTCCTCATATTCAAAAAGGCGTGTCTTGCTTGTTCGATTCGCAGCTGATCTCGTGTTTAAAGTCGTAATTTTCTTTCAGGATTGTTCCCAGGTACCTATTTGTACTTAAAGGCAGATACTTGCTCTATATTTACGTTATTGATTCGTAGTTCTGATTTGAACGGCTTTTTTGAGAATATCATCACTTTTGTTTTTGATGTATTTAGTTTTAAACCCATTGTTTCGCTGTGTTGAACAATTACGTTCATTATTCGTTGTAATTCCATTTGAGTACGGGCCATGATCAGCGTATCATCCGCATATCTGATGTTATTGATTGCCAAGCCATTGACTTTTATTCCGCCTGTTTCTTCGTTAAGTGCTTCACTGAATACCGTTTCTGCGTATAGATTGAAGAGCATCGGTGTTAGGACGCAGCCCTGTCTGACCCCTCGTTGTATCTCAACTTTTTCGGACATAGCGTTGTCCACTTTAATTTCGGCATTTTATCCTCAGTATAGTTCGATAATAATTCGGATATCCCGTTTGTCTACACCAGCGGAAATGAGGATTTCTATCATTTTACTATGCCTCACGGTATCGAACGCCTTTTGATAGTCTATGAAGCACGCATATATATCTGTGTTCATGTCTCGACATCTTTGTATTAACACGTTGGTGGCAAATAGTGCTTCTCTGGTTTTAAAACCGTTTCTAAATCCAAACTGAGTATCACTCATCCTTGACTTGCATTTGTGGTACATTCTCGACTGTATGATCCGCAGGAAAATTTTGAGAACGTGGGACATTAAACTTATTATTCTGTATTCGTCGCAGTTCTGAGCTTTCGATTTTTTGGGTATCGTGATGAACGTCGATCTCAATTCTCAACCAGTCCAATGGTATTTTTCCTGCATTATATACGCTGTTAAGTAGTTTCGTTAGTGTTGTTAAACCTTCTGCGTCTTTTTCCACCAATAGTTTCAGCATTTCTGCATGAATTTGGTCAGGGCCTGGTGCCTTGTTGTTTTTCTGACCCAAAAAATTTTAGGTAAGTACCTACTCGAGAAGTGCAAAAAAAGTAGCAAAGCCTCGAAGGTACAGCACCATGACTGCTGCACTCACGAGTCGGTATTTCACGCCACATTGGGAGAAAAGTTGATTCCGCGAGTCTTCCAAGTTCTTGCATTTGCACGCTCGCATTGCGCGGTATTGCGTCTTGTATTCATGCTTTGGACTGTGGGTCCTTGGGTCTGTATGGACTTTGAATATGTGATTTGCGATGGGAAAAGGATGCTCATTGCCCATTGGCGCAGGATACCATTTCTCTCTAATTGGTCATCTAATCAGAGAGAAATGGTGTTCCTGTCAGTGGGCAATGAACATCCTTTTCTCATCGCAGGTCACATATTTTCCAAAATGTTTTACTTGAAAAAAGACGAAGTGACTTGAAAATTTTTTTCAAAATAGGTATTTTACACTCTAAAAAACGACCGACGTAACAAAATATGTTTGGAGTTCGAAAATCAAAAATTCTTTGAGATAGCCTACTTGAAAAAAACGACCAAGTCCGAGAATATTATTGGACTGATTTACTCAAAAAAACAAGATAATACTGGACTTCAAAATATGTTTTGAGCACGGTATAAGATGAAGAGGTAGTGACACGAACGTATTCTGACTGTGGTAAACGCTGTCCGTGATTTTGAAGTAGTTCTGAACATCCCGAGCGCAGCGCTCGTGATGAAAGTGATGGGTAATGTACAGAGTCTTATGGGAACGCCGCTACTTTCAAAAATTTATTGCAGGATCAGGAATCAGCCGATGCATTTCATATTTGGCATAAAAATACCATTTAATCTACTCTATAAAATTTTGAAAGAATCACCCTTCTAAGTAAATTCTTGGATTTTTTATAATCCTTGGAAATTTCATCAATACTAGGGTACCAACGGTAATGTCTCGGCGCAGGTGGGGTGTAGAAGGAACAGGGAAACAGCCCGAGTGTTCGCTGCAAACCTAGCGGAAGTTTGTACGTACAACTTCAAAACTGCGGACACGATTTTAGCGTTGTGTCATTACCTCTTCATCTTATACCGTGGTTTTGAGGTATTTAACTCGAGAAAACGACGAAGTACAAGAATATTTTTGGACTTGGAAAATTTTTTTGGTATTTTACTTGAAGGAAACAACAAAGTCCGAAAATATTATTGGACTTGAATTATTTTTTGAAGTATCTTACTTTAAAAAATGACAAAGTACCAGAATATCATTAGACTTGGAATATTTTCCTGAATGATTTACTCAAAAAAACGACCGAGTCCGAGATTAATACTGGACTTGGAATATTTTTCGAGATATTTTATTCGAGGAAACGACAGAGTAAAAGAATTTTTTTGGACTTGGGATATTTTCCTGGATGATTTACTCAAACAACAACTGAGTGTGAGAATAATTTTGTACTTGGAATATTTTTTGAAATATTCTCCAAAAACAACCCAAGTACAAGAACATTTTGGACTTGGAAAATTGATTTGAGATGTTTTACTTGAAAAAACAATCAGTTATATCTCAGAAAATATTGTAAGTCAAAAAATGTTCCAAAACTTAATTCTTTTTTGAGAGATCACGAGAAATATTCCAAGCCCAAAAATATATTCTGGTACTTTCTTGTTTTTGTCATTTTCTCGCGTAAAATATCTTGAAGAATATTCCGAGTCTAATATTATTCTTGGACTTTGTCATTTTTCAAGTAGAATATCCTGAAAAAAAATTCTCATACTTCGTTGTTTTTCTAAGTCAAATATCTTGAAACTAAAAAAATTTTCCAAGTCCAAAAATATTCTTGTACTTTGTCGGTTTCTCGAGTCAAATACCTCAAAAAATATTCCAAGTCCAGTATTAATCTCGGACTCCGTCGTTTGTTTGAGTAAATCGTCCAGGAACATAACATTTCCAATAATATTCTGGTACTTTGTCTTTTTTTCAAGTGAATTACCTTGAAAAATATTTGAAGTACAATAATATTCTCATTTCTCGGACTTGATCGTTTTTTCAAGTAGAATATCTCAAAGAATTTTTGAAGTCCAAAAATATTCTTGTACTTCGTCTTTTTTTCGAGTAAAAATTTTGGAAAATATTCAAAGTCCATACAGGCCCAAGGACCCACAGTCCAAAGCATGAATACAAGACGCAATACCGCGCAACGCGAGCGTGCAAACGCAAAAACCTCGAAGACTCGTGGAATCAACTTCCCTCCCATTGTGGCGTGAAATACCGACTCGTGCTGCACTCTAGCGCGAGAATCGCTTCCTTTTAGTCGCCGAAAGCTATTCCTCCGAATCCGAAGGAGCGCAGCGTCAAGCCACAGAAACAGATTGAAGTCCGGTCGGAGAAGCGCGCTGCCGTACAAAGTAGAACGGACGTATATGCGAAAACAACGATCACGGAAAAGTATCAAAAAGAAAGAATTCGATAATTCTAATAATTTTCTTCAATAAGTGCTCAATCTTCAGATACAGTACATTTTTTCACCTCGCGATGCATATACGTCCAAAAAAGGACGTATATGCATTGATATACAATCGACTGTGATAGTAGTGGTATGTGAATACGAAGCTTCGTTACCATCACACATACAGCCCATTGATCCGAACGCCTCGTCTCGGTGATCGTTGTTTTCGCATATACGTCCGTTCTACTTTGTACGGCAGCGCGGCGCGGCGTCCAGCTGTTTCAAGCTGCGACTTTGGAGTGAACCAGCCTGCAGGCAGGAGTCGACAGGCTAAAAAATCGACGAGTAGTGACGATCAGCTGACGACCATCCAATGCGGTGTTTTGTTCTTTTCGGCCAAATTAGCGTTGAAGCGCTGGTGTAGAGAATATTTGCCAATTGTGATCGACATACGACGACAACACTAAACAAGTTGATAAAATTGAGATACATACGCGAAGTCGAATCCGCATTCGCATTACCTCTTCGAAACCAGAAGCGTGTAGGCTATGTTGCTCGTCAACTCAAATTAATTAACTTACTACAAATAATCTGGTGAGTGGTGACTATCGTTACCTGAGAATCCGTTTTTTTCTTTCCATTAGAGGAAGGAAATTTCCTTCTTGTCGTCGATTTTTATGAATAATGATCGAGTCTTCGCTGTTCGCAATTTGTACGTCTAAAGTTGAAATTTCGTCATAATTGTCTGAATTCATGTAAGTATATACTATTCAAACTTATTAGTGATCTATCGGAGTATGTGTAAAACAATCTTCGCCTCCTATAATCGCAAATTGCTTTAATTGACTTATTTGCATTTGTAAGTCATCATCCGCTGTAGTGCATCATGTGAGTTCGGAGAATTATTCGACTTGTTGAACTACGTTGAATTTGAATCTGTTTCGATACCTATCATATTTGAGTTTTTATCGTTATTGCGTTTCAACAAGATAATTGAAATGTTCCGCTCTAATATTTTTGAACGTATATACGTACAACTATTCGTGAAGATTTGTTGTATGCAGAAAAACTTGACCATCACATTAAATTGGTATAAATGTTGTATGACTTAAGTTCGGGTGTGGATCATCGGCGCTTACTGTTTGTTTATGACTATAAATTTGTTCTTTACCGTCATTGTATACCTATTGCGCAATGTTCTTGCCACGAGATTATTCTCGACTGGAACTGCCCTTCGAGAACTTATCTTCATCAATTACCCAGAACCAACTCGTCCAATATCTAGCCTATTTGTGAACATTTTAATTTTGTGATGTGGCAAGTTCTTCTGCATTCTTCCTATTGGGTTACTTGTGGTATGTACGAAGAATAAAGTTCAAGTTTAATGGGTAATACAAGTCGCGATTCAATCAAACTTCTTAACATAGGCACTTGACAATATGCATCGGGCTCGCTGAAGTTTTTTACTTTTCAAAACGCTGTAGGTACTGATCTCAATTGCGTCAGACGATTTTCTCGCTCTTTCGTTGTATACCGGTACGTGTGGAAAGAATGCGTGTATGCTAAATATACCGGTAGAATAATCAGAGGACATGGTGCATATCTCTTTTTTTTTTTTTTTGTAGAATTTAGTTTGATACTCTATCGACAAAGTGCTATCAACTATTACGTCATATTTAACTCAATTTTGAGTTTTCGTTATTAAGGTTGTAGAAATTGTATCACGACCGGTATGTCGGTATTCAAATTCCGTCGTCACATCGCCATCGACCAGAACGAATTGAGAAATCAAAAAAATCTAATGCACTTGAAATTGTACTTCGTACACGTTTTGAAGCGGCGGCTGATAGCAACGCGATTTGTTGACGTATGCGGAAATTATGCGCTACAAACGCCGATAAAAATGGGCTGAAATTTAAATACATATTGACGCGGTTTTTCGTCACCGATTAAATTGTTGTATGTTTGCTTGGCTGATGGATCATTCTAACGAACGGAATTGATGGAGGAGGATGAAAAATAATGTAGTTAATCAATTTTTGTCTACAGCGACAGCTTAGTCGAAACGTACTGTGTCGACTATTGAACAAGTTTGGTCGTCTTGTACGCGGTAGAGCCCTGTTTGACCCAGTCGTTGCAGTTCAACCGGAATTAATTATAACCTTTGTATCAGCTGACTTGAGGACTTGGACCGTGCACGTTAGCACTGAAAATCATTTCGACTCCTTTCCTTTGAAGAATCCAGTTTGGTTGCTCATTTTCCCAATTATGTATGTATATCCCAGCACGTGTTTTGAAGTGAATATAGAATGATTTTTTTTTTCGTATCAGTTTAAAAGTTCTTGTTTTGCTCGGTTCATCGTTTGTATCTCCGTTTCTAGGCATAATCCATTCTTCCACAACTTTTTTGTACACGTGTGATTGGCTAAACGCGTTAATTATGATGTGATATTCATTAGGCGCATCCACAGCATAACGTGTTCGCATTCGACGTCGATTTCATTTTAATTAGTCAATTGAGAGTCGTATAAGTAAGATCTGAGATAATGTACAGAATCTTTGTAGAATACCGTTGATGAAGTCGAGTTGGTTTGTAGATGTATCGAACGAAAACAGCCTTCCCCTCGTCTAAATGGAGAATACTTGAATTTTATTCCAAATCGTCGGAATTACTCGGTGCATTTTTCATTACTGTTGTTGTGCGTAGGCTTTTGTAACTGTATATACGTACCGCTTTAGTATCGGTTCGAGACGAGCATTATACCGAATGCGTTTCGTGACGTAAATAGGTACATTTACTCTTCTTGCTGTACTCTTTCTTGTTTCGAAACAATCTCGCTGTTGGGTTATTTTACGTTTGTAATCTATCAATAATAGTCGAGTAGAACCAAGGACTCGAAAGGAGAAAATTTGATGACGGGTTATAAAGATTGTCATCTTCGTTTGAGGGGGATATCTTTCTGAATCAGAAAGTCATCTATTTTATTCGCTGAACTTCTTATTTGGGGCTAAAAATTGAGTTGTGCTCGCATTAGATGTTGTGAACACATTTCTGAGTTTCTATTTTTTTCAATAACATTAGTGAATTTTATAAGACGCAAATTGAACAAAAATATGGAGCAATAATTGTGGAAAAGTTGAGGTTTTCTTGATTCTTAGCGATGTAGAAAAAATGGAAATAGGGGAAGATTAGAGACCTTTCCTATCGAGAAAAAGTTATGAAGAGTATTTGTTTTAGTGACCAGCTACAAGAAAATCTATGAACTATTGCTAGAGAATAGTCGGAGAATGTTAGGGATTGGAAAAGGGTGACCTTCTTAATTGAAAATTGAGGACCAGTCTCATGTTCAGAGATGTGTAAATCTATTGTTTTCGGATAGAATTGGTATTATTTCTACGAGGACAGAAAAATCTGATGGACTGTTTTCCATATATGAAGGAAATTTGATTTGGGTGTCGTCATTACGTTTGAAATATTTTTGATTTCAAACATTTTGTTCTGTCTGCTATCAGTTCTCAAAGATTTGATCTAAGATTTATATTCGCGAAGGAAGTGGGGCTAGACTAAATAGCCCACAATTCTCAGAACACCCTGCATGGGTAAGAGGAATTTGTAATTTATTTGTAATCAAATCTGTAGGAAAGCAACAAAAAAATACGACGTAGCGTCCATCATCCCCTCATTTTTATATTTTGAAAAGGAAGAAAGTTTTGGAAATAAGTTCCCTTTCATTATAAAACCTCATTTTTGGTTTTTGAAAGTCAATTTATTTTGGAAAAGTACATTCAAGTTAGGAAAAGGCTCTGTCTAAGGACCTAAGAATCAACTTGGCATTTATAATCTACCCCTTATGCTCTAAGACTTGATGAGAACGGAGAAGAGGAGGGAGAAAAACTTGAATAATATGGAAAGTTTACCGATTGGCTCATCTTTATCTCTGTAAAAAAAAAAATGAAGCTAGAATTTTTAAGGTACAAACTTGCAGTTTAGTTGAATGAAACAAGCGTAGAACATTCCACCTTAACAGTGTATTATTTCACTTCTTTTTGTTGAGCACTCAAAATTAGATAATTTTCTTAAATTCCCCTTCCTGCCTAGTATATATTTTCCAAGAAATGAAATAAATAATATTGTCCTCAAATTCACGAACCATTTATAGGAAATGACGTAGAATTTACAAGCTCGTAATTATGTTTAAATTATTCTTATTGCTGTTCAAGTCTTCAAATACTTTGGAAACAATGTACGGAATTTTTCCGAGCACGTAAAGTAGGTCAAAGCCCTTGCCACCCTCGAAATTTTCCAAACTCTAGTATCTAACCTTGGCAATCCCCTTTGTAACTCGTAAAAGTCCTACTTCTCATTTTCCGTCTTTCTCCAAGTCCTCAGATACTCAGTCAATCTTGACGTGGATATCTCTCAGGGCTGGAGATCATTCTGAAATTTGCCTGGAGAAATTTCAATGATTTCATGACCTATTGAGTGACCTTGACCTGCTTTAATGAATTATGACGTCATGACCTAGTAAGTGATATTGACCTGCTCCAGGGAATTGAAAAATTTCAAAGTTGTTCCCTAGCTTAATGTAGGTTTTGATATGGACATGTTTCAAAACAGTAGTACATAATCTAGCCTATATTATGAGTTAGCTTTGAATCATTGTTGCCAGGTGGACGGCATAAACCACAATGGCGGCTTCGAAACGGCTCCAGAACGAATCCAAATCGTGTCTGGAGCCGATTACAGGTGTTGTAGCCCAACTTTGCAGAAGACAAAGCCCCTCTTTCTCCCCAAAAAGTAGCCCTGCTTTTAATTTTGATCTAGCAACACTCGGTCTAGTGTTCAGGCGCGGCCAACTTCTGTACAATTACAGGCCGGAATAGTAGTAAAACCGGCAACTGCGCAGTAGGTGAAAATTCTACATGTAAAATGCCTCCCTCGCGAAAGATTCAAGTCAACCCTTTTAGTTATAAAATTTTAAGGGCAACAACTTTCATTCTCTCGAATTTTTCATGAAAATCTATATTTTTCTAGGTATTTTCAATATTTTGTCCAACTTCCATATACGCCTGTGTTATGTTTCACCTACTGCGCTGTTGTCAAGTAAATCACCACTCCGGCCTGTAATTAAAGTCGGCCGTGACTCAAGATACTAGGCTGATTGACCATAAAGCTACGTCCTCGTGGAACTCCTTCCTTTATGGTATACTAGGTAATATATTCAACTTTCACCGCCTTTTCTCTTTTTCTTTGTCGTATTCTTTTCCAAATTCTTAAGTATCTATGGTCAACCTTCAGAGATTTTTTCCAAGTCCCTAACGTAGATAGGTAATATATTCAACTTTCACCGCCTCTTCTCTTTTTCTTTTCTATGGTCAACCTTCAGAGATTTTTTGAAGTCCCTAAAGTAGAATGTAGTCCTTACTTCCTTGGGGATTACAATTTTGTAGAGAAACAGTGAACACAAGACATACCCCTTCCCTCCAAACTTTCAGCAGCGCAAAAAATCAAGATCCAGTTTCATGTGTCATAGAAGATGACTTCATTGTAAGTAGGTCAAGGTCACGCCTACCTTTTGACTTTATCACCTGGTTCAAGTCTTTGCTTACCTTGTGTGCAGGCCTGACGAGAGGGCGGGGCAGTGGGGACAGTTGTCCTAGGGCCCGGGCAAAATGGGGGCCCGCAGGGCCCCCATAAATCTTCAATGAGTGTACGGCAATTACTTTCGTAGCGACTATAGCGTCAGTGACTCGTTGTTACAAAGAAAGAAAGAACTTACTTGTTCATAACTTTTCTTGTCTGGTATTGTCAATAAGGCAAGAACAATACCGTACTGATCTTGTACTATTTTTTTTTCAACTCGTTGTTGGTTCAATAATTTTTTACCCTTTTTTTGGAGAAAATTTAGGGGCCCGCCAAATATATTTTTTTCAACTTGTTGTTGGTTCAATAATTTTTTACCCTTTTTTTGAAGAAAATTTAGGGGCCCGCCAAATTTCTTGTCCCCGGGCCCGACTCGGCTCTCCACGGGCCTGCTTGTGTGTGATTGTAGAAGATTCTTAACTCGGTATTTATATATAACAGGCTATTGAAATCTTTCATATCTTTGCTCCCGTTCACCTACTAATTTCGAAATTTGCGTCCGTCCCTACGGCCGTACATACCTTGGGTCAAGACTAACTAGATTTTACTTTGGAGAGAAAGAGAGAGAGAGAGAGTAAATTAGAGTTCATTGACAGTCTGTGACGTCATCGGTATCCGTGACGTCACGAGAGAGAGATATTTCGATATCGCGATATATCGATAACGATCTAACAAATCGATTTAGGTTGTCAGAGTTAACTTCCCTCAATCACAGCAGCTGTTCTCCTGATTTAAGAAGGAGCTCTCATTCGCCCATCGAGAGCTAGGGGGAGTAAAAAGTGAATCTATTTAAACTCTGCAATACTTCATTTCCTAAAGTGAACATCTGTAGTTCGTTGTATCCGTATCGCATGTAGACCGAGGAGTGGCCGCCTGCGTTGGTGTGTTTCCCTCGGTTATATCGGAGGTATCCATCAGTCTTTTCCTGGGTCTTCCGTTCGTTCTCTACTCGAGTACCATCTTGGGGGACCGATGATTTCCCGATCGCTCGACATGCTGCCTCCAGTTTCTCCTGTAGTTTTTGATTTGTTTTGTCAGCGACTTCACTCCCGAACCTTCTCTTATGGCTTCCGGTCTTCTACCACTAACCCTTGTTTTGACGTATTTCCGTCGCTTCGATGCGTGTTTTACCCCTGTAGTTTCATTCTGAAATTCTGTGATAGGTCTTTCAAATAGCGGAAAGAATATCCTTCTGACCCCGTTCACTTTTTTGCCCCATCTGAGACAGATCAGCCGTGGCCTTAAGGTATAAATGACGTCATCACCAGAAGACAAGAATTTTTGTTACCCTATATGCAGCCTGGGATTGAGCCCTGGCTGGTCTGGCCGGTCCAGGGTAAAAAAATTTGAAGCCCTACCAGGACCAGGTCAAATATTTGGTCCATGTAAATTGAGGGAAGTGCAAGTTGATAGGCTGTTCCACCCGTATTTCTTAGCCTAGTATGAGCCTAGTATACTGCATTGCCCAAACTGTATGACGAGCCTAGTATTACCTTGTACACATTAATATCAAACCTCCTAGTCTACAATATCAAGAGCCTACGGAAGCCCAGATGCAAATTCTGGAATTAGGAGTAAAGCTGAGATAATCTCCTAGTGTACGGACACAAATCTCAAAATTGGGGGTAGGGGTTCATTTGAAATATTTCAAGTTCAGCGAATTTATTGGAAAGACTAGGAAAAATATTGAGCTTGTTCCAGATGAAGATGAATCTGGGAAATTGTTGGCTGAGAATCAGTTACACAAATAAATAATTTTAAAATATTTCATAGAAGAAGAAGCATTTGAAAAGTTGTTCGATAGTAAAACAAGTGGATATAAGAGATTTGGCGTCATCATCTGGAGTTTGATGATTCAGAGGATGAGGAAAAGGCTTAGCAATTTCAGGTGATTTTTGCGTACTTCTCGAGTAATTAATTCCGCGAAAGCAATTTATTAGTTTCGTCTTTCAAAAATACAGCTGATGGAAAACCCCCAATATTTGTGATTCGCACTCATCATTTGAGTTGAGAAATTGATGTTTCAAAGGCCGCGCAGAAAACCGTTGCGTGTATTTTAAATTTTGTAATAGCTTTTCAGCGTCTCACTTCCAAGAGAGTTATCGATTTTTCAAACTTTTGATTACTACTTATTGTGAAATATAGAGTAACGCTTCATTTGGGAAGAAAGTATCGCTGTTTCGTCTCTTGGCATAATTCAGACGTGACAATGATTGCATAACTATATATCTAGGTACCACAGCCAGCCCGAAGAAATAAAAAGTGGTTTTTAAGACTAACCTTAAATTACGTTCGTAAAAAAGTGAAGTAAACTTTAAAATGTGGATTCCTTATTGAAAAGCTTCGTTAAACGTTTGATATCTTTTGGAAGGGAGATATTATGATCCTACAAGATGAAAAAATCTAATGAACTCTCTAAAGCTACCCATAATATTTTTCTCTTTTCTATGGATAAACTTTTTGACGACTTCACGGCTGGAACGATTCCCTGCGATTCGTATCTATGATTTATATTGTCCTGTGTCATCATTTGTCATTATTTTGCGGTATCAAAAAGGAAAATTTTCTCTCGCTATGAAGATACGAAACGAATATCCGAGTCGACGGCGGAGCGAAGCTCTTACAAAGTAAAATTGATACACGTATAATACAGATTTTTAATACATATTTCATTATGGAAAAACCGTGAGCTTCGTGTTGTGTATTTATAGTACGTGTTGTTTATCTGCTGATATTCAGCAGAAAAGATGCCTTTTTCTCAAATTGCGGTAAATCTTGTCTAGCGTTGTTGTTGTTGTATCCGTTACTATGGAGACGCAGTTTCCTCTCTTCTCGAGGACGCTTTCTCGCCTCGTTATTCTTAGGAATGGGTAATGCAAAACTCTACTACTCCAGTATTCGCGAATGCTGTAGTTCTCGAATACTTATGCAAACGGTCAAGTGAAAATTTAATTTAATTTTTTTTTTCTTCTCCTTTGCTTTCCTACCTATTATCGTTTTTGCCGCAGAGTTATAATGCTGTGCCATTCTTTTTTCGCTCTGTCTCAGGGAAACGAGTGTACTCGCATTAGCATTAGACGCGTCGTTTGAAAGTGAAAGGTTTTTTTATTCAATATCCCGTTCTACTCTCTGCTGAGGCTCGGCCAGCCTGAGGAAAGATGAAATTTGTATAATTTTTTTTTTTTTTTTCTCGTTGATACTCTCTCGAAAGAAGCTCGCTGGTGTGACGTCGAACTTCGTGTGATGCGTGTCGCCTCGCCTTGAACCGATCCGTTGTCGTCGTCTTCGGGCTGCGATTCGAAAGAGTGGCATGCGGCAACCGGGTAGAAAATAAACGCAGATAAATCGTATCGTGTACACGTTTGACTCGAGTCGAAATATTATTTGGAAGTTATGTTCGTTTGTTACGTTCGTGTCAGCCGAGTATGTTCGCGTTCTCGTGACTTCTGAGTGATAAAAAACGTAGTTATAAAGGCAATTGATCGACACGTATAGTTTTTGTGGTACTTGATGACTTTTTCCTGGATGTACCCGGCCGGAGTACGAGCGAGCTCCTTCTAAAAGCTTCGAACTGCTCAGATCGGTGTTGACGAGTTCTGAAAACTGGCAAGTGACAGATTTACATCCATATTCTACATCTCGTGAGATCATTATTTTACTTGTTTACTCAAATCTTCCAACCAAGGTTAGCTACTTCGCTGCACAACAAGTGTTTAATGCCCCACTTTATACTGTGCTAGTAGACTGTATACGATTCCGAAATTTTGTTTTATATCATTCCTTTAATATTCAAAATGGATAGGCAGAATTTGTATTGGCGCATGTGTTTCAATACATATACTAAATGTGTGTATGTGTGTAGGCCGCTTGCCGGCGCGCTATGTTGGCTACAAAATTTGTAACTTCATACGCGGATTGCTTGTATGTATATGTGTTAACTGCGAAACACGGTAATTCATTTTCGCGAAATACGAATAGATGAAATTTTCATGTTACGTACTTATTGTTAAACATTCGTGTCAACGTCAGTGTGCAGAGAGAGAGAGAGAGAGAGAGAGAGAGAGAGAGAGAGAGAGGGAAGTTTCTGCAGCAGGGAAAATAAATGGCAACAGAATTAAAAATTCTCACATTCATTCTGAATTGTTCGTCTTCGTACGTGCATATGTACGCTGTCGCCAGCCGTAGTTAGTTGAAAATTGACAGAAATGAATTCAAGGTAAATTTAACAATGGAAAAGATGTGTGACGCCTGATGACGCTCATTTTTTCAAGCTTTCAGATTTGACGAGAACCTTCGCTGTACGATGAGAGCATGGGAAATGACTTAAGTACTAGGATTTAAATATAATCCTGGATAATGAGCGGCGAAAAACCTTGCGTTCTGTTTTTTTTTTCTTTTTTTTCACTCTCCTCGTGAAGAGCCGTCGCTGTCGGTACATCTGGTCCTCGGTTCGCACGTAGACGTGTTCGATCTCGAACGTCACAATGGTTTCGATTATAGGGGGTGAATATGAATGCCTAACGTTTTCACGTATCAATTCTACCTGAAGACAACTGGTTAATCTTATATTATTATATTTGATCGAAAATTTTCACACAGCTGCTTTGTGATGCAACTTTTTGTCGAGATTTCGTTCGCTATTTTTCGCATTCGTGCGTAATGTTTTCTTGAATTGTGTCGTCATCCAACGTTGTCCTTTGATTGGTTCAAAGCGAGTTCAAACCTTTCAGACTGATTGAACATTTCGAAGCTGATCGAGGAAAGAAAATGTTCGACGTCACTCTCTCCGGCAGCTCGCTCGAGTACAGCCCGAAAGTTAAAAAGAGTTGATCTTTCGGCCTAGTGTTTACTGATGTAGTTTACTGGCCCTAGAAGCTCTAAAAGCGTGAGTTGTCACAAGAAACCCCCCGTGCGAGTTCGAGAAATTCATCAGGAAAGAGAGTAGAAGATATCTTGGAATATTTCTCAAACTTTCGAAGGGGTTTTCTTGTGATGACTCTCAGTCAACGATCTGCCACGAAAACCGAAGATAGTCGCAGTAGTTTTAACGAATTGAAATATACCCTTTTACACGATCGGTTTTCCAAGTCTTTACCGCCACTTCACCCCACTGTTGGAAATTCGCCCCTTCTCATCTAGAATCTCAAACCCTCGACCTAACCCAGAAATCTGCGAGGCCAAGTTCGAGTTTCCCAGTCCTAGCATGCAGTATATTAGACTATACTAGCTGTGACTAGCCTTGAACTAGTCTCAAACTAGCTTCACTTGAATTGTACTAGCTTTAAACTAAATTATACTAGGGACTTACCTTCGATCTGATCCAGCGATCTACGAGTTCGTGTTCCTCAGGCTTAGCCTATAACTATACTAGGTTTAAACTAGTCCTAGTATACAGTATTGGACTATATGAGCTCCATACTAGGCCTACTATGGCTTAACATATACTTAATATACCATGCACTTGATTATACTATAGGCTTTCACCTCTTTCCTGTTGATGGACTTGGAATCCTCGACCTAAACCTTCTATCCAAGATAGATAGAGAGCGAAAGAAGAAATAGTAACTTAATAATTTGATGACGTACAGGCAAGTCCAAGCTAATGACGTCATCAGGGATGGAAAGTTTGAGCCGTCAAAGCCTAAGATGATTTTTGAACAGCTTAGAAGCCGCTTAAGCCTAAGCTGTTCCCAATATTCATCAAGCCAAAAGCCAGTCATTGAGCAACAGCTTAATGAACTTAATGGATCTTTTTTCTTTCTTCAATCAGGAGAAAATGATCGCCCTTTCTGAGGGAATCATTATGCAAAGTGCCCATTTCTCTAGATTGATATTTTGGATTAGTTCTACTTTCTGACAGTAGTCAGTACTGCAGCCCGCAGCTTCACAGCACGCGCTGCAGTGCCGCATGCGTTCGTGTGATCTTGATAACTGAGCTGAGACTGAGAGAAATCGATTAGTCGATTTCATTTTAAGGGTATGCTCTACCTTCAATGAAATGGTAACTTGGAATACCTCTCAGGAGACTAATATTGCACAGAATGCGATGAAACTTTGGAAATTTATTGTTTGAGGTTACAGAAATACCGCTAATTGGTTCTGAGCGCGTAATATCCATAATTATTTTTTACAATTTCCAATATACACTACTTGTAAACTAATTAGCGGTATTTCTGTAACCTTGAACAATAAAACTCCGAAGTTTCATCGCATTCTGTGCAATATTAGACTCCTGAGAGGTATTCCAAGTTACCATTTCATCGAAGGTAGAGCATACCCTTAAAGGGGAAAAAAATCAATGAAGCTCTAAGCTGTTCGCTGCTAAGCTGTTGAAAGCCAAAAGCTAAGCTGTTTGAATTCATGGAACAACTTATAAGCCTAAGTCAAAGTCTAAGCTGTTTGCGAACCGCTTTCCATCCCTGGACGTCATGGATGTTGATTACGTCACAGTTGATGTTTTTATTGTCCCTCTCTACCCGCCATCGGAAATTATTTTTGTCCCGGCTTATAGCTGGATCGAGTCAATATAAAAAGACATTAGAAATGACCTTTATTTATTTGGCTCCTCCAGAACATTTTTACTCGCCTCAATCATCGGTCATAAATTTCTTTTCCTTCTGTGTAGTTCAAATTTTGGAGAATCACCCGCAATTTTTATTGATTTTCCAAGTTTTGATAATAGACTAGAATCCCATCAACTAAATTTTTTTCAAGTCCCACCTTTATGGTAAGAGATGTAGACAATCGTTTTCTCTGGAAGGGCTGGAAGCTTCAATCGTTTCCAAATCTTTCAAGCTCTTGTCGCTCGGATACAAAATTGATAGATGTAAATTGATAATACAAGTACCTGAAAAATTTCAGGAGGTGGAAATAATTATTTTCTTAGAGTAGTATCTAAATTTTTTTAACAAGTGTTCCACAGATGTTTTGCATGATAGTTCAACAAACTGTTCTCAGTTCTTGAGGAGTATGAAATTCAGGTTCTCGCGTCCCATTTCGCTGTGAATTAGTGGTATAAGCGTAGTCTATAGAATTAATGTTCATTATGTTCAAAATGAATGTTTTTTGTTTTTTTTTGGGGTGAGAGAGAGAGATTGTGTAATGTTAGTGTTGACCTCTCCTCAAGCCAATCCTTTCTGATAGGATCAAATAGATCCACCTTTCCAATTGGAGAAATTTTTTACCATTGATTTGGCCGCACTCCTTGAGCCCTTCGAAGACTCTGGCTGTGACATGAAGGCTATTAATATTGAATGGAAACTTGCTGATGTAGAGAAAAAGTGAAATCTATTTGCAGTCTAAAATAGATCAGTCAAATCCCTTCTTGTTACTTCTTGTTTGATGGTTGCTGGCTGTGTAGCCGAAAATTTTCTAGATGTACTTCAGCATTCAGTTTGAAGAATAATAAATATCTAGACAATAAAAAAGAATTTTTTGGTAGAGAACGTGTGTTTGCTGAAATGTGTAGAGGAAGGTATCAAAAAGTACCAAAAAAAAAACCCACCCCCCAAAGGCTGGGGAAAATTTTTTGTGGTACGTTTTGACCCCCCCCCCCCCCCAAATTCAGTTTTTGGGCTATTTCTCGAGAACTAAGCGTTTTACAAGAAAATGTTTCAAACAAAAGATGTTCCTCTTGAAATTTCAAGTAAAATGATGTATAGAAAGTCCAGTTCAAACCGAATAGTCAGCTCAAAAATTCCCTAGAAGTAATATATTTTTCAATATTTAGACAAAATTTATCAAATTTTTGGTGATATCTCAGAAAAATCAACTTCTAGAAGAAAATGTATAGGAAGGAAACATTTTCTTTATAGTATTTCTTATAAATGAAGTTTACAATTGAGCAAATGTAATGCCTAATATCTTCTGTAGAACAAGCGGAAATAGAGGAAATTTATCGTAGAATTAATTCTTATACTGTATTTAGCTATAAGAATTTTAAAATTTGACTATCAAGACTTACAACAGGATAAATATGGAATTATTCATCCATATCTGGTAGTACTCCTATGTTTTGGATAATTATACTTCTTTGTATTATACGCAGCAATATTTTAGCAGATGTGACATCAAGCTGATCAATCTGAGATCGTTGCAGCTTTTCGTTTTTCGCTTCTTGGGAATTGGTATGAACTTTGATCGAAGCCATTCTTGTGGTGTTCCGCTAATGTAGATTCTGTTGTATAGTCTCGTCAGTTTTCCAATGCTGTGTTCATCCAACACTTTCAGTAATTCTGCTATCATTCCATCCGGTCCAGGGGCCTTTCTTACTGGAGCGTTCCTTATTGCGCTTTCTAATTCGGATTGAAGGATTTCTAGTCCTTTTTCTGCAGTGACTTCCACGGATTCTCTTTCATCTTCAAACAGTTTCTCAATATATCTGGTCCATTCCACAACCAGACCTTTTTCCTCCACAATCATGTTTCCCTCATGGTTTCTCATTACGTAAGGTTTCTTTGGTCTGTAAATTCCGGCAGTTTCCTTCAGTTTCTTGAGTAGCTGATATTCGTCGTGGTGGCAATTTCTTCACAAGATTTAAGATAAAATTCTTCTTTTCCTTTTTTCACTGCCTTTTTGACTTTCCCCTGGGTCTCTCTGTATTTTCGCTCGTCCTTATTCTTGTGTTTCCTTCTTTCGTCTATGAGTTCCAGAATTGCTTCTGTTATCCATGCGTTCTTTTTTTTTTCGCTCCCTTTTGCCCAGTACTTCTTCAGCCAATTGCAATATTACATTCTTCATCCGCGTACTAGTTTTTTCGACATCGTTATTTCCTATTTCCTGCTCGGAAATGCCTTGTAATTTATGGCTTATATTTTCTCTTACCTTTCGTTTGACCTCTGGTTGTTATAGTTTTAACGTATTTATAAACTGGTTTGAGGCTTTCTTAATTTTATTCAATCGGGTTTTAACCTTCGCCGCCAGAAGGATATGATCTGAGTTTAAATCTGCACTAGGATACGTTTCCACGGCTTTTACCGAGTTTCTGAAACGCTTTTTGACCATTATGTAGTCTATTTGGTTTCTGACTATCAAATCTTTACTATCAGTCGGAGCTTTCCACGTATATAACCTTCTTTCTGGGAGCTGAAACCACGTATTGGTAATGATAAGTTGTTGTTGCTGACAAAATTGGATGAGGCGTTCACCGCGTTTGTTTTGTTCTCCTAAGTTTCTTGATCGTTTCTCTCCATGACAATAAGGAACATTTTGGATGGGAACGAGAGAAGCTCTCTACTGCGTACAAGTTATTCTTCAAAAATGCCGAGAGTTCAGAAAAACAGTCTTTATATGCTTTATAGACTTCGAGAAAGCTTTCGATAAAGTACAACACAACAAACTGGTTGGAAGCCTGAAGAAAATTGGCATGGACGACTGGGACATACGGCTAATGGTCAATCTGTATTGGAAAAAAACGGCGTTTGTGGAAATTGGCAACACAGAATCACAGCAAATCCCAGTCAAAAGAGGAGTATGGCAGGGTTGCGTCCTCTCGCCACTGCTATTTAACATCTACTCCGAAGAAATATTTGTGAAGGCTTTAGAAGATTAGCCAATAGGAGTGCGAATTGAAGGCGAAACAATCAATAATATCAGGTATGCGGACGACACAGCCCTTGTAGCAAAGACAATGCCCGACCTCCAAACTTTACTAAACCGAGTTAATGAAGCCAGTAAAAAATATGGTTTATCCATCAACATTGATAAGACAAAAATGATGATAGTAAGCAAAGGTGGGATTGGGAATGTACAACTGGAACTAGCTGGAGAACGTATTGAAAGAGTAACGCATTTCAAATATTTGGAGCCTGGATAAACGAGGACATGAACCCGGATGAGGAGATTAAAGTTCAAATAGCGTTGGCAAAGGATGCATTCAGTAACTGGTGCAAGGTAATGACGACAAAAGACCTGACCATGCGTCTAAAATTGAGGATCTTGAAATGCCATGTCTGTTCGAGGCTACTCTATAGCTGTGAAACGTGGACCCTGAAGACGGCGATGATGAATAAAATTGAGGCATTGGAGATGTGGTGTTACCGACGCATGCTGAAAATTGTATGGACGGAAAAAATAAGGAATACGGAAGTTCTTGGTCGCATGGGAAAGGAGTGCGAACTTCCAAACACCATTAAGAAAAGAAAAATGCAGTATCTAGGTCATGTACTTTGCGGGCCTAAATATGATCTACTGCAGACAATCATGTATGGTCGAATTTAGGGGAAGCGATGGATAGACCGAAAAAGTTTCTCATGGCTAAGGAACATAAGACAGTGGACCAATATGTTGCCAGAAGAAATTTTCCACGCAGCAAGAAATCGAGAAAAGTAGAAACAAATCATCGAAATGACAACTGCCTGAAGTCTCTTGGATATGGCACTTGAAGAGAGAGATCTGATAGTCATATGACGAAGATGTGTACAATCGGTCTCGTATTATGGTATCTTTCAGTACTCGGATACGTGTGTATCGAATAAATACATATAGCTGACGTTCACAGTAAACAAAGCTACAATACTTGTTAAGATCAATTTTTCCACAATTGCTAGACTAGAGAAGAATTCCTTATTGTCACATTTTACAGCCACAGAAGATGAAGAAGCGAACAGAATAAACTTTATTTATAAGAAATACTATAGAGAAAATGTTTCCTTCCTATACATTTTCTTCTAGAAGTTGATTTTTCCGAGATATCACCAAAAATTTGATAAATTTTGTCTAAATTTTGAGGGAGTTTTCGAGCTGACTATTCGGTCTAGACTGGACTTTCTACACATCATTTTATTTGAAATTTCAAGAGGAACATCTTTTGTTCGAAACATTTTCTTGTAAAACGCTTAGTTTTTGAGAAATAGTCCAAAAACTGAATTTGGGGGACCAAAACGTGCCACAAAAAATTTTCCCCAGCCTTTAGGGGGTGGGGGTTCTTTTTGGTACTTTTTAACAGGGAACCTGTTTTATTGGAGGGTAATTCGATGAAAAACGCCGGGCGCCGGGAGGAAAAACATTGGACTTCGAAAAATTTTCACCTCCAAGCTATAGATGATAGTAGTGGACTTCTCTCATATGTGTATTTTATACTGGGCTTATACTCTGTATTATGCTAGGCTTATGTGAGGTCCAAGCCTACTTTATAGTAGCTTTATATTCGATTTATGTTTCTTATGTAACATAGACTTAGGAGGTGGCTTATACTTTGTATTGTAGTTGGGTTATACTAGATTTATAAATACTAGGCCTATACCCCGTGGGTGATTGAAAATCTGTGACTTTATATATACACCCCCCCCCCCCCATTGTTATCCTACACCAGGCCTAGTATAATAAAGCTAGTATAATGTAGGCTTCGACCTCCGAATTTGCATAGCTTGAGGCAGGCCTATACCTTGTGGGTGAGTGAGAAATCTGCGAGTTATTTCAGCTTATACTAGGCTTAATATAGACCTGTAGTGGGCTAAAGCCTCTTTACTAGATCCTACTACATAGTTTAAGTCCTAGTATTATAGAGCTAGTATAAAGTAGGCTTAGAACTTGACCTCCCAAGAAAACCCGCCAATCAATTGGGCCTAGTGGAAAAATCTCAATATATCCAAATGAATAAAGATCATGATTCATGTCCTTCTTAGTAACTAATGCCTTTACAGGGACTCACTCGGGCCCTCCTTTAAATACAGTATAATACCGGTATAATATAAACCTGCTATATGTACTATTATGTCTTTATAATTAAAGCAAAACTAGAACAGCTTAAAGCCTAGTATATTTAAAGTAAGGTAAAGTGAGCTTGAGCCTAGTATGACCCTACACTAAAGAAGTTCAAACTCGATTAGTAAATACCACAACAGGTTCCCTATTTGCCTCAATTAACAAAGTTAATGAAGGCAATTCCGAGCAGCTAGTCATGACTGCTGCGAGTTTTTGATACCTTCCTCTACACATTTCAGCAAACACCCGTTCTCTACCAAAAAATTCTTTTTTATTGTCTAGATATTTATTATGCTTCAAACTGAATGCTAAAGGACGTCTAGAAAATTGTCAGCTACACAGCCATTATTAATAGTGTGAAGACGGAGCAACCATCAAACAAGAAGTAACAAGAAGGAGATTTGACTGATCTATTTTAGACTGCACAGAGATTTCACTTTTTCTCTACATCAGCAAGTTTCCATGCATTATATTAATAGCCTTCATGTCACAGCCAGCCAGAGTCTTCGAAGGGCTCCAGGAGTGCGGCCAAATCAATGGTAGAAAATTTCTCCAATTAGAAAAGGTGGATCTATTTGATCCTATCAGAAGAAGAAAGGATTGGCTTGAGGAGAGGTCACCGATTGAGATCCCGACGTGCAAAATGAGGTCACAACAGGGAAAGTGTGTGACCAGAGTCGTCTTACCCGTGTGACCGTAAAATGTGACTCGGTTGTGTCGGGTAGTTAGCCAATCAGAATTCAGGAAACAGTCAGAGGACACATCTTAGCGTCAAACTAGTAGGGGAATTTTGAGGTAAGCTGAGTCGCCTGAATCGCAGGTGTGAGTTGAGACACTTACAGGTTACTTATAAGAAGTATTCCAGTCACATCAAAAGATCATAAATAACATTTTGGTTTGTGACCAGACAATAACATATTTGTGGCCTTCTTGTGACAATTGTTTCCTCTCTTGTAGAATTATTTCTGTAAGTCGTTTACCTCATCATCTTCATTCTATGACGGCACATCCTCCATATTCCGCTGAATGAGGTGAAGGCAGCAAAGAAGATGAGCTCTTAATTTGTTACTAAACTTGCAGGTATATGTACGCTGAGGCTCCGTACTTTTCCTGCGAGTGATGATGTCACGTAAGATGCAAAAGGGTTCCTTACATGTGACCGTATAGTGACCTTACATTGCTTCTTTGGGTCACACATGCGACATATCTGAGAAACACTATATCTAACAGTCGAGTGACCATATTGTGCCACCGACGCTACTCACTCACAGTTGAGTTTCATAAAAAATGGGCGTGGTTGATATGGTCGTCATATAGTGACTTGAATGTATCCTGTTATCTGCCCTTATGTGGCCCGTTGTGTCTGGTTACCCTAATGTGTCGGGGTCACAGCAAATATTTTGCACGTCAGGCGTTCTTGAGACAATTTTCTATTCACAAAACCCGATTCCGTTACCCACTACAGTAACCAGGTCTTTTGATGCAGCCAAATTTCATTTTGTTTCTAATTTGACTAGACTAATAAAATTAGTGGTTGGTTAAAGATTTTAATCCTTTATTTTCAATAAAACTATGCCACAAAGATTATTTCTCTAGTTTGCCTTTCTAAATTACTGTTGTCTCGATTTATTTGGTAGAGAGAAATAGTGGCGTTGTATCGAGCCAAACGAAATAGCTGTTTGGTAGCATAATGGAAGAATTTCCGATAGCAGAAGCAATTGAAAATAAAGTGAGAATATATATATTATAGCCATGAAATAGGCTCCTTGTTGAGAATCCGTCTCCGCATCCAACGAGCAAAACTGAGCTACGAGTTTTCGTTTCACCGTGTGGGGGAAAAAACAAATGTAGTGCAGTACTATAATATTTTCTCGAACGAAGGAAGACATTATAACAAATTGGTTGCAATATTATCATATTTCGGACGCGGTTTATTTCTACTTTGGAAATTTCACCTTTCAAGGTTGCAAATATAAAATCCCGACATTCTCGATCGACTGCGTTGCATTCATCGGGGAATCGCATTATCGCGAAGTTTAGTTATTCCAGTTTTGCATACAGAGTATGCATTATAAGAATTTCGTGTGACCTGCTCTGGTCATTCTGCCCCCTCGTGCTGAACCTTTCCTTCCTGTGCCGGGGCGGTGCAGTGTCAGGTACACGAGTTATTGCGGGCAGCCGCAACCGTTCACCTAATCGAAGTGACTCTTCGGAGTACAGCACGCTGATGATATTCTGTTTGATGTTTACGCTTCCTCATCGTTCCCGTGCCTATTTTCTCGGCGTCTCGCGTCATCATTATGTTTTTTTTTTTTTTTCGCGAGTACATGTTCGGCAACGAGGACGTACAATATTCGTCCGCAGAAGAGTGGGTACGATATACAAAGAACAAGAGAATCCCCCACTTTGCAACCGTATTGAACCGGTATGTTATCAAAAACCCGTACGAATGCCGGACTTCAATATCAGCTGATTTGTATACGTTTCGTGACGTACCTCCTCAACTTTTTCAATGCCTTCGCTCCGACGAATTTTCGTCAATACCGGGGCTTTAAATCAGCAACGTCGACGTCGGAGTGAGAATAGTGTTATCGCGTTTGCTCGCTAAGTTGAAAGGGAGTACTGTTATACTTTTTTTTTGATGGCATAATAACGATAATATTTATTGCGGATGCTCGTGTGTGTGTGTATTCAAACTTTCTTAATTCGTTACTAAGTCGCGAGGTGCCCATCTATAAGAAGTGCTATTCGGATGCGGGAGTCGAATTCAATTTCTATTTAACGAGTTACGATTGGTATAGGCTTAATCTAGGTCAGATGATAATTATCATTTTACGTTGTTAGTGAGTGATGTATACATACATGAGGGATAAAGGGGAACGCGCCTTTCACGCTTTGCTTACGTATTTATTATCGTTTATTTAATACGTTTTATTATTGTGTGTTTGCGTAGAAAGATGAGGGTTGCGCCGGAGCGATTGGATCGCAGCGAGCAAGTCGGAGTGGCCCTTAGTCAGAATCCAAGTACGGCAGCCACCGCCTCCACAGTCACCCTATATTCGGCCGACGGACTCATCGCTGTACAAGTACGTGTTTCTCACTCATTAGCCTGCGCGTTTACGCGGAAGAAGCCAAACTTTACGTCGCCTATACTTGAATACATACGGTGAAAAAAATATGTTTCAACATTAATGCGAACGTCGCGTTCTCCTCAGTTATTAGCGACAATTCTTTCATTAGCTAATTCGATGTTGGTTCTGTGTGTGTCGTACAACATGCAACAATCGCGTATATACGGATTTTAAAAATACCGACTCGACGAATTGTACCAATGCAGCGACAGAGAGAGAGAGAGATGGAGTGATACATTGACGAGAAGGAGAAGAAGTAAGGATGGCGAGCGTCGAGACGCGTGTCTTTCCAAATTCCGAAGTGTGTTTTTGAGGCGCTGCCAGAAGAACGGACGAACTCTGGAAATTTTTTAAAATAAATTTTCTGAATGAGTAGACGGCACGAAGCCGGGCGCACGCGGTAGCGTTTCGCCACATTACAATATTATGCGATGGCGTTGTTGACTGTGTGCGTGTGTGTATTTGTATTATACATTATAATGTGGAGTAGAGAAAGATGTGCAATCCCCCCACAATGGAGACACGTATCGTGATCGGTGACCGGGCTGATGTCGCACCGCCGTGAATCTGTTATGGGCCGGTGTGACGACGCTGCTGAGCACACGTTCGAAATCCGAAATGAAATGAATGCAGTTCTGGTGTAATTATATCAAATCGAAGGTGTAGCTCGGTGCAGAGACGATATACATGTATACGTTCGAAAACGGATACCGTCGAGAGTCGACGTCGAGCAACTTTATTCTTGTATGCGTATATGCGAAAAGAAAGAGAGAGAAGAAATGAAAGGGAAAAGCGGACGAAAGAAACCTTTAATAGGAGAGTTCATAATACAGAGACAGACTGACTAGCTCCATATGCGCTAGTGTGTGCATCGTGTACGTTATTGTGTCGCGTTTATAGCGTATATTATGTTGTTTAGTATAGGTTTTTATCATAATGGGTGGCAGATACATTCAGCGAGGATCTTCCGACGTGAATAAATCGTACATATGTTTTTTCTGCGTCGGTCTGTGTAATCTGACGCATTATTTGCCAGGGGTACCTTCGGGCTAGGCTCTTGAAAAGCGTTCTTCCTACTCCTTGAATGTGGGGGGAAGTCTTACTATTATTTGATCGTAAATAGAATTGAGAAGTGTATCTAAAGCGAAATATAGAATTGCCAACTTGATCGATTGCGAACCCATTGAATTCATACGATAGGAATTCTAGGTAATTAAAATTGGGGGATTATGCAACTATACGAGATGGAAAAGAAATAGATTCACCTTGAAGTGCACGAAAAGACAAAATTCTAATCATTATTCACACGGTTTAATCCATTTTACAAATCAGGCTTGTTTTGCCAGTTTGATGGAATTTCGTCTTGCCATCTACATGATCATCTCACGTTTCAAGATGTGTACCTGGCATGACGATTGACGAGTCGTGTGAAGGGTTATCGGAACTCATAATGAGTGAGTGAGGTGTAAGTGGAGCACTAATATTGAAAAAGGGTTTTCCAATGGTACAAGTCTACTTTATTAGTTGATGCGACACAACTGATGATGGGATAACACCCGAAAGTACTCTTGTATAAGCAACTAATAAAGTAGATCAAACGACGACATACTCAAAGGAGTTCAACGGACGGAGTAATTTAATTAAAGCCACAGAAATACAAAATACACGGGAGCGCTTTCGCTTAAAGAACCATTCTCAACGGGTGACATGAAAGCAACTGAACCAACACCGGCCGGCAACAAACACTGCCGAGGAAATCATGACTCAACTAGCGAGTCATCACAATGTGAATCATACTCATAAACTAGTTCAATCAACCCCTCATCAGGTATATACCTGTTGAGCACATTTAGGTTGTCGTTATTCAGATGGCGAATAATTTCAATATGTTCTAACGCGGTACGCTTGAAAACCGAGGACTCTCTATGGAGGAGGGACTCGGATCCCTCTTTGAAACTATGGCCAGTGGTAATAAGATGGTCTGCAAATGCCGAATCACCCAATTTCTTCTTTTCCCACGCCTTCCTATGCTCATCTATTCTAATTTTGAGCCGACGTCCAGTCTCACCTATGTAGATTCCATTACAGTCATTACACTCCATTTTGTGAACCCCACTTCTTTCGACCAGTGGGATGGGGTCCTTCAGCTTAACGAACAGACCTTTTACAGTGTTAAGATTGTAATACACTGGGCGAAACCCAAATGGGCGGAGGACACGACCTAACTGGGAAGAGAATTTTCCTAAAAAGGGGAGCCTGATCCAACGTTTTCTACTGTCAGACGCCGGATTGCGGGGGAGGGAGGTAGTGGAACCAAGGCTTTTCCGAGTCAATTTTCTATGGACCATCAAGTCAATATCTAAGCTGACCTCATTCACTCTGGCCAAGTGCTTTATAGTCAAAAGCTCCTGTTGAAAAGCGAGGTGATCCAATGGAATACTAGTCAACCGGTGGATATAACTATTAAAACCGGCAAATTTGTGGGCAACAGGGCAGAAAGGTCTACCGTGAACAGTAATATCGGTCGAGGTATCTTTTCTATATATGGCGAATTCATGGGCACCTTCTCTATTAGAGATAGTAAAGTCCAAAAAATTTATAGATGAACCGCCTACTTCCAACGTGAATTTGATGGAAGGATACAGACTGTTGAAATACCTAAAAAACTCCAAAAGGAGATCTCGGTTTTCGGTCCACATGCACAACACATCATCAACATACCTGTGCCAATAATGTATATGACTCAAAAGCCCCTGGCCAGAGAAAAAAAGATCGAGCTCAAATTTAGACATGAAAACCTCCGAAATGAGGGACCCAGAGGAGAGCCAATGGGGATACCTACCTCCTCTGGAAATTCGAAAAATTTCCCTTCAAATTTGCAAAAATTGGGAGACCAACAAATATTGAGTAAATTGAAAAATTCTGCCAGTTCTTCGTGACAGATATTAGATTGGACCAAGAGGTCTCCCATATGCTGCATGGCAGTAGCTCTAGGGATACTCGGAAATAAGCCGACTACGTCAAAGGAGCATAGGGTAGAATCAGGCGGAAGGATGTCATCTTTGAGCGTATCAGCCAGAGAGACCGAATTATTCACAGAGTAGGATGACTCAAATTCTACTCTAGATTTAAACCAACGGTCCAAAAATTTTGCCAAGAAGTACGGGGGGGAAGACACAAAGGAAACGACCGGCAGCATCGGAGTGTCCTTCTTATGACCTTAGGCAGTCCGTACAATAAGGGTGGCACAGGGTTGGGCTCAAGGAGAAATCTTTTAAGCGAAGGGGTTTTGATAATAAATTCGCTATTGTTTATAACACGTCTAACTTCTTTAACGTGATTTGGAAAGTTAAAATCCACATTTACCCTGGCACCACACTGGTCGAGAACGTCATAGACCTTGGAAACATAAGGGGACTTCTCCATAACTACAATGGCATTCCCTTTATCAGCCTTAGTAATGGTTAAGCCCTCCTCCCTGACCTTCCTCTCAATCCTCTTAATCGCCTCCAAGCAAGATCATTTATCTGAGGGAGGGGGGTATGACGGACAAACGCAGCACAAGCTTTCTGAGTATTGACCCCAGGCCCAATTTTTATTTCGAGGTCCGCAACGACATTGGCCAAAGTGTTAGCATTATTAAGAGGGGGTAACCCGAATTTTAAGCCCTTTTCCAAGAGATTCAACTCATCACTCTCAAACTCAACATTACTACAATTTATAATCCGCGGTAAAAATTTTTGGATAACGCTGACATCAGTACTCACTTCCTGGACAGCGGAGGCATTCGATTTTTGGAGGGAGCTAAGCTTTTTATTTTTCTTGCGTCTCAATTTAGCCTGAAACGACCGGCATTTGAGGTTAACCGACTTAATAAAGAGATCCAACCCACCTGGCGAGAATACACCGGAAAGTCTCGAATGGACCAACAAGTTCAACCTTGTGGTGATATTCAACTTCCGTGCCACCTCCGCAACTCGGTGCGGATCCACTTCTCACTCAAAAATTTCTCAGTTTCTTGGTGGTCTGAACACAATCGGAGAACAGCCAGAATTTGATAAATTTGGGTTTCAAATGCAATTTTAAACACTTATTGAGAAACCAGATATGGGACGAAAACGACAACCGTTGGTTCCGAAACTTCAGGAAGAGAAACCGTAAATACGCCTCATCAACGTTATTAATAGAATTAATTCGGTGAAGGTGCCCATGAATTCGCCATATATAGAAAAGATATCTCGACCGATATTACTGTCCACGGTAGACCTTTCTGCCCTGTTGCCCACAAATTTGCCGGTTTTAATAGTTATATCCACCGGTTGACTAGTATTCCATTGGATCACCTCGCTTTTCAACAGGAGCTTTTGACTATAAAGCACTTGGCCAGAGTGAATGAGGTCAGCTTAGATATTGACTTGATGGTCCATAGAAAATTGACTCGGAAAAGCCTTGATTCCACTACCTCCCTCCCCCGCAATCCGGCGTCTGACAGTAGAAAACGTTGGATCAGGCTCCCCTTTTTAGGAAAATTCTCTTCCCAGTTAGGTCGTGTCCTCCGCCCATTTGGGTTTCGCCCAGTGTATTACAATCTTAACACTGTAAAAAGTCTGTTCGTTAAGCTGAAGGACCCCATCCCACTGGTCGAAAGAAGTGGGGTTTACAAAATGTAGTGTAATGACTGTAATGGAATCTACCTAGGTGAGACTGGACGTCAGCTCAAAATTAGAATAGATGAGTATAGGAAGGCGTGGGAAAAGAAGAAATTGGGTGATTCGGCATTTGCAGACCATCTTATTACCACTGGCCATAGTTTCAAAGAGGGATCCGAGTCCCTCCTCCATAGAGAGTCCTCGGTTCTCAAGCGTACCGCGTTAGAACATATTGAAATTATTCGCCATCTGAATAACGACAACCTAAATGTGCTCAACAGGTACATACCTGATGAGGGGTTAATTGAACTAGTTTATGAGTATGATTCACATTGTGATGACTCACTAGTTCAGTCATGATTCCCTCTGCAGTGTTTGTTGCCGGCCAGTGTTGGTTCAGATGCTTTCATGTCACTCGTTGACAATGGTTCTTTAATCGAAAGCGCTCCGGTGTATTTTGTATTTCTGTGGCTTTAATTAAATTACTCCGTCTGTTTTACACCTTTGAGTATGTCGTCGTTTGATATCTTTGGTCATAATTTGGAGAACCGAATTAATTCTATTAATAAAGTAGATTTGTATGTGTGAAGGGAGCTGTAAATACGTATTAACGAGAAAGTTCCCCGTCCACTGCTCGTCTTTGTCTTCCATCTCTACCGTAGAGACTGACTCAAACGAATCTCTTGTAGCCGTGGCATCTCTGTTGACTATCCATGATGGACTAGTGTCGCATTAAGGTGATGCCAGAAGCGCACTGACTGTAGTTGTGAGTTCATTAATAATTCGAACACTAATGACAGTGCGCCGCTTGGCAAAGTTTCAATATCGCGAAGATATGAGTGGTCGGTTCCAACAAGTTCAGCGAGTCCTGGTACTTTGAAATAGGGTGCCTATGTACTGCGGAACAGTCTTTAAAGTCAATTACTTGTGGTTAACATTTCTTTCTTCTTTAAATGATGATATGAACTAGAAAGAAGACGAGTGACTATGTCATACGGTCACTGCTAGTCAGGATATTAAAAGAACAGTGTTTTAGTTGATATTTGCACTGCACGGCAGGTTTCTCGAGTCGTACCAGAACTTTTGTATTAGAATGAGGGTGGATCGATCAACCTATCTGTCGGTGGCTCTAGATGCAATCTAATGCACTGTTTCAAGGGTCAGGTCTTGATACAGTTGGTGGTTCAAGATGTACTATGCCCTCAAATTTCTGCATAATTAGGGTGTTGTTATTTTTGCTGCTGATCCCCATAAAGGGATACCATACATCGAGAATGGCCGTAGCGCCATGGCCATGACGACTGTTGAGCAACCTTTTGTTGGTGAGCGAAAGATGACTCTTGGCTAAGTTGTTTTCTTTTTTTCTGAATGTGAGTTCTCCAGTTCACCTAAATAGGGAGCGTTTTCAGCCGGCTAGACAGGTTCATTATTGGGCGTGGAGTGTAAAATCCACCCTTCGCTGCATTTATTTTGATTCTCCATCTGGTGGCCCAGTATTTCGGTGACTGCTGTCTGGTTGCTACGGTGTAATGGTTATGCGGGGTACTACAGTATCATCTGCAAGAGAGGCAAGTGTGGTGTCAATTCATACCGGAATATTAGCGGTGTAGGGGAGGTACAACAGGGGACCAAATACGAAGAGGAGGAGGCACCCGTTTACGTGTCTTAGGCCTCCCCCTCTTTGTATAAATATGGCTCGTACATTTGAGAATTCGATTATTCTTTGGGGACCAAATACGCTGTCCTGTAATAATCCTCCTGCGGTTGGCTTGGTCATGGAGTTGGCTTCTCCGTGGTGGATATAGAATCCTTTATCACTGGGACATGTTGTGCCGAGAAGTGTTGACTAATCTTTTGCAAGAGCCCTGATGTCCAGACTTTGTCAACACCTTGACTAACATCTAGGAAAATGGAAGAACAAAATTTCTCCTCCTTAAGGTTCTGCTTTATGATTGCACAGACTCGATGTACTTAATCCACAATTGAGTGCTTAGCTCTAAACATGGCCGGCGTTTTCTGTGATGCATATGTCGCATTTGCGACCCATGGAAATCTAAGATTTTAGGTAAAATGCAGGGTGTCTATCGGTCAAGTAAATCAAGTAAAAGTCAAGTATGTATTTGATAAAAGGTCAAGTAAACAAGTAAAAGTCAAGTATCTTCATTAAAGGTCAAGTAAAAATGGGAAAAATGACAAAAACTTTGCAAAAAGCAGAAAAAAACCTCATAGGTTCTCGAACGGAGTTGAACAAGGGGTGGCAGGAAACCTGTTTTTTTGGGCACGCGGGATTTGAAAAATGTAAATTGTGACGTCACACTTAAAATTGCCGAGCTCCGAGCTTTGCCGGATGGCGGACGTTTTTTGTGGATCCCGCCCCCCCCCCTCCCCTCCGATAAAACAGGTTGCCTAATGAAACAGTATTTTAACCGAATTGACCTTTTTTTTAGCGGGGAACCTGTTTTATCGGTAGTTTTCCAGAAAAAACGTACGCTTTCCAGCCGGCAGAGCTTCGAGCTTGAAAATGTTTATACAAACCCATAATGCATTATTTGTGTGAAAAAATCAAAATGACGTGAATTTCAATGAAAATGCGGACTCATCTTACCGGGGAATCTTTGAATTATTTTCTTTTCAATTTTTCATTATTCACGTTTGTTTTTATAAGATATTTTAATAATCGTAAAAATTACCATATTGTACTGCTGTTGGAACTCCCCGTTTCTCTTATCAATAAATGTCTTTGTAGTAGTTATCTCTTCTCGATTACTCTTCCTCAACTGGGCTAACAATCAGCTTGCTGAAGTTTTCTAAAAATTTTGATACAATTTTTTTTTTTTTTTTTTGATGATAAAATCGTAACGTTACTAATTTTTATTGCTCAGAGAGTTTATTTTCGGGTGAATAGGTGTCAAGAAGTTTGATATGGTGGCCACAACTTTTCCTTCACGCTCATCTTTTATTGTAAATTTTCATACAAAAATATCAGATTCGGATTTGTAAAAAGTTTTTGCAGTATTCTCAGGGCCAGTCTTATAAAAGCCTTGAACTCATTTTAAACACTGATTGAAAAATCAATATCTTTCCCTTTTTTTTCGCTCATTACTCCATCCAGAAGGAGTCAGAAACTACTAGAAAACTATAGAAAATACGGTACGAAAAAGGCTGAGGAGCTTTTGGCTAAATAGTCATTATTAAAGCGATCGAAAACATGACGTATTGAAGCAAAAAGAAGAATAAGAACAGGAAAACGACGAAGCGAGAAATAGGGAAGAAGGGAGATGACGGATTCATGGTGACTAGCTGTAAACCGTTTCGATAAATTCATATTCCGGAATATACTGGTTTAGGAGAAGAACTTTATCATTATTTTTATGACGGACAATTTCAATATTTTCGAGGACAATACGTTTTCTGTAGGAACTCTCATTATGGGGCAGAGTGATAGAACCCTCTTCAAACTTATGGTTTTGCGATATAAGGTGGTCAGCAAAGGCAGACTCACCCACAGAATTACATTTCCAAGCCTTCATATGTTCTTTCTCTCTTATTTTAATTTGGCTATTAGTTTCGGCTATAGAAACTTCCTCACCACCCATTTTATAGACCCCACCTGACTCATTTTCAGAGATGCGGCCCTAGGTATCATTAAAAATATATTCGAGAGTGGTAGAACAGAAATAAGCTAGTTTGAAACCAAAGGTTTTAAGGACCCGACTCAATCCGGAGGAAAATTTACCCAATGAAGGGAGACGAATACATTGATTACATTTATTACTATCAATAGTATTACGAGGGAGGGAGGTTGTACCATCGAGGCACTTTTCGATTAATTTCTTTTTTATTCATACCATCAACATAAATGTCTAAATGATTACGAACGGCCAAGTATTTTATGACCGATGCCTCTTTGGAAAACTCTGAAGGGACTAACAGAAAATTTTCTAGGTCTTCCCTCTATATATATAGGTAGCTCGATGCTCTACATTAGTCCTGCCCTAGGATAGAGCTAGACTAGGACTGTGGAGTTCAAGGCTGAACATGAGCTAAGCCCAGAGATCCATTTTAGGCTAAGACCTCTTATGTTGAGACTAATTCTGAGTTATGAAGGTTAAATCCATGGAAAACGACCGCGTACACTCTTTGTGACTCCATCAATGGCCTCGACCTAATCTAGACTCTGGAGCCTTGGAAAATTTTCTGGTGCGATCCTCCATAGAGGGAGGACTTGCAAACATTTGACTAAAGGAAATGCTAGAATATAATAAGGATTAATAGCAACGATCTCAGTAGACCTCAAGGGGAAATGATGATAACATTTCACTTACAACCTCGAAAGGTTAAGTGGTTAATTAAGGGGTCACATGACAATTATAAGTGTACTTAACGTCCAAGTGTCGACTGAGAATGCCTACGTTAAGCTACCTCGATGGGTAGCTCAAGCGGTCAATCAAGGGCCATGTGACGATTATAAGTGCACTTAACGCCTAAGTGATGACTGAGAATGTCGCTGTAAATGCTGAGTTAAATGCTAGAATATAATACGGATCAAATGATAAAAAATAAATGCTATAATGTAATAAGGGTTAAATTCTAGAAGACAATAAGGACTGCAGAGGAGGGCCCAGAGAACGCTCGAGCCCCGAACCCTTGAGCTAGGCTATAAGTATGGAGACTTGAGCTAAATTTCTCCGCGGGAAGATAAGCTAGATCCAGAGTGGAATTTTAGGCTGCGACTCTTCCTCTCTTACCTCGAACTATCCAAAAGGGTCCATTCCGAAACATAAGAATAATATCAATATTTCAAAAATGGTCCAGATCGTCTTCTATCACTCGGAAAAAATCAAGAAAATCGAGTCAAAATTAAAACTGCGAACGAATTTCCGTACTTTGGCTCTCTCCGCACAGATGTTGGTGATATAAAACTAGGCGCTTTATCAGGTGTCCATTTCTGCTCTCTTCAAGCGTCTCACCTTTCATTTCCTTCGTTCTTTCTATACAAGATGATGTTCAAATCAATTTCTACATACGATTCCCGATCGTTCGATTATTTTGAAAAATGAAAAAATCTCTACTCTAACGCCTCCAACTCATCCGACCAATTTTAATTTATCATGATTTTTTCAGGAACACAAACAAAAAAAAAGCAACATGTCACCACATACATTAGGTTATTAAGCAAGTAATTTAATACATGAATGAGAATGAGATCAAAGGAGAAACAATATTCTCAAGGTGATAAAATATCTGTCGAACGGATTTATCACTCTCTCGGCTATTTTCTAACCCGTTAAATACGGAGTTTTTTACTTTTAATAAAATTTTCCACGGAATCTACAACGAATATCAGTCGAAATATGATAATCGAGCCAAAAATTAGCAGCTAGTGGTTAATAAGTCGAATCATTTTTTAGAGTTGCCACTTAAGAGGAAAATGTTAGTTTCAGTTCGTAGCTCTATGATAAATTTACAGTCCTCGATAGGTCAACTCCGATTTGTGCATTCAAATTGTATCATTGAAAGTGAACGTAAAATCGTCACTCGGTTATTCCGGTGAGAGCAATTAGAAATGAAAATAATACTGCTAGTGCTTCCAAGCATAGGTCAACATTCCAATAGTGTGCTTTACCTCAGACATCCCTTTTCATAGTATTATTAGTATGAATCCTGCCTCGTCCAACAGAATGAAACTTACACACATATCAGATATGCCAGTTAAAATTTTTAAGCCGAACAACTAAATTTTCATAATTAGTGCAAATAAAGTCAAAATTCAATTCAAAAAATATCAACTCGCTTCATAACCTCTGGTGGGAATCTTCCAACTTGATATTTGACAAACCATAATATGAAATCAAAAGAAAGCTTCGTAATTATGATAGAAGCGGGACGTAAAAATCTCATATATATCAAGTTCGACCCCGGATCTGTAGGAGATAGCAATGGGATTTGGAAAGATTTCGACTCTCAAATTATAAAATATGGTGGGAGAAGGACTTGAAAAATTTTGAGTATTGAGTTGTATCTGACATGGTTGGGGGAATTGGAGAAGTATGGACTTACGAGTTCAAACTCCCAAGGTAGTGAGAAATAAAGTTTAATCTTTATTTAGAAAAAGTATAAACAAAGAAACCCCCATAAAACAGGTTCACTGCTGGCCTTGATTAACACAGTTAATCAAGGCAACATTCCGAGCAGTTAATGAAGTAAGCTGCAAGTTATGAGTTATCGTCGTCAGAGTTTGAAATTACCTAAGAGAAGGTACTGGGCTTGAGGAAGAATTGTGAAAATTACATCCGGTTTCTCATATAGGGAACGACTGAGTGCGTCTCATGCGTCTGTACAGACTGATCTAATGCTTCAGGGGTATGGCAGGCTTTTTACCAAGTGTCCATCCATTTCCTTAATCATTGAGAATGGTAAAATATTGATGAATTAGTCCATTTTTTGCTGCAATACAGCCTTTACCTGTCGAGTCAGCTCTTACCGTTAAAATCCAAATATTTACAAAACACAGACATGTACTCACGCCAACCGCTAGTCGTATATAGTTTGGGAGTGGGCCCCGTAAAGTAACAGAACATTTTTTTCCAAGTCCCCCCTCCTATTATGTATAGCTCCTAAGTCCGGGCCTGTGTTAAAACGGAAATGATACCCCAGAATATCTTCAAGTGATAATTTTATGGACCATATTATGCGTGTTGGCGTGACGTCGGCACGTTCTGAAAACATGAACAACCCCACCCATATTTGTGAAGCACCTTTTACCCCAGTTTACCGTATTTGTTCAAAACAAACTATCGATTCCCATAAGAAATGTATGGGAACGTTTCGATCACACATTCTTATTTAAATGTAAGAAGAAAATAGGAAAAGAAAAGTTCATATTTAGAATCTGGAAGTTCTGAAGTATTCATAAATGTATCTGTAATTCTTTATTTATCTTTTGTTTCCAAATATCAACAAATGATCGAAACGTCCTGTGTATTTCTTATGGAGTTAATTTTTGTTTTGAACACAAACGGTAAACTGGGATAAGACTGTGTTAAGGTGGGGTTACCAAAAAATATGGTCCATTGTAATAAGTAAACTTTTCTTGACCTAGTATATAAAACGACGACTCCAAACGTTGTCTGCGAGTAGGCCCGCAACATAAAATACAGTGTAAAGAATGTAAAAAATACGCATTCTGAAACACTCCCCAAAATGAGAGAAAGAAAAAACATAAGAGACAAAAACATGGCAAGACATAATAATTCATAATACAATTAAAACTTACAGAATAAAGAAAATAAAAAACAATAATGATAAAACTTGGGAAAAATAAAAATCGCACATGCGACACTCCGGAAAGCAAAAAATAATACTTACAATACAAATAAAACCAGAACAATAAGAAAAGAGATAAAAAAGTAATTTCTTAAAAGGAAGAATCAATCAATCAATAAAACTTTTAAACTAGGTAAAATGAAATGAAATCATAAAATAGGAACTTGGTAAGAAAAATGAACAAATAAAACTTGAAAAAGAGAGGGGAAAGAAAAAAAAAAAATAAAATAAATAAAATGGGAAAAGAAATTTTAAAAAAATAAAATAGAAATAGAAATAAAAAAAAAATAGAAATAAAAATTAAAAAAAAATAAAAATAAATAGAAATAAATAAATAACTAAATAAATAAATAAAAAAGTAACACTTGAAAAATAAAACAGAAAGAGGAAAAAGGTTGAAATAATAAGTGAAATAATAAAATGAATAAAAAATGAATAATAAATTGAAAATAAAACTCTAACTCTTCTTTGACGGTGCTTTCATTTTGAAGTATTTCTTCTTCAGCCGCTCTACCTCTCCTTTGAGGAATTTGTCACGCTCGGCCTTTTTCTTCTCCTCTTCAATCCCTGCGTATCCTGTTTTTTGAACTTGACTCGCAACTGCCGCCTGCGTTTTTGGTTGTGACTCTGGCTCCCTTTGCCGCGTTCATTTTTTTCAGTCGCTGACTCCTCGGTGGGGACGGCCCATGAGATGATACCGACCTGAAGTTCCTCCAACTCTTTTTTCCAAGAGTTGGCCCATAAAACGGAAATGATACGCCAGAATATCTTTGAGTGATAATTTTATTGTAATAAGTAAACTTTTCTTGACCGACTGCAGACAAGGTTTAGTATATAAAACGACGACTCCAAACGTTGTCTGCGAGTAGGCCCGCAACATAAAATACAGTGTAAAGAATGTAAAAAATACGCATTCTGAGACACTCCCCAAAAAGAGAGAAAGAAAAAACATAGAGACTAAAACATGGCAAGACATAACAATTCATAATACAATTAAAACTTACAGAATAAAGAAAATAAAAAACAATAATGATAAAACTTAGGAAAAATAAAAATCGCACATGCGACACTCCGGAAAGCAAAAAATAATACTTACAATACAAATAAAACCAGAACAATAAGAAAAGAGATAAAAAAGTAATTTCATAAAAGGTAGAATCAATCAATCAATAAAACTTATAAACTAGGTAAAATGAAATGAAATCATAAAATAGGAACTTGGTAAGAAAAATGAACAAGTAAAACTTGAAAAACAGAAAAAAAAATAAATAAGAAAAAAAATTAAAAAATAAAATAAATAAAATAAAAATAAAAAAAATGAAATTAAAAATGAAGCGCTGCGTGGAAAAGGGGCCTCCTTAGGCTTAGGCCCTTTTTCCGTAAAAGCGTTTATTGTGTTCTACGATCCCTACTTTATACATCTACCAAGTTTTACTGCTCAAAAATAACACTAGAGCGCGTTCTATTAAAATTAGGAAGAGTCCATCTGCTTGAAAAGTACTATGATTTTTGAGTCATGGCAGGTTCACTACGTGTAGGATGTTTCCCGCTATTTTTGAACCTTGTTATTGGGAGGATGAGTGAGAGTAATTTTATTTCGAGCGTATTGAGGTATATTTCTAAGATTCTTGCTATGAAACCATTGTAAAATGAGCTCAAATGTATCAAAAGGCGAGAATAAAGGTAGGTATATGGGCGAGATTTTTCTGCGCATTAACATTATTGTAAAACGCTGAAATAGGAGTTCGATCAGTGAGTTTCTTCTCCGTGGTTGACTATTTTTCATTGAAATCCCAAAATCACATCATAAATGACCGAAATTACACAGGTTTAATGATACTAAAATTGTTCTATGGAAAAGGGGCCTCCGGGACTTTGACTTCCGCCCTCTATTGAGAGCTTTAGAAAACATTCCCCGATGCGCGACAACCATCAACTGATAGCTCAACACCTGCAGAACACACTCCACTTTTGTTTGAAGTCATTCTGTTAAGTATTCACCGAGATATTACATTTCAAAACTTCAAATGCGTTTTTCTCAAAACTAACATTTTTGTAGGAGGCCCCTTTTCCACGCAGCGCTTCAAATGGAAATAGAAATAAAAAAAAATAGAAGAATATAAATAAATAAATAAATAAATAAAATAGAAATAAAAATAAAAATAAATAAAAGTAAAAATAAATGAATAATAAATGAATAAATGAATAAAAAAAAAGTAACACTAGAAAAATAAAAACAATAATAATAATAATAATAATAATAATAATAATAATAATAATAATAATAATAATAATAATAATAATAATAATAATAATAAAAGATAGACTGATCAAAACAGGAAGAGGAAAAAAGTTGAAATAATAAGTGAAATAATAAAATGAATAAAAAATGAATAATAAATTGAAAATAAAACTCTAACTCTTCTTTGACGGTACTTTCATCTTGAAGTATTTCTTCTTCAGCCGCTCTACCTCTCCTTTGAGGAATTTGTCACGCTCGGCCTTTTTCTTCTCCTCTTCAATCCCTGCGTATCCTATTTTTTGAACTTGGCTTGCAACTGTCGCCTGCGTTTTTGGTTGCGACTCCGGCTTCCTTTGCCGCGTTTATTATTTTTAGTCGCTGACTCCTCGGTGGGGGCGGCCTATGAGATGAAACTGGCCTGAAGTTCCTCCAACCCGTTTTTCCAAAAGTTGACCCATAAAATGGAAATGATATGCCAGAATATCTTCGAGTGATAATTTTATTGTAATAAGTAAACTGTTCTTGACCTACTGCAGACAAGGTTTAGTATATAAAACGACAACTCCGAACGTTGTCTGCGAGTAGGCCCGCAACATAAAATACAGTGTAATGAATGTAAAAAATACGCATTCTGCGACTTGTGTTTTTAAGTCCCCCTCCTATGATATATAGCTAGGGGGCGGGGCCTGTGACGTGACAGTTTGATGACGTCTTAGGTCAGCTTTGTGACGTCACAATCTGATGACGTCATAGATCATATTTTTTTCATGTTCCCTCCTACTACATCAAAATTGGATGACGTCATAGGTCAGCCTTGTGACGTCACAATCTACATTTCTACATTTTTCAGATCCCACGTACCCCATAAAACAGATTTTTCCAAGTCTCTGAATAAGACAGGTCCAGGTTGGATTGGACGCACTGTTTTCTGAGGATTTCTCTTTCTCCTCGCTCCTCCCCAAGAAAGCGGATCGATCATCACACTGAACGAAGCAAAATGGTCTTACTGATTTTCCTTTTTGAGGAAAAAATTAAATCACGGATGTCTTGTCTTGAGACATCGTAAGCCAGTCGTGAGAAGAGATTTAGTATAATAGAAGCTACCCTAGTACACTTTATGTTAAGCCTACGTCAGGCCTAGTTTAAGTGGAGGTTATTGTTGAGCTTAGTATAGTCTAGTATGATGAAGGCCAAGGATACAGGTTCCAAAGCAGCGATTGTCGGACTTCCTCAAAGTTCTTATGACGTCATCAGCTTATGACGCAAATTTCAGAGAGACCTCAAGACGTATTCATGTCAAAAGACGATTGAAGGGCAAGGGTACCAGAACAAACTTAGCGCAAACCATTCCATCTATTTTCAGCCCAAAAATCCACCAAGTGTCCATATTGGGTCCTAAAAGTCTACAGCCCTCGTGAATGGTGGACGGGAAGAAGACTTGTATAAATAGAAAACTGGACCAGATAATCCAGCGCGAACGATTCAACCCACTCCCACCTCAATCTTGAATTATCGGAACTCATAATGAGTGAGTGAGGTGTAAGTGGAGCACTAATATTGAAAATGGGTTTTCCAATTGTACAAATCTACTTTATTAGTGTTGCTTATACAAGAGTACTTTCGGGTGTTATTCCATCATCAGTTGTGTCGCAACTGGAGAATAAGGCCTTGACCATGAGTTTTTATAGTATAACACTGTGATCTTATTGGCTATAACAATGCTGTATTGTAATTGGTTTACTTCTTAGAAACTTATTCTTACAAAAATTTGAAATTGTGCTCTTATTGGCTAAAACATACTGCTTTGTGATTGGTTCAATCTCTTGTCCCAATTGCTGCGTTTCTATTGGCTACCTGGAATCCTGCCGTCTCATTGGTTGGTTCTGTTCTTCTCTCGTCCAATCACCAGGCCGAATAATTTTTCGCTGTCAAATGTGATTACATTGTTTAAGAGGCAGGCTTTCTTCCTCTTGGCTTTTGCAATCTCCATTTGTTCCCAGAGTTTTCTTCTCTTTGTGCGATTCTCTACGTGTATGACTTCAAATATTCCCTCTCCATCGTGGTTTTCTTCGTTACAGTGTTTCCCAAATAGTGACTTGCCATCTTCTTTCTCCCTCGACGTTTTGTGCTCCTTTTTCCTGATCTCAAACTTTTTCCCAGTAGATTCCCTCCCACTGTTCACAACTGAGCTTGTACACTCCGCTCAAGCTTTCCATGTCCTTTTGCTTCGTCTGGTCATTGCTGATTCTCTTCACCATGGGTTGGTTATTTCGGATACCCACGTTTACATCGTAGCCATTGAACGCCTTTATCACCTTATTTGTGTACTTTCCTATATATGGTATCGATCCGGAGTACTTTCTCTCTATGCTATCATGGGTTCCTTTCTTTGTTTCCATTTTCCCAAAGACTCCCTCCACCACCCGTCTGCGGTAGCCATTGGCTTCTGCGATCTGCTTTACTATCTCGATTTCTTTCCTCTTTTTCTTCATTGTTCCTGAGGACAGAAATTTCCCGATAGCAGTAGTTCTGGATTGCCGCCAAATTGTGCCTGGGGTGGTGGTAGGAGTCATTTGGCATGATGGTGTCGGTATGCGTCGGCTTCCTGTAGATTTTGTATTCTATCCTATTGTTCTCCATTGTGAGTGTAAGGTCCAAATAGTCGATGGTCTCATTGCCTTTTTCCACTGTGAATTTGATGCTCTCATTCATCGCATTCATTTCTGAAAGGAATAGATCCACCTGTCTATCAGTGCCTGACCACACAATTAGGATATCATCTACATATCTGGCCCAGTGTTTGATCGAGTTTCTGAACTTGCTGCCCTTCAATATCTTGTTTTCTATATCATTCATGAATATCTCCGCCAGTATTGGTGACAGCGGTTGTCCCATCGCAAGTCCCCTTTCCTGACTGTAGAACCTGTTATTAAAGCAGCAGTAGTTCTGGCTCAAGATCTCTTCCATTATGTTGGCGTACTTCGGCCCATCGGGGTTCCCATGGTATCTGTTGTTTTTGAGCAGAGTGAGAAGTTCCTCCTTCGGTATGGTACCAATCATATTTGCCACATCAAAGGATATCAGCTTGTCGTTACTCCTGATTTCCAACTTGTCCAGTTGCTCAATCAGCTCTTCGTTGTTTCTGATACTTCGTCTGGGTGCAGACTGGTAGTTTTCTTTTAGGAATGTGGCTACGATCTTCGCTATCTTGTAGCATGGTGATTGAATGTTGTTGACCAGGGGTCTCATCGGACGGTTCGCTTTGTGGAGTTTTACAAGCCCCTTGAGGTTCACCTCAAGCGTCCTTCCATTGCCGGGTACATTGTTCCGTTTCAACACAGCTTTCAGGTCATCTTGGTATTTCCGTGTTGGGTCCTTTGTCAGCTCTTGGTATCCATTCACTGCGATGTACGACTCCACTTTTTGGGTGTAGTCCTCCTTCTCCATTACCACTACCGTGCTGCCTTTGTCCGCCTTTGTCAAAATCAGGTTGTTCTGTCGGATCTTCTTTTGTAGATTTGTGACCTTCCTCTGCATTACTTGCGTTCTGTTATCGGTTCGGCATATGTTCTCTTTGATGTCCAACAGCACTTTCCCAATTTTGGTCCAGGCTACTGGTCTCACGTCGTGTTCCATGGTTTGGATTACTTGTTCGCAGCTAATGGCCATACTTTCAAGCTTACACTGGTTCAGCCTCTCGGGCCGCACGTACTTGATGCCTTTGTCCAGCAGTCTTCTTTCTTCTTCTGTGAAGGTGACGCTTGATGTTATAGCCAATAAGATCACAGTGTTATACTATAAAAACTCATGGTTAAGGCCTTGTTTTCCAGTTGCGACCCCAACTCATGATGGGAAAACACCCGAAAGTACTCTTGTATAAGCAACTAACAAAGTAGATTTGTACAATTGGGAACCCCTTTTCCAATATTCGAAGTCCCTACGACGTCATCATAGCTCTTGACGTCTCGCGATTTCATTACGCGAATTTCGGATTGACTCCCAGCGTTAAGATGTATCCATGTAAAAAGAAAAGGAGTTTAGGAGAGATTCAGTCTTTGCTAACTGTCGTAGAACCCCCAATTACAAGTGGACTCCAGCTCCAGACCTGAGTTTAAGTATAAACCTTAATTCGTAAGCTATGGTGATGATTTGTGAAAAAAAAAGTCGAAGAGTAAGATGGACAGCCTGTACAGTCAACTCACCAAAATTGTTTAATTTCCTAATACTCAGTCTACATCTTGCTAAGAGTCATAGTACTCGAATGCAGTTCTCGGAGAGAGGTGGAATTTGAATGAAAATTTCTGGTTCTCATCGCGAAATACTGGATTACGCTTTTGGAACAGTTGCAATGTGTGAGTGTAGGATTGTCACTCCGAGGTCATAAAAACGAGCAAAATAATGTGAGGTAAATCACCGAATTACGATGTACGCGTTCGACTGTTTCGAGTTGATTCAGCTGCTCAAATGTGCAAAATCTGGAAAAAACGGTTCCTATTTGCACGTACATATCAATCAGCTAATATAATATAAGTGTGCGCAGCGCTGCGAATGCGTTGACCCAACATTTACGCAACCGTAAGAATAGAAACTTTGTAATAATGTCGTTTTATATCTTTGTCAGCGCTACCAACGAGAGAAGAGTGAGACGGAGAGAGAAAAAAAGAAGGAAAATAGAACGTTACATGTTTAGTTTTGAAGATGGTCGCACTCCGTAGGTAGATCTACCTTCAGCAGCTTCCTTCTAAGAGCCAAATTTAAACAAAAACGAGTTGCAAATACGCTACATCTGCGTTTAGGCGTTGTTTTCACATCGTCGAGATAGTGTATTTAGCCCTATTCAGCTTGCGTTAATTGTCCGTGACAGAGTGTGAAATATTCGGCTTGTTTGAATAGCGCTTTTACACAATGATTACAACAGTGCACTGTTCTGGTGTATGCGTATTTTGAAAAACTAGCAAATTCTCTTTCAATTTCAGTCTCTGCCTGTGTCTGTTCAGCTAATTAGTAAAGTTCTGCGATATTGTAGGGAAAAAAGAAGAGGGCTGGGGGAGATTGATTAACTGAGGTTAAGATACCGTCATCGAGAAATATTGGAGTACGTAACGTGTTGTAATGAAAGATAAACACGAGGTATACCGAAGGAAGAGGAATTGTTTGCATTATTTTTTCTTTACGATACACGCGTTATATGTAGTACCTACGTTTATAGCGATCAACTTCTGAACCGTCTTTACCTCATCAGTTAAGAATAGAACACGTCTATCTCTTGGCAGTTGTCATTGAAATTCAAGTGCAGATTTTTCTTACAAATCGACTCAATTTTCGGACCGTAGGATTATAATCTAGTACCGCATTTGCGGAATTTTCCTCTCTTAAACCAGGAAGTATAATAAATTTGAATAAAATTTTGTGCCTTTCAGGAAGATCACGATGGTGTCGTAGCAGATGTTCCCCAAGTGGTGTGTAGTTCTGCGGGAGATGATGACCTTACTTCATTGACCTGGTTGCAAGATAAAAATTTACTGAAAAAAGGTGCGTCTATTTAAATCGCTGCGCTTCTAGTTTTGTTGGAAATATTCTATTATGTATTTATACTTTTTTTTTTTTCTTTCTACAGGTGTACCCGAGTTACCGAAACATGAATTTACTGATGGCAATGCTAGTGATTCTACTCTATCCAATAGTAGTGCTTCCAGTTCGTCTTCCTCAAAAGCAAATGCTAACGTGATACCTCGCATTTCATACGATCCTTATGTAAGTTTTCGAATTAGGCTTACAAAATGAGCATAAATTATTGAAGAAATCTTCCCGACTGCGACATGATTCTACAATTATATTAATTTTATGTAAACTACGTAATAATTCGTATACTCAGCTCTATACGTACGTTTCAAATTACTCTCTTATCTACCTGTATAACTGATTATTCACCGATACGTATTCGCGCAGTATAACCTTGGAATGGAAGCGAAGTAATTTTACGTTTACGATGTGTGCAGTACTGTATGCTCGGTCGTCGGTGTATCGATGAAACCGTAATATTGTATAGAGGATTAATTAGTCCGCGGTTTTCAGCTAACGATTTCACAAACAAAAAAAGAATTATTTCAAAATGTTGTACTATCGTGTTCGCAGGTTCACATCACTTCTAAACCGCCGTTTTCATTTTCTTGTTTGATATTCATGGCAATCGAAAATTCGGATGATAAAGCTCTTCCTGTAAAAGATATTTACGTTTGGATATTGGATAATTTCCCGTACTATCGTAATGCGCCTACCGGCTGGAAAAACAGCGTTCGTCACAATCTTTCGTTGAATAAATGTTTTAAGAAAGTGGATAAATCTCCAGTAAGTATTCCGTTCTGTTTCTAGTCACCTCGCGCAGGTACGCTCCTATACACATGTCGGGGAAATTTTGTTACAGAATTTGGGTAAAGGTTCTTTGTGGATGGTTGAACAACGCTTTCGACCTTGTTTAGTTCAAGCATTACAGAAAACGCCGTACAACCACTACCAAAAATTCATTCGGAACTTGAACAACAACAACAACAACAACAATAATAATAATAATAATAATAACCATAATAATAACAATAGCAGTAGCAACAATAACAGCCATAACGATAGCAGTAGCAGTAGTATTAAGAACATGATATCCGATACTGACACGTGGTAAATAACGTGAATTCTAAAATCGAATCTGATGAACAAAAGAGAAGTTCCGCATCTATAAAATATCTGTGTGAATTTCTTTACAGTGATATCGATTGTAAAGACGGGATTAGAATATTCTCGGATAGTAAAGACGGAGTGCGAATATTCGTCGAAGAGTCTAACGTAGTCCCTACTTCCTTGCAAAACGATATCCCTGCTACACCGACACCAGCTTTTACACCGACCATATCGCTCAAAGATCATACAGATGAAGTGGATGCTGCAGCAACTGCTATGCTCGTGCTCAAACACGGAGCTTGTGCTTTCGATATTAAAGCCGGTATGTTGTTTCTTCATTTGAGGAATTGCACCCATTCCATAAGTATTATATGGAACGGGTGCTCTTTTGACTAATAACATGTGCATGATATTAGTCCAAGTAATGAGGATTTGTTTCATACATTTTGTAGAAAATCTCAACGTCGATTTTCGGATCCTTGAAACTAAGAGAGGGGTACCTGTAAGTACTATACTATGAGCTCAGCGTTATAACGAGTTCTCCTGTTTTCGCTCGAAGAATTACGTCAATTTTTAATGTTGCAGGATGAAAAATCTGACCAGGCTAACTGTCCAAATGATGATCATAATTATGGCTATCACAATTACTCTGGAAATAGCGATAATCCGGACGACGAGAAGATGAATAGGTAAATTTGATTTAAATATGTTGAGGAGTCACGCGTATTCGAATTCAGAGTGGTGGATTTTGAAATTGAAAAAATTCATCCGTGCGTTTCCTTTCTACCATCGGAGCTGGGCCAAGCTATTCTGTCGCCCAAAACCTTCAAGAAATCTCACTGAACTTGGATTTATGCATAAGCTTTTTCAAATTCTGAGTAATTGTTCTGTAAAAATTCCCATGCAATTTTTCCTGACATTTTTGTCGCTTTTACCTTAGGGTTGGCCCAGCTCTCTCCACCATTCTAAATTGAAAATCACTCGTGATCCCTTTATTTTTGACATTTACTCCGAATAAAAGAAAGTAGGCAATGGTTCTCGAGGGATTATTTTCATAAAATCGATGATTGACCTAGATTCAGAACGCATATTTTGTTAAATTGTATGAAACGTCTACAATTTTGATTTATGACAAAGATACTCAAACTCGAGACATTTAACGTGTACTATGTACGCTTTTATTGTTATCGAATACTCGCGAGGTTGAAAATATTCTACACCAAAAGTGATAACTCTCGAAAAGTAGTGTGGTAATAAGACGAGTTGTTGTAATACAGGATGATAAAAGTATTTCTCTTCTTCTGTAAACAAAAATGTTCGATTTTTTTCATTATTTAGTTGCACGATATGACAAATTATTTCTCTATTGACTATAAATGTCACAATTTCATGAGTCGTTATTACCAAAATTGTTCCAAAAAATCCGAGAGACATGATCCATATGGAGCTGTATTCAGTTTTTGATAGTTGTTTTTTGACTAAAGGGGGGTTGATTAAAGAAAAACAAATTTATGACTGATTTATAAGTAATGTTTGTAAAACGAAGGAAAATCAAGATTAGCCCGAGGTTACAATCAGAAATTATTATTCCTACTGCCTACCATTGGGTCAAAAGGTATTACTAAGTTCTTGAATATCATTGAAACCCACAGACTACCCGGTGGTGTTTTGCGATTCAGTTTCGATTCAAAATCTCCCTGAAGTTGAACCTTCTCAAGTCTGGCGAAAATGAAAATTCATGTCGGTTTGACCGGAATATGTCCATTCCTTTTCAACTCATTTGTCACGCTGATTTCAAGTCGATGTTAGGTCTACCTTTCCAAAACGCGGATCGACCCGAAATAAATTTATCGTTTGCGTTGATTATAGTCGATTGTAGCGTACCTCAAATTGGTGTCGAAGTCCTCAATATTTAGGATCAACTGTAATGTGGAGTCGACATCTGGTCAAATTAGCTGGATTGATTGTGTCTCGTCAACCTGTCGTCAATTTTAAGTAAATCTCTCCAAATGCCTTTTTTCTTTTTCTTTTTTCTTCAAGTCAGTTGTCATTGACATGAACTCCTATTGAAGGTTCTCAATCGATTGTCGCATCAACTTTTAAATTTACAGCCATAGTTGGCCCTTCCCAACCGGCTTCTGGCTTGGCGTAATGAACCAGTTCCAGTTCAAGTCAATGATATTGGCTTTTGGCTGACTAACGCTTGAAGCCAATCACGAGAAAAATCATTAGGTGAGTTAAAACTTGAAAATAACTGCCAAAACAACAGATTACGTCAATTATGTCTTGAGCTCGGCATCCCTAGATTTATTGCCGTGATCTACGCAGTGTTGCTAGATTTACTGGATGATGGAGTCTGTCTGCATTTATGAATTTTGTGGTGATTTCTACAAAATTGTGTTCATTTTTTATACTTTGAGCTGTTTTGGCGAAATGTATAGTGCACGCCTCATAAAATTATATTGACCGCCAGTTCCCCTCCCGCCATATAAAAAAACTGACACGACGTTGAAACCATGACGAACGCCATAAATGCACGCCAGGACTGGCACACGACCCGCATTTCAAAAGAAGATGATTTTGCTGCATTTATTGTGAGGAACTCCAGCCAGGATGGGCTTGACAGTAGAGACTGCCTCCCCATAATAAACCTCCAACTCCTTATGAGTGAGGTATGACTGTTGATGGAGGTGTTTTCCCAGTTGTTCCACCCTGGAGGAGTCAGTCGAGTCAGTTGGTTAATGCACTGGATTTCGAGCATTGTCGTGAGATCTTCACTGGTTGGTCAAATACTGAGGTTCGTCGCCAAAATAATATGATTCCGCAGAAGTATGATGCCAAGGGGATGCGCGGTAGTTATATGGATCAGTGCAATAGCCGCGGACGTTTCACTATTGACTTGTATTCAAGAGTTCGCCGTTTTGACAATATTCGCACTTCTGATCCTTCCCGTGATTCGCCAATTCCACTCTTCCTTTTCGCAGGCCCTTTTTGGCAATCAAGGTTCTTGATGGAGTCTAATCTTCAGGCCCATTTGGAGCTTCCTTTCGGTCTTCAGGAAACTTTTCACGCTGCACATGTCAAGTGGTAGGCGGATGTTAATTCGACTCTTCTCGGCGTTCGTTATTATGAAGGCAGGTACCATGTAGTCTTGAACTCAGATTTATTCAAGAGGCGGTTGGGCTTAGCCGTTGTAAATTATTTGAAAACTTATATTTGTTAATTGCATTAATACTCGTATGTATCAATATTGTAATATCTTTATGAAATATTATGGTGATGGTAGGGAAAAAAAAAAAAAAAAAAAAAACCACTTGGAATGCTGCCTTGAGGCTTGTGCTGACATGTCAATAACCAAAGCATTCCATTATCTTCTTTCCTGTTTCTTCTTCCTGTATCAGGTTTACTTACTTGATATATTATAGAAAGAGTTTATTTTTATACGTGGTAACACAATATATACCTGATGTTTTCAAACGCTTTATTACCACATTGAAGAAATATACAGTACGAGAACGCGACGTAGCTTTTTCAAGTGTGATACTCTTGAAAAAGCTACCCTGGGAGGTAGCGAAACGTCGCGTTCTCGTACTGTATATTTCTTCAATGTGGTAATAAAGCCTTTTCAAACATCAGTTGATATATTATAGTTGAATGAATTAAATGTGGATCGCATACTGTTCTGCATGTTCTTAAGTGCACACTATATGGGAATGTGTGCACTACTTACATGGTGATGTTTTTGTCCTCTTCAATGGATTTTGAGTGTTTTGATTTTGTGTGCACAACTTGTATCAAGATGTGTGCACTACTTACTTTGTGTATTTGTCCGTTTCATAGGATTTCCAGTGTTTTGAATCTTGAGTGCACAACTTATATGAGGATGTGTGCACTACTTACTTCGTTTTTATCCGTTTAATACATTTCTTAGGCTTGTCAATTTTGTTTCCTTGGCGTGTTATCGATAGGCGGGCAATTTCGTTTTTTGAGGCGTGTGATTAAATGTATGCCGCTGTTTTGGAGCCTATATTTCTCCCAAAAGGATCTCAAAATGACTTGTAGAGTTGAGTCGTTTTATAGTCTATTCATAGACATCTAGAAGAGACGAGATAGCTAACTCTTCACACACGTAACGTGGAAAACTGGTGCACAGCACTTTAGTTGTGCATACAGCCATAGGCAGCTCAGTAGACGGCCTATTTTAACATTACGTCTTATGGTTGACCCCTGTTTTTTGTATTTTCTAGAAGAATAATGCCTAAAATGAAGAATCAATAAGAATGAAATTTATTCCTTTTGTAATTTCCTATTTTATCAAACCAATTTCACAATTTTTTTTGAAAATATTCTCAGAATATTTTGTGGATAGAATCATTTAATAAGAAATTACGAGGAAAGTGATTTCTCTTCTCACATCATAGTTTGTGAGATATTTACAAAAAACAAGTAAACTCCATAAATGGCGATGTTAAAATCCGCCGTGAAATGTTTGCAGCGCCTTTCCCATATAAAATAACGTTGCGAGCATTTTTAGAATATGAACAAAAGTATTCAGTATGGCGGATGAGTTAGCTATCTTGTCTGTTCTAGGTATCTATAAGTATTCTATACGGATCTGGAGTTGTTCTGAAACAACTTTCAACAAAAATTGTGCTAATTTTGTATTGATTTTTCATAAAACAGCGGTGGATTTTTCCGATCATGTAACTACTCTTTGAATCTGGTAACACTGGACCAAAATAATTCCAATTACAAATTCCTTGGAATTGTTTATATTTTTATTAGCTACTCTTTATTTATGATTTGGACGGATCAGCGCTGGTATCGCGCAGTGAAAACTGGATAATCATTGGGATGCGCGGGTGGAAAAGTTTCTTTACATCTAACAACATTAGACAGATAATCAAAATTCAAATTCTGAATACCTTCAGATTATTCATTTTACAATTTAGATTAGTCAGCGCTAGTATCGCGCATAAAGAAAACAGAATAATTGCTAAGCTTCGTGTGGGGGGGGGGATGGTTTGCAGTGGAAGCTTTTCCTTGAATCTGGCAATATTGGACTGACAAAGGATATTCAAATTTTGCATTCCTTTAGATTGTTCATTTCATAATTTTAGTCATTCAGCGCTAGTATCGCATATATTGGAAACTAAGAGCCAAAAGTTTTAGCTTTGGCTTTTGGATTTGGCTTTTGGAAAAATTTAGCTTGCTTTTGGCTCTACTCAGCTAACTTTTGGCTGATCAATGTTATAAAGAGACGTGAATCCAGATAAAACAATTAGGAGAATTGGAGCTTTGTTACACTTGTGAAAGATACCTTTTCCCCGGTTTCCACTGCGTGTGGGGGGGGAGGAGGGTGTGCAGTGGAAGCTTTTCCTTGTATCTGGCAATATTGGGCTGACAAAGGATATTCAAATTTTGCATTCCTTTAGATTGTTCATTTTATAATTTCAGTCAATCAGCGCTAGTATCGCATATATTGGAAACTGGGAGCCAAAAGTTTCAGCTTTGGCTTTTGAATTTGGTTTTTGGAAAAATTTAGCTTGCTTTTGGCTCAATTCAGTCAACTTTTGGTTGATCAATGTTATAAAGAGACGTGAATCCAGATAAAACAATTAGGAGAATTGGAGCTTTATTACACTTGCGAAAGATACCTTTTCCCCGGTTTCTATTCATTTCTACTGGAAGACTACACTACAAGCCTCTGTATTAAACGGCTGAACACTTGAATTGAATGAGAACTAATCTTTCTTTTTTACTTTGTTGGAGTTCCAATTAGATACAAAATAATTTTTATGAGGTGAAAGACATTGCTTGCTGTAAGTCTGTGATTCTTATTAGTTATTACAGTATTTTCCTATTTGCGAAAAATGAATTTTGCATTTGCCTTTCAGATAGCTGCAATACTTTGCTGACAATATTGATGGACTGCGCGGGTGGTGGGTGGAAGCTTTTTTTCAAATCTAAGAACACTAGATCAACAAACAAAAGTCAAATTCTGCATCTCTTCAGATTATTAATTTTATAGTTTTGTTCAGTTGGCGCTAGTATTGCGCACAGTAAAAACTGATGAACTGGTAAGCAGCACGGGTGGTTGATGGAAGCCTCCTTTCAATCTGGTTAACCTGGAGTAACAAACAAAAATCAAACTCTGCATCCTTCAAATTGTTCATTTCATGACTTGGATCACTGAGCGCTAGTATCGCGCACAGTAAAACCTGATTAATTAAAGAGTGGCGCGGATACTAGTGATGGGCGGTTATCGGTTTATTCTTGGGTAAAATTAACTGAAAACCCGGTTTATTTGTGATTAACGGTTAACCTGAAAAACCGGTTAATAAGAGCGCATAAACCGATTAACCGCCAAAATTTAAAATTTTTCAACAATTTACATAAGAGATATTGCTTCTCTTTTTTTTCAATTTTTGCGATTTTGAGAGCAAAAAAGTGGAAGACCTTGGCGCTGCCAGTTAACCGGTTAACCGGTTTATTTGGAGGTTTTCAACCGATTAACCGGTTACGACGGTCTCTGGTAAACCGTTTAACCGGTATATTGAAATAACCGAGAAGTTTTTCTTCAAACTTGGCAATGCTGGACCAAAAAACATTGGTAAATAGTTATCAATAGTGCGGTGAAAGTAATTGCATAATATTATATCAAAAGAGTGAACAAATCTTCTTGTTAAGATTGATCACACTACAAAGGGAGTTATGAACGTTTCTTAAAAAGAAGTCAAACAGAGGGTAAAGCGCGTCACATTACCACGCTCTGTGCCCTGTCTAACTTTTTTTTTTTTTTCAAACATTTATAACTCACTTTGTAGTAAATCAATCTTAACAAGACCAAGATTAAGAAATCAGGAATTGTTCGCTTTTTAAAAAACTCTTCATTTCTTTGTGGAACCCAATATTTAACGATGAATTACAATTATTCAACGTTTCGAGCAGAGCATTGCAGTCAGCCAAAAGCCGAAAGCTAAAGCCGAAAGCCAGCTGTATTATTCATGTTTTTTCCAAGCTGAAAGCCGAAGCTATATTTTTCAAGGTCGTAAGTTTAAGTCAAAGCCAAGGTGTTTCATCAAAACAGCCGAAAGCCGAAAGTCAGCTGTATTTTTTAGGTATTTCAAAAGCCAAAGCCAAAGTTGTATTTTTCAAGGTTCTAAGTTTAAGCTGAAAGTCTAAGCTGTATGATACGGCTGCAATGCTCTGGTTTCGAGTCTTTTTTAGTTTTTTCCATAGTGTTCTTGGATGTTTCGTTTACCACTACAAGTAGCTGATGCGGCATTATTATATTGAGTTACTCGGCCTGATAGTAGAAACGGCCGTGCTTCATTCAAATACTCTTAACGATAATACCCTATCTAAATACATTGAGCGCTTTTGGTCACGCGATGCAGCGAGCAAATTTCGGGTTGCTTGAGTTTACAAACAATAAACGTCACTACCACAAGCAAATTCTCACAATAGCTGACGTTAGTTCTATCCTATATTCGTTCGGTTCAGAGTATAATAATACTGTATTACTGCATCCCATCCGACAATTCATTTTATGGTTTAGATCAGCCAGCGCTAGGATCGCGCAGAGCAAAAACTTGTTAGAAATTTCACGTTGGTTCCAAATTTTGTGCATTTAATTTTCCCGTTTGATGGCTTCAATCTCGACAACTCAATTAACATTCAATTGTTCCGATCACGACCGTGGTTCCAAAATTGTGTTGGATTCCTGTTCTCGTTTCCTATTTTGTCGCAGGTAACGTTCCTAGCGGGTGACCAACCGAATCGACGTCTATAGTTTTGTAAAATAGATGATAAATTGACGTTTATGTTCAATCGACACTGAAATTAAATAGCAGAAATGGAGAATTTTTGACATAAGTTCAAAATGAGACGTCGATTTCCCCTACAGTCAGGTCGAATTCTAATCATTTTTGGTAGATTTGCAAATTGCAGTCGGTTGCAGGCGGAATTCATTCGACGAAAAATGCACGTTGATTTTGATGTATTTTTAATCAAAAAGATGAGTCGATATATTATCGAGTATTTTCGAATTCAGTTGTTATCAGCCTGATTAGTGAAAGTTTTTGTAATCCTACTTCCCCTGAAGCCCTTGGACTGCGTAATAATACCAAGTCCCATTCTCCTCTCAGAATCCAACTTATTTGAAGTTTTTCGTCCTCTGGAGACATTAATCTGGATAAGAATTAATTGAATTTTGGTTGATCGATGCAGATGGTCAGAGGGGAGCACACATAAATTCTCTCCTGACTCCTTGAGCGTTGAAAGTTTGTAGCCCCCTTTCGATGTGTTTCCGAAGACGGTAATCACAAATTGACTTTGCTCGTATCATTTCGCCTAAAAAAATGTTCCAAAAAATAGGAAATATCGATGCAAAGTATTATGAATAACGAAATTAGACCAAACAAAGTTGTTGATACATGTTTTCTTATCCTTCATTTTCTGTACCTATATTACTCTAGTAAAATGTGATATTTTTTCTCTTTCGCAGCTACTGGCATTCGGCTCAAGAAGAAATGGAGGAACGCCGCAAAATAGTCGAAGGCGCTGACGCATTATTGAATCTTGCCGGCATCACAACGTACAACACTCGCAAGCGTTCTCTTTCCCTGCTCGAAGAACAACAGCCAAATATTTTGAAGCAGCCACGCAGCGAGTCTTCGGCCGAGTTCGAGGATCGCTTGAGACCGACGCGTAAAGATCGGACTGCAGCAGACAATTATTACGATACTAGTGAAAGGGAAGAAGACGTAGATGAGGGTAGTGATACTAATAGTAAACGTAGTCCTAATGTAAACAGTCACGAAGAAAGGCAACGAACTCAGAAGAATCGAGCCTCGACAACCAGTAATCGAAGATTACGTAGGAAAGTCGAGAAAAAAAGGTTCAAGCTGTAGTTGTCATGAATTTTAAATTACATTTCGTAGATGCTTCTAAAATCAGTACTTTTTTAAACATTTTTATTCTTATCTTTAGGATATAAAATTGAGTACGAAAAGATTAAGGATGGGTGATTGTGTTGATCAATATTATTATTGTATTTCGTTATGAATTTTTTCTTCCTTTTCCATTTTACGAATACTTTTCGCTATCTTTTGCAATGTTTTGACATCTTTTTCTCCCGGTCTAAAGTAATAGCCAGTCGGACTGGTTTTTTGATAGTGATATTCGAAAGCAATCGTCTTTAGTTTTTATCAAGTACTGTATCTCTAGTGTTTGTTACTTTCTGTTTTCCTGTACAATATCTGTTACGTTTACTTACAATTTCTGTTTTATTCTTCTTCCTCTTTATCTTTTTCTAGTGTTTATATCTAACGTTAAGAAATGACTTCGTTTCTCCCCTCCCTCTTTTTTTTTTCCTCTTTCCTTTTTGTATTTTCTTCTCTACGCAGTCTTCCTACCTTTTCTTACTGTTTTGACGAAATCTTCCCAGAATTTCTTCTTTCCATGTTTTTATTATTTTTCTTGGGTAAATTGTTTTCAAGCGAGCTTCTGGAAATTCGAACGATCTTATGTATTTTGTGTGTGCGAACGTGTACTTGAAAACATTTGCTCATTATACTGAACGCAATTAATATTTTTCTACGGAATGAAAACGTCATGCTTTACATTGTGTAGCGTGATAGATTTGTACAATAGTGTGTGATGATGCAGACTGCAAATCGATGTTGTCAATTTCTTCTTCATTGTGGACTGATAATCATTTTGAGTACATATTAATATTTTTATTTCTTTCCTCAAGTCGTCATTTAATATTTTCCGCATGACTGTGCAAATTTGTGGAGTAACAGTAAGAACAAAACCTTCTTTTTTTTTTTGCTGCTGTTTTGTTAACGTAATTGCTGGAAATTAGTTACCCGAGAGTTATCTCTTTAAATGAACATTGTTTATCCATTTTTTTTTTCTTTGCGTTAAATGATTTCACAGCAATCAATTCCAAGCACTGCCTCGTTTCCGATTTATTTTTCTTGATTTCCTACGAAGCCACTGACAATGTTCGAAAGTAAAATTCTTTCTGTGTAATTGAAGTAGCAGACGTTGTATTAATTTTCATATTTTTTGACAACGAGCAAAATTGATATTATTGACGACTTGAAGTCTAATGCTGTCAATTTAAAAATGATTTCGTCTTTGAGATAAGGTTTACGCATATCAAAAAATCGTGGTTTCATTATTACATTATATTTTCAATCAATCGAAAATAATTTCGCGAATCAATTATTACAAGATGGAAAAGAAAAACTAGAAAATTACTTTCTTTTTTTTCCTTTGTTTTTTTAAACCTGTACATTTCGCAGTTTCAGATTTTTCAAGAAAATCAGATCGGCGTTTGTTACCTATCTGTGATGTTTATTGTTTTTTTTTTCTTTTTTTTTTTTTCCTTTAGTTGAAGTTTGTTTACGAAGTTATGACGTGAGACCTGTTCAGTTGAAACGGTGATGTTGATACTACCGATTCTGTTGGTATTAAGTATCTGAAAGTTATAGTGAAAATCACCTAGTGGATGTTTTTTAGACGTAGTCGAATTATGTTCTTTTTCTAAAATAAATGAATTAACGTCTGAAAAGTGTGAATAATTTATAGGTACTACTTACATGAAAAATACGAAAAAATATTTGAAAAATAGGTATTAGAATGAATTTTTGAATGCAGATTATGAAATGGTTATATTTTATCACTCAGGAGATTGAAGAAGTCAATATAGATTGGTAGGTTCATTCGTCGTACCCATTTTCTAAATTTAGTAGTAATGTGAGCCTGAAATTGGAGAAAAAAATGTACATTTTATTCAGTTATATAAAAATCTTAATGTGGAAGAAATTTCTTACTGAATGGTCGGATAGGATGATGGCCCCACAAATATGTTCGTTTCACTGGGGACAAGTAGCTGTTTCTTAGGTAAAACGGCGATGGCTTGTATCCATTGTGACCTTGTGGAGGTTCGTACGGTTTGAGTTCTGGATATTCCCACCACCAAGGATCACGCACAAATCTTGAAATGGGTACGCGTGTGTTTGGCTCGAAAAGTTCTCTCAAAGGCTTGGGAGGTATTGTTTTCACGTGAATTGGCTGACCTGTAAAAGTGTAACACATGCGTAGGATCAATATTTTATTTTTTTTTAATGGATATTATACACTGGAGGACAAAAGCCTACCGGCGTAGTTGTAGCCATAAGCGCGTAATGGATCGGTGTACATAGATTTCGGTCTACTGATCGGAGTGTAAACGGGAGGAGACATCGCTCTATGAAGGGGCGGATACTTTTTGGGAAATATAGACTCGAGCTCGCGCACTCGATTCAAATGATCGTTCCAGTCGTTCAGTGCTTTGAAAGGAGGATCGGTCTTCAAGGGATCTGTAATAAAAACAAATGAAATTATTTAATGAGATATTTTGAACAGCGATTACCGAATTGAGAAAGTATTTCTGATTTCACGATAGCCTCGCAACTACACTTAGGGTTATGGGTTCGGAGTAAGCAGATGTAGACAATAAGAATAATTGATTAAGTGGGTATTGTAGAAATAGGTGGATCGGAGGTTGGATTGTTCACAATTTTTTGAGAGGAGTTTGTGATGCAGGGAAAGACAGAATGGCGAAGCCGAATATTTTCGAGAGCGGGTAGATCGACAGTATAGCAGTGCAAGCACGAAGGAGGTGAGAAGCATAATAAGAGGAAAAACGAGACAGGAGACAGGTATGGCCTTCTATGAGACTGGTCCGGATGATTTCTTGTCGGCGGGATGGGTGGCTTGAAGTAGAGCGAGGATTTGGAAATTTTTTAATAGATCGCAACTTATTGGAGGATAAGGAACAGGAGGAGAGGTTGAGGGAGCAGTGATATAATTCAAAAGGGCAGGGTAGAATCTGTAATGGAAGGCAAAGTGACTGCTTTGCTAGAAGTCCACTGCGTCGCATTTCGGCCGTGGCGTACTTGAAAATATTCTCTCTGGGGAGGTTTAAAAATTTTCGAAGACGAAGTTTTCATTAAGCGCAAAAAAAAACTTACGGGTTCTTTAACGGAGTTGAACGAAGGGTGACAAGGAACCTATTTTATGAGGCATTTGGGATCTGAAAAATGTAGATTGTGAAGACTTGGAAAAATTTCGAACCCCAAGCTATATATGATAGGAGGGATACTTGAAAAATTTTCAAGCTCCCAAGTTTTGCTGGCCGGACGGCGACGTTTTTTCCGAAAGACCCCCAATAAAACAGGTTCCCTGTTGAAAAGCTAATTCGTTAGTTGAAAATGAATAATTTTAACATGGAACCTGTTTTATCGGCGATTTTTCAGAAAAAACGTCCAGTCGGCTGGCAAAGCTCGGAACTCGAAAATTTTGCAAGTCCTCCCCCTGGAGGCCGGGGCCTGTGACGTCACAACTTGATGACGTCAAAAGTCAGCTTTGTGATGTCACAAACTACATTTTTTAGATCCCCATAAAATAGGTTCCCTGCCACCCCCTCGTTTAACTCCGTTAAATAATCCGTGAGTTTTTTTTACAAGTTCCCCCCCCCCCCCCCTATCACATATAGCTTGGTTATATCATTTATAGTTTGAAGGTCTTAATTTTCTCTAAGTCCCTTTCCTGTCTGTGACGTCACAATTTGATGACGTCATAGGTCTGCCTTGTGACGTCACAATCTACATGTGTTTTACAGGTTTCTGAACGTCCTCTGGATTCATAGAACAGTGGTGGAGAATGAGAAAGAATACGGATAATAGGATTGGTAGAATGAGGGTCTGAAATAGAATCAGATAGTAATAAGAGCCGCCGACGGGGAAGGGGAAAGGGTATCCTTTCCCTTCGGGCCCAGGATTTCGGATTCAGGTGTGGTTTGGTTTAGAATTAAAATCTCGACCTCGAATTACAGAAAAAAAAAACGCATTTTCCCACGAGTCCAGTTTGGCTCTCGGCAGCTCTAGATAGTACAAGGAATTTGCGAATAGGAGAGAAATAGGTGACAAGAGGAAGCTAGTCGTAGATCTTGCTGTTTGTCTATAAGTACATACTTGATACGTTATTTTCCCTTATGATTCTGTATCTTCCGGCAAGTTAAAAAAAAAAAAAGTGATTCCAATGCTTCATAAAACTGCAGTATAAAAATCTAAAAAAATTTTCTAAACGCTGTACTTACCTGCCCGATATTCTGATGGAAAATAACATTTATCGACAAGACTTAACATGATCCTGTACCTGAGAAAATATCTCAGATTAGATTATTATTGATTAGTAAAAAATGGATCATCATAAATCATTGAAAACAAAGTCCTTGAACGAGGAGAAAAAATTACTGCAGTTGTTATGGTTATCGACCAAGACATTTTTTGATTGATATTCAAAATTTCCCCCCAAATACGAAAAAGGATGAAGAAATGTTGATTTTGTACCTGTGCTGATTTGCGGATAATTTGTCATAAATTTATTTCCAATAACCAGCCATAAACGTAATGAATACAATTACAATTTTTTTTTTTTTTTCATTCGGTACATAGCCTAGCTCTGTATCCATTAACGTTGAAACCGAAACATAAATGAAAACTGACAGATTCTCGAAGTTTTCATTATTCTAACATTTCGAAAATCGGCAATGAGAGATTTTTGTTAATTTCGTGCCAATCATTTCCAGCAAAAAAAATAAAATTGAACAAATATTATTCATTTTTCTCCTCGCAAGAATCTAATTCGACTAATTGAAATCGCTCACATTTTGATCAAACAGAATAGGTAACGATGGAAAAATGTTCTCGAACATCATTTTAGAGTATTCAAAGAGCTTAACTACCGCGGGTACGTTAAAAATTCGGTGACGAATGAAAAATCAATCCCCTCAGATTATATGCATTATTTGATAAGCAATCTACTTGTGGGAAGCAGAAATAAATGCTCTGAATTTGGTTTGTTATTTTTTTTACTTCTATTCCTACTATTGCGTGCAATTTGTATCGATATAATTATTACAAAGCTTATGAAAACAAACAGTGATATGTGGGCGAAAAGATAAGGAATAGTGTCAAGAAAATTTAAAGTGTAACCCTATTTTACAACGAAAAAACCATGAGCTTGATTTTCTTTTTTTTTTTAATTTGCAGTCGCAGTCAGTCGTTTTATTGAAAAAATTATTAAAATAGAATTACACCTCTAAATCACCAGAAAAATAGAGCTAGCCATTGAAAACTAACAAAAGTTCTGCAAGAATAACAAGCGGGTTTGTATTTTTCTAGGAAGGGAGACAGACGAAAAAAATACACCTTTTCTCTTCTCTCGGAGAGAAATTGGGAAAATAGTCATTAAAACTTCGAAAAATTAGAAAATCCAGCTACAAAAAAATGATCTCTTTTCCCTCCATTTCTTCTCAATGATTTATAATTCTTCTCCTTTTTTCTGGCTGGAGTTTAGCCTTTTAGATGATAGAAAGTGCTAACGATTATCATCATCAGTGGCGTAGTCAACGGGAAGAGGAAGCAGGGGATAAAAAAAAGTTGATGATGGTAATATTATGTATTTAATTTGAATTTTTAATTTGGTGGTTCGATTGCAAGCAATAGACTGAAGTCTGACATCACGGTATAAAAAATACTCGAGAAAATTTACCCGAGTTGTGTAGCTAGCACTACTGAACAAAGAAAAAAAAAATATTTGTATCCTGAATTTCATTATACACATCTAGAGTATTTTTCAACGCTGAACACGAATTTGAAGTTCGTTTTTCAATCCGAGCTAAATCTTTTATGGAATGACGTGAAAATCTACTCGTTCATTTGCCGCGTATCGTCGCGCGCTTAACGAACGTAGTATCATCGGATATCAAGAACTCGTGTTCCGTTCCGCCACGATACGCGGCAAATGAACGAGTAGATTTTCACTCATTCCATAAAAGATTTAGCTCGGATTGAAAAACGAACTTCAAATTCATGTTCAGCGTTGAAAAATACTCTAAATGTATATAATGAAATTCTTGGAACAGGATGGCTGTTCAGTAGTGTAGTGAATGAATTTTCGATGCACTTATACATCCAGCAAATTTTAGCGGTCTGTGGCGGCGTTACACTGCGTTATCATAAAGAAAGAAACTAAAATTTTATCGTAGGAAATTAAACGTGGATATATTTTTTGTGTTGATTTTTGTTCTAGTCCCACCAATAGGCAAATTATCGCACGTACGAGAGCAAAATTTTGCTTTCTTTGAACTCTCCTTTGAATGAAGCTTCATACAAATTTATGAGAATATTCAATAAGAGAGGCGGATCACAAAAAAAAAAAAAAAAAAAAAAAAACGGACAACTTCAGATTGTAGTTCTTCTCAATGAACATTCAGATAACGTGATTTCATTAGTTAGCTAACGGCTAGCTAATTTTGGATGAAAATCACTCGGCTAACGGCTAATGGCTTCGGCTTAGCAGAGTAGCCTGATGCGCCGATTTTCTGATGAGAAGGATGTCTGCTGATGGTAAAGAAGTTGAAGAACTATATAAGATAGGTATACGCAAGTGATAAGAATAGGATCGCCACCACGTTGATAAAATCGAAGGAGAAGCAATTCAAGTAGTATCCTAAGAATTTTAAACATCAAACATGAAATATTGATAAAAAAATTCGAACTACAAAAAATGAAGGAAATTCACTAATTTATATCGTTTTCATCATTGCAATCTTTTTAATTAACCAAAATTTGATGTTTGATATTTAAATTTCTTTCACGGCCTGGTCCGCCTTCAACTTCATCAAGATGGCGACGATCTTCTTCTTATCACCTTATCACTTATCACCACCACATACCTATCGTACATGATTCCTTATTGCTGGAAGCTGCTGTACTGAATTATGGAGTTGATGTGATGATATGTCATAGTAACCAACTTCATTCAAATTTGAATTTTTGCTTCACTATTACTTGTACAAAACTCATTCTTTCTTCTACCTTTCCTGGAACTTTTAAAAATATTCTCCATACCTAATATTTAAAAGTTACAAGATTACCTATAAAACGTTTACAAGCTGGGTGGATACCTATTTGCATGAGCTAACTTCTTATAAAATAAAATACTCTCGTACAACAATAAAATATTTATTATAAAATAAATAAATTCACATTCGTAATAAATTACTTAAAATTTAGTTATAGTACAATAATCTAAATGATGACTCTTTATCGATTACGAATGTCCCTGTTTTAAATGGTTTAAGGAATAAAATATAAGTGGAGTAGATCTTGAAATCGATGTAAAAATAAAATTATCTCTAGATGACTAGACCCTTATACGGGTCAAAAATAACTTGTTCATTACAATTGATGTAATACTCGTTTGTTGTGTAATAATGTGTACAAATTTTATACAATAGAAGGATAATCGCGCCTCAAAGAATTGAAAAATTACAGTGAAAAAAAAAAAAGTATCATTGATGAACAATATTAAGTAGGTATGTTGTTTGCTGCAAAAAATTAAAATAATGTGTATTGATAAGAACGAACGAGTGGAGTGTGTCGTACGCGTTGATTTATATCGGCAGATTTTTTTTTTTTTTTCGTTTTTTTGTTTTTCTTTTTCCATGTACGATAAAAACGTATTAAAAACTGATTTCACGCGTTACTTGTTCAAGCCAAGTACGAGTAGTGGTGGTAGTTTTTTGGAACATCTCCTAAAAAATGAAGTATGAAAGTAATTGATGTAGCACAAAAATAATCATAAAAAAGTAACAGTTTCAAAAATTAAGAGCAATGTGTTCTTTTTAGTGAAACGCAAATTTTTCAGAAATATTACACATCTGTACCTATTTTTAAGTTAAGTTTAAGATCATAAACTGTAACCAAAAGCATTAAACGAGCTACGTAGATATCCCAGAAAATACGATAGCCTTGACATTGCGTCTTCGAAGGAGAGGTAGGCGTTCTATTCAATTACTGGTACCGGGTACTTTATAATATGATTCATCTAACGTACTTCGAGTTCAAAAAAAGTATTGGATCGTTGAATATGAGACTTTTCTTTTTGAGGGGGAGGGGATCCTAGTTGAGGTAGATAAAAAGTATCTAAAAAATTCAGAATAGAAATCAATAATATTTCGACACCGTTTCGTATTCCTGAGGGTGTCGTTTTCTGTTTCGAATTTCAAATCTGAGCCGTAAATAGTAAAGTTCTGTCCAGCTTTTCGGTCGAAATTGCTTCCAAAAAAAATTCTATTTTCATATTTACGAATTATAATTCACGTCGTCATTCGCGAGACCTACTCGTTGAAAATTTTTCATACCCTAATGAATTCTTCATCTCTTTTCATTTACAAACACATTGCTATACCTATTTTATTTTTAAAAAATATATAAATATAATGCCTATAATATTTTTGGTATTTTATACTGACCATAACGCGGTGAAGCGTAATTCTCGGGATATAGATTTCTTGGTGAGATTCCGTACGTTTCACGAGAGACAGGCACGTATCTGTATCCTGGTACATTGATACGTTCACTAGGGTGAGCGGGATCATCGTAAATGGATTTTATACTGGGCCACGTCGGGTAATCGACGTTTAATATTGGTCGAAAAACGCCGCGAGATGGTAATTTGGAGTAGTGAGTCTGTTCTGGTGCACGCATATCGTCTGTTCCTATAAATGAAAAGAAGATGAATCAACTCAAAAGACACGATAAAATGTTTAATGAATTATTAGGTACTAAGCTTGGGGTCGAAGTTTTGAGATTGATACTGAAAAGAACTCTTCGAGTAGAGACTGCGCCAAAATTATTATTACCATTAGCCACAGTTTAACGTTGGACTAACGTTGCAAGCCCGCAAAATTGATACCTTTCTCCTGATCGACCCAGTGAGTATGGATGATAGTTTTTGGGAATGTTTCTGTTGATTCAGGGGCGTAGATAAGAGTGATGGGGGATATATCCTCCCCATTGCATTTTTCTCACCATCTCTCATCCAGTTTTATCGTTTTTTTTGCCAAGCAATTTTTTTGGGTTCTTTGTTTTTTCTAGTTATACCTCCCCGTCGCAAAATCGTATCTACGCCCCCATATTTGTTCAAAGTGATGGTATAAAGAAGAGATATAAGATATTCCTTCTAGCGCACTTTCTAATTTCTCTTGCGCAGAGCACAATTTTCCCACTTTTTCAACCTCTTTGAAAATCCTTGAAATCTTCCAATGTGTGAATATTTAACTGTTACTTGAGCAGTCTGTCCGAGTAATTTATTTCGTAGCGTGCTCTGCGCAAGAGAAATGAGTAAGTGCGCCAGAAGGAATATTTTATATCTACTAATATAACGAAAAGAGTCTAGTAAGGGTAATCTTAACTATCTGCTCAAAGTTGATAAGGAGGTAAACATTACAGCAAGTTCTTCAAACAACTTGTGCCCATTTAAAGAAAATTTGAGGAGAGTTACGCCATTAATCTTCAATTCTATTCACGACAGAAGTTATAATCAAAATAAATTTGTATCAATCTGAAGAGAAGTTATGTTTGGTGGGTATTGAGGGATACCTTTTCCCGGACCCAGTAAATGACGAGGGCGATGAATTCTTGAATTATTATATAATTTATATCGATGAGAACCTATATTTTTAGCAGGCAAAGGAAACAAACAGGATATAGGTTGAAAAGAAATGCTATAATATTCGAAATAGGACATGGTTTTTGCTTGGGAAGAACGGACTTGGCACAAGATGTAGTGGTGAATTTACTTTCTTTAATGCATTTATGTGCGTCATCGTTGAATTAGGTGATATTAGGACGCGTTTAAATATTGTGCTGCAATCATTGTACGAAAATCTTTTACTTTCCGCTCGTAGTCATCACAATTACCGTTGAAATTACCCCGCGTAATTTGTAAGGATGTTTATCTTTCTCTACCTGTCTACTTCATTATTTTCATAATTCATACATTTTTCTATCTATAGATTCGATTCTCCCCACCCAGAAAATCTAGTTCTTTCACTTTATACAATTAATCCCACGCGGGAGCGTTTTGGAAAGAAAAAAAGAAGCTTTATCCGTTGTTTTCGCCAACAAAAATATACAGTTTGTGTCGTACACCATCAAAGAACGCATATCCCGCCAATTTCTTCTAGTATTGTTTATTATCATAACGATATTTCGTCTTCTCCTTTTCTTACTCGCCCGAAATTTCTCAAGGTCGGCTAATTTTAAAATTTCGTAACCGCCCATCGAAGTAGAACTACTTTTGATTTCATTCAATTCTAAGGTATTGCTTCGACTATGAAGAGATGGCCTGTGCTCGCTTGAGGAGTTTTAATGTGGGGGCTCAGAGTTTGTGTGCCCTTTTCGATCGTAGATGACGTTTTGACTTCCATACTGTGGAACAGAGGAGCTGCAGGAAGTTTGAAGAAGTGAGTGAGATTCATTATATTGGCCTCATAAAGGTAGGCAAGAAGATGATGACAGCAACTATGAAATCTAGTTCACAAAGTAACAATGAAATTCAAGTTCAACGACAGCGTTAACTAGTCTTTTACTTTGAATCGTTACAAGAGGATGGAATTCAAAATTTAAAAATTGGGATTTTGACGAGAAAAAGATTCAAAATAATTGTGAGCTGAACGAGTGAGATTTGTAAAAAGCGAGAAATTTGGAAACTTCTCAGGATGCAGCGCTATCACGATCGAGAGACTTGGATAAAAATTTTGACTTCAAAGTTTCATCTCAATTTTTTATTGAGTATTATCTTTCAAACGCTCAAATTTTGTCAAAATAACGAATACTGACATTCTGCTTTTGACCAACTGACTCGAGTTTCTATTGATCTTAATTGAAGAGTACACGGGGAAAAAGGTGGATGTCCAAGAGAAACGATCTGGAAAATTGGATTTTTTGCATCACCGAAAGAAAGCCGTTTCTCTAGATCATTTCGTTTGGACATTCACTCTTTTCCCCCGCAAAATTTTTATGGGAATCAGAAAATCGGAAGTAAAACCTATGATTTTATTCTTGATGACGTCATAAGAGAATTTTGTCACCAAAAAAGTCTTTGGCTCCTGCGTCTTGAGTTCTACCGCGATAGATCGAAAGTCTCGTAACGTGAATGAGGAAGACAGTTGTTGTATTCGTACTCAACCACAAAAAAAAACCGTTTTATTTAAGAACTTTTAGCAAAGGGTTGAAAAAGTTATATTCAGAAATATAATCTTACTTATGCGCCTATTCTTTTCACAATTCTACTCCCCCACTCATACCTCGCTGCGGTCTTGGCTTCCGAAGAGAAGCACCTCTACTTTCCGCAAACTGAGACTGCCCACTGTACTCTAGGACCTACGTCCAACATTTCAACTCTCCTAGCCCACCCAATGGTCAAACTTACTCAATACAATTTACTCCACTCACTTAATCGATCTCCCATCGCCTCTCCGTACAGGCCATAGTAGACCTGAGTGGCTAAGGGGCGAGCCCTACTATGTGTAAGTGATTACTTGTAAATGTATGGAAGGCGAAAGAAAAGGACCCCTGTTGATCATATAGTCGCCAAAGGTCCCGGAGTGAGCCAGTCCGACTCTCACACGTCCTGATATCATGTACTCAACCCTCTTGGACACTTGGTCTTCTGCTTTTTACTAGCTGCGTATTTTAGGTTTGAAAAATGATACTTTGAATTGGGCAACCCTAAAAAATAAATCAAAATTTGCCCCACGGTACGTGGACCACTATTTCTGTTCCTCAATAGACATTACTATTTAACTGGAAAATTGCCTCAAAATGGAATTTGGGCTCTCGCATTTACCAGGAGGTCGAGATTCCTCCCTGACATAGTAACACACTCTGCTCACAAATTCGGTGCCATTATGAGCGATCGGTTTTATGCGGGACCCCGAATAATTCACACGATTGGAATAAAATGGAGGAGTCACTCGAAGTAGTTATTTACCTTTCAAAGCGCGAACGTACGATTGCCAGAATTTGGCTTTCCTCTGCACCGGTTCATTTCTACCGATCATGTCTAAGTGTTGTCTCAACATCTTAGCAGCTCGTATTAATTACCTGAAAACACATTCAACACAAAAAAGACGACGATATAATCCAGGACGTTCAGTTAAAAATTTCAAATATCGTACGTAACACATTTTGGTGGCTCGAAATAGTATTTTTTTTTTATAATTTGTCTACAAGCATACATTATAAATACGCAAATTATCACATTTACCTGCTAATTTTTAGGACTGTTATCCAAATTATATAAACTTAAAAATTCTAAACACTGGTGCGCCGAAGTCCAACCTTTGATTACACATTTTCTCATAATTCGGTAGATATGGGTACTCCGTATACCGCGTACGAGGAAATCATTCCGATTGCCTCGCTAAAGATTATAAGGAAGGGGAAAGTGAGCCTAGATTTCGTCTTTTTACAAAATATACCCTATAATGCTCGTCTATATTTACGATAATGATCGAGAACATTCTTCCTAAAGCGATAGTTCATTAATTTTATAGAAATACATTCGGTATAGCGGTACATAAGTTAGATTGTTAACATCATTCAATTATAGGATCATCGAACACAGCTTTTTCGCCGCGAAGTCGAACGTTAGTATGCCAAACGAAAAGTAATGACAACAAGAAGTGGCGTGCGGAAAAAGCAAATTCTTGGCATAAGTTGAGGCGCAAACACGCGTTTGAAATTTCCGAAGAACCTGCGCTGGCGTGTTTTTGTGTTAATTGAAAAGCTCGCTGTACGCTCGGTAACACACATTGTCCTAGCGTCTTAAGATTGAAGTGAGCAAACTACAAAATATTGAGAACAATAGCTCAAAATCAAAAAGTAATAATGGCGCTCCATTTGACCTAATACAGTTCAACGAATCTAATTTCTCGCCAATTTTGGATGAGACGAGTTTATATTTTAGATTGTAACATAGGTAGTTAGGGGAATTCCTCAACACTGAGAGCACATACAGAGTCACTCGAGAGAGAAGGTGAAACTTTTTGGGTGTTGACCACGTGTTTGAGCATGTTTCATACGAAGGCGAAGAACTTTCTCAGGCCAGAAAGTTAGGATGGGAGAAATCAGAATAGTTGATGAAGAACGCAATGTCGAAAGAAGGTGAGATATTTGTGATAAGTGAGCTGGTCTGATGACTAAGGAACAACGAGAGAGAATTTCTACGTGTGCACCACGAACAGGGGTACGCTTCGGGAGGGGGTGGTCAAAAGTCATGACATGAGCTTTCTTCAGAGCCCTCGGTAGATCCACTTCTGAGGAAACACATAAAAGCAAGTGCTCGCGACTACGTCCTGCCTTACGTTGTCTGCTGGTCATCACTCCAGCATACCTATAGTGTCTTAGTGGGAATCATTGGGAGACATTCGTCGATTTCCATTCGCGAAAAAGTGTCATTTCTACCAAGATTCTTATATATGACCTTGTTTTACGTAATAGCAGTAAGCGTCCAGATATGAATCTGGAGATACGAGTCTTCCTGCGTCTCGGTTAAGCCCCGTATTTGCAGATTGATATTCAGAATGATTACTGATTTTTCTTGGAACCAGGTCGCAACTACGAAGGGTACAGGGGAAGAAGGAGAAATGTCCAAAACAAACAATAAAAACAATAGGATCCTCTATAGCCCTTAGGAGAAACCGTCTCTCCAGCTTGTTTCTTCTCAACATTTCCTCTTTTTTCCCTGCACCCTTCACTTATGTTATATTGTGGCTTCATCATTGTAATATTCCTCCAGGTTGCACGAAGAAGCAAATAAAATAATATTCAGGAGGGGGCTAGCACGAAAAAATCTTTGTCTTTTGTTTTAGAATAATATTTTCAGAAAATGAAGAGAAGAGACAGCATAGAACCACACTACACAAGTATCCCAATTCTCTATCCAAGAGAAAAGTCACTGAATTATAAAGAATGAGGTAAATTCAGTTGAATGATACATTGCACGATTCAGGAATAGAAGAAAAAATGAACCCTATACAAATGATTCAGTTTAAATTAGGTCTATGTCTACAACTTCTGGTTTTACAATGATTGACCATCAGAGTTTCAATGATTCCATCAAGTCTAGAACTAGGTGAATGTAACCCAGCTCACAGAACACTGAATGTGCTTTGGCACCCGGAAAAGGATTTAAAAACGTGAACGGATGCTGAATGACAATGGATCTCTTGAAAGTGCCCTCCTCCCCCTCTCATCAGCCTTGCTGTAAATGATCCGATTTCTGCCGATTTTGAGGTCGAATTTTCATGACCATAGTTTACTGGAGGATTGTCGATATGTGCGTGTAGTAGTGAGGGGTTGAGGTATGAAGGCAGTTTCCCGTTTTTTTTTTTTTTTTCGTTACCAGATCCTTCACGACTGTCAAAGTAGAGGAAAGTCCAAGTTCTAAAGCCTCCGGAGAATGGCCTAGATTTTGAAAAGTAGAGTGAAAGAGGATATTGCGAGGAACCTTTGGTAAATGTAAAAATATAATATTTGGCTTTCATTCCACAAGATACTCGTAGGTACGTAGTAAAGGCTAAAGTTTGAAGATGACTAAATATCGAGTATAAAAATTATAAGGGAGTGCACAACTTATCTTAATTCTAGTGATAAAAAAGCTCGAAATTGTTAATGGATATGGAAGATAGATAAGAATTGATGGAAGGTGACAAATGATATGAATGGGACCAGTAAATAATACTTTTGTTTCACATTGCTCTTCTGACTCACCCTCACATTTTCTCCCGCAGGGTACCGGTAACAAAAATTTTCGAGATTGTTATAAAAATACACGACCACTATTTTTTTTCTTGTTTGTGAATACGTGGATCAAAAATTGTTTCAACAATGACCCAGAAAAGAAAGAGAAATAAATCCCAAAAAATTGTAATAAACCAAAAAAAAAAATGGACCAATCATTCAGGTCAAATAGGAATTATCAGCATTTATAGTTGATTTAAGCTCTTTCTTAATATCAAGACGTGATTTGAATTATGAAAGTTTCGCTCCTCCATTTATTGTTCGTGATTTTTCATATTCCAATTTTTCAAATAATTTCTTCCTTCAATATACAGCATCTACAGCTCTAAAAACCTCTATCAGTTGCGTATTTAAAAATTTTAAATATCCCAAACTTTTCTTCGAGTGACTTGAAAATAAGTACAAATGGATTCAGACGCATACAAAGTAGGTAACTAATAGTTGTATTCTTCAAGTATCGGAGATAGACGAGTGTTCATCAAATAGCGGCGTGACTGAAACGATCTACCAAAAATGCCAGTACAAAAGTTTAATTTTAGAATACGCCCAGTAAATTGTGTCGCTGTGCCAATTTGTTATACGAAATAGTTTTCTTTCTCCTACACTTGAAATGTTTCCATTCTCTTTCACAAATCTATTTCAAACTATTTTCTCACTGCTATATCGTTTATCATCTGCTCGCTTTATATGATTCGATATCAGAATTTCACGTTGCTAGTGGATTTTGAGGAGTTCTCCGAGTTTCTTCCCTCCCAAATGGTGGCGTTAAAATCTTGTGAATGTGTTCACGAGTGTGAAAGAAATTATAATATTTCAAAAAAATTAAATTTATAAACCTATTTCTTGTTGAATGATAAGAGCTTCTGGGTAAATTTAACTTTTGAATGAGTGTGGTGACCTGCCAATTTTTTCGATCTACCTTGAATGACAAGGCTGTCGAGTAATTTCCCAAAGATATCCTTCGGATTTTAATAACAAAAATTTCCAGGTGCGGCGCTGTGGGAGGGTGAGGTGGGGCAGAAGCCTCACTAAAATTTCTATTCGCCCTTGTGCCCGCCCACAAAAAATTTCAATCTAAATCCCGAGTATCCAGATTTAATTTTTGAATTTTGCAGGAAATCAGCTTTGTGCTCTGTTTCTTCGCCCCAATCTCGAATAGTTGCCCCACAATAAAATTCACTCTAGCGTCGTGCCTGAAAATTTCGTACACATTTTCAATTTTTCCCTACGCTGTCTTCGATGAGGAGTCTCTTTGTTTTTCCCGAGTAGAGAATAAAAATTTCTTTGCATTACTTCTCATCTATATCGAACTGAATCTACCTTACTGTTGACATCCTAGGCTAGGAACTTGAATGAAATGGAGGAAAGTATCGGAAAAACATGAGAAAACGCGCAAATTTCTGTTTCTCTCCATACGACTTCTCGCAAAACCATCTCGTATTCGCAACTTTCAGATATTTATCATCCAAATACAATAAATTTTTCACAATACACACCCCACTGCCGAAAAGTTGGAAAAATTCGCCTCCCTCGACTTCGAAACCCGTATCCGAGCGCACCAAAAGCGAAACGCAAATAAAAAAATTGGTTTAAATTGTCATAAACTTACTGTGTATCAGCAGCAGTGCAGATTAAAAAAAAAACAACAATAAACGCGCGAATATTAAAAATAATCAAGCGGCAGTATTGAAAAACCAATTCACTTTAATAGAGAAGAATGAAATAAAAGTAAAAAAAATTGAAAATCAGTATTTAATTATGAATAGAAAACGGATTGTACTTCACCTGTTAGTTCGTAAAATTCGTTGTTCGTTCTTTTCGCAGCTAACGACTAAGATCTGAAGAGAGACTGAAAATAGTTGACGGACGCTCCCGAGTAAGTTTTGAAATAGACGATTTAAAATTACGTCATTCACCGCTTTCGAACGGTTTTACGCGCGTAAAAAGGATCACTAATCGTCATAAATTGAAAGGGTGGGGAGAATTTGGTGATAATATTTTGCAGATTCACTATTTTACGAATATTCTATAAACAGAAGAGTGAGTACACCCAAGGAGGGGTAGGGTAGAAGAGGAAAAAAGAAAATAAGAAATATGGTTTATGGCGTCAGAAGATACGATACAGTTGTCAAACTCGTGTCATCGTACAAGAAAACACCTTTCCGTTTGAACGGAATCATAACATCACAAATAAAGACTCGTGTCGTGGTTGGTAATTTCACTGCGTAGGGGGCGAATACGTAAACAAATTTCCGGTACTTTGAGGGTTATTACTGTAGAGCGAATGTAAAATTTTCCAGTACTAATTAAGGACGATGAATATAATTGAACTTCGGAATTCGTGTTCAACGGTCATGAGGCTACTACGACCTTCCCTTGTAATAAAGCTGACCCAAGAGAAATTGCGTTGAATTCAATTCGCATACGTATAGCCTACCTACGACTTCAATGAGTATATCGTAATTTTTTGGCATGTTTGTCTCGTTGAATAACCGTGAAATCGAGAGTTCGAAAATACTTGCACGACGCTAATGATGGGTCTATGTTTGTCTTCTTGTGATACGCTAGTTCTACGTTGACTGAAAACGCCCAATTTTTGATCATCGTAATTCGAACTCAAAACCTCTATCAGTTTTTGTTCATTTGGGACTTATCTAGCATTTTGACGCAGGAGGTCAATCGGAGTCCCTCCAAAATTTCGAGTCTGAAAAAAGGAGAGATCAGATGTATAGCCTGCTCAACGGAAGTTCTGTACCATTTGAGCTTCATAGAGCAAATTAATTGTAAAACTAGCTCAGGGGTATGATCAAGACCAAAAAAAAAATTAAATGCCATTGCAGGACTGCAAGGGCAACGGAGAACCCGCTGTCTCAAAAATTTTTCCAAGTCCCCCTTGTATCATATGTAGCTCGAGAGTCAAAATTTTTCGAAGTCCCCCTTCTATCATATATAGAGATCGAGAGTCGAAATGTTAACAGGGAACCTGTTCTGTGGGAGCTTTTGAGAAATTTGCCGTGCGCCGTACGCCGTCCGGCGAAAAACTTGGAAAAATATCGACTCTCGAGCTATGTGTATAGCTTGGAGAGAGAAATTCTTTCAAGTCCCCCTCATATAATATAGCTCGAGAATCAAAATTTTTCGAAGTTCCTTTCCTATCATATATAGCTCGAGCGTCAAAAAAAATTTAGACTCTCGAACTATATTACACTATAGCTTATAGTAGGTGTAGGATTCCTTGAATTCTGAATACCAAATCCAATTTGACTCATAAAGCAGATTCCCTGCGTTCACGTTCCTCGTTTAACTTCGTCATTTCCAAGTCCCCCTCCTATCATCTATTGCTCAAGAGTCAAATTTACGCCGTACGCCGTCCGGCGAAAAACTTGGAAAAAAACTCCTATCATATACAGCTCGAGAGTCAAAACTTTTCCAAGTCCTCCTCCCCTCTCCGTGACGTCATCAACCTCATGGCGCTCGCGCCCGCCCTTGCGGACGAAAATTTCCTGAAAGTATTCCCAAGAAAAAAGATAGCGGGTTCCTTGCTAAAATTATCATTTTTGGATCACAACTAGATAACTTATTTTGGACAATAATTGGTTAGAAAGACAAGAGTCAAACTGTATGGCTTGCGGTCGTTTCTTCATCTCTTTCCTCACATATGTAAAATGATCAACGATTTTCAACAGGGAACCTGTTTTATGGGGGGCTTTTTGAGAAATTTGCCGTGAGCCGTGCGCCGTGCGCCGTCTGCCGTCCAGCAAAACACTTGGAAAAATTTCTACTCTCGAGCCATATATGACAGGAGGGGGACTTGAAAAAATTTCGACTATCGAGACATATATGATAGAGACTTAGAAAAATTTAGATTCGAGCTATATATGATAGCAGGGACTTGGAAAAATTTCAACTCTTCTAGCTATATAAGATAAAAGGAGGAATTGACACGGTCCGAAACGTTACGGCTCGACATAATGACAGGTCAGGCACCAGGGGTTAATCCTTACTAAAGCCGACAAGCGTAACGCGATCGTAGTCCTGGAGAAATCCTCCTACGTTACCAAGGTTCAAGAAGTTCTCACTCAATGTGGAGCTATTGAAAATAGCTCTTTTAACTTTCCTAACTACGTCAAAGAGGTTAGGAAAGTTGTGAACGGGAGTGAGTTTATCATAAAAAGTTCTTCGCTCAAAAAAGCCCTGCTCGTACCTAACCCTGTCCCCCCCCTCCTCTATGGGTTGCCAAAAGTTCACAAGATGAATACTCCTATGCGGCCTGTCGTGTCCTACGTCTCCTCCCCTGCCTATTTTCTGGCCAAGTTCTTGGATCGTTGGTTCAAGTCTCGAATCGAGTACGAGTCCCCCTACTCCGTTAAAAATTCGGTTTCTCTGACCGAGAGGCTCAAAAATGTTACCTTGCCTCCGGGTACTAGCCTCTGCTCATTTGATGTAGCCGGCCTCTTTCCCAACATACCAAAGGCCCATACTATGCAGTATATGGGTGACCTACTTGCAAAGTTCAACATTCCTCATAACGAGATACAGGAATTTTTTGGCCTCCTTAATGCGTGCTGGTCCCCTAACTTCTGTAAGTTCAATGGGAAATTTTACGAGTTTCCTGAGGAGGTAGGAATCCCCATCGGCTCTCCTTTGGGCTCTCTCGTTTCGGAGATATTTATGTCCAGATTTGAGGTTGATTTGTTTTCCTCTGGCCAAGTGCTACTGAGTCACATCCATTACTGGCACCGATATATGGACGATATATTATGTGCGTGGACCGGTTGTCCTCAAGAGCTCCTTGGTGAGTTTCTTCAGTATCTGAATAAAATGTATCCCTCCATGAAATTCACTACAGAAATTGGAGGTTCTTCCATAAACTTTCTGGATCTCACTATCTCTGATAGAGATGGGGACCATGAATTTACGATATTCAGGAAGGATACTTCGACCGATACACTTGTCCACGGATCTTCCTTCTGTCCATTTTCTCATAAGATCGCTGCCTTCAATAGTTATATTCATCGACTGACTAGCATTCCGCTAAGTCAACCAGCTTTCCAAAAGGAGCTGGCGACCATTAAGCACTTGGCCGCTGTGAATGAGGTCAACTTGGACATTGACCGTATGTTCCGTAAAAAACTTACGAGAAAGGACCTTGATTCTACCACTTCCCTCCCCCGCGATCTGAGCGGTAATAATAATATAAGAGATTACGTTGGATCAAGCTCCCGTTTTTGGGTGAGTTTTCATCCAAGCTGACTCGTGTCCTCCGGCCCTTTGGCTTCAGGCCTGCTTTTTATAACCTCACTACTGTGAAGGGTTTGTTCGTTAGGCTAAAAGACCCCATCCCGCGGGGGAGAGGAAAGGGGTGTACAAATTGGAGTGCAAGGATTATAACGGCGTATACATAGGCGAGACGGGTCGCCAGCTTGGAATTCGAGTAGAGGAGCACCTTAAGGCCTGGAAGGAAGGTAATTTGGGTGATTCGGCCTTTGCGGACCACCTTGTCTCCAGGGTCATAGTTTCAAGGAAGGTTCGGCTACCCTTCTCCACAAGGAGAATTCTTACTTCAAGCGCGTTGCGTTGGAAAATATCGAAATAGTGCGTCATCTGAACAGTGACGATGTTACCGTACTCAACAGGTATTTTCCCGACGAAGGTTTAGTTGAATTGGTCTACGAGTTTGAGTCACCTCGCGAGGGCTCGCTCGTTCAATCCTGATCTCGTTGGTATTCTGTTTTATGAGTCGTATCTGGGTCAGTGGCGTTCTAACTTTGCCCGATGATGGTTTGTTAACCGAAAGATCTCGCATCTTCTCCTTTATATCTGCGGTCTTTGTAATTAGTAATTATCGTTTACTCTACTCTTTGAGTATTCTGTCATAGGAAGAGGACTTGGAAAAATTTAGACTCTCGAGCTATATGTATATGATAGGAAGGAGACTTGGAAAAATTTCAACTTTCGAACCATATTTAATATGAATTTTTCAAGTCCCCTTCTATCATATATAGCTCGAAGTTCGAGAAAAATCTAGACTTTCAAACTATATTATACTAGGCTTATAGTAGGTCTAGGCCCTCTTTATACTAGCTTTATCTAGGTCTAGGCTTCAATACCAAATTCCATAAGACTCATAAAACAGGTTCCCTGCGTTCCTCGTTCAACTCCGTTAAGGAAGCCGTCGTTTTTACCAATTTTTCTCCACATATATGCCTATATAAAAATAGCGCATCACGGGATGATGACATAGTAAACGTATATCTTATGTCTTAACCTCAGGAATGATGATGTTACAGGTTGAAGGATGGGCGAGGGTCTCAATCTTCTCATTTTATGGCTCGAGGATCAAAATTTTTCTAAATCTTTCTCAAATAAATCTAATTTTCTGTACAAAACTCAGAAGTTGAACTTTTCTCAAGTTTCCTTTCTTATTTATGCAGCTGGACACTTAAAATGTTCTCAAATCCTTTCTCCTCTCGAAGCTTCTCCTCCCCATATGTGTAGCCCACTCTCGATGAAGATACATTTTAAAATAAAATTTTTTCAAAGTCACAAAATTAAGTCAGATCCTTTATTCCCTTTTGAAACCACAATTTTTTGGAAAAATAATAAACTTCTTCAAATCATCTTCCATAAAAAATTGTCTGTTAAAATAACAATACATAAGACAAAAATAAACGTTTTTGAATGAAGCTTGTTGTGAATTTTTTGCTTTGGGGAAAACATAAGATCATTGGATCATAGGTATGTGCGGTTTCACTATCCACCATTTCATGTTCATATTGTCACGTATCTTTCAATTTCTTTTATCTGATCATATTATCTTAATTACGTGTAATATTCATAATAATTTAAAAATTCAAGACATAGGCCTTTTCATGACGTCATCGACCGGCGATGTCCTCAACCACAACCTCAATGACGTCATCAACCCGTAACATCATCCACCCAACCTTGGTGACATGATCAGCCCTAATAGTGTAATGTATAAACTTTTTTTGACCGCATCACCCCGTGACGTCATCACTCCTGACCATAATACCTTCAACTATTTAATATGTGGACTGACTAGAAATTAATTCGGTTCTCCAAATTATGACCAAAGACATCAAACGACGACATACTCAAAGAAGTAAAACAGACGGAGTAATTTAATTAAAACCACAGAAATACAAAATACACCGGAGCGCTTTCGATTAAAGAACCATTGTCAACGGGTGATATGAAAGCAACTGAACCAACACCGGCCGGCAACAAACACTGCCGAGGAAATCATGACTGAACTAGCGAGTCATCACAATGTGAATCATACTCATAAACTAGTTCAATCAACCCCTCATCAGGTATGTACCTGTTGAGCACATTTAGGTTGTCGTTATTCAGATGGCGAATAATTTCAATATGTTCTAACGCGGTACGCTTGAAAACCGAGGACTCTCTATGGAGGAGGAACTCGGATCCTTCTTTGAAACTATGGCCAGTGGTGATAAGATGGTCCGCAAATGCCGAATCACCCAATTCCTTCTTTTCCCACACCTTCCTATGCTCATCTATTCTAATTTTGAGCTGACGTCCAGTCTCACCTATGTAGATTCCATTACAGTCATTACACTCCATTTTGTGAACCCCACTTCTTTCGACCAGTGGGATGGGGTCCTTCAGCTTAAGGAACAGACTTTTTACAGTGTTGAGATTGTAATACACTGGGCGAAACCCAAATGGGCGGAGGACACGACCTAATTGGGAAGAGAATTTTCCTAAAAAGGGGAGCCTGATCCAACGTTTTCTACTGTCAGATGCCGGATTTCGGGGGAGGGAGGTAGTGAAATCGAGGCTTTTCCGTGGCAATTTTCTATGGACCATCAAGTCAATATCTAAGCTGACCTCATTCACTCTGGTCAAGTGCTTTATAGTCAAAAGCTCCTGTTGAAAAGCGAGGTGATCCAATGGAATACTAGTCAACCGGTGGATATAACTATTAAAACCGGCAAATTTGTGGGCAACAGGGCAGAAAGGTCTACCGTGAACAGTAATATCGGTCGAGGTATCTTTTCTATATATGGCGAATTCATGGGCACCTTCTCTATTAGAGATAGTAAAGTCCAAAAAATTTATAGATGAACCGCCTACTTCCAACGTGAATTTGATGGAAGGATACAAACTGTTGAGATACCTAAGAACCTCCAAAAGGAGATCTCTGTGACCGGTCCACATGCACAACACATCATCAACATACCTGTGCCAATAATGTATACGACTCAAAAGCCCCTGGCCAGAGAAAAAAAGATCGAGCTCAAATTTAGACATGAAAACCTCCGAAATGAGGGAACCCAGAGGAGAGCCAATGGGGATACCTACCTCCTCTCGAAATTCGAAAAATTTCCCTTCAAATTTGCAAAAATTGGGAGATCAACAAATATTGAGTGAATTGAAAAATTCTGCAAGTTCTTCGTGACAGATATTAGATTGGACCAAGAGGTCTCCCATATGCTGCATGGCAGTAGCCCTGGGGATACTCGGAAATAAGCCGACCACGTCAAAAGAGCATAGGGTAGAATCAGGCGGAAGAATGTCATCTTTAAGCTTATCAGCCAGAGAGACCGAATTCTTCACAGAGTAGGATGACTCAAAATCTACTCTAGATTTAAACCAACGGTCCAAAAATTTTGCCAAGAAGTATGTGGGGGAAGACACAAAGGAAACGACCGGCCGCATCGGAGTGTCCTTCTTATGAACCTTAGGCAGCCCGTACAATAAGGGCGGCACAGGGTTGGGCTCAAGGAGAAATCTTTTAAGCGAAGGGGTTTTGATAATAAATTCGCTGTTGTTTATAACACGTCTAACTTCTTTAACGTGATTTGGAAAGTTAAAATCCGCATTTACCCTGGCACCACACTGGTTGAGAACGTCATAGACCTTGGAGACATAGGAGGACTTCTCCATAACTACAATGGCATTCCCTTTATCAGCCTTAGTAATGGTTAAGCCCTCCTCCCTGACCTTCCTCTTAATCACGAACGAGGGCAGCACAAGCTTTCTGAGTATTGACTCCAGGCCCAATTTTTATTTCGAGGTCCGCAACGACATTCGCCAAAGTGTCAGCATTATTAAGAGGGTCCGTCTGTTTTACTCCTTTGAGTATGTCATTCTTTGATGTGGACTGAGATTCGCCCACATACCGCAATGTTAGCCACACGTGAAACAATATGATAAGAAATACCATGCCGGTGCCTACAATATAGGTAGTGCGGATGAGCGTGCGGAGGAGTAAAAGTAATTTCTACTTCCAAAATCAACCGCGTGGTCTTTATTTGAGGAAGGGCGTGGTATTTTTTATCATATCTTCCGACTAGTTCAACAGCTCAATCCATATATGCGAGTGGGTAACAGTCAAAGATCAAGAAATAAGATAGACATTTGTGACGTCATCAACCCGTACCGCTCTCAAACCCAACATTGATGACATCATCAACTCATGACATCATCCCTTCCAACCATAGTGACGTCCTCATCCTTGAATATCCTCATCAACCCGTGGTGTCATCACTCATAATCTTAAGATATACACACTTTTGTGATGTTATTGAGCCTGAATGCTTCCTACCCCATCCTCACTGACGACATCAATTCGTAACATCATTTCTTCCAACTTAAGTGATGTCACTACCCCTGACCTTTAGACACCTACACTTTTGTAATATCATCAACTCATGACGTCATCTCTCTCAATTTCAATGCCGTCATGCACCCTTGACATCATTTTTCTGACTATGGTGACGCCACTACTTCTATCCTTAGGACTTATACACTTCTGTGACGTCATTGACCTTTGACACTCTCAACTCCAACCTCGATGACGACACCAATCCTGGACATTATCCCTTCCAGCCTTAGTGACGTCCTCACACCTGACTATCCTCATCAACCCGTGATGTCATCACTCCTAAGTCCTAATCTTAAGATATTCACACACTTCTGTGATGTTAAACTCATGACGTCATCTCTCTCAACTTTAATGACGTCATCCGTCCTTGACATCATCTCTCTCCGTTATAGTGACGTCATACTTCTACCCTTAAGACTTACACACTTCTGTGACGTCATTGTCCTTGGACAGGCTCACCTTCCAACCTTAGTGTTAGTGACGTCATCACTTCTAACCTTGGTTCGTACTTTTCTGATGTCATCAATCCGTGACGTCATCACTCCTACCTAAAGACATGTACACTTTTGTGATGTCATTGACCCGAGACGCCCTCCACCACAACCTCAATAATGACATCAACCCTCGACATCATCCCTTCTAATCCGAGTGACGTCATCAACCCTGACTTCAAGACATATACATTTTTGTGATATTATCAACCCGTGACCTCATCACCATTAAGTTAATGACGTCATTAACCCACGGCATCATCTACTCGACCTTAGTGACATCATCATTTTTGGCCGTAAGACATACACTTTTGTGGTGTCGTCGACCCCTTGACGTTCTAAACTCCAACCTCGATGACATCAATCGGGATATTTACACTTTTGTCTCATCATCAACCCGTGACATCATCATCATCGACCTAAAACGTATCTCTACATCAGAATGGACGTGCATTTCTAAAGTAAATTAGTTACCAGATACACCTCCAATAGGAATCACATGACTTGTCTGGTTTAACGCTCTTCAAACAGTGTAGTGACCAAGGATAAGATAAGCGACCTTAATGGTCACGAATGAACCAAGGGAACGATATCTTTGTAAGGGGGGAAAGATGCGCGCCAAGACATCGTTCTCCTGATTCATTTGTGCCCACTAAGGTTTCTTATCTCATCCTCGGTAAATAATCTAATTAGGCTGCGTTTTTAGCCTAGTTCAGCCTATTCAACGTAAACCGGCCTAGTTTAACCTCTCCTCCAACAGTATCTCGTATAATGTAGATTAGGCTAAGCGCTACATTTTTCGTTAAAAAAACTCGGTGACGTCCTCGCCCTCAACATCATCACCCCTATACCTCCCCTGATTAGTTTGTATGTATTTCAAGATACGTTTCTCTTTTCTTCTCTCTCTCTCTTTTTGCTTACGTCTTATTCTTTCCAAGTCTACGACAGACAGTTTACCGACCCGTCAGATCATTCAACCGCCATCGCATTATGTGAAGTCTCATCACGTGTGACAACCATTTGTTCAAGAACAAATTCGTAGAACAAATTTTAAAAATAGTTTTCAATTTCCAATCTCAAATTGTCAACTTGTAAGATATTTTTCCTCGAGACAACTCATGACGTCTTTACGGATAGAAGCAATATCGTCGCATTTGTAGATACATTCTTCAAGAATTGACATCTGACAAGAGAATCGAAGGTCATTGCCATGTTCGTTGATGCCGATTTTATTTATTTAACTTGACCTCGGGCAAATTAAACGAGTGCAAAAATAATTTGGATAAAGAATATTTATAATCAATCGCGAAATGTACAACTTCATTTCAACAGTAATTTTGCTTATGACAGATAAATGATGTATTTTGCTAAATAAAAATGAATCTTAGTAAATACGTAGACGACCCTTCGTAAAATCAGGTCGTTATAATTTGGCGACTTTAATATTTAGGACGCCGTTACGAATAGTTTGCGCAGTTCAGGGTTAATCTTTTAATATTATACTGCTATACTACACCGCATATCAGGATCGACTACAGCTGGTCGAAAAAAGAGGTTTTTGAATTCAGACGGATAGTCGAGGTTAGTTTTATACATGTACAAGAATGTACGTACAATAAAATCATGTTCAATTCTAGACAGTTACAGTGTATGAATCATACTCCAATTGAGAATGAAAAATTTCAATACGCATCCGATTATAAAAATAGAAACCATTGCCGTCGTATTGCAGAATGAATTCGTCAATTTTAAAAATTAATGAATACCCTTCGCCGTTTTTTCGCTACGAAACAAAATTAAAACGGAGGAATTTTGACGCCTTTGAAATTCAAAATATTTGTCGATACTCTTATTTCTCGATTTCCGAAGTTTATACTTTCAAGGGCAGACTATCTTTTTGTGTGATATTAATAACTGTTTGAATGAGTCTAAAAATAGTTTAGTTTGTATGTGCGGGGGTACAGTCTGGGATGAAGGTAGGAGGACACAAGAACTGATGCAATTGGACAAACTTGATAGGTAGGGCCTACTCAAGAATCTCATCGATGAATCAGTTTGGTTTAATTCGATGAAATTCAGTAATTCGGGAGCCCTCAGTATCCTTTCGATCGATTCAATTATCTTCACGCGTCTCCGAGTGTAAACAACACCACAATTTACGCGATTTATATGATAAATATTGATGGTGATTGTTTACACCGAGTTTCTTTTTTTCTCTCTTTTTTCCTTCATTCTGTACACATGCCAGAAAGTAGAAACTAAAAGATATACAAGAAAAACAAATTTCGACGACCTATCCTCACGCACCTACGACATCACGGTACGACGAATTGTTCAGAATTTGATTTACGCGATCTTATAATCATGAACGAACTACATCCAGAAAGCTAAATTAATCTCAAAATAGGTTACAAACTTTCATTTTTTTTTTTTTTTTTTCGGTGTAAAATCGTCAAGTTTAGTGATAAGTATAGAGCGCAGGTGCAGATTCGAGGGGGCGGAGGGGCGCTCAAATTATGCACTTTGACACTTATTTTACGAGAGAAGCAAGGAACTCCTCAATTCGCGCCTGGAATGACGACTAACAAAAAAAAACAACGAAAAGTTTTAAGGAGAAATTAAAAATCCCCTATGAAACAGATTCTCTGCTAGGAGATGCCCACCGACGGCCTTTTCTATTACATAGCTCGCAAATCTCTTAAAGTCCTTCAATCAGGCTAGCCAACTCTTTCCTATATTCTTGCTGAGTCAAAATTTCTCCAACCGCTCCTCACTTATTATGAAACTCGCGATTCAAATTTCTTCAACATTCGTCAAATAGGTCAGCCGGTTCCTCCCTCTACTTCAAAGTGAAAATTCATCATAGTCCTTATCTTCTGAATAGCAGGCATCTTCCCCTCTGTTCTCAAGTCGAGATTTCTGAAGTCTTCTTCCGGTACGTAGGAAGCTCGGTACTCGAAATTCCTAGCTGAGAAGTTAGGCCACGACGACGTCACGATCTGAGTTTTTAATTTTTTTGACAGGGGTTCAACTGAATAATGCTTCCACGTCGTTTAATCTCGTCATTATTTTCCTATTACAAAATTATAGGGATATTTCAGAAAAGTCCTTTCAGAAAATTGTGGTTCTGAAAAGAGCGAAGATACTTACTAGAAAAAAATTCCAACTATCGAATTTTCCGTATCAGGAAATGCACTTGGAAAATTTCGACAGTCGAATAATATGTAAGAGGGGGGGGGGGAATTAAAAGATTCCAATAATCGATAACTTTATAAATGACATAAACGTGTATTAATATTAAGAGGCAACTTCGGAAAATTTTGACTTCAGAACTATTAATTTTTGGGCTATTTATATGGGGGGAGGAAGCAGATTTGGAAAAATTTTAACCACTGAGTTGTTTACGATGATGGAAGGGAGGGAGAAGAAAAATCTAGGCCGTTGAGTCAAGTATATAGAGGGAGAGTGGATTCGGAAATATTCTGATCTTTCAGCTTCAAGGGAAAGGGGGTATCAAAAATTTTCATCTTTTAGTTGCATACACGAAAAGTGAACTTCCAAAAATTCCGATAATCGATCTTTGTATATGAGAAGAAATACTTGGATAAATTTTGCCTAAATAAACCATCGTAATTAATTATGAAATACAAAATTTGATATTTTTAGAAAATCTTAATAAAATTTCGGCACTGCCCGCAGAAAAAAAAAAAAAAAAAAAAACTATATTCCTTGCACGGAAAAACAAAACTCTCCCCATTGTTATTTGATATTTTAGGTTACCCGGAGATAGGGGGTGCCTTCAACTCATCACATTTTTATCGTAGTATCAAAGGAATCAACTATGGCCTCTGAAATGTTTCCCTCTTTTTTCTCAAATAGGCCTTCACTTTTATTTCGCACCAGAAATTTTGAGTGTCGACTATAGAAGAATTTGACTGTCTACCCTACTCAAGCGTAACAAACGAAAAATATCTAGAAATAAAATGAGTATTTTATAAATGAGTTCAAAGTGGTAATAGGTAAATGTACCCATACAGTACCGGTAATCGAGCGATTAATGTCGAGTGCGATGTGTTTGAAGAATTTTGCATCTCACAAGCTCTAATGAAAAGTGTTCATTCCTCGTTTGATGTGGAAGTAGGTACTATTATTTTTTAATGTGCAAGCTTAAGTGGTTAAACAATATTAATAATTAATTTATTAATAAAATGAAATTATATTTTGATTTTATTATTTGAGATGCAAATTTTCTAATAAATCACCTACTCCTATATAAATAAAATGTAAAGTAATGGATTAGATGAGTACCTCTGTATATCATTAAAAATTTATTGTATTCAAAATTGAAAAAATTAATTAGTTTGATGATATAATGAGTGTAAACGTTCGTACTCAACTACAGCAGTAGTGATATTTCGCTGAACTTCAGATCAAGTGATAGATACTTACCGTACATTGTTTTTCGCGTAATGAATCTTTTTTTTCCCCCTTGGTCGTTTCTACAATCATTTTTCGATACATATAGGCTCTCCTTTTCAATCAGGTCAATTCTCTTCTAGACCTATATTCATTAGTACCTACACCATTTTCACGAAATAAACACTACGAAGGATATTATTGTTGAAATAACATATTTTCTGAAGACGCCTACAACCAATTAATTAGTTAACTAACTTCACTCGCAAATTACCGCATAAAACTTTTATGAGTTTTGAAAAAAGGGTCAAAAGTTGTGTCTGAGCCGAACGGTCCGGTTAGGCTAATAATATGTGACGATAATATTCCGCACTAAATTTTATGGAGATGTTTTTTGATCAAACCTTCCAGGCTTAAAAAATTCAAAAATATGGGCTGAAAACTGAAAGGTAGGGGCCTAAATGTGCTACAGAAAATTTTACTCAGTATTTCGGACTGTGCAAGCAACAACAACAACAACAACAAAGATTTTTCAGTTTCGCAAAATTTCCTAAAAATATATTTTCCTGAAAGAGAATTTTATGCTCACGAAACTTTGTTCTTTGCGTTTTTTCTTTAAATTCTGTAATTATTGAGAAATTTAAGAAAAACTGAAAAACTGTATACTCGAATTGTATTATGATCACCCTTTCCTTATCAGTACTTTTTCTAAGGACCTAGTCCTATACTCTGTTCACATTAAGGAAGGATGGAAATATAACCTTGAGAACGGAACGGTAGATTAAAATTACCCGGAGCGTTCCGTTCTCGAGGTCATATTTCTATCCTTCCTTAATGTGAACACAGTATAGAGGTATTCTCGTTTGATGTAAACAAACATGGCGCTGGATGTAGTAATCCGACTTGGTGAAAAATCAAGTTAGTGGTGGTGGCTGTGGAGTTGTTATCAGCACCACCACTTGATTTTTCACCGAGTCGGATTACTACACCCAGCGCCATGTTCGTTTACATCAAACGAGAATACCTCTAGGTCCTTACTTTTTCATAATATAATAATTATAGATATAATTTTACATGGGCGACGCTAGCGCACCTACAATATGCACCATGCACACTCCAAATTAGGTGGAGGATTTTTGGACAATTCGTAACAGGCCACTACTATAGACGCGCTAGTGTCGTGGATGAAAAGGTGATCACATGAAAATGTACATAAGAGCGTATGTTATTTCAACTAGCTGTATCTCTGTTAATACTGAAAAAAAAGTACCCCTTATAATGATCTTTTCTGACATTCTTGACTAGTAGAATAGTATGAAACTCAAAAAAATAAAAATTTCACCAATTATCTGAAACATCACCTTTTTGTCCAGTTTCCACAAATGGCCACTAGAGTAAGTGCAGAGGGCGGCTCTTTTGGGGCCGGACGCGAATAATCCCCAACAAAGTCTCTCTTATTACTTCAAAATATTACCTAGGAGGATCAGTCCTAAATTCTTTGAATTCGGTCTATGGAAAGATGTGAAGGTAGGTGTTATAAAAACGTAGATTAATTCAATCTCAACAGTAGATTTATTATATTCCAACTTTATCAATATAAGATACAAACTGTCATAGTCATATTCTCATAGAAGTTGGGAATACTCATTTACTACTCTTTTGCCTAAGGTGTTGGATCAGGTTTCCTCAAGATTTTTCAGATGCTGAACGTTCTTGTGATGAAGAAGATGAGATTTCTTCTTAAACCTGCTTTCACATTGGTCACAAGTGTGGCACTTCTGATTTACGTGTGTTACCAGAATATGCTGTTCAAGAGAAAATTTAGAAGAAAACCGTCTTCCACAGTCGTCGCAACTGAATGGTTTTTTCAGCAATGGATCAGTTTCATGGGTTCTGAAATGAGCAGTCAAATGTGATTTATAGTGAAAACCTTTTTTGCATGTTTCACACATGAAAGGGTGGCTATATTCAGAGTTCTTCGGGTGAAATATTTTCAGGTGCCGGGTAAGACTATTTTTGTATCCAAATTTCATATTGCATTGGTTACAAATATGTTGCCTTTGAGTCTCAACATGTGTTACCACAATGTGTGTTCTTAGAGATGATTTATGCGAGAACTGTCTCCTACAGTCATTGCACGTAAATGGTTTCCTGAACTGAATACAGGTTTCGTGCGAGCGAATATGTTCTGTCAAATAAGACTTCCACAAGAAACCTTTTTGGCAAATGTCACACACAAAACGTTTTATATAATGCGGATTTTTCAAATGCCGAACTTTCTTGTGATGAAGAAGATGAGATTTCTTTGTAAACCCTCTTTGACAAAGATCACAAGTGTGGCACTTCTGATTTAGATGTGTTACCAGAATATGCTGTTCAAGAGAAAATTTAGAAGAAAACCGTCTTCCACAGTCGTCGCAACTGAATGGTTTTTTCAGCAATGGATCAGTTTCATGGGTTCTGAAATGAGCAGTCAAATATGATTTACAATGAAAACCTTTTTTGCATGTTTCACACATGAAAGGGTGGGTATATTCAGAGTTCTTCGGGTGAAATATTTTCAGGTGACGTGCAAGACTATTTTTGTATCCAAATTTCATATTGCATTGGTTACAAATATGTTGCCTTTGAGTCTCAACATGTGTTACCACAATGTGTTGTCTTAGAGATGATTTATGCAAGAACCGTCTTCCACAGTCATTGCACGTAAATGGTTTGCTTAACTGAACACAGGTTTTGTGCGAGCGCATATGTCCAATCAAATGAAACTTCCACATGAAACCTTTTTGGCAAATATCACACACGAAACGTTTCTTATGTGGATTTTTCAAATGCTCAACTTTCTTGTGATAAAGAAGATGACATTTCTTTGTAAACCCTCTTTGACAAAGATCACAAGTGTGGCACTTCTGATTTAGATGTGTTACTAGAATATGCCGTCCAAGAGAAGATTTCCAAGAAAACCGTTTTCCACAGTTGTGGCAACTGAACAGTTTCCTTAACATAGGACAGATTTCGTGTGTGCGAAGATGACTAGGTAAATTAGACTTCGATTGGAAACCTTTCCTGCAAATGTCGCAAACAAATCGTCTTGTATATTCAGGATTCTTCTGATGAACTGCATTCTCGTGATATGTAAGATGCGATTTTGTTGTGAACGTCTTTTCACACTGGCTACACGCGTTACATTTCTGATATGTGTGATTTACCATTATGTGTTCTTTTAGAGATGACTTTTGTGAGAACCTCTTCTCACAATCATGGCAACTGAATGGTTTCCTCAACAAAGGGCACATTTCATGCGTGCGCAGATGTACAATCAAATGTACTTTCTGATGAAAATTTTTTCCACAATCATCACACACAAAACACCTCGTATATTTTCTGTTATTCATGTTGATGGTCTCTCGATGACGTAGATATTCACGCACGTGTAACGTTAGAATCTGTACAAACAAATTTCTCCGTGAACACTTCATGAACGTAACGTTTCTTCTGAAACGTGTTATTTGACAATTTATGAAATATCGACTGAATTTTCCTGCATTAGTCCTATATATAGACCCAAATATATTCCATACACGGCAATCATTAAAAGAAAAATAGACGCTTACCTACGTTTTTTATGGTGAAAATTACTGTCTCACTCTCAAGATCATGATATTAATTGGACCTCCTCCAATATTTCTGAAATAGAAAAAAAAAAAAAAGTTCTTATATACTTACTAGATATGCATTTTTGCCACACTAAAAGTCAGTTTGTAACAAAAAAATTTCAGACGACGATAGTGTGATGCTGTCAAATCTGCTGTTTAATTGTTAGTAGGTAGCTATATAGGGTAGCACATTTCTTTGTTTCACCAACAAACCTTCATCTTCAAGTAGGTAGGTACTCTTCATAGACCCACTTATTAGTTATTTAACCTCCGACATCGACATTACTTACTTGTAAAACATATGAGCAAAAGAACCGGTACAAGTTAATTTGGGTAAGTACTAGGTACATTCTTGAAGAAATGCACATGAACACACTTTCAACTTTTCGAATACATATTCGAGTCATAAATCAAAAGCTTGCGCTCACAATTTACAGAAGTTTTCCAGGACTATTGAAAAAATTTTTTACTCATTTTCAATAGAGTCATTCAGGTATTAGAGGGAGTATTATCGCGATAATTATATAGGATCGATAAGAGGCTTCTCAAGTTCTCACCATAAAAATTTATAGGAAAGTGACCTGTCATCGCGAGAAAAAATACTTTGGCGTCAAAGGACTAATCAACGGAATGAGCTTATCCGTACTCCTGCGAGTAGACCTATTCCGCCGATTGGTTCTCTGACGCTTAGGGATTTTTTGGTTGTTATTAAGACGATGACGGGTAATATTTTTTTTGATAAGAATTATATGGGTACTGTTACTCAACATGAATAATTGTGCGACGAACCTCTGAATAATCAACTTCTTGCTTGCATCGATTGAAGTGCATTGCAACCTTAAAAAGTTGAAAATCTAGAGATTGAACATTTAAAGTGGGTCCTTATCATTACATTGTATGAAATTTTGGATTAGGCTTAGGCTATTCATGTAAGACATTTCTTAATCTTGAATCTTCCTCCAGACCGGCCTCTTTTCCTACATGCTAATTTGAAAAGTTTTTTTTCTATTTATTCATTTAACGAGCTTTAAAACTACTAGATCATTAGCTCGACGGTATCAAGTTGCAGTCAGTCCTTTCCCTTCTTTTTGACATTAGATACCTAACTCTTTGATGTACCTATTGACAATGGTCATATTATCGTCTTGTTGCCGTTGAGAATACCTATCATGAAGATTGAGACGATTAATTTTTATAAAAATAAATTGAAAAGTCAAGTACCTACTCATCCTTCATTATACGTAGACTGCGTACTCAATATTATTGAAGGCGAACTAGGTTACATGAGAAAAAGATATATTTATTGAATACTTACCCGTAATTTGTGAGAATAGGTTGCTTAGTTTTCAAAGATACACTCTGAACGTCGGTCTTGAATAAAGAAAACTTGAACTTCTAGCTTTTTGGCCTTCTACACATGCTCATGAAATCAGCCGAGCGCTGTAGTTGAATATTTATTTCGAAGTAAATAATTTCGAGAGCGTTCATATTTTTAGAACCAAATACTTACAGCCGAACTTCATATTCTAGCTAATACTTGGAAAGATGAGATGGGTTTCTTCTTTAGAACCATCAAAAATTAGAGCAAAAATTTCCATAATAAAAGGCATTACTAACTGTGATTATTATAAAGGATGAAGATGATTGATCGATAAAATATTTCCAACTTTCAAAATATTGGAAAACTATTAAAAAATTTATAATGTTCAAAAGATCATTGTGTAGGGAGATAACGTTTGTATGTATTTGTGATAGATTTTACCACATCAAGAAATAAAGAAAAATGAAACTCAAACTGTATTGTACTTTCTATTTCAAATATGACACTGTTCATCGTTTCATTTGTCCAACTCTTCCTGAAATCTCTTATTTTTCTTGTGTCAAACAAAAAAAGTTGCAGCCAATATTACAATAGAATTTGGTCGACACATTTAAAATGAATTTCATGACAATTTTTGTATCTACTCGTATGCTATGACATCAGACTTTCTAATCCTCCAAATAAATAAAATAGAATTAAAGTAAAATTAAAATAATTATTCTCTATTCCATTCTCATTGATCTGTCATTAAATCAAAATGAATCTTAAAATTTTCTCCAGATCAGCTCTAATCTCACATTTCTCCTCTTTTATTTTTTTTTATATTTACAATAAAGACCGTAACGAGGTATTTGACAATTTTTGTTTTTTTTATGTATTTTGGTATTTGTTTTTACAAGTTGTTTGACTGCGCATTGTAATATAATTGCTGTGAAATTTATCTTACAGATGTCCAGTAGAGTTGATGGCACTTTGAAAAGTCGCCTCGCACAGAGATAAAGTAAAAGTGATAACCTCTATGAGTCGTGCAACTGCAGATTATCATTAGGTAGGTATTTATTTATTAGAATCTGCAATCCATTTATAAGTATTTTGTATACTTCACCAAATCTGTCTGGCGTTTGGCTAAAATTATACTTAGGTACCTAACCTAATTAGATGGATTTTTGTCCTACTTAGCTTGCATGTCACACTAATTAAGGAAAAAGATTCGGAATTTGAAATGTCGTACGTCCCAGGCTCTGAGAAAAAATGATCTCGTAACGAGTAAAAATTATTTTTATTCTACATTTCAGACAGTACATGCTCCAAGACCAGTGATTTCTACTCAGACGGATTTTCATTGATCATTAGATCGCGATTGGGGGCCATTTTTGAGGAAAATGAAAGTGTCTGTTAAAAATAGCATTGTTTTGTTCAGCTCTAACAAGTGGTAAAATATTCACAATATTTTACAAATAAAAATTTTATCGTAATAAACGTAGGCTACAATGGGCATGCATAAAAATATTCTATAATTCAACGTGAGGCATATTAGTGGTGCCCGCGCTGACCGGCATCATGTTAGCAGACTTTTGCACATCTTCTTTATTCCTTGGCAGCCTGGCTAAAATTTTCTTCAATTCGTTGCACTGAGCTTCGTCCATGTTTGCTTGCTTACACAAAACGTCAGCTGGAGCCCCCATTTTACAAAAATTAAATAATATAAAAATTCAAATGGATTGAACAGTACTTAGATATTTAATAGGTATTGCGCAGACTCACCATTCGACTGAACTTGTTTCACTTTATCTGCATAATCTTCGTCTGTCATTTCGAGCGAACTACAAAGTAAGAAAAAGCTACTTAATAATACGAACGATATACCGGTAATTGATTTCATCTTGTTCGCTGTTCTCGATTAAACTCAGGCTTTAAAACTAAACGGAACACCTGTCTTACAGAAGTTACGCACTGATACTCTGTACGAATACGACGATGGGTTAGCAATAACTTATTAGATTTGGACACGTAAGGTCTGACTTCTTATCAATATAATTCTGTACAAGTTCAGGTACATTTAAATACGCTCCGTGGGTACCTTTTCAAAGCTCGGTGATTTCATAGAGTACGCACAAAATTAGCTACAAAATACTGAAATTACTACCTATAAAAAAAAAAAAGAAACGAAGTTGATTAGATAAAGTACCGGCATGAAGTCGAACAATAGGTATATGTATAGTTCTTGCATGGAAAATAAGTCAGTAGGGGCTGCGCGTAAATATCAATAATGAGTCTCACCGAAACGTACATATTCAGCATTAAACGAGAGAGAGAAAACAAAAAGAAAACAAATTGCTGCGATACCAACGTACCAATTTTCTTTGAAGTATGCAGCAAACTTCACATTCTGTTGTCACAGGTGCAGAAATAAAACTGTATACGGTAATAATGAAGAAATATCTAAGAATCTGAATAGATGAACTTTAACGGGGGGAGGGGAGAACGAAAATCAGTAATGTGAATATTTTGTTTATTTAAATGCAAAGTCCCAGAAATGAATATATCTACCTAAACATCAAGAATCTCGAAAAAGCTTTACGTATATCATGAATATTCCCCATTCAAGGTAGTCGTCAGGTGATGATAAAATAATATTCCTTATACACAAAAATTCGATGACTAATCATTATTGCGGCTAAGATTTCCTTTCCTAGATTCTTAACTAACACAAGTCAATTCTACATACCTACCTATTTATTTTGTGTAAATAGAACCATTTTTATTCTTTGTATTCCGCGATAAAACAGGCTAAACTGAGGGAAAAAACTCAGAATTCGCTAATGTTCTCGCAAACTAAGTAATTACAATTATGAGTAAAAATTGCATTATAAATTAAATATCTTTTTTTTTTTTTTTTTTTCAATAATTATTTCAATCCTAGGACGGTTAATCTCAATATATTGATGTATTGAACAACCCAACCCTTCAATTTGACAGCATTTTGCTTGATTCATTACGAGTCACTGGACTCTGTAAAAGAAAATGATTAAATTAGGTAAAGTTCTTGATATTTGTCTCGTGTTGCTGTCTAAGAATGAAAAAACAAATGATAAAATTGATAAAGCAAATTTGAAACATACGGCTGAATATTCTATTCCTCCTTGATTTTTTTTCGCCCCATCATTTTTCAAGAGAGCTTTTTAAATCCATTCTATGACGAATTATTCCAAATAAAACATAACATTAAATATTGATAAACGATTATTATTCGTAAAGTTTACCAGCAATCAAATAAATAATAAAAAAAAAAATATGGCCAACTTCACACTATACTTACTGATTACGGCGATTTCAATTTACTTATTTTATTTTGATTAAGAATTTCCGATCATGATTCATTAGCTTGTTCATTCGTTTTTGCATTCTACTCTTTGATTTTTTTCATTTGATATATATTTTTGCTTTTGATTAAGAACAAGTAATCTGTTCGAAACGTCGAGCTAATAAAGATTTAATAGTGTGAAGTCGGGCAGATTTTTGTTTTTTTTTTTCAGAACATTAAAGCCTCCAATCATTTTAGAAGATTTTTTTGTGTTCCTCAGTATTGTTTTAAATTCGAAATCGAAAAAATTTAAATAGCCGATAGCCGACTTTTTTAAAGGGCAATATAATTATTAACTCGTTAATGTTTATTAGAATTATTTTTTTGACTTTGAACAACTTTTTTAATCCAACATATTATTGGGATGAGGAAACTAAACAAAAACAGGAAAGTTCCCATATTATCAGATCAATCTGCTAGACTTCGATTATAAAGAACACAGAATAAGATTTATTCCGAAATAATTTATAATTCATTTTTACACTACGTAGTTTGTATCATTCAGCAATTTTATTTGAATATATTACAAATAAGATCATTTACGTGTAGAGATTCGACATTACAAAATAAGTAGGCCTGTGTTGCGGTGCTAAATGAGAGGAAAACACAATTGCCTTCCAGGCCAAAAGCATATAATTACGTATTCTATACACTTTTCATATTATTGTCAACACAATAAGTCAATCCAACTTAGAATAAAAACTTAAGTTATTCGATTTCTAATATCTAGTAATACTTTGATTGTTATTTTTTTCCAAATAAATTTCGTGTCTACAAGGTATGACTGGGCAAATATGTACAGGAGTTTTCGTTTTGGTATCTGATAAGTCGGTCACCGGCTGTTTATATAATTTTCGAGCGATGTACATCAACACGATCATTTCCCATAACATGGATGAGTTGTAAATTACTGCGGATAGAAAAATCATAATCGTTAGGTCTGACTTGGCAAACCGGTATTAATATAGTGAGGTTACAACTTGGCCGTATTACTATCAAGTTCCTAATATGTCTACCGTAGAATGTGTGACAAGTCTTTGAGCTGCATACGTCTCGTGATGACAAGACTTTTAAATTAATTGAATCGTTGCATAAAATGTTCTAACTGTTTGCACTTCTTTGTTTTACCTACTTACGTACAGGAGGTCGGTCAAATGAAAATAACTTCTATTTTCAAAATCTTAAGTAGGTAGATAAATGTCCAAAAAAAAAAAACAAAAAAAACAAGGCTGAGAAGATTTTTGATTTTTTTAATTTTCCTTAAAATAACTTTTCAACTGTCAAAATTATCGAAGTAATATTAATTTAAATGAAAGATATGTTATTATTATTAATCATTCCTCATATTCCCCCAATTCACAATGAATGGAATTTTCTAATTTTAGCAATCCAAATATTAATAGCATTTATTCCCATCAAAAAACATATTTTATTCTATTTTCTCATTATGACTTCTTCATTGGAGTCATAAATACTTACAATTTGCGTATACGGTTGGCGTAATCGGCATTTTACACGGGAACCAACTTCTCCATATGGCAAATCTAGCTACTAATCCTTGAAGTTTTGCCAGCAGTAAAACCAATTGTAGAACGAAAAATTTTCCTCGAATATTATGCTCTTTCAAGATTCCTTCGAGCATGGTCATGGTCATTATGATACCCCAAATACCGCACAGGATAGATAATATGATTAAGGGTTGCATGTAAACGTAATTGACTTGATAAAGACTCTGTAGAACAAAGTAAATTCAAATGAAAATATGTTATACAAGCGTAGCCCTTATCGTATTTGACCACTGGTCTGATAAAAATATCATATATAATAAATTTGATACAATTTAGAGAACCTCTTTCTTTTATAAAAATTCTTCTTCCGTGTAAGATGAGCTGAACTTATATTGAATTTTGAGTTTGTAAGCAACTACACGCCACCTCCCTGTACGTGTTAAAGCCTGCTTGGATTTGAGTGTGTAAAACTTTGTACTGCTTAAGATTATAAGGAAAAGGCTGAGTCGATCTCAGTTCACGAAACAGGTGCAATTTATGGAGGGGGCTACTCCAACCTTTAAAAAAGGCTTAAATTATGCGCATTGACCGTAATACTTTTAGAGCGACGAATATAATTTGCTCATTGAGAATGAAATTTAAGCTCGGAATCCCTAAAAAGTCAACATTTTTCTGAGGTCTCCTCTCATAAATAGGCCGATATTTGGAATTTTCCCTGGTCCAACTTTAAAAGATTTCAATTGTACTATTGTACTACATCAGTTTACACCGAAACAAAGCATCAGAAATTACAGGAAGTTGATCGAGAGGAATTGGACAAGGTGGAAATCAAGAACAACCATAAACTGGTTGAATGTGACAAACATATTTGGCCCCATACCAAGCTGTAAAATAACAGATACCATGGAAACCCTAACAGGCTACAATCGTGTGCCAGAACTACTGCCGATTCAATAACAAGTTCCACAACCAGAAAAAAGGGCTAGCGATGGGATCACCGCTCCCACCGATACTGGTGGAAATTGAAAAACAAGGCAGCAAGTTCAGAAACGCGATCAAACACCGGGCTCGATATGTAGATGGTATTTTAATCGTGTGGTCAGGCCTTAAAAAAGACAGATGGACCAATTCCTTCTGGAAACGAGAGCATCAAATTCACAGAGAAAAAGGGCAATGAGACCTTCACCGGGTTGGACATATATAACACTCACGCCGTCGAAATACAAAATCTATAGGAAGTCGACGCACACCGAAAGATTCCCATCACCCCCCCAGGCATAAGTTATCGGCGATTCAGAACTACTGCTACCGAGCAATTTCTCTCCTGAAGAACAATGAAGAGAAGAAGAAAGAAATTGAGATACTAAAACAGATCGAAGCTGCCAACTGCTACTCTAGAGGCGTGATTAAGGGGGGGGGGCTTTGAAAGGATGGAAACAAAAATAAGGGAACCCTGACTGCACAGTAAGGAAGTACTTTGGGTAACTTCTTTACATAGGAATGGTCATGGACATGGTCAGCGGTTCTGATGATAATGTAGGCATCCAAAACAAATCACCATGAAGAAGGGAATGGGCAAAGACCAAACGGGGGGGGGGGGACTTGAGTAGAGTGTACAAGCTCAGTTATAAACAGAGCAAAAGGCATTTACTTGGTGAGGCTGGAAGAAAGTTTGACATGAGGAGAAAGAAGATGGCAGTCATTGTTTGTCAAACACTGCAATGAAGAACAGCACAATGCTGAAGGAGTATTTAAAATCATGCATGTAGAAAACCGCATACAGAGAAGAAAACTCTAGGAAGAGATGGAGATCGTTGGAAAAAGGAGAAGAGTCAGCCTCTTGAACAATGTAATCATGTATGACGATGAAAGATTATTTGGCTTGGTGATTGGATGAGACCAGAAGAACTGAACCAACTAATAAAATGACAGCAAATTTGGTAGCCAATAGGAGCGCAGTATGTAGGCAAATGAACCAATCACGATACAGTATTATTGTAGCCAATCAGATTATAGTATCATACAATAAAAACTAATATTTGAGACCTTGTTCTTCCAGTAGCAATACCGCAGCTCTACAGACAAAGAGTATGTTTGTCCGCCACTTTGGTTCTGAATGCTTAAAATGTACTTGAATTGTTCAACAACGGACACTAACACAATAATATATGCAATTCCAAACTCAATCAACAAATAGCCCACTGCCATTATTTTTCAGAATTTCTTTAAAACTTCACTGAATATCACCACAGCCATATCTAACCACTTTCTCTAATATTAAAATTCTACTGGAACTGGATAATTTGATTGATGAGTAAATTAATTAGCGTACCCTTAGATATCATTTTATACAATCAAAGATCACATTCTGTATTCATAATTTGAACCACAATTCTACATACTGTGGTATTTTTGCAATTGATCAAAAACATACCTATCAAACTACACCTACTATTTGGATAATATTTTTTAAGATTTTGTTCCGAGATTTGTAAGTACCTACCTAGGTTAAATCTCATTGTTTCTCTTTTGATTTAGAGCATGGGAGTTCCTGAGGATGAATGAAAACGTAGGTAAGAACCTACAAAATAGTTCGCAATTTCATAATTCACAGAAAGCAATCAAAAATCACGTCTGTATTCATAATTTGAATCACAATCGAAAATCACATCTGTCTTCATATTGGAATCAGGATTCATCTATATATTGATGCAATTGATCAATTGAACACATCATCCTATTTAATAAATCCTCTATCTGATCGACTGACTTCATTCACAAAAGAAAACACAAATGCAGGGCGTTTATTTTGTTCCAAATAGACTAAATCGCCGTGACGTCATTCACGGACATTCACTGATAACAAGGCGATGTTTGCTCCGCAATGACTTACCCCAACTTATAGGCGTAAGTTCAAAACAAAAAAAATGCTCCATAAGAAATACACGGGAATGTTTCGATCTTACGTTCAGATTTGAAAACAAGAAATAAGTTAAGAACCGCAGGTACATTTTCAAAGACATGAGAACTTCCTGATTCTAAATATAAACACGTAATTGCTTACTTATTTCCAATTTTTTAATTTGAGCGTATGATCGAAATGATCCCTGTGTAGGTATTCTTATGGGAATCGATATCCTACTTTGAACTGATACAGTATACTATCGCATTCTCTCGATTCCTGTTATCAGTAAATGTTCATGAATGACGTCACGGCGATTTAGTCTATTTCATATTCACAAAAAGCCAAAGCTAGATGCGATCACAAATCAATAATACCCACTGAAATATTTACATCTTTTGATATTATCAGACAATTTTTAATTTTGTTTCGTTATTTTCGGCAAAATAAATCTCAGATCAGTTCTTCTTGAATGATTAATTTTAAATTGGAACATTGGAACAGTGTGTTTCAATTTCAAACTTTCAACCTAAAACAACAGAGTGATAAGGTGCTAGACAGCAGCCGATGATGATGATAAAAATTTTCTAGACCAATAAGAAAAAAGTATCAACTACGGTGATGGCTGACTGATAGCACCCTCGATATTCCTACATTACAGTTTACTGATTACACCGACCGACCCACAGATAGGCAATGTTTACAAAGTGTGCTTTATTATATAGGATTACTCCGACAAAAAATGCCCTTAGTGGAAAATTGAAAAGAAGATAATTTATTTTCCATAAAATTTCCTTTCCAACGCGGCCAATTTCGAAAAAATCTATCGAGCCAATCTCGAGTTATCTGTCATTACAAAATTCGAACTTAATATAGGATCTTATGGACGTTAGAAGCTTTCAGAACCAAAATGACGAATGAAAGTACCCATTGTCTATAATGCCTAAGCGATACGACTGATGGTGAAGTAACACCCGAAAGTACTCTTGTAAGTTGACTAATGAAGTAGGATAGTACACTTGAAATCCCTTTTTTAATCTTGTTCTTTAATCACCCTTCATTACGGTGTCAGGACATTTTTTCGCAGGACTTTTGTTTGTAGGACAATTATTCGCAGGACAATCATTAGCAAGGTAATTAGTAACACGATGATATTCGCAGGGTAATTGTTCGCATCAAGGAAATAAGTAAGCTTATGAGCGTTACCCAGAAGACACCACGAGGAGGTCAGCTTATAACAACGTCTTCCATCCACAAAGCAGTGAGCTTTACTTCCTCCAGAAATATGTCAAATAAATGCGTCATCAAATGAATTTCAATGGTACCTAGTTAATATTATTGGCAATGCCGCGTAAGTACTTGAGCAAGGGGTTTGAAAATTCGTCATTCTCGTCATCATCATCAACCTCATCCTCATCAATTTTGGAGAACTTATTGGCTAAACTTTGAATGCGAGCTGCCATGTCAAGATAAACTTTTTTCCGCTTTGGTAGCGGCTGGACAGCGATGACAAATTCGGTGATGGCGTCAGCTATACTTTGCTCTCGGAGCAATGCTTCAATGAGCTTGAAAATATTGGGGAGAGTTTTCCACAGAACACCCTTCCGCCCCGAAAAAATCATTTTGAATCCAGGCCTCCGCCCTAGCCATCCCAGCGGTGAATGTTAAGGAAATCGTTGGAGTCAATTTCTCTTGCGAAAAATACTCGCAGAAAAAAAGACGAGAAGTGAAATCATTCAAAAAGCAAAGTTCAGCATCTTCCCGATGGAGATCCACTCCTGCCTTCCCCCCACTCATACTTTTTCTATTTACTGACATAAAGTTTGAAACATAAAAAATCGATTTCATACATTATGTTGAAATTTTTCAAAAATATTCCATTGCCCCCTCCCCCACGAAAAAATCTCCTAATAACGACTGAGAAAGTGGAATATGGACAAGTAGAAGCTATAGAAGAAAAAATATTCAAATTTCTCTTATGAAAACCTACACCAAAACTAAGTTCATTTTGAAAGAACAGGTCCTTTACGGTAAAGATCTTACGTAGAAGTATACTATTTTAATACCTCTTCTTCAGCCCACATAACTAGTAGAACCATGTAAACCAGTAATTGGACAACGGGCAACTGTAAGACAAGTAATCTCAGTCTTTTCATGTTTGTTCTGTAATAATTCAAAATTTTTGTCAAATTATACGAATCACGAGCAATTGTAAAATTATTTTATAGCACGGTATGTACTTGTTAACTGGTAATAGGGGTAGGCAAAAACAACATGGCCAACAACAGCAGGGTGGTACTCGAAGCACCAATGAGTCTGGCTTTACGCGTTTAATCAACTCTGCTTCTCCTCCGCAGTAGGCGACAAATAAGCAGAATAATTGGTAAAGAGCTGCCATAAACATTCCTTGAGTCATTGCTTCGGCTAGTAAGTGAGCACGCGGTACCACGATCGCACAATACGTAGCTATTGCAACCACCTAAATAGAAAATACGCCATGTACTTTACTTTGTCACTTACGTACCTACGAGCATAATAATAATAATCTGTGTTTTTATGAATTCGAGGGGATACATGTCAAATCATCGAATAATATGTGGTGTAATTTTAAAATTATTTCGCAACCGTGAAATTAGAAGTAGCGTAAAAATTCTCGCGAAATTCAGCGATGAATGATTCGTCAGGGGGGTATACTGCGCCTAGACGAGTGAGAATTTCATGAATATTTACCGGATACACACTCAAAACGAACGCTGAATGTGTTTTCACCAGTGCTGGTGCGTACTTCATAATGTGTTTCATGGTATCTATGTACATGTAGAGTATCACTAGTACAGCCAGCACGCCTAGCGTGAATATGGTCACTCCAGCAATATTGATGGCTGTGAACAAGGAATAAAATATCATTATTACATAACGTCGAAGATACACACATTGAATAACTCGGTTAAATAAATACACTCGACTTTCTATAGATGCTAAGAGTCGATAAATATACCGAATGGCTTAGGTATACGAAAATTTGACATTTTAATACTCCAGAATGATCGTCATTCGGGAAATAAAGAACTGCAGAAGAATTCACAAATTCCTTATCTTATCGGATTAACCATGTTAATGGCTGCCATTTGAACTTCCTGACCCACTTGAGCTACTTCTCTTCGTCGACGGCTTTGCGATCTTTTCATCTACGTCACAAAAGACTCGACTGTGGAGTTTCATTGCTTTATTTTTGTTACTAGGGAGGATGATTGATGATAGTTTCAGAAAAATCAGTTCGCAAATTCTACAGACCGTAATTACGAGTAAAAAGAAAATGAAATATTTCCAAAGTCGTAAGATTTTGGCCACCATAAAAGTTATTTGGTAAACTTTCACGTACGAGGCCTAATTTTGTACGGTGTCACACTTCGAGTTACCGAGCTCCTTGATACAGATCTCTCACTCAGATGGGATGGAAAGCTCTTTAACGATGAGTTTTTTGGAGACTTGGAAGTTGCGTAGCTCCAAGTGTTAAAAGGTATGGGGGTAGACACAGCTGTGCCTGCTGATACAACTCTACTCTCGTATTTTTACGTACACGTACGACAGTACATCCTCACCTCTCAGCAATATCTTGAGCACGTGTCCTCTATAGACATCGGTAACTACTCCGGTTACCTCTTTCTCAAGTCCCTATGGGGTACCCTTCGAAGTCTCATTCAATTCAACATTGGATTACGGCCAGTTGCTTGAAAGACTCAGCTTCTATATTCACAATACTATAAACTCTAGTCTCTCCAAACTTACTCAGCCCTCCTCTCTGCGGACCTAAATACATCTAACTAACTAAATAAATAAATTCAAAACATACTGGACAAACTACTTACTACACATACAGATATAACCCTGCTAAATCACCCCGAAACGCCAACTCATCTCAACTCAACACACGGCACCCTTACAGCTATCGTTCTCTCTCTAGTCTCAATCACTAACTCAACGAAACTAACATGGTCCACACACTCCGATTTATGCGATAGCGATCACTTCCCAATATTAATAAATTCAAATCTTCTAACACAAAATGTATCCTCTTCTCCTCCCCGTTCGCTCATCAACAATGCAAATTAGTCAAAATTCTACGAACTCACATCCAATATCTCATCGCTCCCAGACAGCGATCACACCTCTACAGCACTAGAAGCATTCACCAAATTTATCATTTCAGCAGAAGAACTCTCCATACGTCGCACATCGGGAATTCACAAACCAAAACAAGTTCCTTGGTGGTCAGAAGACATCCTCCACGCTATCAAAACTCGAAAAAATGCATACCGGACCTACAAAACAACCCACTCTTTACCTGATTTCATAGCTTACAAAAGAGCCCGAGCTAGAGCTAGAGTTCTAGTCCGTTCTGCAAAAAGACGGTCCTGGATCTCATTTATAGAAAACTTGAACCACCCCGTGTCTATCTCTAACATGTGGAGAGATATCAAGTCAACCAACTAATACTAAACGACTCCCTCATCACTGAACCATCCAACATAGCAGAAACCCTAGCCGACCACTACGCTTCGGTCTCCTCCACTACGACAGTACCTTCCTATCCCACAAATTATTTTCCGAAAAATCTCATATATCGTTCGACCCCTCTCCAGGACACCATTACACATATAATCTCCCGATAACTGAAAAAGAACTCACAACTACCATCAACAGGAATCTCAAAAACGCATCTCCCGGACAGGACAACATTCATGCAGCTATGCTAAAACACTTACACCCAAACGCCATTGCCTACCTACTTTCTCTATGCAATTCGATCTTTGCACACAATACATACCCCACACTTTGGAAAACTGTCATCATACTTCCATTTTTAAAACCAAACTCCGACCCCCTTTTACCGAGCTCTTATCGCCCTATAGCCCTATCCAGCGTCCTCGGGAAACTTTTCCAAAAAATCCTAAACAAACGACTATCGTGGTACCTAGAATCTAATAATCTCCTTTTCACATTCCAATATGGTATTAGAAAGGGACGAAACACCATTCAACCCCTAATTGACCTCTAAACTCAGATCAACAAAGCTACACTGAACAAATCAACCCTCTATTCACTATTTTTCGACCTCCAGGAAGCCCTCCCAAGAGTCTGGAGACACTACATCTCACAAAAACTTCACGAAATTGGCCTACGCGGCAATCTCCCAAATATTCTCCAAAGTTTTTTCAACAACCGACCACTAACAGTCCGAATTCAAAATTTAACCTCTACCCCTCACATAGTCCAGAATGGTGTTCCGCAAGGAGAAGTATTTAGCGTACTCCTCTTTCTTGTCGCCATCAACGATATCACCAAATGTGTCAAATTTCCCCTAACACAACGCCTGTTCGCCGATGATTACAATATTTCTGTCCAATCCTCTAATCCTACAAGAGCTCACAGACTACTTCAAGAAACACTAAACTCTATCACTTCCTGGACTTCCCTAAATGGCTTTCGATTTTCGTCTCTTAAAACTTACTTAGTCGTATTCAGATCCCGGAAACCCACACACTCTTTACAATCATCATTTTTACAGAATTTCAAAATCACAGAACGCCAGTCCGCTAAATTACTAGGTTTACATTTCGATTACAAACTCAACCGGTCCTCACACATCAAAATTTTAAAAACCTCGTGCATTCGAGCCCTAAACATTATAAAATACCTTTGCCACCCTTCTAAAGGATGCAACAGGAAAATCATTATTCAAATTTACAAGAGCCTCATCCGATCACGTTTAGACTATGGTGCTCCCGTCTACAATCTAGCTTCCGAATCAATTCTCAAAAGTTTAGATCCTATCCAAACCCATTCTCTTAGAATGACACTGAGTGCTTTCCGTACCAGCCCCAGACTTAGCCTGAGCGCAGACGCAGCTGAACCACCTCTCCCATATCGCAGACTCATCCTGACTTCCTCTCATTCCCAAACCTACCGATCTACGACACAATCTTCCCTTCAAAAACTAACCATCGCTCATCGCCGGTTAACAAACAAGTCCGTTTCCGTCTCGAACAATCTCTTAACAAACCCTTTTTAGTTCACCCCTTGCAGCCTATATTTACACTCTCCCCTCCTTGGACTTACAACGAACCTTCCCTTCGACTTGATATTACCCAAATCCTTAGTCAAAACAAATCTACCTACGTCACCCACATCAATCATATGATACAGGAATATCCTGACCACACAATCTGTTTCACGGACGGATCCAAATCTGGGAATAGAGCTGCCTACGCTTATTCCGTCAATGGTCTCCTTGTCTCTCATCGAGTCCACAACATTGCGTCGGTTTATACTACTGAACTCATGACCATCCTCGCATGTCTTTCTTACCTCACTCAATTTTCACCGAATAGTAACTTTTTACTTCTCACTGACTCATTATCCTCACCCCATTCACTGCTAGACCCTGACAACTCACATCCACTCATTCAAAGAATTCATGTACTACGAACTACACTTGACTCAATTAACTGCAACATTACATTCATATGGATACCGGGACACATTGACTTACACCAACACGATCTCGTCGACAAAGCCGCCAAAAAAGCCACCACCCTCAGAAAAGTCACGGATAAATCTCCACTACCAGCTTCAGATTACAAAAATCACTTCCGCTCTCTCATCATCGAACAATGGCATTCAACTTGGAAAACTCAACCCTTCTTCGCATTAAAAAGTACCCTGTACCATGGTCAAGCTCCAATAGAAATTCACGAAGAGAAGAAGTCATCCTCACCAGACTAAGAATAGGTCACACACGCATAACACACTCTCACTTAATCAACCCTCACATATTATCGCCTCCATCTTGCCCATACTGTAAAGAAGAAAATCTCACAACTGATCATATGTTCTCATCTCCAATCCCTTCGTTCTTCACTACAGGTCTCTTCCACCATCTCACAAGCTCTTAAAAATGATCGCGACACTGTCACACTATCACTACAATACTTACGTCTCACAGAATTCTACTCTCTCATCTAACTATTCTACCTCAACAAACTCTTACAAATCAACACAACATAAATTAATTTGTAACTCTGCTAAAATAATTCTATCTAAACCACTATAAATTAAATGATTAAATGATAAGTCTGTAAACAACCCGAGCTAATAGCCCTTTGAGCAGCTTGTAGCTCGTTAATTAAATAAAAAAAAAAAATTGTCAGAATCGTAAAATATAATCAGCGCATTCTGGTAATCTTTGCATTTATTTATTCATCGAGAAATGTGTCGTTGGGAAAAAAAAAAAATTGAAGATCACTCTCTTTTCTCTCTCGTATCTTTACAAGACTAGTCGAACAACCCCACCTCATTCTCCTTACCCTATCAAGTAATTTTTATTTGGATCTCGTTACAATCACTCTCTGCGAGAGAAAATTAATCCGTGGGACCAAACCTGAAAGTACCAACTCCACAACTTCGTCACTACACGACTATAACGACCCTAGCTCTATTGGCATCTCCTCAGCCAGAAGCTTGAAGCAATTCAAAAGTAAGTCCATCTCTTGGTCTTCCTCAAACAGAAATTCTCGTCGACCATCTCGTCTATGGACTAGCGAAGACACGTTATCCGTAGGAAAAAACCTGGGCGCAAAAAGGCAACATCTTGACATATTCTGGAGGAAATTGAGTTGTGTAGTTGTAGTAGTACACGTACGTGCGTATGTAAGAATATGCTTGCACATTTTTGCACGCTGGCACTCGCAGACAGATTAGATAGTCGTAATTGCTATAAGATATAGCGAGTGTCAATTGATTTACGTTTTGTACGTGAGTTAAGGTCGTTCATTAGGACTCGGTATCAGGGTATAACGAAGTTCGATTCTTGCACGTATAAATTTTCCCAAAATAAGGAAAGATGTTGCGTTATTGCGCCCAGGTTTCTTCCCACGAATTTTGCATAGCGCTTTATGGAGCTTCGTTAGTCCATCATTTTCTCTTGTCTTGGTATTGGCCACCCCTGACTCTCCTCCTTGGTCTCCATGCTCCTCCGATATACAATTACGACTATCCTCCTGTAACGTACCCTCGCCCTTATCCTCCATCCCACGTACTATCTCCGTAACAGTATCCAACTCCCTCAGGTACCTGTGTTTCAACCATCTCTTCCTATTAGGTATTCAATTCACGAGTTGAAGGTCTGCCCTCTAGTGACAAAACGAATGCTGTTTGCCGATGGGTGCAATTTGGTCAAAAAGTGAAGTTGAACTGATCCATTGACTATAGTGGTCTAAAACAGCATGAAAGCTACAACTTTCATTCCCTACATTGTTCTAAATAAAACAATCCTTAGAGCAGAAGATTTGATTTTACGTGCATGACCTCTTGAGATCAAAATCACCATATTCACGATATCGCCACTAGCGCTCTCACTGGATTCCGCGGATTACCCATGTGAGCAAGCATAGAGCCTCAGGGGGATAATAAAATAGTGGCTACAACCCTGTCACTTTTAAAGGTACGCATGATTCTTTTATAGGGCAAAAAACTTTCTCGTACTCGACCTTTTTTTGGTCCCGTCTCCCCTTCAGTATTTGACCAATTTTTACATTTTATGCACCACGTGTTGTGATTTTTCAATATTGATTTGAATAAACCTTTTTCCTCCCCAGTCAGACTGGAAGAATTTCTCTCGATATTTCTTTGTCACAAGAAACCAGTTTTTTTGGTCTCATCTCTACTTTTATTTTCTATTCTTTGCGCACTATTTCGCTTCAAACTTTAGATCAGGAACTACAGACAAGATGGTGAGCGCAGAAGAGAGGCAAACGAAGAGCAGGTAATTGCAGAAGGCGAGACAGAATTTTGTACATGTGTCGACTATTAAATTAATGCGAGACAGAAAGGGATAGTAATTAAGAATTTATCCAATGTAATCGAAAAATTTTCGTCATTCTACAATACAGACACGTTCTATCGTTCGTAGAATTGTTTTTAGCATACAAATCGATATCTATTTCGTAAGTGCGTGCAATAAGGCATGAAATGTACCTTGAACTTCGATTAAACAATTTTTTTGTTTTATTTTTTTTTTTAGGCATCTATCTTAACGAACCAACGAATCGATGACTATACCAAAACATCAGGATCGATGAAGTGAAGGAAGCATGATGATTCTTATGTTATATGTAGAACCGCAAATTCTCTGATACCATCTCGTCATCAATTAGCTCTGAATTAAAAGTTAGGTAGTTTCTTTACCGGGAAATATCGCACAGCGAGTGTAGGCTTAGGTAATTGGAATAATGTACTTAATTATCATCATTTATGATTGTCTTCGTAATTTCTAAATATTTAAGTCACCAACAATGGAAAACTCGAGTATTACATAATCGACATCGATACGTCTATGAAAATATTGTCGAGTCGTTTACATTCAAATAATATAGAAAAGTACCGCGATAATATTCGTATCTTGAACAAAATAATTTTTTTACTTTATTCATTAAATCTATTGTGTAGGATAGGCCGATAGGTATTTGAAATTTTTGTTTTTCCGCGAGCTTCTCATCAAGATCTTGAGATAAGAGTGATTTTCAAAAAACCCAGGACGGATGAACCTTCATTGATTAAACAAAATTTATGTACAGTAAGATTATTGGATAGTATAACAATTAAAAGAAACCAAACTGCAGTAATAATAAAAGAATGTACTTGAACTTGATTGAACACAAGTAACTTGCATATCATCTGATGATGTTCCAAATTTTCAATCAAGGAATGGATAAATGACATAGAAAAGAAACTCGAAGAAGTGGATGGAATAAATATTATTATAATCGGCCATTCCACAAAGAACAAAAAATAATATTTTGAAAAAACTCATTAGGAAGTTTATTGATACCAAAATAAAACTCCAGATTCTAATCTACGGGAGGGGGGAGGAATACTTCCCTACCGCTACTCCGTCTTTGTTTTTAAAATAGTGGAAGTAAGAATATTGGCACAAATCCTGAAATAGCACAATTCGCCCAAGTCGAACGCAAGTTCTTGACAACGAAATTTACTTCCAATTTTCCGTCATAAAAGGCTTCAAAAGTTTTCCTATCCCATACCTAATTTATTTTCCCAATCAGTGGCGTATTTAGAAATACTTCCCGGGAAGGGGGTCCAACAATTTTTGAGAACAAAATTTCTGTTGAACAAAAAAAAATTAGATACCATTGTAGAAGTGCAATGATAGCGCGGACCCGCTGTCACCTAATTAATTAACAATCGAGGTCGAACGCAGATCAAGAAAATTTTAAGCCTCAGATAATTCCCCAAATATGATGACGTCACAAATGAACGGACCCGGACGTTTTCTGAAAATGACCACCCAATAAAAAGAATAGCGGGCTCTTCGTTGAAAAAAATGCTTATTGGTTAGTTGAAAGTTAAAGATTCTACAGGTTTTTGGAGGAGTCCATGAAATTTGTCCGAGCAAAAATTGACCGACAGAAAATTGTGATTGCTGAAAAATGAACGTACGAAATTTGAACGAGGCGAAATTTAATCGTGCAAAATTTGGACATTGCAAAATTTAACTGTTAGAAAAAATATAAATTCTGGAAAATTGAAATGTTCTAAATTAAAAAATTATTCTGTAATGTATAATGTTAATAAGTAAGATTGTGAAAGTAGTCACTGACGACGTCATCCTCCTCTTCATGAAAAAAATCCTGTGAATAATTTGACTTTGCCTGAGATGACGAATAATTTTGTGACGTGCAAGAGCAAAGATTAAACGAAAAGTATTTCTCATATATTTTATGGTGGTATTATCATCATCCTCTTTCCTGTATACGTACGTGTGATAAGGTTACAGACGTCAATACCCATGAGTAAATCATTCAGTAACAAGAACTTTCGATTTCTATTATCATGTTCAACGTCCTGGATTTATTCAAGCTTATCGGAGTACAATTACAAATGACACGAACTTCATTTTATTTTTTTTTTTACTGTAAAATTCCGTTATTGCCTAATTTCTCAAACGAATTTTTTTGCACTGATAATTTTCATATGGACAACATTCGTCATTGCTTAATTTCTCAAGTGACTCTTTTCTGTCGGTCAATTTTCGGTGTTTTTTTTTTTTTTCCATTGGTCAATTTTCGCTCGGTCAAATTTTCTGACTGAAGAGGATTTTTCCTTCAAAAGTACTCGTCATCGTTATGAAATAGAAAGAAGGCGCTTGCGTTCTAACTCGTGTCTTGTTCTTGTGTTTTCCATTAAATTAACCTCTGGTTCTTCATTTTCGAATTATATTTTCGCTTTAAATTGATTTACCTCTTTTTCGCTATCATTACTTTCTGTTGTTTTTTGATTGCTTTCGATTTTTCAATGTTTTCGATTTGTATCCATTTCTAAATTGTCAATCTTTTTCGATCTTCAAGATATCAAGCCGCGAGTTATAAATACATCGTTACACGTCCATGTGCCTTCTTTCTATTTCATAAATTTCCTGACACCTTTTGGAGGTCCTCTGGGAGGAGGATTGAGAATACGTCAACAATTTGTTTCCCCTTTGAGCCCTGGAAAAAATAGGAAAAACTACTCCTCCGATCCCCCATTTAAAGTCTTGTTGACCGTTTTTTCCCAGTCAAAGTCCTTAGGCTCAAAGGGTTTCAACAGGGACAAACCTGGAGCCTCTCAGATCTCTAGGCTTCTTCAGGGAAAACTACCCATTTAATTCCCTTTTAAAGCCCTATTTGCTTTTAACAGGGAACCTGTTTTATGGGGGGCTATTTGAGAAATCTGCCGTGCGCCGTCCAGCGAAAAACTTAGAAAATTTCGACCCTCGAGCCATATATGATAGGAGAGAGACTTAGAAAAATTTCGACTCTCGAGCTATATATGATAGAAGGGGGGCTTAGAAAAAATTTCGACTCTCGAGCTACAGATGATAGGAGGGGGACTTGGAAAAATTTCGACTCTCGAGCCATATATGATAGGAGAGGGACTTGGAAAAATTTCGACTCTCGAGCCATATATGATAGGAGAGTTTACGTCTAGGCCTTCTTTATACTAGCTTTATCTAGGTCTTGGCTTCCTTGAATTTTCAATACCAAATCCTATTTGACTCATAAAACAGGTTCCCTGCGTTCCTCGTTTAACTTCGTTAAGGAAGCCGTCGTTTTTTGAATCCCTGAAGACCTTTGCATTCGAGGGCTTCAAGTGGGAACAATGTTTATCGGGGAGGATGCAATGTGGTGTAGAGGAACAGTCTTAATAAGGCTTTTTCAGTATTCCACATTACATACTTATTCTCTTACATGCTTCTTAACATTGGCCTTAACTATGGGTGTTGCTGGGTTGTTTACTTCTTTTTATTCCAGGGAGTTTACCATAAGATCATTGTTGAAAATAGCACTTTTCCATCATTTCCCCATTTTAGGAAAGAAGTAGCATGAGAGAAGAGTTGCATTCAGACGAAGTGATGCGACAAAGAAGATTAAATCCCAGGTTTACAGGGCTAGATTTCTAATGTAAGTACAGCGTCCTTTTCGTGAAAAAAAGGAAGGGAGAGAGCTTCATCTTTACAAAAATAGGCAAACTATAAATGTGAATGTCTCTATCAGTAATTTAGAGTAGCAAACGTTGTTTCGATCTATTCAATTATTAAAGAAAGTGACAGGGGTTGTTGTATTGATTAAAGCAACCGTACAAATTTACTTACGGACTCACCCCTCTGAATACAAGATACTGAAGACAAATTGAAAACGCGAAAGAATGGGAGGATCGGACTCACGATTGACCGATTTTTATTATTTTTTTTTTAGGCCATTGGGAACGAATCATAGACTTTTTACATGAAAAAAACATTGTTAATGACGATCATTCAATATCATTGTTTTTCAATTATGCTACATCCCAAGGTATTAATTCTTTCATTTTAGAGAACTTCCTCCTCTTACCAACTATACCTTGAAATAAAAAGATCTTTTCTACACGAGATTTTATGGAAAAAATTCGAAATATTCTTCACTTAAGCGAAGACGAGATTTGTGGAGTATTGCGTCTTTATGTGGAATTCAGAACGCTCTTGCGGTCCGAAGATGTTATTTCCTTCTTCGTAAGCCATTTATGCATATTTTTCTGGATGTATTATTTCTACATCTCGTTATTTTTCCACGAAATCAAAAAACATTAAACTCTTTACCTATGTTTATTCGAAAAAAAAAAAAAAAGATCCAAAATGTGTCGATTTAAGATTACCTATCAATTTATCATGGCGCAACAATTTGTTACAAGAATACAATCATAAAAAACTAGAGTCTAAATTTTGGAAATCGAGGGCGAAACAATAGAACAACATTGTTGGAAGGTACAGATTCTGTGCCTTGGTTGCCAAGAAATATCACAATGAGAATATTTTTACCCACGTTTTCAAATGTTTTCTTGCGAAAAATGATTTTGATTACGTAAACGCGCACATTTCTTTTTTCTTCTCATCGCTGGAATAATCTGTACCGTATTTACTTTATTCAGTTTTCATTATCCAGCTGCAATGGTTTACTATCAATATCAGGCGGATAGCAGGTACCCCTCGATAAACCAAGTCGACGATCACTATGTTATGGTCGATGTTGGTCGGTTTTTGGTCCTACGACTGAAAATAGGCCAAATATTATGGTACCATCAGAAAATGGTTGATTTTTTAGTACCTAATTATTTTCCGAGATGAATCGACCAAGTTTTGACAATTTATTTCAGTCAATTGTTGATCAGATATTTTTCCTACTAAATTTTGACCATAATTTTTGGTTGATTTTTGATCACCATGCGAAATATACATTTCGGCCCATTTCTGATCGTTATGCTGTCAATATTTTTACTCTCTTTTCCGGTTTAAAATGAGCATTATTAGGTGGGTCGCACAGTCACTCTATATTGACCAAAATTTTCAGTCAATTTCTGGGCAGATATCCCTAGGACATATCTTGGTCCATTTTCAGTCGATTTGTCTTCAATATCTATCAATAGTTTTACTCTTCTTTTGTCTATTCTGGTGTGAATTGCAGTCACTCATTTTTGACCAAAATTTCCAGTCAATTTCTGGGCAGATATCAGGGGCGTAGCGAGGGGGGGCGTGGGGGGTGTCTCACCCCTCCACAAGTTATTGCAGTCGGCAAAAAGCGGAGCAGTCGGCTTTGATTTTTGCCGCCCCTGAGCCTGAGTCGGCATTTTCATAAATTCGAGTCGGCACTTCCACACATTCACCCCCCCCCTACATAAATGGTCCTCGCTACGCCACTGGCAGATATTCCTCGGACATATCTTGGTCCATTTCCAGTCGATTTGACCTAAATATCTATTAATGTTTTTACTCTCTTTTTCGATCTAAAATTAGCATTTTTTAGTAAGTCGTACAGTCACTCAATGTTGACCGAAATTTCCAATCGATTTCTAGACAGATATCTATAGGACATACCTTGATCCATTTTCAGTCGATAAGTCCCCAATTTCTACTCTTGTTTTTGATCTATTCTCGTGCGAATCACAGTCAATCAATTTTGACCAAAATTTCTAGTCAATTTCTAGGAAGATATCCCCAGGACATATTTTGGTCCATTTTCAGTCGATTTGTTTTAAACATAATTATCTATCAATATTTCGCCGGTTTTAGAAGAATATGAGGGAGGGTGATTGAGGTGGATATACGACCGATTCTGAGACAAAAGAGTACGACTTCTAATTGAGTTGATACGAGGGATCTCCGTTTTCCTGGTAGGCCAAGTATAATGTGGTTTGAAATACCTAAAATTCGCCTGCGCCTTCTCCTTGACCAAGATATGGAAATTTCTCAATTTTACCTGAGAAGAGTTAATGGACAGAATTATGTTAGTCTAATCAATAAAGAATTTTTATGTGACATAAATGTGACGGAAAGTTTTTTTTTTGTAATGTGCTCAGGATAACCCCCTGATTGAAATACCGATCACCCCCAAAATTCAGTTTTTCGCAATTTTCTCGAAAACTAAGCATTTTAGAGAAAAAAGTTTCAAACAAAAGTTGTTCCTCGTGAAATTTCCTACAAGATTCATTATTCATTTATTACCCTACGTTGATTGGTTGCCCCTCTCTCTCTCTCTCTTTCCAACCTTTTCAAAAAAGTACTACCATACGTTGGGGCTTTTTCTCTCTTCATTACTTTCCCTTACAGACTCATACAACTCCAACCCAATCTTTCAACGCATCCCTCTCACACTTGACAATCTAGACTCAATTAGCACGCAAATAATTTTCTAATGGTTCCCCAGGCACGTTGACCTCTTCAAACATGACGTTGTTGATGAAGCCGCCAAACAAGCTACCTCCTTCCTCGAATAACTGATGATTCCACTTTTCTATCTCTAGACTATAAAAATCTTTTTATTCAGTAATTATTTGAGGTGGGGGGGGGGGCGACGTTTTGTATCCATAATGATGTGTGCAACTATTTTTGATTACATAGGAAATTCTTGAATCAAGAATATAATTTTTTGAAATAGGCTACTACAAATAGAAAATTGAACGAATACGTTCCTCAAGGTTACGGCTATCCATAATAAACGCGAAAGGACGAATACTCCGAAGGGAGAGAACCGCAGAAAAATATAAACGCTTCCGCGGCGTATTTACAGTTCCTTTTTCTGAAATTTCGGAAGCAATACGCTTCGTTTTCCTCTCATATTTGGTTTCTTCGTCATTGTTTAGTGTTTCATTTGAAGCCTAAGTTCGTTAAATTCCGGTTTTATTCCGATTGTGAGATTACGACAGGGAAACTGGAAAATCATATGGCATACATTTAATCGCACGCCTCAAAAAATGAAATTGCCAAATCCATTGAAGAGAACAAATTCACCGCCATGTAAGTAGTGCACACATTCCCATATAGTGCACACATAAGAACATGCAGAACAATGCGCAATCCACATTTAATTCATTCAACTATAAGTAAGTAAACCTGATACAGGAAGAAGAAACGGGAAAAAAGACAATGGAATGCTTTGGTTACTGACAAGTCAGCATTCCAAGTGAAGATTTTTTTTTTCAGCCTACCACTTGACATGTGCAGCGTGAAAAGCTTCCTGAAGATCGAAAGGAAGCTCCAAATGGGCCTGAAGTTAGACTCTATCAAGAACCTTGATTGCCAAAAAGTGCCTGCGAGAAGGAAGAGTGGAATTGGCAAATGACTGGAAGGACCAGAAGTGCGAATATCGTCAAAACGGCGAACTCTTGAATGCAAGTCAATAATGAAACGGTAGCGGCTATTGCACTGATCCATATAACTACCGCGCATCCCCTTGGCGTCATACTTCTGCCGAATTATCTTATTTTGACGACGAACCGCAGTATTTGACGAACCAGTGAAGATCTCACGACAATGCTCGAAATCCAATGCATTAACCAACTGACTCGACTGACTCCTCCAGGGTGGAACAACTGGGAAAAAACCTCCGTCAACAGTCATACCTCACTCATAGGGAGTTTGAGGCTTATTAAGGGGAGGCAGTCTCTACTGTCAAACCCATCCTGGCTGGAGCTCCTCACAATAAATGCAGCAAAATTATCTTCTTTTGAAATACGGGTCGTGTGCCAGTCCTGGTGTGCATTTATGGCGTTCGTCATGGTTTCAACGTCGTGCCAGTTTTTTTCCATGGCGGGAGGGGAACTGGCGGTCAATATAATTTTATGAGGCGTGCACTTATATATATCCCAAATCATATGAGGGAGAAGTGGATAAGAACAGAGTTGCGAAGATGGCATGGTAAATACAATATTACGACTAGATTAAACCTTATGGTTCATTCGAGACTCTCCGGTATGCTTCTCCCTCTTAAGTTTGATTACTTTATGCGGGACGTCAATGAAAAGTGTCGGAAGTTTGAGGTGAACTTAAAGGAGAAGAAAAATAGGAAGTTGTCCTCCCTAATTGAGGTTAATGATGATGTGGTTGAGGAAGGGGTGAGTGACGGTGTTGTCGCCCATACTTTCCATCCCCCCTCATAAATAATAGTCAAGTAGTGTTTAATAGTGACAAACAGCCCTCCTTGAGAAAGGTTTGAAATTTAGTTTACCTCCTCTCAAGAAAGATGAAACCTTAGCGAAAACTGTTGCGGATCTCGCTGTTAAAATTGGTCCTGATTTTAATACCCAAAAAGTTTGTGCCGAATTAGTCCGCAATAACCCCCTCCCTCGCATGAGTGATAAATTGGGAGGAGTGATTCAAGGTTTAAAGAGGAAGATTAAAGAGGGAAATTTAATCGTCACTAAGGCTGACAAGGGCAATGCTGTTGTGGTGATGGAGAAATCCGCCTATTCTTCCAAGGTCCATGAAGTCCTGCAGCAGTGGGGTGCTAAGGAGAGCGAGGATTTCAGCTTCCCTAAGCACGTTAAAGAAGTTAGGAGTGTCATCAACAAGAGTGAGGCTATTATCAAAACTCCTGCTTTGAAAAAAACCCTCCTTGTTCCTAACCGTACACCCCCCCCTCCTCTACGGGCTGCCCAAAGTGCATAAGAACAATACCCCGATGCGATCCGTTGTTTCTTTCGTCTCCTCACCTACCTACCAATTCCTGGAGCGTTGGTTCAAAAATCGCATTGATTTTGAATCCCCTCATTCGGTCTTGAATTCGGCCTCCTTAACTGACGTCCTGAACGATGTATGTTTTCCCCCGGGAACGACCATCTGCTCGTTTGATGTCGTTGGTTTGTTCCCGAATATTCCTAAGGCTGCTACTATTCAGCGTATGGGTGAGCTACTCGTTAAATCCGATATCCCTCACAATGAGCTTCATGAATTTTTCGATCTTCTGAATATTTGCTGGTCCCCCTATTACTCTAAATTTGAAGGAAAATTTTTCGAGTTTCCTGATGAAGTAGGGATCCCTGTTGGATCACCTTTAGTCTCTCTCATCTCCGAAATTTTCATGTCCAAGTTTGAACTTGACCTCTTTTCCTCGAACCAGGTGTTACTTAATCATATTCACTATTGGCACAAGTACGTTGATGACCTTCTATGTACCTGGACTGGTGCTCCAGATCTCCTTGGTGAGTTTCTGAGGTATCTCAATTCCTGGTACCCTTCCATCAAATTTACGTTGGAAATAGGGGTATTTTCCATTAACTTTTTGGATTTATCGATCTCTATTGTAGACGGTATCCATGAGTTTGGAATTTACAGGAAAGATACTACGACCGATGTTTTAGTCCACGGTGGTTCGTTCGATCCTGTTGCTCACAAGATGGCTACATTTCATAGCCTAGTTCACAGACTGACTCGTATTCCTTTGAGTCAGTCTGCCTCCAAGAAAACACCTGGCGAGAGTGAATGGGGTCAATGTCGATGTTAACGTGATGGTTCGGAGGAAAGTTACGAGGAGTCTTCTTGATTCCACCACCTCCCTCTCCCGAGATACGATCCGTGATCGCCGTTTGCATTGGATCAGTCTCCCTTTCTTGGGGAAGTTCTCGCTCCAATTGGGTCGAGCCCTCCGTCCGTTTGACTTCAGACCCGCGTTTTACAACCCTAACACAGTCAAGAGGTTGTTTGTGAGACTGAAGGACCCCATACCTGTTGATGAGAGGAGTGGTATTTACAAGTTGGAATGTGGGGATTGTGGAGACTTTTATATTGGTGAGACCAGCCGCCAAATGAAAGTTATAGTAGCTGAGCACCTGAAGTCTTGGAAGAAGGGTCACTTAGGGGAGTCAGCTTTTGATGATCACTTAATAAACAGTAGCCATAGCTTCCGCGAGGGATCCGAAAAGCTCCTCCATAAGGAGAATTCCTATCGTAAGCGCATCGCCCTCGAGCTTATAGAGATAATGCGTCATCTCAACACCGACGGTATCACTGTACCTCAACTCGTACATTCCGAAAGATGGCCTGATCGAACTGGTTTATGATTCACACCGCGATTTCTCGTTAGGACAATCTTGATACCATGCTCTTCTTTTCTGTTCGTCAGTTGCTTTCATTTCAGGCTTGAAGATGGTTTTATTAACCGAAAGCGCTCGTCGTTTTATATTTTTCCGCGGTTTGTATTGTTTACTCTCCCTTCGGAGTATTCGTCCTTTCGCGTCTACTACAAATAGCTTACGTGTACAAAAAATTCGCAATTTTTTAACCAACCAATAGAAGTACAAAATCACCTCAAGTTAGTACTGAGAAAGTTTTCTTCAGTGGAATTATTTTCTTAATTCTTGGAAAAGTTACAAAAAATGCAAAAATTGAACCAAAACTGTTACTACAATCCGGTATAAGAACAAAATGAGGTACTTGAATGGCAATTTTCAGACCAACAAATCAACAGAGGGTAACAAATAAGTAATGAATCTCATAGGAAATTTTACGAGGAATAACTTTTGTTTGAAACTTTTTTCTCTAAAATGCTTAGTTTTCGAGAAAATTGCGAAAAACTGAATTTTGGGGGTGAAGAGGGGCCGCTCAGGGACTTTGCGGGGGCGGAGCGCGTAGGACTCGTCGATATTTTAATCAGGGAGTTATCTTGAGCACATGACAAAAAAAAAAAAAACCTCCCGTCACATCTATATCACATAATTGTCATTTTTTCATCTTTATTGACTGGACTATGTAGAGTAGGTGCTGATTCACCGGACACCGATTGATCTGGACGATGAAAAGGGGATAACTTTTCAAACAAGTACACCAATTTTTGATTTTTCTCTATTGTTTTGAAGTTGAGAAAATTCTAATCTTACACTTATAATAGAGAGATAAGCATCTAAGTAAGAAATAAAAACAAACTTCGTGAGTTCATCGCAAATAACTCTAGCTGGGTTTAAATCACAAACCCAAGGAAGAAACTTTTCCTTATCAAAACTTTATGATTCTTTGTTCCATATTGTTTTATGAATTTCTATCTGTCTCACGTACGAATTTTAATTACATCGTTGTTGATCATTTGGTTCCATAGATTTTTATTTACTCGTAAGTAAATACATAAAGTGTTTTTCAAATTCGTAAAACTCGATTATAATTTTTCGTATGAAAGAATATACCGGTACGAGGCCTATATTAGACGAAGGATCGGATAACATCTTGAAATCACAAGATACGTATAATAGGTGATTTTCAGAGACTTTGTTGTTTTCTCCCCGTCAGGCATCCCCAGCGGGATTAAAAAAAAATTATATTACTCCGAAGGCCGTGAACGTGACATTAGTAATTTTTCAGTACCTGAGTGTTTATTGTTTCACACCTTTATTCTTTATTGTACTCGTAAATTTAAATATTATGAAGATCATAGGTTTACCGTGTCGTTACCGTCAATTAATGATTTCGCACTATTCCTACCTTTTTTATTTCTAGATCGGAGTCGTTATTAACAGACTGGTATACATGACTAAATTCTTGATAATTTTTGAACTGTAAAACTTCATTTAATTTTCATATTTAGGGTAGGTTTTGGTCGTATAAAATGGTATCGACGAATAATTACCGCCAAAAATTCGATATTACAAAATTGATTTTGTAAAGTCTGATATTTTTATCAAAGTAAAATTCCCTGAAAAGTGACTTCTTAAAAATCTTTAAATTTTGTATTTCCTCAGTATCTTCGAAATTCATTATTTGAAAAAGAGGGTTCAAGAGGGACGAAAGTTCCTACGACTTTGTTTGGAGCTCACGCGAACACGATTGCCCTAGACTTTTGGGGGCTTACACGCTGTCCTTTTCAAAGCGATGTCGTTTATATGGTAGACGTATTGTAGAGATTCGGAAGAATTAATTTTCTCGGAAGCGCTCCATACAAGTAAAAAGTCTTTTAAATAATAAGAACATGAAAATACTGTACAGTTAACTAGCAGAAAAATGCTTTAGTTTCTACAGTCCTCTCACTTTTCTGCTTAGCAAGGCAGTAGAGAGTTGATGAAAATAGTTACCCATAAAGAAAGTAATCAACGATGAACAGTCTAAATTCATAATTTTTTCCCGATCATGGTTATAGATTCATGGCCGCTTCATCACTGATCTTCTAACTGTCACCAATTATCGTGGTCATGCTCTAAAATTTTTTTGGGTTCAGGTACCTATCATCATTATTAACCAACTTCGAATGAATTAGTCCGGAAAGAACGCGTTGTCTTCCTCGACCGGTTCGAATACATGCACGTTCGAGACAATAAATCTATAACAAGTCTCAATGGAAGTAAATTCAATTGCAGTAGATTAGTTAGCAAAACTTGGATATCAGATAATTATTAGGTTTTTTGTGTTGTATTTGTGTAGTGATGTCAACATAGGACAAGTTTTTTGTTCCTTTTTTCTCTCTCACATTCTTTCTTTCGTAAAACAGTAGCGCGTGAGTATCTTGCCAGCTACCTATATATTACTGACTTATATCCACGGTGAATAAATTTCGTAATCCGTCTTCTTATACAATACGTTCATATACCAGACTCTGCACATCGTACAAACAAGTGGAAATTGTATGTCTAGAAGCGTACATAGGCACATTCGTTTTATCGGGTCACGGTCGTCTTTGTGCAGCACATTTTCAAGCAATATTTTTCCAGCACAGACACATTTTCCTACAATTCACGCGACACTCAAAACAATTCGTAGGAAGGTGAGTATGGGAATTTGAGAATTGTGGTCTTGGATGGCCGTTGTTTCAACAATATTAAATTGTCAATTTTATCAAATTGTACCTTGGAAGTGGAACGGTGTAAGTATGTAGGCCTGTGTAATAGATAAATTATTATATGTGTAACCTGCAGCTCAAGATTGAGTGGATTATATACTTGCGCACACACACAGTGGAAATACAATGAATGCACGTACAATATAATTCGTGTGAACGTACCCGAGGTATTTTATTGGTAATGTCGGCGGTCGTCATCTGAAGATTGGTAGATTGGTTTATGTAACGACGGTATCTTAATTGTTCAGACAACATGAGCACTTAAACGTACACAAATTGTTTGGCTTTCCTCATAAAAGTGCTGATTCAGCAATACGTAGGTACTGTAACTGATGCGCGCCTGGCTTATCTTAATGGACCACTATGAGTATTTCAGTAATGAAAGAAAAATTATTTCCTGGCCTCTAATTACGAGAAAAGATGGTTAGTTATCAAAGTGATTGTATGGTCGAACGGCGGAAACAAGGAACTATCTTGAAAAGAAAGATCAACAATTTGTGTATCGAATGATCGTAGAATACAAAAACATCTATAAAGAGGAGAGGGGGAAGATATTTTGGGAAGTGAACTCGACGGTGAATTAAATATTTACCCCGCGGCAGTAAACGTACCTCAAGATTTTTTCAAGTAAGGGTAGAGAAGGAGGGGAAAATTGCCGAACTTATTGGAGCTTGTTCTGGAAAAACGCTTGTTGTTTTTCCATCAAATCGTGGTTTCTAAAGGGGTGAGGCTTTAGATAATTGAAAAATTTCGACTTTCAAACTATTATGAAGAGGATGGGAGTTTGAAAAAATTCCAATTATGAAAATGTAAGTTACTTATAAATCAGGAGGACTTGGAGAACATTCGATCTCAAAGTATTATAGTTCAGGAACGGGACATAGAAGAATTTCGACAATCTAGCAATGTAGAACAGGAGAGGGACTTGGAAAAAGTACGTCCGGTAGGGGGAGAAACCATCGATTTATACATTTTAGCAACTATCTGGTGAAATCTTAACTTTTGAGCTATATATGAGAGGGGGTAGACTCGGTAAAATTCCGTTTATTCAAGAATGGGGGAGGGGGGCTCTACTTCCGTTCTGAGGAACAGCTGATAAGAGAGACCTTACAAGCAGCGAACGAATTGAGAGTTAGACTCTCATAATCTTATTCATTGAATTCGCATATATGTCATAGATGTACCAGATTGAGATGCAATTGACTTCGCCAAAATTGTTACTCAGATGGACGTATGTTTAAATACGGTCAAGAAACATTTTTACATAGAAATTAAGCACAAAATGAATGACAAGAGAAAGTGAAGGTCAAGAAGAACATAAATTACTCCGTCGTACCATCTTCATAACGCAATAAAAATACCCGAAATGAAGTGCGGGATGATAATGAAAGGTAGGTACTGTTACATATATCGAACAAATCAAGATAGTTCTAAGAAAATGCTAACAAACTCCTTTTCCTTCTCGTAGTTTTGATGTTTTAAAGGCTTGAAATTCAATGACAGGTCTTAATAAATTTTGAATGCTCTTGTTTGTCTCGATAGAAAAGAGGGGTTTCGAAGTAGATAGTAGTCAAAGAGGAGAAGAGTTCGGGCTGCTCGCAAGGTCTGAATTATTTTCCTCTTTGAATATATTTTTCTTTGCTCGAAAAAATTCCTTTTATTTGGGATAGTAATCGATAAATCATCGAGTGCTTGTCAAAAAATCAATAATTACAGGGTCAAGTACGTTGTTAAAACAATGAAAAAAATTTGTGGCTGTTGAAGGAAAACTACCAGATGAGAATATGAGAACGCTCTTGCAGAAAAACTGATCTCGTACACTGATTTATAAAAGATGAGTTTTGAAACAACGAAAAAAGTTTGAACATGCTATGTCTACCGTCCCGCTGTATTCCAATGGATGACAAATGGAGGTCAAGATTTCGCCAACAAGCAATTTTTCAAATCCTATACAAATGATTCCTATTTTTGAGAGTCAAGGTTTTTCAAGGCCTCCTTCGTAGGCTCAAGACTTTAAATTTTCCTCAAGTCCCGCAAATAAGTCAACCGTCTTCCACCTCTGTTCTTCAGTAGAAGTTTCTTTAAGTTTCCTTGTGACGTCACACAGTCTACGTTACGCTTGAATGGAGTCACATTTTAACGAGTTCACGCTCACTGTTTACGCCCTTCTCAAAGTTAACCATCTTCCCCCCCAACTTCCCGCGATAGTATCAAGTTTTTCAACAGGGGACCTGTTTTATTAGGGTTTTTTTCGGAAAAACGACCACCATCCGGCATTTGGCCGGCCTGTCGGCAAAACTCGGAGCTCGAACATTTTCCAAGTCCCCCTCCTATGATATATAGCTCGGTGGTCGGTGTGCATAGCCCGAAAGATAGCCCCTCCGACTAGCTAGATATGCAATGCTTCAAACACAATAAGACTCAGAACGTCCTTCCAAGGTATTCCAAGTCCCTTCCTATCATATCTAGCTCCAAAGTCTGGGTCTTTGACGTCACAATTTGATGACACCATTGGTAAGCCTTGTGACGTCACAGATGTCGTGGATCAGTTTTTTTTTCAGAAGTCCCTCCTATTATATACAGCTCCCAAGTCCAGGCCTGTGACGTCACAATTTATGACATCATAGATCAACCTTGTGACGTCACAATCATTTTTCAGAACCCACATGCCCTATAAAAGAAATTCCTACCACCCCTCATTTAACTCCGGGGGTCAACCATATACCTCTCCGAAATTTTTCCGAGTCCCTTGAATCATGCGACGTATCTCCTTCATAGGGATTTCTCAAACCCACGTGAGGTTTCTCGGGATGAGGACGTGTCCTAGGTATGTACTCCCAAAGAAATTGATCGCTCGCGGAACCTTGCAGGAAAGAAAATGTACTCAGTAGAAAATAAATTTAAGGGCAGTTAATTGCAGCCAAAAAATTTTAGTCTGGCTTTTGGTTTAATTTTTTTGATTTTGAAAATATAAGTTTGACTTCTGACTTTTGGTTCCTCAGACCAAAATCGACTGGTTTTAGGCTATTTATTTAGCCGGTTTCAGACTTTTTTGATTTACTCCTTTAAGAAGGCCAAGACGAACAAAACAAGTTGCCAAATGAAATTCAAAAATTAAAGGGTGAAAGTGGAAACTACAAAAATTGAAATGACGATAACACCTCGGGTGCGCATGCGCAGTAGGCAGCTAAGGCAGGTCTCAAGAATATCACACTCGAGGAAAACAGATAAGAGCTCGAGAATTTGTGGGATTTTCAAATGCTAAAAAAACTGACAAAATTTGTCTTTTTCTTAGCGAGGAACCCGCTATATCTTTTGTTGAAGGGGTATTTACAGAAAACGAGCGCGAGCGCATTCAAATTGTGACGTACTTGAAAAAATTTCAGCCCCTAAGCCTTGTATGATAAGTGGGGGACTTGGGAAAATTTCAGCTTCTGTGCTATACATAATAGGGGAGGGGAACCTGGAAAAATTTCAGCCTCCAAGCTCTATATAATAGGAGGGGGACTTGGAAAAATTTCAACTCTCGATTCAGATATGATAGGAAGGGGACAGAGAATTTGCACTCTCGAGCTATGTAAGACAGGAGGGTGACTTACCAAAATTTTCACTATCGAGCTATTATATGACAGAAGGGGGGACTTGAAAAAACGACGGCTTCCCTGAAATTGCAGCATCTTCAAGTTGTCAAGTCATCATTTTCGAGACGTAGAAAAACTTCAGGTTCTAAACTTTATATGATAGGTAGAAAAGGAATTGGAAAAATTATCGAGGGTGTCTATTTTTTTTTGACATGTTCCATGTCTTTTCTCTCGCCAGACCCCGATTTTGAAACTCGCGAGTACACCCCGCGTAATAATAATAATTAATAATAAATAAATAAATAAATAATTAAATAAATAAATAAATAATCAAATAATTAAATAAATAAATAAATAAATAATTAAATAATTAATATAATTAATAATTAGAAAATCTCTACCCCGTGGGTGATTCAGAAATTCGCGAGTACACCCGCGTAATAATAATAAATAATTAATTAATTAATTAATTAAAAATTAAATAAATAAAAAATTAAATAATTAAATAAATAAATAAATAAATAAATAATTAATATAATCAATAATTAGAAAATCTCTACCCCTTGGATCATTCAGAAATTCGCGAGTACACCCCGCGTAATAATAATAAATAATTAATTAATCAATTAATAATTAAATAATTAAACAAATAAATAATTAAATAATTAATATAATTAAATAATCAAATAAATAATTAAATAAATAAATAATTAAATAATGAATATAATTAAATAATTAAATAATTAAATAATTGAATAATTAAATAATTAAATAATTAAATAAATAAAGGCTGAATAGTCGAAATTTTTCCAAGTCCCCTAGACTTGAATTGTCTCATACCATTCCAATACAACAGCGAGACAGGGGGCGAACGAGCGGAGCGAGTTCGCGCTACCTCATATTTCTCAAAAAAGACTTGAATTTTCTCATACCATTCCAATACAACAGCGAGATCGCTCGTTCGCCCCACCGAAAGTTGATACCTCAAAATATAGAACACCCACAATTACCTCAAAATATTTCTCATACAAGACTTATACGACGCCAAGATAGGTAAAGGGGTAAACGAATAATATCTCACGAACACTTGACCTAGTAGAAGCCTAGACTGAAATATTTCATGATGACTGATAAAATATAAAAGACATGGAACATGATTTTCATTTATTTGGCTATGCCAGAAAATTTAATAATACTACAATATGACCAAGTTTCTTGATTTTTTTTTTTTTTTTTACTTTTACCTTATGAAAGTGCAAATGAAATTGACTTCAACTTCTCTCTTATCAGAAAAAGTTTTTTTGCATTCGACTTTTGAGTTTTGTCTGGCTGCAGTATTTAGGGACTGATAATATCAATGTGTTAGTGGGGCAAAGATGTTGTGGACAGCGACAAGAAAGAACGGGGAAGTTTTCACTGGGTATAGAATATAGACAGCGGTGAAGTTCGGATGCTTATTCACCACCCCTTCCTTATCAATCACCAATCATATCACGTTTTAGAAATTTAGTTTATGTTGTTGTTACTTGTACAGTGGTGAGTAGAAACCGGTAGTTTGAAACAACTGGTAGATCGGTGGTCCTGCAGGAGGCCTTACCTCCGGTAGATGGTGGTTACTGGTTTAAATAACCGGTAGTACAGATAGTATCGGTAGTTTTCAAATCTTATAGGTTTATATACGAAATTCAAAAATATTCAATTTCAAACTCTTCTTGGAATAAACACGAACTATCGAACATATATGACGTCATCAGATCGTGACATCAGATGGTCGAAAGTCGAAATTTTTCTCGAGCCCTATTTCTCATATATGGCAGGGGAGATGGAAAAATGTCAACCTTCGAACCATTTTATAAGACATTGTAGGGATTTTGAAATCTCAATACCAAAACCAATTCAACCCATAGGACCGTTCTCTGCGTTCCTCATTCAACTTCGTCAAGGAAGCCGTCGTTCTTCGTTATGGTGTATAAAAATGTCAATTTTCTCAGGAGATTTTCATAAATTCTCTGATCAGATGGCCCAGATCTCAAAATTCTCCGAGAGCGTCACGAAAGAAAGTCAATTTACAAACCATAAGTTGTCAATCAAACCATCAAAAGCAGCATTGTTTCCATTTTCCATAGTGAGACCATTATTAAATTATTATTTATCAATGCAAAATGTTTTTTTCACCATTTTTTCTGCGTCAACTCATTCATCTTCTCCTTTATTCTTGACAATTATATGCCCCATTATTTCGCATAATTAAAGAAATAAAAGCTAGCGAATCGAAATGTCCATTCCGGAAAATTATCATCCTGAATAAATAATACCAATTACTCAAAATGAGAAAAACTCCGTAGGCCTACCTATACGCACATAAATGTGATATAGAAAATCTTCGGTCGAACGACATCTCATATATGAGTTTACATTATTATTTTCTGGAACAAAACACGTGGTTCATTGTGATGCACTTAGCGAGTATACTCTGCACTCCAAGATAATTCCAGAAATTAGATTAAAAAAAAAAAAAACATACTTAGAATGCCGCAGATGTCGTGTACGTTATGTTTTACGCGTACGTTTTATTACGAAAGATGGACCGTTAAAAATGTTGTATAACTTGTTAATACCTATAAAAGTGAAAGTATCGAGCTGCCACTTACAAAAATAAAAGAAAGAAAAAAAAAACCGCATAGGTACCGCAGTACCATAGAGTTTATGGATGCACCAAAAATGGGCGCACGATCATCAAACTTGACGTGAGACAGCGTCGACCTTCCCTATGGGAATTGCTCTTGTCTCGAACTGTCCTCCTGCCATCAGCGTTATAAACATAAAGCGATGACCAAGTTATCATCATATTTTCAAAACTGCATTGGAAGAAATTAACAGCTAGAGGAAATGAATTGCAACCTGCCACATTGATTACGCAACCGTTTAAAACAAATTCGACCATTTATAACGGCGAGGTAATTTTGTTGAACGAAAAATATCTACTAATAGCTCGACGAACGAAATTAAATCATTAAGATTAAGCATATAAACATAGGTACGAGTTGTGTCTCAATTGTTTTGACCAGGACAGGATATGTGGTACCTATATACTATAACATCTTGATCCAAGAGGTATATAGGATGGCCGGATTATACTATACGACCTACTTTCTCGATTATGAAGTTGAAACTTGTCGAGATGAGAAGGGGGTAATCGAACTATGCGGTACGTACCTGCTAAGTATTCGTTAACTGAGGGAATATTATGATTGATGCACGGTAACGATGATATGTTTCTTATAGCTAAATAGGAATCACTGTCAGTGACGTTAGGAACTGTGGAGAAGGCTCTTTGCGTTGCGTCAGACATACTGGTACTCAGTTTGAAATGCTCGCTGATCAACTCCTTTATGGCAATGGTCGCGAATTCGCTGGAATCGTTGTCATTGTTGGTCGATGAGTTGTAAACGTTCGAGTCTAGGATGGTCGGTGGCCCAAGCTCATCGTTTTCATCTATGTTGAACTTGGTCGGTGGATGTTGTCTCGATTGGCTGTTGATGAAGGTTACATGACTAGCGGCGGTAGTGAGGATGGGTAACGGCGACGTAGTGTTGCTACTCGAATGTAAAGTGAGAATCGTTCGCATTTTGACTCAGTAAATTCATTCCTGTCGACAAAAAATCATATACGAGAGAAGATTAATAAATGATACGAGTTACGTAGGTACCTACGAAGTCGAGGTGTTATTTTAAACTGTAATAACTTTCCAGGTGTTGATCGCTGTTGTGTAGGACCGTAAACGTCATGAATGTCGAGTTCACTAGCCCAATTAGGCTGCGAATAAACTTTAGCGCTCCGAGGGAATAATAAATTTTCTTCAATTATTTAATTTATTTTTAGTGCAATTAAGATATGATAATGGCGTATAAATTCGGATGATAAGATTTTACTTCCTATAGAGACTAGTAGACGAAATGCCGAAAAGTTGAATATTGTGTTCGCTTCCACTAAGAAGGACGAAAATTGAAATACCCGCTTCTCCCTCAAAAACGCAGGACGGAACTAGCGACTTTTCTAGGTGGGGGTAAAAATGAAATGATATTTAAGTGGGAGAGCCGGTCTTCAGTGACATTAAAAATTTTTAGAATCGGTGTACAGCATTTATTGAGTAATCAAGAAATTGACATTTTTCTGGGGAAGGGGCAAAAACAGCTTGTAAAAACAGTTAGAAAAGCCATTCCATAACGTGGGTAGAAAAAATGAAACTCGGCCCTAACAAAAGGGAGCACAGACTCTTATTTTATGCAAAATAACAGGGAGACTCTTTGACCTTTCACCAGAGAACTCCATAAAAATATGACATTCGAAGCACGTTAAAGCGAGGCTCGCGTAACCGGAGTCAATTTCTATTGGGGCTCCATGGAAGTTTGAGGGGCCAGCCTTTCCCACCTTCTTTTTTCTTTCTTCAGTGTCGTAATTGTTTTGTATTTTTGACCAAGGTATCTCATGACGGTGGGTACGGACCTCCTCTTTTAAAGCACTCAAACCTTAAAATTATATCAAAATTCTCTTCCTCTTCACTAAATAGCTTGAGAAATTTCAAAAAATATCTTCCTTCTCTACAAAACTACAAAGACGCAAAATGATGGGATCTATAAAAATCTGTGTTTTTGTCATATTCTAGCAGGAGCAAAGAATTTCCGTCGTTTGCCGACTTCCCGATAAATTAAGGTTCTGGAGGATGTTGCCTTCTGACCTAGTTTCAACTTTTGATCTATACTTAAGAAGGAGCACCGGAAGAAAGGGAGGAAGCTTGGTTCAGTTCAAGCCTATAAATGGTTGACGAAGAAATTCGAATATATATAAAGTGCGAATTATGGTTTCAAGAGGGGCGAAAGATTTGACAATCTGTATCATTTAGGAAGAATATGTACTTCTCTTTTAATTTCAAAACCTTTCAATCAACTTGCACATCAGTTTCTAAAGTAAGATAATGCAGACTTCATTTAGGTATAATTGGCATTTGATAATAATACAGTGGGTTAAACGAATCCGCGCTTCTGCGGCGTATTTAAAGTTTCTCTTTCTGAAATTTCGGAAGCAACGCGCTTCGTTTTCCTCTCATATTTGGTTTCTTCGTCGGTATTTAGTGTTGCATTTGAGACCTAAGTTCGTTAAATTCCGGTTCTACTCCGATTGTAAGACCACGACCAAGAGGCTGGAAAATTATATGAGAGAGAAGTGGATGAGAACGGAACTGCGGAGATGGCATGGTAAATATAATATCACTACGAGATTGAACCTTCTGGTCCATTCGAGACTCTCCGGTATGCTCCTCCCCCTTGAGTTTGATTACTTTATGCGGGACGTCAATTTAAAGTGTCGGAAGTTTGAGGTGAAGTTGAGGGAGAAGAAAAATAAGAAGTTGTCCTCTCTAATGAAGGTTAATGGTGATGTGGTTGAGGAAGGGTCGAGTGATGGTGTTGACGTTCATAAATTCCACCCCCCCCCCCCTCATAAATAATAGTCAGGTAGTGTTCAATGGTGACGAAACAGCCCTCCTTGAGAAAGGTTTGAAATTTAGTCTACCTCCCCTCAAGAAAGATGAAACCTTGGCTAATGTTGTTGCGGATCTTGCTGTTAAGATTGGCCCTGGTTTTAATACCCAGAAAGTTTGTGCCGAGATAGTCCGCAATAACCCCCTCCCCCGCATGAGTAATAAATTGGAAGGAGTGATTCAAGGTTTAAAGAGGAAGATTAAAGAGGGAGATTTAATCGTCACTGAGGCGGACAAGGGAAATGCTGTTGTGGTGATGGATAAATCCGCCTATTCTTCCAAGGTCCACGAGGTCCTCCAGCAGTGTGGTGCAAAAGAGAGTGAGGATTTCAGCTTCCCGAAGCACGTCAAAGAAGTTAGGAGTGTCATCAACAGGAGTGAGGCTATTATCAAGACTCCTGCTCTGAAAAAAGCCCTCCTTGTTCCTAACCCCACACCCCCCTCCTCTACGGGCTGCCTAAAGTGCATAAGAACAATACCCCGATGAGACCCGTTGATTCTTTCGTCTCCTCCCCCACTTACCTCCTTGCCAAATTCCTTGACCGATGGTTCAAAAATCGCATTGATTTTGAATCTCCTCATTCGGTTTTGAATTCGGCCCCTTTAACTGATGTCCTGAAGGGTGTAAGTCTTCCCCCGGGAACGACCATCTGCTCTTTTGATGTTGTTGGTTTGTTCCCGAATATTCCCAAGGCTGCTACTATCCAGCGGATGGGTGAGCTACTCGTCAGAGCCAAAATTCCTCACAATGAGCTTCAGGAATTTTTCGATCTTCTGAATACCTGCTGGTCCCCTAACTACTGTAAATTTGAAGGGAAATTTTTCGAGTTCCCTGATGAAGTAGGGATCCCTATTGGATCACCTTTAGGCTCTCTTATCTCCGAAGTTTTCATGTCCAAGTTTGTGTTACTTAATCATATTCACTATTGGCACAGGTACGTTGATGACGTTCTATGTACCTGGACGGGTTACCCAGATCTCCTTGGTGAGTTTCTGAGGTATCTCAATTCCTGGTACCCTTCCATCAAATTTACTTTGGAAATAGGGGTATTTTCCATTAACTTTTTGGATTTATCGATCTCTATTGTAGACGGTATCCATGAGTTTGGAATTTACAGGAAAGATACTACGACCGATGTTTTAGTCCACGGTGGTTCGTTCGGTCCTGTTGCTCACAAGATGGCTGCTTTTCATAGCCTAGTTCACATACTGACTCGTATTCCTTTGAGTCAGTCTGCCTTCAAGAAAGAATGACTCACAATAAAACACCTGGCCAGAGTGAATTGGGTCAATGTCGACGTTGACGTGATGGTTCGGTGGAAAGTTACAAGGAGCATTCTTGATTCCACCACCTCCCTCCCTCGGGACACGATCCGTGATCGCCGTTTGCGTTGGATCAGTCTCCCTTTCTTGGGGAAGTTCTCCCTCCAATTGGGTCGGGCCCTCCGTCCGTTTGACTTCAGACCTGCGTTTTACAACCCTACCACAGTCAAGAGGTTGTTTGTGAGACTGAAGGACCCCATACCCATTGATGAGAGGAATGGTGTGTATAAGTTGGAATGTGGGGATTGTGGAGGCTTTTATATTGATGAGACCAGCCGCCATATGAAAGTTAGAGTACCTGAAGTCTTGGGAGAAGGGACACTTAAGGGAGTCAGCTTTTGCTGATCATTTGATAAATAGTGGCCACAGCTTCCGTGAGGGATCCGAAAAGCTCCTCCATAAGGAGAATTCGTACCGAAAGCGCATCGCCCTCGAGTATATAGAGGTAATGCGTCATCGCAACACTGACGGTATCATTGTACTCAACTCGTTCATTCCGGAGGATGGCCTGATCGAACTGGTCTATGATTCACACTGTGATTTCTCGTTTAGCCAATCTTAATACATTGTTCTTCTCCTCCGTTCGTCAGTTGCTTTCATTTCAGGCTTGAAGATGGTTTATTAACCGAAAGCGCTCGTCGTTTTGTATTTTCTGCGGTTTGCAAGGTTTACTCTCCATTCGGAGTATTCGTCTTTTTCGCGTTTAATATAGTGGGTGATACCCAACGGAAAATTTCTAAAATTTCATATTAGAGATACAAAAAACATTCATAAGCTGTAGTAATTCCAGGTTTCATTGAGTGCGTAATTAAGAATTTCAACAACGCACATGATTCAGACAAAAATTACTTTTGGAATCGTGGTCATCAAAATTTACGAACAAATAAACAATTTAAAAATATTTGTTGCATATTTCCATCGCCAATTATTCTCAAATTACTGCTCTACTGCTTCTAATCGCCAAAATCGAGACTGATTTCATTGGGAAAAGATTATCTAGGCAAATGCGAAAGAATTCCTGAGCCCTCGGCAACTTGAAGTTTAATGGCATCTTCAGACGTGACATACCGATGCCAATTTGAAGAAATTTTCAAGAGGTCTTCTTCTGTAAAGAGTAAGTACGTTGCTCATACCAGAAAATTACAGTCTTCTCCTCTATGAAACTCTAGCCTTAGAAGTCTATCGTAAGAATTTCTCCCTCTAAAAAGTACAAAATCGTCATCTTGGAACTTTGAAAATGTTTTCATCTCGTTCTTCCTAATAAGCTTTGATTTCGCGATTTTATCCACCCTCATTCTATTAGCGGGGAACCCGCTATACCTTTTGTTGGGGGGTACTCTCAGGAAATTGTCGTCCACGAGCGCGGGCGCGAGCGAGGTTGATGACGTCACGGAGAAGGGAGGAGGACTTGGAAAAATTTCGACCCTCTAGCCATATATGATAGGAAGGGAACTTGGAAAAAATCCTACCTCCGAACTCTATATGATAAGAAAGGGACTTGGAAAAATTCCGACCTCCACGACGGCTTCCCTGAAATTGCAGCGCGTTCAAGTTGTCACGTCATGATTTTCAGGACTTGGAAAAACTTCAGGCTCTAGGGGACTCGAAACAACGGCTTCCCCGCTGCCATTGCAGTCCTGCAATGGCATCTAATTTTTCTATTATTATACCGAGTGTTCTGAGTACAATGAGCCATCTTCAGTTTGACATTATTCGATGTTCGATATTGTGCAGTTTAATGGACTTAACCCTCCCAATTTTTCAAAATTTCGAGAATTGTAAAGCAAATTTCTAACTTAGCTTATGGGTAAAGGGGTTCTTCTTCTTATGTGAGATCTGATCGAGCGATCGTCATTGGACTGATCGTGCAATAATAGTCAAAGGTTGAATTAATAAGATAATGACTTTGCGTTTTCGGACCACCTGCCAAATTTTGTGCACTCACACACATTGAAATCGATGATTACCACACAGGTAGCTCATAAATTGATCGATTTTTTCTGTTCATCTAGTGGTCCTCGCACGAGCTGATGTTTGTTCACAGCATTACTAATAAACTGAATGAAAATGGTGCACATCAAGCGAGACATTCTCAATGTCAAGGAGTGAAGGTAGCAGCGCGCAAACCATAATATGAAGGGATTGATATGTACAGGCTTGGATGTTAAACTATGACTCATGCCGGTGGAGCAAAGGGCTTTCAAAGTAGGTCAACCCATCAGGGACATAAGAGTAGTTCAACCAACGAGTCGTATGCCTTAGACTTTGAGTAGAATGAAACCAGATCAGTACATTGCCTGGAAAATACTAATCTTCAATTAGGATGTATATCGCTTGTGTCGCATGTGTAGCCACCGGAGGTTAGGAATCCATTAATTTTGTTTCCTCCAATACCGGTGTCGATACTTTTAGGTTCAACTTCAATGTTGGAAGAATTTCCCCAGTGAAACCTCCTCATCTTGTCAATCGCCAAGTTGCAGTGCTTCAGGCATACAAACTTCAACATGCATGTACCAGACACAAGTTAAAAAATCTAAATGGCTGTCGGAGTCTCTTCTTCTCCTTTTTCTATGTCCTTAAGCGTAGCGTGGTTCTGCATTTGCCTATTCCAATGGCTACAAATGCAGACACTAGTTCTATGCTTCTTTGGAACTCAGCATGGTGGCAACCAAACTTCTTGGAGCAAGCGCTTCATCGACCCCAATCTCTTGCAGTGGCTGACCAACCCCCACACTCAAATAAGGTGTGCTGTAGTCCATCATTCCGCCCTTGATCGCAATATGAACGCGTTGCTTGCTCAACTTTCCTATACTTGTTGAAGCGGTGTTGGCCACTTAACACGAGCGTCAGGTGGAAGTCAGTAGACCAAGATGAATATTAGGTATCGAAGAAATTCTTGGGTGAGTAGAGAGACTCTGATGATAGGCTCATTTCAATACTTTGGAATTATCCTCAATACTCGCTTAAGGTGACCATACAGGAATGAAAGATACCAACTCTCTCTCTCTCTCTCTCTCTCTCTCTCTCTCTCTCTCTCTCTCTCTCTCTCTCTCTCTCTCTCTCTCTCTCTCTCTCTCTCTCTCTCTCTCTCTCTCTCTCTCTCTCTCTCTCTCTCTCTCTCTCTCTCTCTCTCTCTCTCTCTCTCTCTCTCTCTCTCTCTCTCTCTCTCTCTCTCTCTCTCTCTCTCTCTCTCTCCATCGGATACCCTATCGTCCTGTTTTGTCTCATTATTCCAGAACTGCATCACGTACGCAATCTAAAACTAATGAAGTATCTGATTCCAACCCATAGAAAATAAAAGGATCGCAAAAAGTAATGGACTCGGACTCATGTTGTTTGCCAAAGACTCTAAGAATTAAATCAATACAGACTATTAGTCTGAAATTCTGGCTGATGAGTGATGGAGAGTTGTGACAGAAACTCTGGAAAATTTGACGCTCATATTTTGCTAGACGAAGGAAACCTTAATATAATTTAGAATTCAGCCTCCACGTGGTACTCGGAGAAATTCGAGCTATGAATCTTGCGAGTGCTGATTCTTCAATTGTGACATTAAAATGGGCTAAAAAGGACGAAAGGAGACTTTGAAAGCGTTAGGGTATATTTCAAAAATAAGATACGCTTAATATTGAATTTTGTTTTAGTCGACTGTAAAGTGGTCGATTATATGACGAATTTTCTCAGATAGACGACTACTTTCTTATGAATTGATATACAATATATGATGTTTATTCATTTATGAGATATGGAATTATGGATGGTACCAGCCATTCTGGTCGGTGATTATCTAATTATTATAATTACTTTTAATATGTCGGAGTATTGTTTGCACAGTCGAGCGAAAGCATTCAAGGGTATCATTTTTGTGGCGTGCAGTCATTCGTTTACTTTATTTAACTAATCGTCGTTCTATAATTTGTATGTCGGCGCATATTTGGATAAATTCCTAAGACACTGGAACGAAGATGAGTAGCCTATAATTTGCAAGAGCTTTTTGTTGGAGGTTTCTTCGTACAAAACCGCGAAGATTTTTCACTGTCCCATACTTTTTCTCACGCACACTTATTACCCTTGTTTCAATTAAAGGCCTTACTGTTAACTCTTTGATTTCTCTTTGTCTTGGTTGGCATAAGTCTGTTACTTGAACCTGGTTACTAACTCTTTGAGTGAAATCTTTGGCAAGCCTAATCTTCAATATTCCAAAAATGAAAGTAAAGACTTAGGTTCATCTCACGAGATCATCTCATTTTCAGATTTTTAGACACTGCCAACAAATTTAAAGAAAAATATGCGACAGTATAATGTGTTGACCCGCGAAACCTTTTAAATTAGAACAATCTAAATGTACGTATCGTAAACAAACGATTTACTCGTATAAAAATTATTTACGATATTTTTCCCCACCTCCCCCCTTCCTGGACCTTGGAATAGTAATTCTATATCAATACGTGTCTCCTTTACATTAATTGCCTCTGTGTTTTATATCGCAATAATTCGGCTGAATTTTACGGTCAACTCTGTGACTGCCTCACAACAAATACAGCAAACAGCATCCACATAACATATTATAACGACAGACTCGTACATAAACAAATAATTATGAACGAAGCGAAGAAACACTGGGTCTATCATAGTACACGTTAATTGATTAATCCGTATTTGTTGCACGGCGAGAAAGCAGTGAAATTCGAAGGACACGGGGTCTATGGAAATAAATATTATTATGAACATGAATGGCTTACTTGCATAAAGGCTCGCTTGCAATGTTGCACTTTAAAATTCTGTCACGAGTTACAATGATAAGAATTGTCATCATACAATAGGAGCTATCTTGATGCGAGAATTAAACCTAAATAAAAATTTGCGGAACCTTTGGTAAAAAATGAGGTTACCCAATTTCATAAATCACTCACAAATAGACTATTTTTTGAAGTCGTAAAAAACACATACTTCACAGTTTTACTTTACCCACTATGGTGATGCAGATCTAATAGTATAATTAAAAAAACGGCTTTGCTATCACTTATGGTTTATTTTGGAACAGTTACGTTTCGCTACCATCAATAGCATCTTCAGACGGTAGCGAAACGTGACTGTTCCAAAATAAACCATAAGTGATAGCAAAGCCGTTTTATTTATTATACTATTCTGTAATTTTTGTCTATCACGGAAAAACGTTTCCAATGCAGACCTAATGCTGTGGACTACTAAACGAATCCAGAAGATCATACACCCCCTTACGTCATTGACACCCACTCGTGCATTCAGTCTCTCATGAGTTTCTATACTGGCTAAGAAAATGATTGACACGCAAAACCATTAGAGGAAGCTGCACCTGGATAAGGGCGTATCAACCGCAAAGGGAGTCGAGAGGGTCGCAAAACCCCCTTCAGACTGCCTTAAATTACCATCAAAATTATAAAGAAAAGGGTGAAGAATTGCATAAAATTTCCCTCCAACCTCTTCTCAAAAATTTTCTAACTGCGTCACTGCGCCAGGGAGAATTTTGAGGAGTGAATTCAATGTTTTTCGCAGAGAAAACTCTTCTTTACCGACTCTTTTTTTTGAATTTCGTACTTTCGGGAAAGGGAGCTGTACCTGATTCCTCCCTGGATCCATCTTTGATCAAAAAGGATCTTGAATACTGGTGGTTTGAGATGTTGACTTCTCAACAAAGACCGGCTTATTCTACTATCTACCAGTTTTTGATGCGGTCATTGCTGATGACTGGGGATTTAAATGGTGTATGAAGCAGGCCATGGTCATAGCATGGCTCTAAGTATTTGCCTAGCCCATTCTAGAAGTATCCTTTTCTATTTTACATTATAGTGTCGAATATGTACGTGGACCTGTTGATCTTATCATGCTTCGAAGTAATTTCTTCCTTTTTCCGTCATTCTTCTCTGCTCTTGGCTTGACATTCTTCACTCTTGAATTGAATGCGTGGCGTCGGCTAATCAAGTTTACCCAGTTACGAGGTGAGAGCTCAAGTGGCCGTAATATCGATTCACCCCTTCTTTGAGGTCTCATAGTTCACCTATTCTAATTTGATCGGGTTTTGATTGGGTGGATCATTCCTCCTTTTGGCTTTCTTCGGATTTCCAAAATTTGACATTGGACACCTGAGTCCATGTCCGTAATTCCTTGCGGTTTTTGTAATTTTTTACTCATTTGAGTATACTCCCCTTGAGTCTGTACAAGCGTAACATTCAAAAACGGACTGATTCGGCTTCTGTAATTCTTCGGATAGAATTTAAGGCAAGACCAACATAGCAATCCCTAATCAAACTTTTCAACGTGTAACCCTCCCTCTAGAGCAGTAGTGGGCAAAGTGGGTTTCGCTATTGAGTGGTCGGTCGCTAAATGATTTTTATTTGATCGCGACACAATTCCAAAATGAAGTAAAATAACCAAAAGCGTAAAGTTCGGAACAATTAAAATGTGCAATTTTTCTTCTGATTTTGGATCACTAAAATTTTTTCATATCAACAGGTGATCACGTTGCCCACTACTGCTCTAGAGAGATACCGTCGTGTCATCGTACACTCCTCTAAATCGTCGACCTCTTGCAATATTTAAAAATGAGATTACCTACCGAAAATGCACTCGAAAATAATTTCTCTCTAAACGATCCTCAATTGTATGCTTCTCCTGAACCATAATAAAAGGGTACTGGGGAAAACGAAACAAGCTGGATAATTGAATCTTTCCACCCCCTTCGGAGAACCCGTTTCTCCTGCTCGTTCTGTTTGAACATTCCCCCCTCTTCCTTTGTATCTCTATTAACTTTGTAATAATGATGGCGAGCTAAGAGTCTGTTTCAGGAAACCCTTAACAAAAGAATTCGAACGAATTGCCGTTATCGAAATTTTGAAATTGCCAAAACATACCTACGATCACATTTTCAATCTTTTGGAACGTGAGGTCTTGCGTTTTTTTCATCTTCTACAACCCTTTGACCCATGGAATATATTCATTCACTGTTTTTCCTACGAACGTGAGAATACCTTACATCAAACGGACGTTTTCAAACTTCGAGGAATAGTCTCGCATAGAAGATAGAAAATTATTCCTAAAAATATTTTTTTTCTGAGAAATGTAGCACTTTTTGACCATAAAAAGGAATTCTCTGCACTCTCCTTTGATATTACTCATTTATAAATTTATGAAACAGTCTGGTTAAACACTTTTTTTTTTCCATTAATTTTTTCAGATTTCAAAATCAAAGATACACTACGTACCTGGAATTCAACTTATGATTTTAAAATGAAAAATTGTATCCAATTTCTTGCAACGATCGAATCAACTAGCTTAGGTGAACATACCGAACTATACGACGCGAAATTAATCGGCGCGAAATCGGCGACGAACGCTACACTGGAGTGTCGAAATCGAGTGCGACTACGAACACGAATAGTATGACCGGAACGATAGAATCTGATTGAGATACGAGCGTCTCCCGGACTGTCAACGGTCTATCTCTCGGGCAACGTTGGCCACTCTCGTTGTCTGCACCCTAGGTACGGAAAGGAAGGAGAAAAGAAAAAAAAGAGTCGCTCTTCTTCCAATCAGCAAATGCCCTCTGCAAATATGGATCACGCAACTTTTACTTTTTTTTTTTTTTCTACTATCGTTTGTGTGAATTGGTGGCACAACTTGGAAGTAGCACATTGTAACTGGTTGTTATTTAATTTTTTTAATAACATTGTTTCAAATAGTTGAACAAATCGATGATATAACTTTTATTCCCATTAACTAGTTTTTCTGATTGAGTCATTCTGTGACTTCCTGTGATGTTAGTACAGCTTATGGGAACGGGGACAGATTATTTAAGCCAATGTCAATGATTATTAACTTTTGGTGATGTCTTCATAAACTTTTTTGGATATTTTGCAGTCTCTGTGGTCACGTTTTCCACTCGAGATCCTGTATTTTCTCAAGAATTTGAAAAATTATTACATATCACCTCGAACCTATCGGTCAGGAAAATTTTGTCTGTCTGAGGTAATCTTTAAGCACCACAAATTTAGCACATTTTAGTGTTCATTTCATCTAAACATTCTACCTTTATAGGTTCCTTATATGTATTATTCAACTCGATCCTACACGTTTAATTTTTTTTGTCTTCGCGTTCGATTTTAGTCTTCCTGTACTATGATTCAAATTGGAAAAAAATACAGGTATTGAAATTTTTGCTTAGTCATAATAAATTGATTGTTAAATCAAACCGAATTGAAAATACAGATTATTAATCGCTCTCTTCCCAAGGTGAATCTAATTACCTTTAAATTATTTTTAAAAGAATATTTTCTCAATGAAAACTACAAAAATTATTCCCTTACCTACTAATTGATATGGGTGAATTAGCATTTGATTTCGTAATCTGACTCGAATTTCCAATCTGCTTGCTTTTGTAACGATAATTTGAAAGCTGGTTAATTTTTAATTTTTTATTTCTAATTTAAGTTTGAGAAAAATCACTGAAAAGTCCAAGTTAGAAATAAGGTCAATTCTAAGTACACGGGATCATACTTGCTCCAGAAAGTCATTGTATTACAGGCTACGGAGATCATAAAATTTTCTATTCTTCTTTCCCCGCATCATTTTCGTACATTTTTTTTTTCATGTCTCTCTAGACAATTCATGATAAACCTTTTTCAAGTTTTCTTGTAAGATTCAATTTTAATTTATTTTCATACCTACCTACCTATAACTCTAAAAGCAGCCGTAAGCTAGAGATTCTGAGGCAGAAAATATATTGCAGTTACACTTGATTGTAATTATCATCTTAAAGTTCATAAACTTACAACTGGATTTCATGAGCATGCGACGAAATTGTTGGCGTCTCAGGATAGAAATAACTCGCGAATCGAAAAGAAAAGTTTTAGACCGACAATTGATGGTTGAGCACAAAATCCTTGATTTATAAAACCATATTAACAAAAAATGTTTCAAAATTACAATTAAATTGCACGTTTTCAAAAAATATAGGTACCTATTTGAATTTCATGAACGGTGAGCTTTCAGCGGAACGCACCTTGTGAGACTTCAAAATGGACGATGAGGGCCATCTTCTGCGTCGCGGCGATTAAATAATAAGAATTTTATGTGGAAAAATTAAAACAATGCGACTGTCGAGACATGACGATGTCATCAGTCCAAGAATGAAGAATGCAAGATAGAATGAGTTATGAAATTGGGTCGTCACCTGTAGACTGACGATGATGCTGAAACAAAATGCAATTTTTTCAGCATCAGAAAGGAAGACGCCAATCTAGGGTTACAAGTACGTGTAATAAAAATCAGAAGAATAGGGCTTACGTTGCGTTGGTCGAAGAAAATGTACCTATGTACAAATTTCTGTAATGTTCAAATTTCAAAGAACGATGATTGTTACCGTGAGAAAATTCTTACGAAAATGTACTGTAAATGGTATCACTTGAGCAGAAAAATTTTTACTTGAAACTCTCGCTTTTATAAAATTCTGTGCTGAATCTCACCTTCATTTGTTTTCTCTAGGAGTAACTTACGTTTGTTTCTCATTTCTAAATTTCGAATTCTAATAAATTTCTGCAACGAAACTGTTGAAGAAAAAAAAAGAACATGAAAAGAATTCGGATATTCCATCAATTTGTTTTTAGTTTTGGTTGAGCTGAACTTTTGATCCGAAGAACGGAGAAGAGGTATTTTGTTATAAGACTAAAATCTCCTAAATTGAAATAAATCATTTAGTTAAGTACATTTTTTGAAATTTGGAAAATTGGAAAGATTACAGACAATAAAATTGCATTAATAAAAAAAAAAGAACGAAGGAAAAATCGATTTTTGGAAACCGAATCACAATGAAATTACGCATAAGTACCGAAGTTACGAAACTGAAAAAATCCGTCGTCCTTTCGTCGATTAATAAATAAAAATCAGTTTCAAGTCAACAACCATTATTGAAATCCCAATTGATTAGACAATATTAATCGGGATTACGTCTTTTTGGCGATCGTTTGTAAACAGTAGCGCCTCTACAGTCGCCTTCGTCAACCTACGTAAGAAACACGTTTAAAAATAACTGATAAGAATATTTTCCATGTGTCTTTCTCTCTTCGAAATAAAAGTTTTAAAAAATAATATCAAATTTATATTATTTCAATGATCTAATTGATTGTTTCCTTTTCTTTCCAATTTAAATTTTTATTCTAATTAAAAAAATATGTTCAAGGAGAAGTTTAAATACTTTCGGAGGAAGAAACCGAGACCGGATTTCAAATCGGTTATATCTCTTCAAAACGTAGATACTCGACACTTTTCTAATGTAGGTACAGTCACTCAAATGAACCATTTCTGAGTCATAATTTTCTCTAAACTCCCTACGACAAAGTCCTAAATTTTCCTTCTAATTTGGTGTAGTTTCTTTTTATCAGTTTCAGTTAGCAGGAATAGATGAAATTCGTGAACCAGAAACATCAATTTTCGGACTGAAGAATGTAAATGAGTGGACCGTTTACGAGTTGAGGAAATATCCTGGTAATTCCATATCAAACCGGATTCGTTTTAGTTCGATTATGAATTATGACAGTGATCTCAATTCATTTATTTTTAGTACAGGTCTGATTTTTATTGTAAATCCGTTCACAAGTTACGGGCAGCGATATTGGATTGCTCGATCGCTAGCTGATTATTCTAAAAAACCCAGCGTTACCAATCTAGATAATCAAGATGATGTGCTGGAAATACTAGGTGATAAATCCTGGTGGGATACAGTAAAAAGGTATAAACGTATTTTCGATCAAAACTCAAATATGTTGGCTCTTGACTTATAAATGCTATGAGAAGACCGACAAAATAATGCTTACGAGAGACAGATTTTAGATTAAAAATCTACCAAAATTCTCTCTCATCGAGTATGAATATCATTCTCTTAAATTATAGGTATTCTTCTTCGTCTGCGAACTTCAGTATTTTGAGGCACTCATTCTCATTTACGATACTGTTTCAGCAAACAAGACTGCCAGAAACCTATTGTTAGGAAATTACGATGGGCTACCCTCGGATACCATCATGATTGGAATACAAAGGTAAACAAAATGTGCCATTTTATTTATCATAGCATCAACTCTGATTCAAATTCTAATAATCGTTTTTCATTCTCTTAAATTAGGTATATTCAGAATCTGCCCGAAGTTCCTTCCCAAATGATTTGAACGCATTATCTCAGCTAATCATTAGAGCGACATTGAATATGAAATTCGAGGCAGAAGCTGCTATTGTTAATTATTATTTTATGGACTCGTTTCTAAATGGCCACGCTGATCACTCGGAACCAAATTTGACTGCCCCTCTGGTTTCATTCAGGTTACACTTTAAACCTCTTGGAATTTTTTGTTACTCTACCTCGTTACCGCAGTCGTTCATTAATTATTGAACATTTCTAATTTATAGTTTTGGTCAAACTGCTCTCTTTATGATTGGAGGCCTGACACCGGACGAAATTCCGGAAGCTGTATACTTAGAGAGTGGCGATATCGTTCTCATGACAGGAGGTAGTAGACTGCGATACCACGGAGTTCCTAAAATAATGCGCGCAAAATCTCAGCCGTGGAATGTGACTTGTCAGATCCGGAATTCAGAGTCACCTCCGATCACCCCAGGAATAAGCGATACCACAAAACCATATGAAGATGAAACTCGTGTGACTATGAATCAAGTACAAGAGCCCGAATTCTGGCAACCGTTTAATGAATATATAAACGAAGCAAGGATCAACCTCAATGTGCGACAAGTGAAGTAGCGAAATTTCCCTTTTTGCTTGTTTCCGTGTTGGAATGGGAAATTATTTGAGTGTTCGCCTCTCTTTCCGTCCTATTTATTGCCTAGCAATGATTGAACGTTGGTTTATTCGGCTGAACTCGTCCAACGAGCTTCAGTTCCTTCAGTTAGGATGCAAATATTCAATATCTCCGACCTCTTCGCCACTCCAGTCGCTGCTACTATCGCAACCACTGATACGCTGAATAAGACCTCTCGAAAAAGGCGTAGGAAGCCAACGAATGTTGTGCTTCCAACCACAAATTGCGCTGAAGAACCCGTCTCGGATAACAGTGATGGTAACCACTCTGATGTGAACACGAAGACAATTGCGCTTTGTAATAAGGCAACAAACACGGTTGCGAATAAGAAAAAGAAACAAAAAAAGAAACGTAATCCTAAAGCGACGAATGAGCTTCCGTCTGAAGTACCTTCAACCAATTCTAGTCATTCGAACTCAGACAAGTCGGGAAACGACGTCAATGGCGGAGCAACTCAGAATAAGGTGACGGAGAATATGAAAGGTGAGGTGCAAGATCTTATGGCTTCGCTCGAGTTGATAACATCGCAACGGAACGCATTGGAAAAATCGTTGAACGAACTACGCGAAGAGAATGACAGATTGGCTCGCAACAACGAAGACTTGAAAGACGAACTGAAAGAAATGACCGACGAAGCTCTCGAGTTGAGCGTTGAGAAACAGAGATTATTGAGTAAAATAGGAACTCTGAAGAAACAACTTCTGAATCGTCCTAAATGATAATTTATTGCTAAACGTTATTTTTATCTTTTTTTTTTAAATTGAGGAAATAAATAACGTTGTAGCAGTCTTTGTCAAAAATGATTTGTTAACTGTTACTACAATTATCTCGTTTTCTTGAAGTAAGCTGTCACCGTTTTACGCGGTTAAAATTTTAGTACGGTATCCGGAAAATGTAAAAAGTTGACCTTCAACGGGGATTTGGATAGTTTTTGATAAAAGTGGGGCATGATACGTTGAGCAAAGATACCTTGATTCGATAAAATAGACCGGGCATCGCTCTTATCTCCAGATACCGAAGTAAATCTGTGCCATCGTCTTTTGATAGATAGTGATAGTCTCAGACGAAAAAAAAGTCTGAATCCTTGATGGATATATGATTTTCAAATTGAATTACAATATTAATTTATCAATCAGTGTAAAACCATCAGCTGCGCGGAAAGAAGCTGGCTTTTGATTTTCAAATTCCGTTGATCCCGGGTTACCGATCTTTATTTTTTGCATTGGGTGAACTCTAAACTATTTATTTTTCAATGAATATCACTCAAGTATAATTATATAAAATGAAGATCAAAAAAATTCTTTCATCATTTTGACTGAGTTCATTCATTTTTTGGTCATGTTTTCGTTGGTTTGTTTGGGTTTGTTCCATTTTTCTTAAGAATCGTCTGTGTATAATAATCATTCTTTATCTAATTTGAAATAACAATGCTGGTTTACTGTTTCGTCTGACATACATATACGAATCTCCCGTTCCTACTAATCTCTTCCCATGCCTATGGTGAACAACTAGCAAAAATTTAACGAATGAAAGAAAAATACTCGTCTATTCCACCCTGAATTATTTCATTGATCGGATGAACATTTCGAATAATGAATTTAGGGCACGTACAATGCCTGGAGAACTTTTCAATCTAAAAAAATGTAAGGATACAGTTTTCGGTGGGATTTTTAAAAAGTCATCTCTCCATGTGTTTCACTTATCAGCTGATCCCACGACACGCATAGAGAGCTTCGAGTGGCTCTGTGGCGCGGATATTCTCCGCACTACAAATTCAAGCATGAACTATCATGCAGTCTCGTGCAGCCTGTTGGTGTTGGAACGTTCGAACTTTGAACTTGATCATGCTTTGAATTTAATCATTGGGTGCCAGTCATTTGCTGGTTTAGTCATCAGTTGGTTTGAACGCTTGATTCGCGATTTGCGGTATGATCATTTCCGGTTTCTACTGTTCAACAAGTTGTACGTTAGTCTGATTAATGATTATCGCTTTTCAAATTCGGAATTGAAGATCAAGACTGTCAAAGTACGTGATAATATCTACATCTAGGTAAATCTAATTGGCAGCTTAAAGATTACACCATATTTCATGGTTGATGTTCATGGTTTCAGCTGTGCGAAGACTCGAAAGTAAATAATCTCCATTCATTCTTATCGATTTTCCCGGTTCAAGTTAAATTTCGCTATCCATTCTATCACCATGGCTGAAAAACAAACTCAGTTTCCTACCCGTATAACGATGGTATGAATTAAAAATGTTGTCAACTTTTACCAAAGAAATCGAAAATTTTAACCGAAGTTCTCCTTCGTAGCTAGATGCTGGAGTTCTCGATAACGAAGTGTTCAACGTACTGAAGACTCAATTACAAAACGCATTACAAGTATTCCCGGTAATTTTCTTGTTTTACTCCTTAAGTCGGCTTCTTATACATCGACGAATAGGACTTGATTAAGTTGATTAAAGATTTTCATCTCTGATTGTAGCCGTGGACATTAAAGCAACACGAATTGAAAATAGATATTCTACTTCATTACGTTTTATGGAAGGTATATCATTTCTACGAATCTATAGCCTATTAAAAGCTTCAGCAATGTGATAAATTTGATCTATCTTCTGCACTTTGTAGCTTTCATTATGTAAGCTCAAAGGAACTTTTGGTCAACAATTGCTCAATATGAAGTATGGAAGTAGGCAACTAACACCGAATAAAGAGAAATTGATGCTGATCTTCCAGATTCTCCATTATCTACATAGTAATGATCAATTGGTTTCAACCTCGAGTCATGTAAGATTTTTAAAATTTATTTATAACCTTCAAAATTATCGTATCTATTCTGGATTAATAATTCTTCACAGGTGAGAAGATACACGAGAATTGCCGATATTGCTTTTCACCTATGCGAACTTATTAATTTACTGTTGTTCTTCTGGCAAGGCAAATATCCCTCTCTCTCCGATCGCGTATTAAATTTACGATTAGTTTGTATCGTTAACAAATCTCGTAATGTGGGTTATAATTACATGACGCGTGAGCTTATATGGCATGGATTTATGGTGAGTTGTTTGTAGTTCTTTGTTATTACAGTTTCTTAAACTTGAGAATGAAGAATTGAAGTGTTCTATCCCTACCGATTCTGTCTATTATGAGGATTGGAAAATCAGTGATTGCTCTGGTATGATAAGAGGTACCCACCGGGATTCTTTCAAACTTGAGAAATGCTTTCAACACTCAATTCACTTCTTTGTTTAGTGATGATTAATATTAACGAAGTAAAATTAGTTATTTGAAACGCAGTCAGACACATCCAACCTTGAGTCAAAAAATATTTTTGGGGGTTATTAGCGAAATTTGTAGAAGAGGTCGAAAGCTATTGAACAAACAAAAATGAAGTTTCTACGACAAAAATTCGTTCTTGTACATCGATGTGAAGATGGACACAATCCCCCTCTGCAAAATTTGAATTAGCTTGAGAAAAACGCACTAGGCAACATTCATCTTTCGAAGACTGTTCGACACGTTGGGGACATTTTTACGCTTCGAGAGTAAGCTAATTGGAAGGCTCGTTGAAAATACTATTAGAAACGCTCATGAAAAAAAATCTTCATTTTTTTCGTTTTTTGCTCGTCCTGTAAAAATAGTTGTGGTTTATCAACGCGCCCGGCATCCTTCCCCTCCTCTCTCTTTTAATCTTGCAGCTGTGTGCTTGCCTATCTTCTTAGTACGTCCGTATATGAGATCGTTTATCGGCTTTGTGGGCGTATATCGTGTTCGAGTTGGGCCTCTGAGATATTTTTATTATACTTCGATTTGAACAGTTATTAATAAAGAAATAGTTTATTTTTATACGTGGTTTTCACTCGCAATCACGCTTTAAAAAGCTACGCTGGGGGTAGCGAAACGTAGCGTTTTTCGTACTGTATTATTTCAATGTGGTAATAAAGCCTTTTCAAACATCAGTTAGTTATTAATAAAGTTTTAACTGTAAGGCGGGTGGTAATTTAAGTTCCCAAAATAAGTGATAGAAACCATTTGGTGTCGCGGAAGTAACATCATATCAGTTCATGTAATATATTTTGAAGATGATCACTATTCATCTACATGTCATCGAATTTCGATATTTTCTTCGTCGAGCTAATTATTCGTTCAATTTTTGATTTGAAGGAACTATTAACGTTTACCATGTCAGTTGTGAATTACCAGTATATTCGAAGAACGTTGATCAGGCTCTTGTTCAAAGTTCAAAAGTCGCCAAAGTTGATCGGCCGTTTGGATTTTTCAGTCGTTACTCAATGTTCAGTTTGTTCGAAACCACCAATTATGCCTCAATATATTGGGTGTTCCCATGTCTTCTGTTATTATTGTCTGCAGGTTGGTATTTATTTATTTATTTATTTCGCATCACCTATCGGAAAGTAAAGTCTGTAGTCTACTCTGAAGATTAAAATAATTGTGATCTATTCCATTTCATAAGGTCTGTGATAGACCAGATTGTACTATCGCTGTAATCTGTGGGATTTTTCCAAATCTCTCGTCGCTATCGCTTTCGGACCGGGCGGTGGTTGAATGAGGCAGTTCAATTACACAGCTAACGCAAGCAATACGTTGGCTTATGAATTCGTAAAAAGTAAATTTGTACATGCTCTTATTGATCGTTTCCAAATTGATAACACATTTTTGTTTACTTTCGTTTTGGTAGGAAGTTTTCTATACGTGCATATGGGCAGTGGCGTAGCCAGGAAATATTTCTGGGGGGGGGGGGGGTTGAAGAAGTTGGAGAAAAGATATGATACAAAAAAGTTTCAGAAATTGGCAAAATAAGGAAACACTAAACAGTCTCGTACGGGCGGCCTTCAAAGAGAAATGAGGGAAGATGAAAAGAATTATTGGAAAATTGTAGAAAGTCCACAGTACATTTTTCCCGTATTCATTTTATTCTGGAAAAGAAAACATAGCTTAACGCTTACAATAGACTAAATCGCCGTGACGTCATTCACGGACATTCACTGATAACAAGGCGATGTTTGCTCCGCAATGACTTACCCCAACTTACGCGTAAGTTCAAAACAAAAAAAATGCTCCATAAGAAATACACGGGAACGTTTCGATCTTACGTTCAGATTTGAAAACAAGAAATAAGTTAAGAACCGCAGGTACATTTTCAAAGACATGAGAACTTCCTGATTCTAAATATAAACACGTAATTGCTTACTTATTTCCAATTTTTTAATTTGAGCGTATGATCGAAATGATTCCTGTGTATTCTTATGGGAATCGATATCCTACTTTGAACTGATACAGTATACTATCGCATTCTCTCGATTCCTGTTATCAGTAAATGTTCATGAATGACGTCACGGCGATTTAGTCTATTTACAATTGAAAATCTAATCTTCTTGTTTTAGAGCAAAAATAATTCAAAATTTCGGTTTCATCAATGTTGATGTCTCTATTAATAAACAAATGAGCTAGGCCATTCAGCCTAGTCTCAGATGTAGAATTACGCAAGTAATTTTTTAGAAATTTTAAATTACTGAAACTTCGTTCAGGTGTACAAGTTGTAACGGGTAGACAACAAAAAATACATAATAAAATGTGAATATTTGGGAAAAACGTACAGCAGCATAAAACATTACTAACATTCGATCGTTCATCGATTTCTCATTACTATTAGGAATAGAATTTGATATTTAATTTTTCTTGGGGGGGGGGGTTCCGACCCCTCTAACCCCCCCCCCCCCCCCCCCCCCCCCTCGCTACGCCACTGCATATGGGGAATAAATGGTTTTCAAGTTTTGCTCAAAAATGAAAGAGTTTCATGAAAAATTGCCAAGAACAAAAGTTGTAGCCGTTGACATGTTCTTTTAGAAATGGTCACCTTGAATTTTTCAAAATAGAGGTGTTTTACATGTAATATCTCCTACCAAAACGAAAGTAAACAAAAATGTGTTATCAATTTTGAAACAATGCATCAAGAGTTGGCTTAGGCCTAATTCAAAATTAGTGAATTAAAAAAAAAAAGAATTAATCGATACGAACTAGATTCGATCATACGTGAATTTTTTTTTCCTGTACTGAAAATTGCAGTTTAAAGTATGTATCAGTTAAATCCGAAGAGAAGTTCTCTTGTCGTTGACTTATTCGATCTTTCGTTCCGGAGTTGCTCTCCTAGTTATCGACTGTTTTCATACACAATACCAGTTACCTTTCGTTCCGGAGTTATCACCCCGTGCTCCATTTAACCACTGCGCAGTCACCTGCAGTAGCGACGAGAAGATTCCAGACGCTTAAATCTCCAGAAGCATCGTTATTATTTCGTTAAATATATTGGGTATCTGAACCTACAGGTTAATGTAATTATTACAATTTACTTAATTACATCGAGTTGAGAGTCGTTATCACTAATCTGTTACGAGCACATCCGGAGCGATGTGAACCCAATTGGAGACTCTGGACGAAATTCGTCCTTTTTTTTTGTAATGATGGCGTAAATTATAGGCGGGAACTGAGAACGGAAATGAATTGTTAGACGGGATGCAGTCTTCGTATTTCGAAGCGTAATGCCTTGACATTCACTGAGATGTAAGGGAAGGGGGGTGAGGGGAAAACCAATAGTTTTTTTTAGTTTTCTCTTCGTGTTTGGGTCGGTAGTGTGGTGATATTTCTTATCTCCTTTGCCTCTAATTGATACCTCTCGCCAATGTGTCGGAATTTTATTCGAATATTCGTCCCAAGATTACTGAGATATTTAACCCTGTCTAGCCTAAATTTTTCTTTGCACATGTCCTTCCTGGTGATTTCACGTCTCTGAACTGGACATGCTCTGCTACCGCGAGCAAGCCGATCGTGTTAGTTAGTAGCGTTAGTGTACTGCGCCTTGCTTGGTGGCAATCGGGTAGGGGAGTTTTGGCCTGTCCGTATTCAGGCGGGTCCACCCCAAGATTACCACGCCCTGTCCGAAGATGATGAATTTCCAAGTGGGACTGTGAGCTTGAAGATCTTCGATCTTCGTAGTTTTCTTTTCTTACACTCTCGAATATAGGAAACAATACTCATCCTTCGACAGAGTGGAAGCAGTTTCTGTTAAATTTAGCTTGGTGGTATGTCGATGATTCTTGGATCACGACAGCTCAAATCATCGCTTCCAACTTGCCGAGGGTGTTAATTGCAGTATTTTCACGTCTCCAACAAAATATTATTAGATATTTTGTGATACGTTTTTTGGACGTTATGTTTTCATACTGATTTTTGTGAGAAAATTGAGAACAAGTTAGTTGTGCAATCGTATTTTAAAAAGCGGTCGTTCTTCTCATCAACACCCGAATTACACTACAGGGTAGGTCAGACTGTCTTTTTCTAGTATATTCTTTTTCGAACAACAATGAATTCGTTTTCTCGGGCTTTTAAATTCTGCACTGTTAAAAAATCTTCGTACTGGAGACTTTCAAAAAGGAATCGCGAGTGGACAACCAAACTGTAATGTTGATGATTTCAATTTGGCTAAGAAGTAAAATATGTGTCAAGTGTAGAAGTGTATTCACCTAAAATACTCTGTGTTATTAATATTGTTTGACTGTTGATGGATCGTAAAAAATGACTCAAACTTTGTGTGTCGCTCTAGAATTTTTTTTAAAAAAAAAAAACGATCATTAGTAAAAGTTTTACTTACGTCAAAATACGTAGAGGATGATAAATTCTGGCAATTTTTCCGTTCATGTAGAACACAATGAGACTTATATTGGTTGAAATGGAAAATGTATTGAAGAGGAAAAAGCACGTACGCAATGAAAAATTTCTATGTTGTTAGGTTCAAATCTAAAGTGATTATTTTGAAAGAAATTGACTCAAAAACAATTTTCTTCCGATTAGAATGTTAAATTTGTCACAAAAATTCCTCCGAAATGTTTCTTGTTTCTATAAAATTGTGAAGCAACTGGAGAAATGGTTAAATTTCGATGATCTTCTCTGTTTCATCACTTGATCCAAGTTTTCCAAGTCCGTTTTAGTCTTCTAAATTATTTTGGAAACGTTATGACTTACTTCTCAATATTTTTCTCTTTTTCGATAACAACGTAAATTTCTACCGACGGCCTTCACTCTTTCAATATTTGCGCAAATGGATGTACGTCAACTCACCGACAAAAAATCAAATATTTCTCACACAGAATATAACAATAATCGCTCACACTTACCCGACAAACGACCTCTTTCTTTTTTGACTTTACATTTTGAGTAGCGGTTAATTTGAGATTACATAGGAGAAACTTCTAGTTCTTTTTTTTTTTTTTTTAATTTACAAATTTTAGTCATGAGGGTTGGCTGAGTTTTACCATTGGTTTTTCCTCACCCCCCTCTTGACGAGCTCGTAACATACTATGTTCTGTATCTAGACTAGACTAAAATACAAAGCAAGATTTTATCATGAAGAAAAGTTTTTTTTTATTTATTTATTTTTTTTATTATTATTATTATTATTATTATTATTATTATTATTATTATTATTATTATTATTATTATTATTATTATTATTATTCATTTGTTTACTTATTAATTGTTAGTATAGCATTTGTATGTTATTTTTATTGAAGTTATTATTATTTCTTTGTAATTTCTTTTTTTGTTTTGAGTATTTGTTTTATATATCTGTTGACTTTACCACGAATTTGTTCATCTTGTAGGCATTTACCCGACTCTTCAGCCGTAATATTGATCTCCTTTCTTATGTGTTCAAAGTTACTACATTTTAGGAAGGTATGATCTGGATCATCTTTAAAATTCAAACATTCCCTACATTTACTGTCTTTTATTATCTTAAATTTTTTTAAATAAGTTGCAAAGTTACCGTGCCCTGTCAAGTATTGCGTTAAAAAGTAATTGGTTTTTAATTTTTCAGTTCAATGTTCGGTATCAATGAAAATGACATTTTCCTCGTCGGTATCAATTTTGCGGTTCTCCTTCCCGTTTTTTCCTTATCGTATAGATCCTGCCAGGTTTTTATTGTATCTAATTTAGTTTTCTTGATGTTATCTACCATTTCTGTTTTTGTTATTTTACCTTCTTTTGCCTAATTTTGATCCTTTTTATCTTATTCGTTTGACTTAATTGTAGATCAATTGGTGCCACTCCCGCTACTACATGAGAGGCAGTATGTGATACTGTTCTATAGGCCGATATTATTCCGATTAATGTTGTTCTTTGAAGGGATTTTAATTTTTTGATTTCCGTTTTTCTTAATTTTCCGATGTAGGCTAGAGATCCGTATTCAATTATCGACCGAAAAAGAGCATTATAAATTATTTCTCTTTTTTTTGTGTCCATCCCATAAGTGTTACCATATAATGCCCGAATTTTATTATAGTGTTTTTTTAATTTATTTGTAATATATTCTATGTGCTTTTTAAAGTTTAGGTTTGGATCTAAAATTATTCCTAAGTATTTCATTTTTGATTGAAATTTAATTTTCTCTAGTCCCATTTTTATTTTGTCCTCCATACTTTTTTGAAAATCTAGTTTCTTGTGTCTTCTCGATATGAATATCATTTGTGTTTTCTTTGGATTTAACGTTAAGCCAAGATATTTTAATTTCTGGTTTGTTTGTTCTATCTTTCTGTTAATAGTTTGCTAGTTATTCAGTTTATCTATTCCAATAATCATTAGCAGATCGTCAGCGTAGCTTAAAAGCTTGAATTTGTTTGTTTCCCTTGCTGTCTTGTGTATTTCAGTCATTGCAATGTTAAAAAGAGTTGGGGACAACGCTGACCCCTGTGGTACGCCCATACTTAGTTCATATTCTAGCTTCAAATTATTATCCTTGTCAAAGAATCCTATTTCCCAGGTAGCTTTGTATTATCTGTATTATATGCCTACTTACGTTATTTTTATCTATTATTTCGGCCAAGCTTGACCAGATGACTCGGTCAAACGCTCCCGTGACATCAAAGCTTGTTAAAATTATATGTTTGTGAGTTTTTTTATATTGTTCAAGTGTTTTCATTAGTTCAGTAAGCGCCATTTCTGTCGACCTTCCTTCCTTAAAGCCCTATTGTTGTGTATGTAAGATTTTATTTTTCCTAATTTCCTGATTCAAAAGGTGTCTTATAATTTTTTCATATACTTTACCTAAGTATGATAAAAGAGTTATTGGTCTGTAGGAATTGATTTCAGAAGGGTCCTTATCAGGTTTATTTATAAGTTTTATTTTCCCAAGCTTCCAAATATCAGGAAAATATTTCATTTGAAGGAGTTTCTGAAAAATAGTTATTAAAATTATTGGACAATTTTTATTGATAATTTTTATCATTTTATTAGATATTCCGTCCGATCCATTTGCCTTCTTATTGTTTAGTTTTTTTATTATGTCTGTGATCAGAGACTCGTCAACATCCAGATTGTTTTCTTCTTCAGTATCATAATTTTGGAGTGAGTCCTTTATTTTGGGGAAAAGATTTCTTTATATTTTTCTTTTTCTTCTATGATAATTTTATCTGCTAGTTTTAGGGGAGGGAGTTCAAATTTTTTGTATTTTTCTTTTACAATTTTGTAGGGTTTACCCTAAAGAAACTTCTAGTTACAATGTACTATTTTGATTATTCCACGAGAACATCGTCGGTGGAGTTAAATTTATTTCCAATTTTTGTTTCAGACTAACAGACTCGTTGATACGAATTTCGAATGTCCATCGTGTGGATATTTCAAGAAAGAAATCGAATTCGTGAAGCTATGAATAACCTTTATCAGGTAAGAATTAGTTTGTTGATTTATTGGACTTCGTGAAAGTCCCAGAAACTGACTTATTTTGGTTCGTATTGAGATGAGTGGAAGACAAAACAGTTGTATGTCGATATCGTTTATACAAATAAAGTCACATTTACTATTCTAAAAATAGAAAAAAAAAAAAAAAAAAAGTGATGTTCAATAGAATCATTTTGATAGGAGATCTAATGGAGCAGGTCAACTCTATCATTCAAGAGTTTCATACGATGACGTCCCATTTCAGGCTACATATAATGAATTCAATCGACTGTCATTATCGATCTTGTCTTTTGTTACCTATTTTGAAGTTTTACTCCACCATCTTTCATAATGACTATTTCGGATAGAAGTAAGACCATCGAATTAAAGGTTTCTGTTACAAAAGTAAGCCTTACAGATGTTAAAAATTCGTGGTGGTTCTCACGGGGATTTATCGTAAGGAAAATCAGTGCTAATTCTTGAGAATACGAGAATTTAAAAATTTTTCTATCTGTCATTCAGCGTATACTTAGGTATTTGATTTAAAGAGAGAACCAATTGAATCAAATTTTCTAATCCTTATCCTCGACCGTGAAATCTCGTTCACTTGGGTTGTTTTAAGTTGTCTTTTCCTCGACCAAGGTTGGAGCAAGATTCAAATTATCAATTTCTACTCGAAAATATGATACACTACTTGATTTCCAAAACATAACACGCACATTTACCTCATTTGGCTCACCATTTGGGAAATCAAATATTCGAAGTCTTCTGAATCATTGTGTCCATGCATCCGACGTCATCGGAAACGTTTTATGTATTTTGTTTCGTTATTTTTCGCTCTTTAATTTTCACATATTCTGATATATACGTAGAGTTAAATGCAAAAGAGTATAAAAAGAACTAATAAATAATATAAATTATAAGCATCAACATGAATAAAAAAATAAATTACGAAATGAATACATGAAAAATACGAAAGAATGTTTACATACAAAAATTTCTAATAGAAAAACAATGAAATGAAAGAATCTAGAAAGGTCTGTACAATTTTAATGAACCTTGAGGTAACTTTTTGTAGTAACATTGAATACTCATTTGTATCACGAATTTTAAATTTCTGGTAAACGTGTTTGACTGGAGAAATGGCAGTGACTTTTCACTTTTCAGCTGAAGCTTTATGTGGCAACTTTATTTAATAATCTTCTCTATTATCCACCCTAATTATCCCATAGCCCTAGGAATTCCATATATGTTTGAAAATGGTTTTGAGAAAGAAAAATATTAAATATGTTTCGAATGGACGTTTCAGTGCTTAGCTGTCGGTGGGTAATCCTTATCTTTCCTTACTGTGGCGTGGAAACCTGTGTCCCAGTCAGCGTAGTAATCGACGATTCGTACTGATCCATCTGGTTCGACCAAACTGTATTGTCCTTTCACGACGTCTCCGTCACGTTCTTCGTATTGGTGTTTCTTGTCTCCGGTATATTCATCGTTAACACTGTATTCAAAGGCATAACGAGGATGCGCATCCTGCAACAATAAATTTATTGTACTTTTCTTCGAATTTATTTCAATTACGACATTAAGAAAATGTACTTACGTAGTGTTCTTCGTGATGACTACTCAGTGACTGTAAAGCGTGTTGCCCGTAAGATTTCGCATGCGAAGCCTGGTGATAAGCGGATTTATGCGATTCGTGAGAAGAGTATGTTGGAGATCCGTAATGTACACCACCTAATGGTACAGCAGCCGCAGCATACTGGTATTGTTGTTCGGCACCATGATAAGGAGCAGGTGTTACGTACGAGGCTCCGGTAGGACCAGCGTATCCATTGTATTGAACTTGTGGTTGAGGGTAGACCGTGTAAGCTGGAGTTGGAGCAGGATGATACAAAGCTGGTGAATAATGCCGAGGAGCTTCAGTCGAGTAGACGCCGTATGAGTGTTGATCTTTAGAAGATGCATACTTAGTTGCATCGTACGAGGAACTGTACTTAGAGGCACCGGTATAAGAAGAACCAGAGGAGTGAGAGTAATCAGAGTAGCTGGGAGGTGGTGCAGCTGTGTAAACAGAATGGGACGGTTGTTTGTACGAGTAACTCGATGAATAGCCTGCATAGCTGGGAGCTGGTGACGTAGCGATGGTCAAGTAAGCTGGTTTGTTGTACGAGGAGTGGGAATAGCTCGAAGACTGACCCGAGTAACCTGAGTAGCCTGAATGACCCGAGTGTGCTGAGTAGCCGGAAGCCGAGTACGATGGTTTAGAGTAAGTGAGATAAGATGGTGTTTGAGGTAGAGCAGTTGGGTACGGAGAGTAACTTACAGGAGCTGGTGAATAAGTATGCTGAACGGGATATTGAGGAACATGAATAGGGTATTTTGGAACTTCGTACGCGTTTGATTTCGACGAATGGTAATCGTAAGCACTGCTGCCATAATCACTACCCTGTTTAACGGAGTAAACATTGCTGTATTGATTCGCGCTCGAATATGCTTGACCGCTGTACCCTTTAGAGCCGCCGTATTTGTTGCTGGTGTACGGAGTGTACGCAGCTGGAGTAGGCTTAGGGTAACTGTAACCTTTTTGCGGGGGCAAGTACTCTTTTGAATACGATCCAGCGTATTGATTACCAGAGTAACCGTGGATTGCGTACGTGGCGTCTTCGAGATCGTAAGCAGCTGTAGGTTTAACGTAGGTTTCGGAAGGTGTGTAAGCTGGATAAGAGGGTGTCGAACTAACATAGTAATGAGCGTCTTTGTCGTAGCTCTTTGCTGCATCGTATCCGTTCGAAGCGTGAGTGTAATGCTCTTTGTAAGCCGAACTTTTGTATCCGTACGAATCGGCCTTGTTGTAGGCGTGCTCTTTGTGCTCGTTGTACGCTGCACCGTTTTTGTTGTGAGCTACAGACGAGTAATAAGTTGATGAAGGTTTGTACGCGTACGAGGCGACGGCCGGAGAGGTGAATTGGTACTGAATGGGATTGGCGTACGCGTAAGATTTCGCGGATGAGTAATCGCCGGACGAGGAGTACGACTTGGCCGCGCTGGACGAGTACTCATGTTGGTATTTCACGTCAGAATCCGCGTACTTCTCGGAGGAAGCAATGTACGCGTACGCGGGCTTCGCGGTACTGGAGACGATGGCCTTGACGTAAGATGGTTTGCGAGGCGTGTATTTTATTTCGACGTCATCTGCGGAGTAAGTTTCCTTTTCGGTAAGATACGCTTTTGGCGTGGACGATACGTAAACGTTGACGAGAGGCGAGACGCTGTGTGGCGCTGGACTAGGCTTATTGTAATATGACGTGTCGACTGGTTCGTCGGCTTTAGTGTATACCGGCACGTAGATCGGGTGTACGCAAGGGTCGGCGGTGACAGCGACAGCCGGTTCTGCGTGCGAGTAACGGCGATGCGCGTGGCTCACCACCAAAAGATTATAAATTAGGAATGTAAGTACCTGCAACATGAAGAAGTTATACTGACATTGAAAACGTGTTTTACTAACTTTCGCTGAAAGAGATAAAATTATGGGGTTTTCGCTTCGATTCACTTCAAGAAGGAAGCTGGTCGTTTGTTTTGTTTTTAATCGGATTTCGTTTTTACGATGAAGAGCAGAAAAAGTGAATAAAGCAAACTGGGAACTAAACGATTTTTAGATTTTTGCCCAGGGCTTAGGTTCAACTTTAGCGCGAATTTTTATAGATTTAGAACTTTTTGCCACAAGTGTCCGAGGAATACGGTATGATATTTTGAGAAAGCTACTTTTTACAACGATTTGATGACCTTTCAGTGTTTCTTTGTATTGTGACTTCTAATTGTACTTAATAGCCCTGAGTGAAGAATTATTTACCGCCCTACTACGGTTTTGGTAAAAAGCGTAGTAAACATTTTCAACGGAAAAGTGTCTGTTGAAAATTTATAAAATTTGGTATCATTTTACAGAAAGTTTTTTTTCAGAACGACGCTATAAAAGGTATAGCAAGAGTCACAAAGCGTCTTAGTGTCTGGGTCTCTTGCTCTTTTCATTGTCCTGACTGTAAGTTACGGGAATTCGTCTTTTCATTTTTCGTGATAACCGGAACTTGGAAAATACAGTTCCTCTTCTGTTAAGTTCTTTTTCTATTGAGATCTAGAGCTCAAAAGATCCAAATTTTTTGCTTATAAAGATCCGGAATCCAAAAGCGCCCTTACAAATAATCATATAAGCTTAGGGTTTTTTATTGTGCACTGCATGAAGGAGACATAACAAAAATAATCACCATAATCAATATTATTTTTTAATAATTATTATTTATAAACAATTAAAGAAATTTCATGTTGACTTGTCATGGGAAAAAACACTCTGGCGTTAAAGAACAAATCAGTGGAATAGGTGTGTTTGCAGGGTTGCGGGTAAGCCTCTTTCGTCGGTTGGTTCTTCGATGTTTAGTAGAAAAAACTTTCTTAGAAACTTTCATAGTCAATTTTGCCGAAAACTTGGCGAAAATTTGAAAAATCCTGCGCAAAAATGAGGCCCTCCAACTTTATGCCTACAAGAATCCAAAAAATTTGATGTCAAACAAAAATAAAATTTCTGGTGACACAGGGTGCGTATCTCGAGTAATGTCACCAATGCTAATCGGTGGGAGGACTTTTTTTTTTTTTTTTTTTTGTAGATGCATAGGAGCAAGAGCCTCAAAAATTATCTAATCTTCACAACAAAAAGATTTTCCAACTTTGATACGCTAAAAAGTATTCCCACCGTAAACTTTTTCTACAAAACTTCAAGGAAAATGCCAACTCGAAAAATTTTTTCTAAGAATTGTAGTGATGCGAGCTTTTCGATCCCCGAAACCTTTTTTGCAGTCAAGTGAGCTGTAGGTTCTCTACTGAAAATATGGTTGTATTGACTAGCATTGGAAAGCTGAAAAGTTTCTTTTAGCTCGTTTCAAAATTCCCTATGTGAAAGCAAAAACTAGGTTTTTCTCCTCACTGCAAAAATTAGATCCTTTCGACATATTTTACCCCCCACCTAAGAAAGTTCCTAGACCTGCCCTCTGGTTCCTTTACCCAGGAATGCAAAGAAAAATACAGACCTAATTGATGTGGATCGAGTGATTGTGGGTGGTTGTGTGAAGGCTGCAAAAGTCAAGATAAAGATAGTCAGCTTGGGCGCTGGGCAGCTGATGAGCTTCCCTGAGTTAACACATGTGACCTGTCACAAGAGAACCCCCCTTAGTGTCCCAAAAATCGTTTTTCAGGTTTTCAGCGATCCCTTATAATTGAAACCCGCTTTTTCACGTGGTGGTATTGAAAAAATTCCAAAAAATTTATTTATAGGCCTTAGGGGTCTTCAAAGTTGGGGGAAAATTTCAAATTTCTGGAAAAATTTTTGGAATTTGATGAAATTCAGTTTTAGGGGTAATTTTGGGTCGCTGAACATGAACCTGACCCACAAATTTCATTCCAATGCATATTTTTGGGTCCACGGATCAAAACATGGAGCTAAGATGCAATTTTTTAGGCGATTCTCCAGCACTTTTTTCATCAAATTCAAAATTTTAAATTATTAACGCGCAAATAATATAAAAAGCACTATTGAATTGTGTTCTTGAATCATTAATCTACAACTGATAAAATTTTCAGCCAAATTGATCGCATAATGACACCAAAAACTGATTTTGAAGTTAGAATTATCGCTCCTGTAAAATTATATTTAGGACGCTCAGGGGGGTTCTCTTGTGACAGGTCACACGTGTGTACGACGAGTAAGAAAAGTTTAGTTTGTCGTCTGCTCCCTTGATAAACTCTAGCACTCCGCGTCCTATAGTGACGCCCTTCTGCGAAAGCTACGACACATTATAGTAAAGATTCGTGGGGAGGACAGAGCGTCATCAATGAAGAATTTCTGAGGAATCAATCGAAAGACTTTTGTAACCACACCAGGATATGATGTCAAGGCTAGAGATTGACCCCGGAACAGCAAGTCCAATTAAGGTAGTACTAGTTGGGTTAGATTTCAGAAGTCTTGTCACAGAAGTCGGCTGACCCGTCTTTTTAAGGCGGTAATGTATTGGACCTGTCTCATCGAAGATGGACACTGCAGAATGAGCCTAGTATTGCTGAATCTGTTCCATTGGGCTGCAACAAGGGTGGAAGAGCGACCAGAAAATCCTAAAAGTGTGACAACCAGGTATTAAAATGCAAGAACGGATAGAGATACTATCTTAAATCTGGCCTCGTATGATCAGAACTTAGTGAGATCTCACAGGAGAAAATTGCAGATTGACTCAAACGAGTTTTAAAATATTCTAGATCAGGAGTTGGTCCAACAGCAAGACGCGTGGTGATTGAAACTGATGCGAAATGTACTTCTAAGCTCAGTAGGCGCTGATTTTGGCGGATATTTTATAGGCTTATGGAAGTGACCTTAAATTTCTGGATTCAATGTTAGTCAACTACTTTTGGATAGATTGACTGATGAAAAATTGATTGAAACAAATTTCTTATTTAGTAACGTGAAGTATACGAGATGATTCTAAAAGTATTTTCAACTCTGAAAACGATGATGTTTGTCGTGCTTCGCTAGCATGCAAATTTTTGTATGACTGGTTTTACGATAGGTCAAAAAATTGGTTGCTCGAAGAAATACTGATTCAAGTAAAGATGGTAAAAGAGAGACTTGAAAGAATTTTGTCTATCCATATTTTCGACTTTTGAGTTATGGTATAAGAGGAGGGACTTGAAAGAATTTAGATTACCGAGCTCTATCGGAAAGAAATTCAGAAAAATATTTGATCTTCGAGCTATAGCTGTTTTAGAGCAGGAGGAATTACGGCCATGAGTTTTAGAGGAGGAGACTTTTCAAATTCGATGATTATGAGTATTGAAAGCAAATTGTTTCACTAGAAGAGATTCCCTATATTGCACGTTTAATTCCGTTGAACCGCAGGTATTTCGAGCACCCTTGTGTTTTGGTACGTATCAAAGGAGGGTCCATGTACATCTAATGGCTATACTTATAGTGGCTGGTCCGAGGAAAAAAAGGATGTAAATGTGTACTTTTGACAAGGAACCTGTTCTAAGAGGGGTTTTTTCGGAGTACGCCGTCTGGCGAAAACTGACCTACCCTAATAAAGTATATTTTGGACTTGCAAAATTTTCGACTATAGAATAAGAGGAAGACTTTGAAGAATTTCAATTTTTTCCCGAGTCCTCTTTCCATCATATATTATGGCAGGGGACCTGGAAAAATTCTGTGATAGAAAAGGCACTTGTGAAAATTTCGACTTTGGAGCCATCTTATATGACAGCAGCAGGACTTTGAGTTCTCAATACCCCAACCAATTCGACCCACAGAACAAGTTCCCTTCGTATCTCGTTTAACTTCGTCAAGGAAGCAGTCATTTTATCTCTCTCTCTCCTCTTAGGAGAATGAATGAGGCTACATCAGCCTCAGCCCTGTCCTAGGTCCGCTCCCTATTTTTGTATATCTCTTCGCTCTCTTTCAATCATGCGGGGAGAGGGAGAGATCATCTCCTTGGATCCGCGCCCCTGTGAATTTCAATATTTTTGTTGTTTGTAGGTGTTCAATAATATAGAAATTGGTGTTCAAGGAACTTTATCGTAATAGTGGCTGCCATTTTTTGAAAAAAATTGACATATCTTTCATTTGTTTGTTCATTATTCTTCTTGTTTAATTTCTCGACTCTTTCTTGGGGGAAAAAAATTTTTAATCACCGTAAATTACCCAGAAGCGGTGGAAGACCTTGCTTTCTACCAAATCATTGAGTCACAATAATATGAGTTTTTTAGAGTCATTTATTTTAAAGCCAATATACTCGTAAGTGAAAAACAATGACTTTTAAGCCGTCTTCGTTTTGGACACAATTGTCTCCCCACTCACTTAAAAGTTTAAATCTTTCCGAATCTGATATATGCCCCCTCCATCCAGACAATCCTTCTAAAGGTGATATCAATCATTATCTTTTCGAATGTCCAGAAATATCCAACATTAGACAAATACTATACTCAGAAGCCATCAATCTACAATTCGCTACCCCACTCAAGGGCCACCGACCTCCTATCATCAGAAAACCCTTCAATTTTTTCACACATTTTCAAATTTTTCTCTGACCTACCTCCTTTCATCAACATTTAAATTCAATTCATTTTTTCCGTTTTTCTTTCGAGGTAAGGCCCAGTAGCCATCCTCTTTCCAACCCTTTTTTTTTTTTTTTTTTTTTTATGATCTACTTTCTTTAAATTCTAAAGAGCGATTAAATCAATCTTTTTTAATACAAGAAATCAAACTCGGCTCCAGTCCTTACAACGGATTGCTATGTCGGAGTACTATTGTTTTCATTTTTTTTTTTTTTTTTTTTTTTTACACTTATGCATGTGTGTAATTTTTTCCCCCTCTATTCTTTTTTTGTGTTTTTCTTTTATAATTTTTCTCTATGGTTGGATGTAATTAAAAAAAAAAAAAAAAAAAAAAAGGGACTGGTTCAACTGACAGGTCGTCTAAGAGCAATTCATTAGCTTTTGGACCACTTTTGTTTGGCCTCTGGTAGACATCAAATTTCCTTGTTCGACTGTAAAATTGTTTCCATAATGAGGGAGATGTGAGAAAATTTTGGGGCGATCGAGTTCAACGAAGCAACCTTTTACTCAACATTAGGAAAAGCTGGAAGATTTCTGAAGTCAAGTACCCTTGAAAAAAATAGGGAAGCCACAACTTTCAACGACCTTTTAATTATAAAATTAAATTTGAAAAAATATAATTACTATAAAAATATTTTTAGTAAAAATATCTACAAATTTAAATTTAATATGAATTATTGGATCTTTAATTATAATATTTTATTCAAATCATTATTTTATTATTTTGCTTTTTTTTGCTCTTTTTTTTTTTTTTTTTTCAAAAAACCATTTTCCTTTTTCAATTTCTTACACCTTCTTCTTCTCAGTCCTTAGGTACTTATGGTCAACTTCGAAAATTTTTTCAAGTCCCTAAAGCAGGTTAGAGCTCTCGCTCCCAAACAAAAATTACCAAATCCCCCTCTCTCAACCTAGACAAATTTTTTGGCTGGCCTTGGAAATTTTCTAAGAATGTACCCTCAAGAAAAATATTTGCGTTGGTTTAGCTGAGCAACATTTCCAAAAATTATATCTCTAAGATTACTCGAAACCTGTAGATTATTATTATGAATTCTAAGGGAGAGAAAAACAGACTATGCACTCCCTACAAATACAAAATGGAGCGAGTCTCGTACCGATTTAAAGTGATGCACTTTTGACACCACGAATACAAAAAAGATTAATGAATTGTGTGAAATTTCATGCACAAAGTATTTCTCAGTCGTGTGCTTGGTCCTGGTGATCGGCTCTCGTGTGTGCTGAATTTACTGAGTAAAATTAAGAGCTAAACGAACTAGAATCTGAATTGGTATTTGATTATTGTATTTTCTTCGAAAAAATGTATTTTTCGTTGTCGGGAAAAAGGATAGTGTGTTCTTTTACGTCCATTGATAGTTTTTGCGAAGTAAGTTCGGATTAAGAAATTTTTGAAATATTACGTCAAATTTCACAAAATTATTTATTATGATTATCGAAGTTTGTTCCATTTTCGTTTTGGGGGATCTGTGCTCCTGCTACATATGTAGAATTCGTTCAATCTTCTCTTACCATCTACGCAGTAGTTAATTTTGAGTTAAAATGGAATTAAGTTGGGAATCTGTGCTCGGTGTGGAAAAATCTAGGTATTGTTTAAAATGTTTTTTCGCAATCTAGCAATTGTCGTTCAAATCTACTAGTTTTCTAGTTTTGTATTTGACCTTCAAGTGGGCATTCCGTTGATAGAACTTTTTTTTTTTCTTGTCCACCAGATGACTTCTATTGATACAATTTTTAATGTAAAGTAAAAAAATGAACTCGAAATACGTTTCAAATGATCGAAGCACTCGGACTCCTCTCATGAAAACGATAAAAAGGCGTGGGAAAAAAAAATATACATAAAAACCACTTACTTCTAAGCGCACCATATTTTCACAAAATTTTCTCATTTATCGTCAAAAAAAAAAAAAAAAAAAAAAAGAGAACTATCCGTTCGCGCAGTATTAGGCGTTCGTATCAAAAATTTTTTAGTAAATAAAACACTCACTTAGTGGTTGAGATCACGGTAACATGTGAGTAATTTATTCACGCACTCGCTAAGGTACAACGGCATAATAACTCGCGCAAATGAATTTCAAACCTACATCTCTTACTCGCTACGCAACATTATTAAATCATTACCCTGGACATTGGCGGATTTTATATTGATAGCCGTTGGCGTATTGGAAAAAAAAAAACCCTCCCCTTAGAGATCATTTCTCTAGGTTGACATGTGCAAGTATACAGTATACAGAGTGTAAGCATATTACGTCAATGGTACGTACCGTACGAACTGTACGTTGTGGATTATTGTCCAGTTCTAGTTTATGACCATAAGCTAAGAAGTACCAGCATCCTCGTCTTGCCTACAGGCTTAACTTCGTACGCTGTCCTTGTCACGTACGTTGATTGAAAGGATTTTTGTTTTTTTTTTTTCTTCTTTTTCGTCCGCGCACCATCCCCGTCTCTTCTCGCGACTCTGCGGCCAGTACACGCGAATTGGGTGTGGCCCACGCCGGTTCTTAATTGGTACGAATATTTCTAACAGACGAATAAATGACCTGGTTCGAACGCTCGAAGTTCTATAAAAATATTGTTTCAGTCAGCCTGAAAAAGTATTCACCTTCGATCGGTTTATTTATTGTTTTTGTTTGAAAACTCCGAGCAGTCTGGCTTTTTCTGTTTTTTTTTTTTGCTATTCGGACGCGTAAATGCTGGCTAAACATTGTTGGGAATCTTCTCAAAGATGTGCGTATTGTCCAAGTAATTATTGGGAAGCATTTTTCCGTTGCTAGTCATCAAATTCGCTGAAGAAGAAAAGGAATGGGTAACTCGGTTTCTCACGACGGGTGATCTAATGAGAATGACAACATTTCGCCAAAGGTAGAGCAGTACCACGCTGAGGTTGAAAATAAATAATTTGCACGGATCGACAAGACGCACGAGCGATTCAATTAGGCTACCTTTATCTGTATGACGCACGATTTCAATAACATCTAATTCGTTGAAAAAAAAAAGGATAACAATCTAGTTGGTTGAAGTTACTACCGGCGTAGATTGTAAAAGACGAAGGCGAATTTTCCTCTTTGATTGGGAACAAGTATGAATTTAATTGATGAAAATGTTCATAAATTTCCTTGTATTTGCCATTGTGGAGTCTTCAAGGATCTTTGAGAGTCTTAACTTCTTTTCTTGAAGCATTTTTCTAACCTATTCGTATGTTGATGTGTTCTGATACTCAAAAGGCTACGTATCTGCCTGTAGACTAATACCATTAGATATTTTTTCCTCGGTCTTTCAACTTCTTTACGCACCTTCATATTGGCGGTTAGAAGTATATTATTTTACCCATCACTTTGTGATTAAATTCTGGGATAGATTTTGTTCAGATTTCCAGGGCGTAATTAGGAATATTTCTTAGAGTTGGGGGTCAAAATATTCTAGAGCAATATCCGAATGAACAAATTTGAGTGACTAAAAACGAAGAACTTTTTGGCACTGCCGTCGAATGAAGATGTTTAATTATTCCGTCGAGAATAATACCTATTTAAATTTGAGTAAGTTTTTCCACTTCATGGAAAAATATCGAATAATCTAAATGTCTTTGGTCGTTTGCAAAGAAATACAAAGTAGTATAAGTCTAGCATACTGTAAATTAGGCCTGTATAATGAAAGCTAAAACTAGTAGCAACCTAGTTTAGGCCTAATATAATAAAGTCTAAAGGTCGAAATTTTTCCAAGGTTTCTAAAGTAGGTCAAGGTTATTGATGACGTCATAAAGCGTCTCATCTCGTCACGCAGATTTCTGACTGACCCCCAGCCCAAAGACATGTACATATCAGTAAATAAAATGATTATTGTATCTTTTGCAATGACCGTGGAGAAATCGCTGCTTTCAATTGCCTGCCAAGAATCCCTTCTTTTCTCTTTTTGAGCACGTTCTCGGCTCCCTGTTCTTCAGATGATATTTCTGAACGTTTCTTTTCTTTGTATCCCTCAGAAGGTATAGGTCCTTCGAAGTATGTCAGCTATATCTTCCCTTACTGTACTACGCAAGCGAATTTTTTTTTAATTTCTTTGGTGACGTCACACTATGATATAAGACTTGATAATTCTAAGAAATGTCTTGGAATGGTTCATGAAACTCCCAAGAATGTGCGCGCACACGTTAAACTGGTGAAGCACCCCCGAGCTCCATGGAAAGAGGGGGGGGGAGGCAGAAGCTAAGATGTCTCCTCTAGAGACACATAGTATAGCAGTTTATATTATGGTGTCTGGACTTTTGAGCGCGGCCATTTGGGCGCCACCACCAGGGCGCCGGGTACATTCCGACGCGAAGAGGTATTTTTCGAATTTTCAGCGCCATTTACTGGTGGACCACTAAAAATGCCAATTTGTGGAAGGACTGCAACTGACACCGCCGGATATACCCGCGTAGTAGAGGTCGCAAAGGGGTGCGAGTGGTAGCCGGATGTTATGAAGCAAATTATAGACGCCTTTTTCCCACACAGGGTGTCTACCAAATTAAAAAATCTTATAGAGCTCTTAAAAAGTGTTCCACAAAACCATAATTCCCGTGGTGTAGCACTAGGAATGGTGTCAGGGGGTCCGGGCTCCTTTGAACTTGAACATTTGCCTTAAAATACTGTCAAAATTACAGAAAAAAACGTACTCGACCTAGGAATTCAAATTTTATTTTTTTTAATGGGGTCAGAAATGAAATTAATGGGACTTGTGTTGGGTTTATTGGACCATTTTAACGAAAAACCTGTTCTATCGGTGTTTTTTTTTTTTTGAAAAAACCCCTGCCGTCCGGTAGGATGGCTAAACTCGGAATTTGAAAATCTTCAAGTCCTTCTCCTATCATATATAGCTTCAGGGACGGGGCTGTGACGTCACAGTTTGATGACGTCATAGGTCAGTTTTTTCCAAGTCCCCCTCCTACTTTCCTATCATATATATATATAGCTTGGAGTGGAGCCTGTGACGTTTGATGACGTCACAACCTACAATTTTCAGATTCCGCACCCTAAAGTCTGCGAACCATCTTATATAGTGTTGGCGATAGTTTCATGCTATCGATAGTCTTAATCTTATCGATACTTTGGATGGAAAATGTCGATCAAGAAGAACGTACCTATTCCACGCGTAAGATAGATACCTTTCCCCTGATCATTATTTTTAATGAATGCATTTTAGTATTACCACTACCAGATGATGGGCGCGACTAGAAAAAATCATAAAAACATGGTGCCATGCCCATGCACAACTGGTACCGCTTGACTGATCTTAATTCATTCGGACTGGGTGTATTGTAGGTGCGCGAGCGTCGATTAAAGAAAGTCCGTAACACATAGCTATAAGGGGATTTTCAAGTTTTCTTCAAATTACCTACTAAAAACGGGGCGATTTTGAAAAAAAAAAAAAAAACACTCAGAACCAAATTGAAAGGGCGTAAAATTTACTCGGAAAATTGTTCAACTCTGACCCATCTTCTATTTGGGAATGAATCATTCTCATTCACCACTGGATTCACAACAAAAAACGGCACAATATCAACCATCATGAATGGTTTTAAACCTTTAAAAGAAATTCAATTAATATAACTACTACGATATTTAATATAGAAAATTGAATTCATTATTAGAAATTTTTGATTCATTAAAATATGATTTAAAAAAAATTAAATAATAATTAATTTTATTGTTATGAGTAATCCTGATGACTTTCTATAATTATTTAATTTTTTAACTAATAATATAATTATATTGAATTTTATTAATATTTTCATTCTAATGTCTCAATAAGTTTTTGAATTACGAGTACTTATATTGAATATTATGCTAATTAATTCAATTCATTTTTTTTAAATATTCAATATTATGCCAGTGATACAAACTTATTGGATACAAATTTAAAAATTCAAATTAAATTTTACATGATTAATAATTGAATTGTGAATAATGAATTTTATTTTATTCATTTTTCCAATTTTCAATTCAATTAATTAATTTATTCATCTAAAACTCAGTATGAAAATATTAATAATTGATTTTTCTGATCATTTAAAAACTATGTAAATAAATTTAAAGAATATGAAGTCCCTAAAGACACCAAAAGTCAAAACTATAGCATAGTCTACTTTATGTTAGGCCTATTATGATACAAGTAGGACAGGCAAAGTACAGTCTAGTCAGGGGTGCCAAGCAAGCCGCAAGCTTTTTGCTTTGACCCGTATAAGCCGTAAAATATCAGCTTACAGCTTTAAGCCATAAGCCTAAGCTAAATTTTTTCAAGTCATAAGTTTTAAGTTGATCTTTTCATTTTCATTGGTGCTCATGTTGAGTAAGTAAGGTGTAAGTAGTGCACTAACATTGAAAAAAATTTTCAAGTGTCCTGCGACACAACTGATGATGGGATGACCCCGAAAGTACTTTTGTGAACAACTAAGAAAGTAAAATTGTACACTTTCAATTTTTATTTTCAGTTTTTTAAAACTATTCGTGCTGAATCAATTCATCTTTATTATCAGCTTTGCTCAACTAAGAGGGAATTTAAGCTTTGAGCCTCCAGTTTTAAGCCATATAAGCCGTAAAATAGCCTGTATTCTGGTTTTCTGTAAGTTTTGAGTCATGCTTTATACTTATCAAATTCAAATTCAAGCCTTAAGCTGTATTTTACGGCTTGATACCTCTGAGCCCAGTACAGGTTTTTAGTATGATGGAAGTAGCAAAGGTCGATTTTATAGCCTAGTAGAGGCCTAATATACTAGAGTAGAGAAAGTCAAAATTTTCCCAGTACACGAAGTAGGTCAAAGTCACTGATGACGTCATAGAAACCGCGACGATTTTCCCGAGGTAGCCCCAATCAAAAAGTTTTTGGAAACACCGTCACCTGGTACGGTTTTTCCAAGAGTAGTCAAAATCCTGTAAGCCTATAAAATGCTAAATTACCGAAAGCTACTTCTGGTAATTTTATTAATTTATATGCATGAAATGTGTCTCTAATTTCCTCGGCTTCTCTGTACCTAGAGGCTCAGGATTATACTCGTAGAAGCATAGCGAACCTCTACTAAATAATTAGTGGTCCTCTTTTTTGGGAAAAACATAGAATCACGGATAGGTATATCTTTTTTTTTTTTGTGCTTCATAAGGTAGAGGTAAGGTACTGTACGTTGGGCCAAGTATAATGAAGGTCAAGATTATGGGTCGCAAGCCTCAAGACACATCCATGTCAAAAGAAAAATGACTCCAAAGTCAGCACCGGCTCTAGGTTTTTCAGTTTGAGCATCTAATTTAGCTTCTAACTCCAATTTGGTTCAAGTTCCAACGTTGGCTTACTCCCATCCTTGCTGAAGCAAGAGGGACTTGAGAAACCGTAAAATACCTACTCAGAAAGATTCTTGGTCAAAGTTTTTGAAAGTCTTCACCACAAGATTGTACTCCAACCTACGCATTAACCAACTCCTATGCAAAAGATTTATTTATGAATACAAAATTGTTAGATGTAGTGAAAATTGTTTCGTAACTCTGTGGAAATTGAGGAAACATTACGCAGCTCGATTATAGTATTGCCTATTTCTTACCTCCCAAGACGCGGTAAGAAGAAACTTGAATTTTCTGCAACTCTAGTCACATTTTGACGAAGGGTATGCGTACAGAATCGTTGGTAGAACTGTCATCAACAATAACAACCAACGGCTTGTTGTTGCTTATTATTTTTTACAAGAGCTTTGTAATTGCCTGGATCGTCACCGGTAATAACAATCAACGGATTGTCGTGGCATGCCATCGCAATTTCCCTTTTCGTTTCTGCGGCTCCACGGTACCTTATAAAGAAAAAATATGTGCTCGCGTTGTTAGGTTTAAAGGCTTCGGCCTTTTCAACTCGGATCTTCTTTTCTCGGGCTTTTTGGATTGCTTCGATACACAATTTTTTCCTCTCAGTCCTATCCAAAGAATTGAGAGGATGATCGTCCGACCTGTCTGTGGTGACAGCTGAAAATAGCGTTCTTGATTATCAAATTGCATGGATATTCCCAGAGACCCTCCCCTCATGGCATTTCGAGGTGAGAGTGGATTGAATCGTCTGTTCTGGATTGTGCCTTAGAGTTTCAACTGGGAACCCGTTTTATGGGAGGGTAATTTGAAGAAAAATGACTGGCGCCGGTAGGCAAAACGTGGGACTTTCTACCTCCGGGCTACGTATGGTAGGAGGGGAACTCGGGAAAATTTCTTCGGGAACCAGTGCAATTGAGAGAGTTGACAGCATAAACCAACAAAGACATATGGCACACCTGAGGTCGAAAATTGATGGAGAGGAGATCCATATTTGTCCCAAAAATCCACTAGTCGTTTAAATGAGGTCGGGTTCAACCACGAAAAAATCAACCTAACACAAACTATTCAACCCATTCCCACCTCGAAATTCCATTGCGGGGGGTGGGGCTGCGGATATAAACTTTACTAAGATGAATAAAAGCAGAAACACTAGAAACGTAACGATTATAATCACAGTAAAGTCACAAATTACAAATAATTAATTCAATAGGAAAGAAAAAGGGAAAATTTTGAAAATAAACTTGGACTTTACAGTACATGTTCCTCTTAGGAGTATACGATTAAGAAGTCAATTCTTTAATTGAGCATAAACGAAAGTATTACTTTAATAGCGATAGACGAACTTTCATGATCTCATATTTGCTCCATTCTGTTACAGTTTTGCCATCAAAAACAGTACCTGTGCAGAAAATTATTGCACACGTATCCTCTTCTCAACTTCCTTCTTGACGTGTCTCTTTATTCTACTTACCGAATGTGAGTCCATTTACTTTCTCAATTTTGAGTGCGTTGACGTTGAAGACAGTACAGACCAATAATCCAAGAAAATACAGCCCGTCAACTGAGTGACTCTTCATGATAATGTAGCCTGATTCAATACTTTTTATCGAGAGGAACTTTTTTAAACAATTCCTTAGAAAAAAATTTCGAGAACTATTGTTTTTATTCTTTCTGTAATGTAAGTACAAATATCTTGTTTTTTAGAATATTTATTTACCTGGTTCGGCACAAGAAGCGCTCAGTCAAACAATACTTTTAGACGGTTTAATGAAAACTCCATATGTTAAGGTTGCCTCAATATGAGGTATATTTTTGACACATTCTTGTGTAAAGTAGTTCTCATTTGATGGCCGGAGTTTTACGCTTGCAGCTCTCTTGGGGTATGGTCTGTCTGAGCGCGTGACTCTAATTCATATTTCTTGAGAAAAATATTGTTTCAAATTAGTATTATTTACTATCCTATTTAGGGTCGGCCCGCATTCCGAAGACCCAACACTATTGAAATCACCTCTCTCTTCGTTCCAGTTAAGACGCTGACGTCACCGTCGAGTGAGTCGTATGCCGTGTAATCTTGCGGCGAGCAAAAGGTGGATCTATTAGCAATCACTGTTGTTTTTCTCAAGAATGGGAAATCTCTTGCACTACTCTAACGGAAAACATGTTTGACTGCAAGACGAATGAAGAACGATGTCGTTTGTGGTTTTCTAGTGTAAAGGTGTCTCGGGGCAAAAAGCTAACCTAACCATACCCAGTATAATAGTGGTACCTAGTGTAAACTGCTACTACAGACCTCTTAGTATAAAAGAAGCGTAGACAAGTATGAAGCTAGAATAAAGGAGGTTTGGGCCTAGATTCACCCCAGTATAAAACGTCCAATAGTATAGATTAGCTAGTATACTAGGCTAGTATAATGTATATCGGGGCTAGTATAAAAGCTGTTAGTATACTAGTACAAAGGCAGTATAAAATTTCAAATAGTAAAGCTTAGCAAGTATATTAGGCCAGTATAATGTATATTAGGGCTAGAATAATGAAGCCTAGTATACTAGGCTAGTATACTGCATATGTATCCTAAGCCTGTTGTATAAAAGCAGCCTAGCTTCCTCCTAAGCGCCTAGTATGAAGCTGTTCTAAAAGAGATTTGGACCTAGTATAAGCCCCAATGGTAGTATACAAGGAGAAGGGTCACAGCTGATTACATAGTTTATTATAAAGGCGGTACCCAGTATAATAGTGGTAGTATAAAAAATTTTGAAAGTAGGGTAGGGCTCAGAGAAAACACTCGCTCCGCTCGTTCGCCCCCTTCTTCGTCTAGTATAAGTGTATTCAGAATAAGCTAGTATACTGTATATTAGGTCTGGGTTTCATAGCCCTTCTCGATGGGTCCGCTCGTTCGCCTCCTTCTTTGTCCAGTATAAGTCTAGTTTAGAGCTAGTACATATAGCTAGTCTAGTATGAAGCAAGCCCAGTATACAATGTCAAATAGTATAGCTCAGCTAGTATACTAAGCTAGTATTGCACGCACGCACGCACGCAAATTCCGAAATTAGGGTAGGGCTCAAAGAAAAAATCCCAAGTCCCAAGGTCATCTGCACGCACGCACGCACATTTCGAAATTCAGGCCAGAGCAAAGACATGAAATATGTCAATAATGGTCTGATAAGGACTCTTCATTGAGCCATACCCTTTAGATGACATCGCGATACTCAAAATATTCGGCTTTTATTTGACTGCGAGGTTCCAGCCTCCGCTTTAGTCCAACGATGACTTACCCTCACTTGAAAATATTTAGACTTGAAAATTCTGTAGAAGGGAAAAGACTCGAAAGAATATCAGGTTCCGAGCTCCGGGGAAAGGAGAGAAGAAAAAACGTGCCTCTAACCGGCTCTAGATTTACATACTGTTCCTGATCTGGCTTTAAATTCGAATTTGGCTCCCATTTCTAACTCCTGTTCTCGCTGAAGCAAGCGTTACATGAGAAATTTTGAGTTCTGACTCAGCAAGTTTCTTGTTGAAAGTGATAGTAGTCCAACATGCACATTAATCAACGTGCAAAAGATTGCGCGTATAAAAAATATCTGTGTACTGCTGTAAATATAAATGTGAGTACATATTCGTTTCTAACTCTACGTGTTCGGCGAGAAATAATTTTACGACCTGCGTATTCTAACGACGACAAAACGTTGTCTATCCTTACCAATATATTGGAACGATACACAGTGGCCAACGGAAGACGGCACATCTGTTAGCAGTTTAGCTGCTACAATCTTGATGTTCGTCACAAAGACGTGTGGAGGATTCTGGGAACTAAGTTGTAAAACAAGAGATGCACCGTGAAAATTGTAGGTTGGGTTTATCATGTCTCATGAGCCAACTTTATGCTTCAGAATACTGGCAATTGTCGAAAACTGGCTACCTCGAAATATAAAACTCCGGCGCGCCGCCAACCGCCAGCTGTGTGTTGAGTAGATATCTGTGTTTTGTAAATATCACTAGGCAACAATTAAAAATTTTTTGAAAATTGCTGAAGGGAGGTAGGTGGTATCTAGAAGTATTTCTTGCGCTGATTTCAGAACCGTTTTCCGTTTTTTGATAGGAGATCGCGTTTTCTTGTTATCACTTTGTTTAGTTGCCGCGCATCATCGCGAGAGGAAGCGTACCTTATCGAGCATTGATACTGCTAATCGCGTTGATCGAAGCTCGATAAAGAACGCTTCGTCAATGATTAAGGAAATGGATGGATAGAACTCTCTCTCTCTCTCTCTCTCTCTCTCTCTCTCTCTCTCTCTCTCTCTCTCTCTCTCTCTCTCTCTCTCTCTCTCTCTCTCTCTCTCTCTCTCTCTCTCTCTCTCTCTCTCTCTCTCTCTCTCTCACACGTGAATCTGAAATTAGACTCATTTGAAAGGAAATTTCAGGTGCTACAATTTTTGTTCTCTTCAATTTTTCATATAAATGAGTAAAATTCGCGTCAGGTATATAATAATTTAATTTTTAGAACTGTGAGGCTTAACGCGTTTAAACATTTGGAACAACATGTACAGTGAGAAGCAGTTTTACTACGTCGGAATTTATCGTTTTTTACCATTATTTTAGTTTTTCGCTCATTACTCCATCCAGAAGGTGTCAGAACGTTGAAATTTATCTAGAACTTTACCCGAATAAAAATAAGACTTTCAAAAAATACTGCTTGTCAATAGGTAGAAGCGTTCAAATAACAGGCATACAAACATATCATCGTTTCTACAGACGGTGAGACAAACATTCCAAGATTTCCGTACTTCCGGTAACGTCAAGAAAATAAAAAAACACACATCTAACGTGCTGCAATTTAGAAGGCAGCACTAAAATCCGGTTCTCGAATACAGGATGTGAGGGTAGGAGAGGTTACCCTTCTTTGGTGAATCAAATCACGTCAAGTGACGCGTACAGCGAGAACACACAATTTTTAATAAGAACTTTTTTTCTATGGGAGCTAAAATTTTAATTTATGGTTTAAAATTTATTCTGGAATAATACGAATATGTGGCGAAGATTTCAATTCGATAGGTACAGCGGTTCTCAAGTTATAAAAGGACAGACAGACAAACAGACAGACAAACTTTCCGCTTTATATATCTAATATATAAAGCAGAAAGTTTGTCTGTCCTCCTGTCCGTTTATAACTCGAGAACTACTGGGCCGATTGCATTCAAACTTTCAGGATATATTGTCCTCATCCCAGAGCAGCACATAGACTCACAAAAATAAAAATTTGACGGGGAGGTGCTGAGTAATTTCAAAAAAGGGCGAAAACAATGACTTTTTTCAATATAAAAAAACGTGGTGGTGTAGCTTGCCATGTACGTTAGACCTACGCGCGTTGAGTGGCGCAGTTTCGAGAATTGAATTATTGTGATAACTCGAGTATAACTCATTTTTATGAAAAATTGAAGAGAACAAAAATTGTAGCCCCTGTAATTTCCTTTCGAATGAGCCCGGTTCCAGATTTTTAGGAGGAAATTTTGTGACTACAGTATTCGCTGTACTTCCATACTAAGCAAGTTATTTTATCCACAGTTTTAAAAACACCTACATAAAGGATTTTACATCCGGTATCTCATACAAGAACCAATGTCTAGACACGGTGCGCACTGCGTATGGGCTAGCGGAAATTACCCTTTTTTTTACCTGTTGTCCGTGTGTTTTCTTAGGGACTGGCAAAATGTCAATGGATTTGTCTGTATTCTGCTGCGATGAATACAGGATTCACGCGTTAAGTCAGCTCTCAAGTGAATTAGTGTGTAAAAAATTTAATTTGGTGATTTTATTTTTGTGCGACTCGGAACTTTGATATATTTTTATAAGTACAGTCGCAGTTTTTGGTGTCTATTTCCTTATTTTTGAACTGAATAGTTGCGAATTTTGCAAAACTCTTTCCACTGTTTCTTTTTTAAAAATTCATCTGAATTCCAAGATACCTACAAAACACACATACCTACAAGATACAGATACCTATAAAACACAGATATCTACTCAACACACAGCTAGCGGTCAGGCGCGCCGGAGGCGCGTCGCCAACCGCTAGTTAGATATATAGTTTAGCTCTTCCTTCGAGGGTAGTTCGGTTTATCGCCAAAGTGTTCAATTGTGCGTCTAGCAGTGACCGTATTTTCCCCTTCTCGACGTATAGTAGCACAAATGACTGAATTACCATTGTACGTGTATTATCGGAGTGCTAAGTGGGTGCTAAGTGAATTCGTATACGCGGCTGTGGTGAGTAATCACTGAGTTCTTCCCTTAAGATGCTGACTAGAAATTAATTAATGGTCTGATAAGAGTCTATTAGGTCGCTATGAATTTAATGTAAAGTAAAAGTATTAGACACTTTAGTTTTCAGAATCAGTGCACAGTTGAGTAATGGTCCAAACTGGTTAAGCGTTTAGTACGCAGTAGTTGATTTGGGATTTTCTGCAGGGGTCAAGACGAGGTTGACCAGATGAAGCGCAGAAGCGCACCTGTGGATCGAGTTTGAGTGGAGAACGAGTCTTGTCTGTGAAGTAGGGCAGATCGTGAATCTGTTAGTCTTCAACGTGGTTGGAGATAACCCAAGTTGTGGACCGTGTTGACGGTATTGGTTTCTAGTTTATCCTCTGGTGAGATGCTGGAGAAAATTCCTGAGGGAGTATTGTTTCGTGGGCACTGTGCTGGTGAGTGTTGTAGACAAATCAGACGGTAGGTTCTCAGCTGACAGGTGGGATGCCGGTTGAGCTGGGGCCGGGAGTCGAAAACGTAGATCCGAAGCTGAGGCTGCGCAACCTTGGTTAGGGTAAGAGCGTTTAGGTTTCTCCTTGTTGAGACACTACAAATGGTGGGATGCGGCTGTAGCCCGTTGTGGGGACTCGTTACTCATTTGGTGAATAGCTCAGTAGTTTGTTTAGGGTGAGCTGTCCCGCTGAAGGGACTGGTGACTGCATTTTGTCAGTGAGAATATCTGTGCACTGAATTATTTTGTAGGTTAAGGCGGGAAGGCACTCAACCGTGACTTTTACACTTGTAGATGATTGGCTGAAGGTGTCTTGAAGTCGGTTCCACCCACCAAGAGCAGGCTATTCGGGCATTTTGTCAGGTAATTAACTGGAGTTAGCTCCGGTAAGATCCTATAGCTTTATGGGGTGTACTTGCATTTTTGTTTGTTGAAATAAAGATCACTAAGGAAAGATAAAAAATGGTTCAAAGTTTTGATATTTTTTACTTGATTTGAACCAGCGACTTCCCACGTGCGAGGCGCTTCTAAAATTACCCACAAAGCGATAGTGGCCGTTGGGAAAATTCTCTTCCGTTCTTGGAAATGAAAATTGTTCAGTACCTCGAAATCTATGGAATTTGAAGAAATAGCCCGAATATCGGATTGCTAGAGCAGTTTCCGAGACGCGGAAAGAATATATTTCCTACGACTTTTGTTGTATTTTGAATCTGTACACACAATCATTGGTAATTCGGAAAAGATTTTGAAAGAATATAGTAATACCAGACTTGAGCTGGTAAACGAAAGTTCAGAAATCGTTAGGATTGTTATCAGCAACAACAACTAACGGGTTTTTGTTGTCTATTGTCCCTTACAAGAGCTTTGTAATTGTTAGAATTATCACCGGTAATAACAATGTACGGATTGTCGTGACATATCATCGCAATTTGCCTTATCGCTTGTGCAGCACCACGATATCTTATAAAGAAAAAATATGTTTTCGCGTTATTAGCTTGAAAGCCTTCGGCGTCTCCAACTCGAATCTTATTTTGTCGGACTTTTTCGATCGCTTCGTTACATAAACTTTCCCTCTGAGCTTGCTCCAGAGAATTGAGAGGATGATCGTCCGACCTATCTGTGGTGACATCTGAAAAAAGCATTTCCGATTATATGATAGCATAAATATTACTGAGGTCCATGTTCCTAGCGCCGTTCCCCTAATGCCTTTTTGGGTTGAAATTGGCTTGAATCGTTTGTGCTAGTCTCTTTTTCTTTTAACCGTTGGGAAGAGACTCTAGACCGCAAGACCTACAGTAATTTGAATTGGGACTGTTATGGATCGAGTCATTCGTGCCACTTCTTTGCTGAATTTTACCGTCAAATGTTTTATTTGTACTGATCTCCCTCTCCTCTAACCGTTTGAGAGGATAGAAGACTTGCGGAACCCCCTCCCAATCAATTTCTGACTTGAAAGAAGGCTGAATTGTATTCGCCACGTTTCTGCTGGATTATGTTTTCAAGTTTCCCAATTGTGCTGGTCCCCTTCGCCTTGATTTCTTGATGAGGACATGCAGAACCCAAATGGGACAATTGGTGGATTGTTGGGATGAATGGAATCGTTTGTACTACGTTTGTTCTGGTACCCTTGCCCTCCAATCGTCGTCTTCTGCGGCAAACTTACGGTGAGGAATGGGCTCAAGTCCCGTCTCTGGTCAGAGCGGGTATATCTGCGGAAATCCTGATTGTATCAGACGAAGGACGGAATGTTACCAAGAAGCTTGTTCTTTCAGTCACATAAAGTTGAATTGACGTATCTGCAAAACGACGATTAGTAGATTAAGATCAACTTTAGCCTTCAGTTGTCAATTCTTCTTTTTTGCCAATACTCGTATCAGAAGCCTAATTCTCCTAATGGTTGTTTTGTAGATACGTCAATGGAACTTCGTACGACAGTTCTGTTGTGAACTCGCAAAGTGAGATTGGTTGAGGTCTCGCGTTTGTTCAGAGCGGGCAAACGTGTAAAAATTTCCGTTTTTTTCAGGCGATGGAGGGATTGTTATCAAAAAGATAGTCTTCTGTTGTGGACTCGCGGTGAGATATTGGCTACAACTCAGCGGTTGATCGAAGCAGCTCACTGTTTCAGGCGATGGGAGAAATGTTACCGAGAAGCTTGTCGTCTGTTGTGGACTCGCAGCGAGAGAGCGGCTGCATCCCCGAGTGTGATTAAAGCAGGCAAATGTGTGGAAGTTAGTAATGTTGGGCAAGGGGTGAAAGAAATGTGAGTCTTCTGTTGTAGAGTGAGATCGTGTATAGCCCTGCGGATGATCGAAGCGAGCAAACCCGTCAACACAAATATAACTCAAACGATTCAACCCATTCCCACCTCATAGCCGGGAACATGGACTTCACCCGTTAAAAGTACGCGATTAAGGATTCAATTCTTTCGATAAAAATAAACATATCATTACTTGATTTGCACCTCATTGACGAATAGACGATTCTGCTAAAGTTTTGCCATCAGCTTCTTAGCCGGATAGTAAAATTGTACCTCCTACATCCTTTTCTCAATTTCCTTCTCGACCTCTTCTTATTCTACTTACCAAATTCAAGTCCGAGCACTGTTTCAAATTGGAGTGCATCGACGTTGTTTGCTCCAAATGAGAAAAAAGTACAGACAAATAGTCCAAGAAAATATAGCCCGTCGACTGAATGACTTTTCATGATAAAGTAACTTGATTCAATACTTTTTATCGAAAAAACTTAGCATCTTACTTTTACGCAAATGCAATTCTAGTTATTCATTCAAAAGATTCTACCGCCTTACGATTCGCACATCAGACAAAAAAAAAAGATGATGATGTCTTCTTGGAAGAAAATTTCTAGAACGAATAAGTTTGTTTTTTCAATATTGTACAAATATTTCGTTATTTGTGTTCAGAATTTTTATTTACGTGGGCCTGCACATATGTTCTATTAGTAAAAAAAATTGTGTTTCTTTATTCTTTGACAATGTGGCGTAAATTAGAACTACGCATTGGGTAAAGTTCTGCTCTTGTTGAACCGAGCAAAATAGTAGATCGATTAGCGATCAAGGTTGTTTTTCTCAAGAATGGGGAATTCTTCACATTCTTAAATAAAAAGAGAAAGTTGATTGCAGGAACAAAAAGAGAACGATATCGTTTGCGCTTTTTCAATATTAGGCTGCGACTTGGGGCAAAAAGTGAACGAAGGTAGAACGTGAACGGCTCCAAGATCTCTTATTGAATGCAGTTTTGATGGACGAATAAGTATTGAGAAGGACATGAGTACGTTGAGTGATTCGGCTATCTGTGTCAAGAATTTTGTAACGATGCTCGGCAGGAGAAAGAGTCTCGAATGAATTATGATAGACAAGAATAAAAGATACTCAATGCAGCGTAGTTTCTTCAGTGGAAGGAAGTAACGGGGTTTGAATCGAATATGCGTACTTGGATCATGATTCGGAGCCATCGTTGTAACACGTGTAAAATGCTGCGGAATTTTGTAATATGTGTCTTCTGTTTGTGAATCATACACTGGTATTAGGCCATAGCGTCCGCCTATTTCATTCCTTGTCCCTTTTCTTCTTCGTGACTGTGGCTGCAAATGCAGACTCCTGGTTCCAGGCTACTCCGAGCAAGCGTTTCATCGAAACTGAGCTTGCCCCGCTCACGTCTCCAAACCTCGTGGTCCATCATCCCGCCCTTGATGGCAATGCGAAGATCTTGTCTGCTGAACTTTCCACATCTTCTCACGGAGGTACTTATTGAAGCACCCATAGGCGCTTAATAACTGCGTTAGATGAAGTTCAGCTGACCATCGTCTCAGTTCATCTACTCATCAAGGTCCCGTATTAACGCCTGGGTCGTCTATTTACTTGGCTTACTCTGAGTGATTCTCGCTTTCCATTTCTCAAGCAAGGAGCGTCCAATCTGCTGCTTGACCCTTGAGGCCTCGTGGTCAGTCGTTGTCCTCTTTTTTGCTTTAAACACCACCGCTCTCTTCTTAACAAGGAGCTCGATGGATGGTGCACGTGGTAATACGCACAGAGTCTCTGTCGAGACAGTGCGGTAGGAGCTCACCTCAGCGAAATCCTTCGTTGGATCTTCAGGGTATCTTCATGGAGTCGGCTATACTGGAGCACTATATAGGAGAATAGATCATACGATCCTCATCATAGTGCTTTTTCTTGCTTCCCTCGGCCCTCCTTGGTAGGTTATCAGGTAGCGGATAAGTACTGGTGCTTAAAAGACTATCTGCCTGTAGACTAGTACCATTAGCTACCTCCCCTCGGTCTTTCAACTTCTTTACGTAGCTTTCAAATTCATGCTTAATATTGACGGTGATGGATTGCATTATTTTACATATCTTTTTCTATTTATGTACTCAATGTCCTTGAATGGACCTGTCCAAGTTCCAAGGGCGTAATTAAGAATATTTCTTAGGGGGCGTCCATGAATTACGTGAGGCGATTTTTGTGATTTTTCGACCCCCTCCCCCTTCTTATCTCGCGTGAGATTTTCCAAAATGTGTATGTTTGCTTTAAATACGTTTATTTGTGCTTAATCGCGTTTATCTATTAAAAAAAACGTAATTTTCTTAATCACATTTTATACCTATTCAAAAAGGATTAAATTTAAGCCAGTTTAGCAATATTTTAGAATGTATTTGTGTAAGAAAAAAATTACGTGAGATTTGTCGGCATGCCCTCCCCCTCACGTGAGTTGTGGTGAGACTTGGCTGGACCCCCTCCCCCCAAAATGCTTCACGTAATTTATGGACGCCCCCCTAGGGGAAATCCAAAAGAAAAAAAGTATACGAACGATTTTAGCATAGTTTGCAATGGCAGTGGAGAACTCGCGATCTCTACTGCTTGCAGTTGTCTGCCACAAGTTTCTTCTTTCGTCTTTCCGAGTATACGTTCTCGTCTCTGTAATTATCCTTCCTGTTCTGAAGAAAGTTTCTTTTCTCTATCTTGCTTTTTCGAGAAAGATTTGCCATCTCTCGCCCTATTCCTCAATCGACAATTTCAAACATCTCCTTGGTGACGTCACACTATGACATAAGATTCATTAATTCGAGGAAACGCTTGTCCGAAAGACTCCACGTACACGTTAGAGTGGTGGGAGCCCTTCCAAGTTCTATAGGAAGAGAAGAAAGGTTCCGAATTCAGCACCGGATCCATATTTAATTACGGCTCATGATCTAGCTTCGAATTCCAATTTGACTCCTGCTTCTAATTTGGCTCGAGCTCTAACGTTGACTTACCCTATTCTGGCTAATGCAAGAGGGATTTGAGGAATTTCAGAGTTATACCTCAGAAGAATTCTTTTTCAACGTTTTTTTGAAAGTGTTCATCAGAAGATGCTACTCCAACTTACGCGTTAATCAACTTGTGTGCAGAAGATTTATTTGTAAGGACAAAATTGTTGAAAGTAGTGGAAATCGTTTGGTAAATCTATGCGGAATTTGAAGAAGTATTGCTTAGGCCGATTATCGCAATACGCGCCACGGAGAGAAAAAATCATAGTCGCATTGAAAAAATAGTCGAATTCAACCAGTTCACTCTTTTTGGTCACTTTGACCCCGTTTTATTGTAGTTTTGACAAACTTTTTGGGCAGTTTGACTAGATTTTACCGTCAAAGTAACTGAAGAAGACGGTCAAACTGACTGAAAGAAAGTAAACTGGTTGATTTTGACTATTTTTTTTCTCAGTGTGGGAAGAGGAATCACTTATATTTCCGAGACGAAAAATCTATGGTAGTCTAAAGAATAAAAATTAGAAATAATATCGTAATACCAGACTTGAGCTGGTAAACGAGAGTTTTGAAATCGTTAAGATTGTCATCAACAGCAACAATTAACAGGTTCTTGTAGCGAGTCATCCTTTACAAGAGTTTTGTAATTATTAGGATTGTCACCGATGATAACGATCAACGGATTGTCGTGGCATGCCATCGCAATTACCCTTACCGCGTTTGCGGCACCACGGTACTTTACGGAGAAAAAATAAGTGCTCGCGTTATTAGCTTCAAAGGCTTCGGCTTCTCTAACTCGAATCTTCTTTTCTCGAGCTTTTGCTATTCCTTCGTTACATAAACTTTCCCTCTGAGCTGGCTCCAGAGAATTGAGTGGATGATCGTCCGCCCTATCTGTGGTGACAGCTGAAAATAGCGTTTTTGATTATCAAATAGCATGAATATGACCAAGGTCCACGTTTTCAGTATTCTATGTGAGAGCGGATTGAAGCCTTCTTCTGGATTGTAGAAGGGGGTGGGCTTGGAAATATGTACTCGTAGGGAGTTGACAGTTGAACCATCGAGTATGTTACCCACAATTCACATAATTGCTCATTACGCGTATTGTGCAAAGTTGCTGCCCATTACGCGTATTGAGCATCCTTATGAACCAATCTGAATTGGTTTGGCTTGGTTCAGTGGGGACTGAGCAGGGATATCGTCGGTGCTCTTGCAGGTCGAAATGTCGAAGAAATCGATAAAGGTGCGTAAAGAATGGCATAGTATACAATTCTGCGTGCCATGCAGGCCGAATAGACAGGTGGACTTTTTCTTGAAATGCTATTCTTGAGAAATTTGAGCAACCATCCGTCAAAAGGGTAAAAACACTCGCTAAATCCGAATTTCATAGTTGCCAAGTCGAATTTTGCCTCCTTGTGGCTCAAATCGAAGATGGCGGCCAAACTCATTTCATTTCTGTTTCAAGGTAAAACAGAAGTCGAATCAACACGATTTTTCAGGTTATGGCCAAATTCATTAGAAGGATTCATACTCAAACGAGTAAAAAACGAGTAATCATGATTTCCTTTGGTGTTCTTGTTTCCTAGCAGTAGTTGGCTCCGTTACTTTCTATCGTTGATAATGACTGTTTAGTCGAAAGCGCTCCGCGTGTCTTTTAATTTCTGTGGTACTCGCATTGTACTCGTTTTTTACTCGTTTGAGTATGAATCTTTCTAATAGTAAAACTGAAGATTGTAATTTTTTATTTATTAATTTTTTTTTTTAGGGGGGATTATTTATAATTATGGTTTTAATAATTAGAATTTTAATTATTTATTATAATTATATTTATTTAAATAATAATAATTATTCATATTTAATTATAATATTTGTTTTTACAATAATTATATTAATTTCTAGATTAAATTTTATAATAATAATAATTTTTTAATGAGATTTTCTGGATTTAATATCTTCTTTATTGATTATTTATTATAATAATTAAATTATTATAAAAATAAGAATTTTAGTAATATTATTCAATCGATTAGGAGATATTTTAATTTTAATAATGATTTTTCATTTTTTTATTTATTCTAAAAATAATTCAATACTGAATTTTAATTATAATATTAATTATTTTGTTTATATTTTGTTTCTTTATGAAAAAATCTCAATTTCCTTTAAATTTATGATTAACTAAAGCAATAATTGCTCCTTTACCGATTTCTTCTTTAGTTCATTCATCAACATTAGTTACAGTTGGGGTATATTTTATTTTTTGATATTTGAATTATTTAAATTTAAAATGAATTTAGTATTATTTAATAATTAGAATTTTTTATTATAGAATTTTAATATTATTTATTTTTGACTTAGAAAAATGGATAGCTTTATCAACAATGAATAATCTAAGATTAATGATTTTTTTAATTAATTAATTTATTTATTTATATATTTAGATATTATTATTATTCATGCTACATTTAAGGCATTGATATTTTTATGTATTAGGTTATTCATAAAATTATGATAGTCAAGATATTCGAATTGTAATAATATTAATTAAATTGGATTTTTTGGTAATTTATTTAATAATAATTATTATTTTAATTACCTAGTAGGGGTATAATATATTTTAGAATATTTATTTGTAAAGATATTTTTTTGATATAGTTTATTTAATTAAATTTAATAATTTTTTTTCTTTTTTATCTATTTAGTACAGATATTTATATTAATTTTAAATAATTTATATATTAATTAATTTTTCCATTGAATACTGTATTAAATTTAAATTTATTATTATTATTTTTTATTAATTTATTAATAATGAAATTAATTTTTATTAATTTAATTTATTCAAATTTTTTAATTAATTATAATTTAAAATTTTGATCTGAGTATTTGAATTTAATATCAAATTTAATCAATGAATATAATTATTACTTGAATTTTAATCTTATAAATTTTAATTTTATTTTAATACTAATATTTTTAATTAAATTTTAAATTGATCATTTAAAAAGTTGAATTAATATTATTTTGAAAAAATAAAGATCTTATTTAAATTCTATGTGACAAGCATGTTCTCTGTTATTACTTCTTTTTCCTTTCTTCCTTTAAGAAACATGATTCTTTATCAATAAAGTTATTTGAGCTACAATTTTAAACAACCCTCCTTATTTTACAGTTTATCCTATCTTTATGGACTAATTTTGAGGTTTATATGCTCTGTTTTGATAGTGTATAGTGCAGTTGAGAGAAAGCTCTGTGATTCTGTACACCAGCAACGCCCCCCCCCCCCCCACAAAAAAATCTGTTTTACCTTGAAACAGAAATTAAATTATTTTGCCGCCATTTTGGGTTTGGGTCATAAGGAGGAAAAATTCGACTTGGCAACCATGAAATTCGGGTTCAGCGAGTGTTTTTACCCTCATAACCGATGGTTGCTCAAATGTCTCGAGAATTAATGTTCGAATGAAAAAAATTAGCCATTTTCATGATTTGTCCACCAATCTAGAAGTTGTGACAATCACGATGGATAATAGAATAAGATTTTGAATTTAGAAAGTAATGACGATCTCCTTGAGAGATAATAGAAAGTGATTTACAGTATAATGATTTTTTGAAGTATTCTAGTAAAATGAAAATACCATTATTTTACAATCAAATCAGCTTCTCATTGGTTTATTCCACCTGCTCAGTACGCGTAATGGGCAGCAACTTATCACAGTATGTGTAATGAGCTGCACGTCTGCTTATTACGCGTAATGAGCAATTACGTGAATTGAGCGTAACATATACACAAAGAGGAGTTGGACTTGGAAGACTATGTATGAGGTTAAAACATGGAAAAATCTTGGGTATAGGTCAGTTTTCACCGCACTTATTCATGAAACAGGTTCCCTGTTGAAAAAGAAATAGATGACCAGGTGCTGTCCGAGAAACGTGGAACTTGAAATTTTTTTGAGCTGTATCTGACTGATGGGAAATTACTTCTGCAGAGGGTCTTGAAAAAATATTCACTTCTGAGCTTTATAAGATGTGGAAGGTACTTGGAAAATTTTGAATGTCGAGCTATACCTGCTTGGAGGAGGGGGAACTTGGAAAAATCAACTTTCAAGGTGGTGGAGAACGAAGTTGAATGTTTATTCAGAAAAAGTATAAACAAAGAAACTCCAATAAAGCAGGTACGCTGTTTGCCTTAGTCGAAGCAGTCAATGAAAACAATCATGAGCAGCTAACGAAATAGGCTGCGAATTTTTTATTCTACTCACCAAAGTTTAGTGTGGTTACTTTTTCAAATTTGAGTGCGTCGACGTTGTTTGCTCCAAACGAGAAAAGAGTACTGACAAACAATCCAAAAAAATATAGCTCCTCAACTGAGTGACCTTTCATGATAAAGTAGCTTAATTGAATACCACTTATCGAAAAAAACTTGATTAAGCGATTTAGCGTAATTATTTTAAGCAAATGCCAATCTAGTAGTGTGTTAAGATTGTAGCGACAACGAACAAATGGTGGTGTCTTCTTTCAAGAAAATTTCGATGACAATATGTTTTTAGTAACGTACAAATATTTGGAGTGTAGGAATGAGAAAAATTGTGAAAATTTTTATTTATTACAACACTTCCACGTTTCGCGTCGACTAAGCGGCGCATCATCAGGTGTACTCAATAAAAAATACATGCGATGACAAAAGTGTGCGCCGAGAAATTTTTGAATTTTCTGCCTTCAGAATATTTATTTACCTGGTTCTGCACTTCTTGAACCACGACCAAATGAAGGTTACCGTTAATTTGATGAATGGAATAGGAAGGACTTGAAAAGGACTTGAAAAGGTTGAGCCGTCGGGCTATCTGTGTTGGGACCCTGTAATTATGATAGGGTGGAGAGAGAGAGAGAGAGAGAGAGAGAGAGAGAGAGAGAGAGAGAGAGAGAGAGAGAGAGAGAGAGAGTCGAATATTATGAGGTAATTGAGTCCAGAGAGTGGCTGAGTGAATAAAAGGCGCTCATTGCGACAGTAAGTACGGAAGCGGAGTTTCATTAGCCGAATAACGCAAAGGAGCGTGAATCGAATATCCATAATTTGTTTTGGATCCTGATTTGGAACCATCTTTGAAATGTACTATGTGGTTGGGGCGTTCTGTAATGATTTCGTGGATTATTTTTCGACAGACGCTATTTTTTGATTTCGGTATATTTATGAGATCAAGCCCGATATTCGGAAGAGTGAATAGCCACGAGGTTATGGAAGATTCGATAAGAAGAAGTAGGCTCAGTTTAAGGTGTTTATAGGAAGATGAGTTCGGAGGGAAAAAACTAAGGGATCCCGCTAAGAGAAGTACGGTACATAATTTTTCAAAAGTGTGCGAAAACATCTGGTAGGTCATTTGCGTATTTGTAATTCATCTATTTTATTCACACAAACGTGAATGTTGACACAATATTCTCACGAAAATGTAAATATTCAAGTTCGTTGCGATACATGTAGAAGAAAGAAAACTCTATTTGTCCTATTGCAACTACAGGTGTCACTTCCGTACCTCATTTTACACTAACGATAAAATCTTGTTTCCAAGACATTCTCCGAATTCACAAACACATTCTACTTTCACAAACGCCCATGCTTAATCGAGAAAGGTCCTTTTGCTAAGTAACCATGTTTTCCAGGGAAAAGTCATTCAGGCTCTCGGTTTTCAGGGTGAAAAATTCAAGAAATGGTCCGGATATCTTTCAATTCGCCTTCTACTACTCGTAATTTATTTTTCTAACTCAATTTATTATTTATATTATTATTATTATTATTATGTGTGTTGTCACAGCCTCAGCCGGTATACTTGTCTATAGAGGCCATAATAAATATAGCAAGTCTATAGACAGCGTGTACTTTTATTCGCCGCAGACCCTTCTAACTATGCTGGTCGTGTGCAGTATGACCGCTTTCTGCATTGCTCGAATTTCCGTTCTGGCAAATCCAAGCTCCGACATATTTTGTACTGTGGTTTTTGGTATGATCCCGGTAGCTGTTACCACTATCGGCAGCACTTTCGTCTTTGTCCGCCATAATTTCTGAATTTCTCCCTCCAAATCCTTATATTTCTCAATCTTATGCCGAATGGTGCTCTTCATATTGTGAGTACCTGGTACTGCCACATCTATTAAATACGTACTTTCCTTCTTTTTATGTTTCAAAATTATATCTGGTCTGTTATGCGCAACGGTCTTATTTGTATGTATTGTTCTGTCCCACATTACTAGGACTTCATCATTCTCAATCACTTTTGTTGGCTCGTATTCCCAGTACGGTCCTGTTTCGACCTGCAACTTCCACTGTTTGACTATCGCCATATGGACCACTTTCGCGACACTATCGTGTCTCGCCTTGTACTCCTGCGCTACTAACTGTTCACATGCGCTGATTACATGTTGTATGGTCTCTCTGGCTTCCCACACATTCGGCATTTATCTTCCTGTGCTGCACCATCTTTTATTATATATTTCAAGTAATTCCTCGTTTTGATTACACCATCTTGTATTGCCACCATGAACCCCTCAGTTTCTGGGAACAAAAATCCATCCGTCAGCCATAGGAGTGATGCTCTTCTGTCAACTTCTTGGTCCTCCAGCTCAGCCGGGTAACGTCCATGTAGTACTTTTTTCTTCCACTGCTCAATCAATTCCATATTGTAGGCTTCTTTCTTTTGTTGTTCCTCTGTTCTCTGTTCCTGTTCCTTCAACCGCACCGTCGTCATACCATTATCCGTTTCCACTATTGCTCTATGTAGTGCTGACGTATGTTTTTTCTTCAGAAAATATTTCCTGATATTTGAGATTTGCTTGAGGCGCAGCCACTGTAAGTTCATTATTCCTCTTCCTCCTTGGTTTCTTGTTATTATAAGTCTCTCAACTGCCGACTTTGGGTGCTGCATTCTATTTTTTGCCATCAAAACTCTGATTCTTCTTTGCAAATCTTCCACCTCTGTGGTATTCCAGTTGATAATCCCGAATGAGTACGTTAGTACTGGTATTGCGTACGTGTTAATTGCTTTGGATATATTTCTACTGTTCAATCCAGTTCTCATTATCTGTTTAAGTCTACCTACAAATTTCTTTTTAAGCTCTTCTTTCATTACTTTATGCTCTGTACCTTTATTCTGTTCAGTACCCAAGTATCGATATAGCTCATGTGGTTTCATATCTTCTATCTGGACGTTCCCTAATCTGACTTCCTCTTCACTTTCAGTCTGCTGGGCTTCTCCTTTTGTATCCAGTATTCTACATTTATCTAACCCAAAGGACATATGGATATCTGTGGAGAAATTTTGAACAATTTGTAGCAGCTGGTTCAGCTTATCTCTCGTGGGTGCATACAACTTCATGTCGTCCATGTATAGCAAATGGTTTATAGTAAATATTGTTTGTCGGTTGTTCCGTATGTTGAATCCTATTGACGTTTCTTTAAGCATTGTTGAGACTGGGTTCAGGGCCAAGCAGAACCAGAGAGGACTGAACGAGTCCCCCTGAAATATTCCTCTTCGGATCTTTATCAAGTCCGTTTCAATTGAGTTTTCCACTCCTCTGAGATGGATGATGGTTGACCATTTTTCCATCATCATTTGCATACATCGTACTATTTTAGGTTGTATTCTGTATATTTTTAAGCTTTTTATCAACCATGAATGAGGTACAGAATCATAGGCTTTTTGATAATCTATGTATGCAGTAAACAACTTTCTATTCTTTTTCCTAGCTTGTCCTAGAACCAGTTGATCCACAACTAATTGCTCCTTACATCCATACGCGTTCTTCCGACAACCATTTTGCTCTTCATGTATAATATTATTGCTTGAACAATGTTCCCTCACCTTCAAAGCCAAGCCTGCTGTAAATATCTTGTATGCTGTAGGCAGACATGCTATTGGTCGGTATTTGGCCGGGTCTCTGCTATCTCCTTTTTTGGGTTGTAGATAGGTCGCTCCTTGGGTAAGGAATTCTGGTATGATGGTGGGGTCATTTATGTATTGATTAATTTTCCTGAGTAATATGCCGTGAGTTGCAGTCAACTTTTTATACCAATAATTTTGGATTTTATCTGGTCCTGGGGTTGTCCAGTTCTTCAGCCTTTTAAGGACTTATTATTATTATTATTATTATTATTATTATTATTATTATTATTATTATTATTATTATTATTATTATTATTATTTTTACGAGCACTAGAGCTGCACGAGGGCTATTGGCTCGGCGGTACAAAAGTTATGAAAGTAATATTGTAAATAACACATAAGAAAGGGAGGTTTTAAGGAAGTTGGTAGAGTAAGGAAAAGTGAGGAAGGATAAGAGGATGGAATATAATGTCGAGTGTAACTGCTTCAGGTAATGGTGTGTAAAAGTTTACAATGTGTGTATGTAGAAGGTTGTAGAGGTATAGTCGATGTATGTGTTTGTGTTCAGATGTGAGCGTAAAAGTCAGTTTGTCTTAGGTAATGTAGGGTATTCGAAATGATGTCCTGGTTGTTTTTGAAAGCTTGGGTGAGTGAAGAGGGGGTATCTGAAGAAGAGCGAAGGGGTAAAAGTCTGGGGCATGAAAAAAAGTGTTCCACTGTTAATTTGTCTTTTTGACAGTGGGGACATGAGGGAGGGGTTAGGATGTAGGGACTGATGAGGTGGGTGTGAGTAATTTTTGTGTGACCAATTCTGAGACGAGAGAGAATTACTTCTTCTCTTCTTGTGTTTTGAATGGAGGATACCCAAGGAACCGCGGTTTTTTTGATACTGAGAAGTTTATTATTTGTTTGATTTTCCCAAAGAGTGTTCCATGATTGCGTAATGAGAGAACGATAGTAATTTTTGTAATCTAGGGTTGGTAGGGGTGAATTATCAGTTATTTGACTGAGGGAGGTAGCTTGTTTAGCGGCTTGATCAACTGCGTCGTGGTCGGGGAAATTGGTGTGTCCAGGGATCCATATGAAGATAATTTGAGTGTTGATTGTTTCCAAAGTGTGTAGTGTGAGAAAGATGCGTTGGATTATAGGGTTAGAGTTGTATGCGTCTGTAAGGGAGTGGAGTGAAGAAAGTGAGTCAGTGAGAATAATGAATTTACCGTTTGGGGGTAGTTGAGACAGGTGGGAAAGGCAGGAAAAAATAGCCATCAGTTCGACTGTAAAAATAGAGGCTATATTTCGGATGCGATGAGAAGATATTTCCCCGTCGATGGAGTATGCATAAGCTGCTTTAGTAGATGTTTTAGACCCATCGGTGAGGCAAAGTGAATGGTCTGGGTAATCTTGAAGTAGTTTGTTGATATGTTGGGTAAAACCAGGTTTGTCAGATTTTGGGATTTCTGTGAGATCTAGGCGTATTTTAGGTTGAGGGAAGGTCCAAGGGGGGAAGGTTGAGTATATGGGTTCTAGGGGATGTGCTATGAACGGTTTGTTGATCAGGTGATTGAATTGAAGGCGAATATGTTTGGTGGAGGATTGGTTGTGATTGTGGTAAAAGATTCGGTTAAAGATTGGAAGTTGTGGGAATTGTGCTACAGAGGATAAAAAGTTGGAGGTTAGGATGAGTCTTCGAAAGTGAAGGGGAGGATCTGGGGCTTCTGCACATAGGCTAAGTTTGGGTCTGGTGCGATAAGCTCCCAGGGCAATCCTGAGAGAAGATGTCTGGATGGGGTCGAGTAAGGCAAGGACGGTTTTTTTCGCTGTGTTGTAGATCGGAGAACCATAATCTAATTTTGAGCGAATAAGACTTTTGTATAGAAGAAGGAGTAACTTTCTGTTGCAGCCTTTAGATGGATGAGATATGTATTTTATTATGTTTAGAGCGCGTGTGCATTTGGCTTTGAGGGTTTTAATATGGGGGGCCCAGGTAAGTTTTTGGTCAAAATGTAAGCCGAGAAGTTTGCCGTAGTTACGAGATGGGATTTGGAAGTTTTGTAGAATTAGAGGAGGTAAGGAGGGGATAGGATTTCTTTTTTTGAAAATAACTGAGTAGGTTTTCGAGGAAGAAAATCTGAATCCTCTTTTTGATGTCCATGTAGTGATTGAGTTAAGGGTATCCTGTAGGAGTCTGTGGTCTCTTTGCGGATTTGCTGAACGGATAGTGATGTTATAGTCATCAGCGAAAAGACGCTGGGTGAGGGGGGGGGGTACACATTTGGTGATATCATTTATTGCTATTAGAAAAAGTAAGACACTGAAGACTTCTCCTTGAGGGACTCCATTTTGGACCGAAAGGGGAGGGGAGGTTATGTTATTGATTCTTACTAGAAGGGTTCTGTCGTTGAGAAAAGTTTGTAGGATGTTAGGGAGGTGGCCTCGGAGACCAATTTCGTAAAGTCCGGTAGAGATGAGGTGTCTCCATACACGGGGAAAGGCCTCTTGGAGATCAAAGAAGATAGAGTATAGGGAGGATTTGTTATTGGTGACATCGTTGATTTGAGATTGGAGATCATAAAGGGGTTGTATAGTGTTCCGTCCTTTTCTGAAGCCATATTGGAAGGGAGAGAGGATGTTATTGGATTCTAGATACCACAAGAGTCTTTTGTTCAGAATTTTTTGAAATAATTTGCCGAGAACGCTGGAAAGGGCTATGGGGCGATATGAGGCAGGGAGGAGAGGGTCCGAGCCAGGTTTCAATATGGGGAGAATGATGACTGTTTTCCAGAAGATAGGATAGGTGTTTTGTGAAAAAATAGAGTTGAATAAAGAAAGAAGATAAGTGAGCGAGTTTGGATGGAGATTCTTTATCATGGCCGCGTGAATGTTGTCAAGTCCGGGGGAGGCGTTTCTCAGATTTTTATTTATAGTATTCGATAATTCGTTTTCGGAGATGGGGAGGTTGTATGGAAGAGGTTCATTTGAAGGAGGATCAAAAGATATATCAAATTTTTTTTGTTGGAGTTTGTATTCTAAAAAGTCGGGGTCGTAGTTAGCGTTGGAGGATACTGAGGTATAATGTTTAGCTAGGATTTCGGAAATGAGTAGGGGATCTGAAGTTATTGAGTGATCTGCTTTTAGTTGACTGATAGAACGAAAAGAACCATTTCCCGTGAGTTTTTTAATATCTCTCCACATGGTGGAGATAGACACAGGATGGTTCAACCCCGCTACAAATGTACTCCAGGACTGTTTCTTACCGGAACGGACCAGGACTAAATAACGAATTGTCAAATATAAATCCGACATCGTCATCCGACCTTTTTTCGTACATAATATTTTCAAATTATCTCGCCCCAGAAAAGAATTTCTAATCTAAAGCTCTGATTTTACTTCTCTTATCAGACCAAACAAGTTGAAATTATATGCTTTACTATTGTATCGCGAGTAAACGTTACCATTCTAATGGAAGAAAGAGTTTCCAATCTAGAATTTAATTTGGAAGGAATTCAAAACTCGAAGAAGTAATCCTATCCTTTGGAGTTTTTGATGTACGGGACACGTAGCTGAGTTTTTAATCGAAAAGAAGGCACAGAAACTCGATACGAATTTCAGTTATATTAACTGATAAAAAATAGTCACAACGGTGGGCCATGGTAATAAACATTTTCAATTTGTGGTACTGTCGTCAAAATTCTCGGGGAAAAAAAAGAGAAAAGAAAAGAGTAGACCAACGTTTTTATAATGACGATAACCTTCTTCGAGGTCGTGAAGGGCAGTACCGTGTGATAAAATTTCCGTTGAAGAAGGAAATGTTAGGAATAGATTACGTTTTCAACTCATTGTGAAACATTAATTTGTTTTTTTAAGGATTGCAACTTTATATGAAACCGAATAATTGAGGTTATCATTAGAGACTTGATTCCTCGGCATTTGTCTCTTTCTCTCCTGAAGGGCAAAATTAATGAGAATCAAAATGAAGTTTAAATCATGAAGAATGGGAAGGAGAAATAAAATTTTATTTCGCCGAGAAATGCCGAAATCATCACGAATCTTGGTTTGCCAATAGAACTGAGAAGTTTTACACTATATTGGGAAGAGTTAAGAATGACACTGAATTTTGGGCAAAGATTGGGCTAATTCTCATCGGAAAGATTTGGGCTTAACGCGAATTCATTTTGAGCGGAGAAAATCAACGAAATTTACTCTCAAATGAGGCGGTTTTGATTAAAAATTGATAAATTTTTACTTGCGATCTGGTGAAAGAAGCCTAGACGTAGTATAAAGCTAGTATAAAGAAAGCCTAGACCTACCATAAGCCTAGTATAATATAGTTCGACAGTCTAAATTTTTCTTGACTCTCGAGTTATATATGATGGTATTTTAGGGACTTTGAAATATATAGGTCGATAGTCGAAATTTTTCCAAGTCCCCCTCCTATTGTACATAGCTCGGAGGTCGAAATCTTTCCAAGTCCTTCTCCTATCATACATAGGTCGGAGGTCGACATTTTTCTAAATTTTTTGCCGGACGACACACGGCGATTTTCTCAAATACCCTCCGCCCCCTCCCCATAGAACAGGCTCCCTGTTAAAATTGGGTAATTTTAGTTGGAAATTGATTAATTTTTATCAAGAATTGGTAGATGTACTTGAAAACGCGTTTTTGTTTTTGTTTTTTTTTTTCAAACTCCGAATATTGCCAAATTTTTGAATTTTAATGCCGAAAGTCATACGTTTTCTTGCCGAAAAATCCTGTCTCTAGTCACCCAATTATTATTAAAAGTGCAGTATCTTGATAAATGTTCAACTTTTTTGTACTTGGGAAAACTTTATAAGGAGAATAAAAATGTCTGGTATCGCATTGAAAATAAAAAGGTCAGAATCACACTATGAAGACTGCCAAGCAACTGAAACGTCTGTGATCTGAACTTTTCAATATTTTTCCTATTTTCTATTCAGTGTATGCAGTGTATCCATAAATCAAAAGAAATTTCATATTCATGACAAAACAATTTTGCTTTAAAATTAATTAAGTATGTTAAAAAAATAAAAATATAGATGTACAGCTTTTCATGCGTTGCAGTCTGGACACTGTTTTATGTCTGTGAGGCAGTCGATATAAATAGAAAGTAGGTTAAGTAACAATATTGGCATACGGGACTCCATTGTCACTGATTTCAAAATGCCTTTATTGGTGATTTTCATACATATATAAATTTAGGTATTAGTATAGTGACGCGATATAGGGGTGTGTCACCTGTAGATGCTGAAGGCGTTGTCTCTTTTTTACAATCACGGGATTAGCTGTGCTATTTTTGTCCTTTCTTCCCTCGACGGGAACGTTTTGGTTCCACTCCCCCTCTATCCGTAGTACTCTCGTTGAACAAACTTCGTGTTGACATTTTGGGTGCCCTCGTGTCTTAATATTATACTACAAAATCAATCATATCTAAAATTATGCCTATTGTTTTATCAAGTGTCTATTTATATAAGTACATCTATTCATCATTGATGAGGTTGTAGCAAATTATATTCAATCAAAAAAGTACTAATTTGCGTAAAACATATTACACTACTACATTTGTTGCCACAGCTAATCTTATAAGACCATTATTCAAGTCGATATTTGCGCCACCAACATTAATTCCTTTGCCATAAAATGTGTCTAACAACAGTATCATCAAAATGACAAAATGTATGATCGTCATGGGAAACATCTTGACTGGGAAGCAAAAACTGAACCTTGTCTTATTTTATTTTTGTTTCCTCTTGGATTGCTTGAAGCGTGAAAATTGAATTCAGCGAAACTGTAGAGAAAAAAACTATGGATTAGTATGGTATCTAAGCATAATAGAACGTTTTTTTAAATTCATAATATTTGAACTTTGAAAGCTGACGTGAGTCCCAAAGTCTAATATTAAAAAGAAAGATCAAGTAGATTAATTAAGATACTTACTAAAATTAGAAAATTGTTTTGTATTTTCAAAAAAATTATAAAATCGAATATTGATGTTTTATAAAGATCGATAGCAACAAATATTGAGGGGAATAAGATATACCGAGTAGGAAGTAATCTAGTTGTTGTTCATTGTGTAAACTTTGGAAAAAACTTTTATAAACTTGAACTAGATACGAGTGAAGATATGGGCTGCCATATTTAATCTTCACGTTATCATTTTTCTTTGGACTTATCTAATCCAATGACTGATGACAGTGTATCACGGTTTGAAAATGATTAAGAAAAATTAAACGAAGTATCGGAGCGAAATCCAACACGCAGCTCTATTAAGAGGTAGAAAACAACTCCATCGATCGCACAAATTACTTATGTGACTAGGAAACTGTGAAGATGAATGATGACGTAAAAACTGTGTGGTGGTTTGTGTCCTCACTTGTATTTATAGAGCGTGATTGAAAATAATACGCAAAACGAGATTGAAAAATGATAAATATTCCACTTAATGCTAGACAAATGCTCGAAGTATACCTAAACCGAGTTATCGAAATCATGGTACCTAAATAACTGCGAAAATGTAATTTGTTCTTCTCGTAAGTTGACATTATCATATGAAAAATTACTAGGGGAGAGACGCCAATTATGGAATGGGTATCTTTATTTCTCTCATAACTCAAAGGCTATTCATTGGAATTCCTCACCTAATGGCTCAAACTGTTGGTAAATCTATCTAGTTTGTAATTCCAAAATATGAGAGCTTTCGAACTTGCCATTGTCCCGTGATAGTCATTTTTCCGAAAAAAAGTCAAAATCCAAAAAAAAAAAAGAAAAAAAAAGGCCCCAAATATGGAATGAGAATATTGATCGTAAGTATAGAGTACAAAAGAAGCTTTGACGAAGTAAAAAGATATGAAAAACGCTTTATTGATGTTTTTTACAAAATTCACATTGAAATTTCCATAATTTTCGATTTTGTCCCCCCTAAAAAATTATTATAATTTTATATTAGGCAACCTCGGCTTTTTACCATTATTCACCACAAAGAAGCCCGAAAAATCATTCTATTGCTAAAAAAGGCATTACCATGTGAAAAAATGTACTTTTCTACTCATCTTTACGTATTGGTTTACTCCTTCGGATGATACGGTAGTCAGTAAAATTGAAATTTAACACAAGAAAAATTTCGTCGAAATAACGAGAAAAAAATAAAAATGTTTTTCACCGGTCCTTCAATTATAGAATCCAAACTCATTCGATACTGGATATTATTTTCTTTCATTGGAGCTCTCTGAAGGTCTCTTCTAAGACGCAGTTAAAAAGCAGAGACGATAAAGGGTCCCCCTGTTTTACTCCACTCTTTATTTTGAAAGTCTTTCCTATTTTATTAGTTTTTACTCTTGCTTCTAGATACTTGTATATTTCTGTTATTATTTTTATGTATTTTATCTCTACTCCTTGATTTACTAACGCTGAAACGATACTGGGGTGCTTAACTGAGTCTAATGCTTTCGTGTAATCTATGAATATCATGACTGTACAGATTTTTGTTGAATTCTAAACTTTTTTCTATAACTTGATTTATAACAAAAAGGTGATCTATAGTTGAAAAATTTCTTCTGAAACCTGCTTGTTCTTTCGGTTGTTCTGTCTCTAGAGTATTGCTGATTCTGTTCACTATTATTTTTGCAAAGATTTTGGCTAAACAAGATCCTAAGCTTATTGGCCTGTAATTTCTTATGTCACTCTTTTCACCTTTTTTGTATAAGGTTATTATTTCTGTCAGGTTCCAGTCAATTGGAATCTTATTATTTTTGAGGACTAAGTTGTATAGTTCGGTAAGGTATTTTAATAATTCTTTTCCACCATACTTGATGTATTAATTTTTTATACTATCCGGACCTACCGCTTTACCATTCTTTAGTTTTCTTAAGACTCTTTCAACCTCCCATTTAGCATTATTGGAATATCCTCCCCCTTATCTTTTTCTTGTATTTCTTGTATTATATGTGGATCGTCGTATAAATTCTCGTAGAATTCGGTTGCTATTTTGTTTATTTCATCTCTATCATATAATTTGTCTCCATTTTTGTTTTTCAGGTAGGTGATCCAGGGTTTCCCTATTAATAAATTGATTCTTATTTTTTTTGTACTAGCTGTATTTTCTAGTACTTCCGCTATAAAATTGTTCTTTTTATCTTCATTAAATTTTCTAAGTTTTTGTTTCACTAATTTGCATATTAAATTTAGCTCTATTTTGTTAGCCTTAGAAGTCTGTACTCTGTTTCTCATTTTGTTTCTTTTATTTATGAGGTCTATAATTTCTTGTGGTAATCTCTGGCCGTTATCTTCTTTTTCTTTGTTTTTTTCTTTTGTTATTATGTCCATTGCTTTTTGGCACGCGGCTCCCAAAATTTTAGTCACGTTTTCTACCGTCTTCTCTGCTCTTTCATCTTTTAATATTTTTTCTAATTTTGTGGTATAACTTATTCTATCTTCCTCTCCTATATTGCCCAAGTTAACTTTATTCTTTTTGAAAAAGCGACAAGGGATAAATGTGACCGGGGAATATCTAAATAACCTTCGATACGCAGACGATATAGTCCTCTTGTCCGACTCCTCAGGTGAAATAAAAGAAATGATAGAAAAGTTGAATGAGAAAGGAAAAAAAAAAAGGATTAAGCATGAATATAAAGAAAACAAAGATGATCTGCAAAGACAACGGAAATATGGAGATACAGATAGATGGAGAAAAAATAGAAACAGTAGAACAAATAATTTACCTAGGGCAAAACATAACTTTTAAGAAATAGAACTGCCATCGAAGTTGAAAGAAGGATTACATTAGCTTGGAGAAAATTCTGGTCACTGAAGCAGATATTGAAGGGTAATTTCACGATCAAAAATAAAATTAAGATCCTTAATAGCTGTGTCCTCCCCACCCTGAGCTACGGTTGTCAAACTTGGACAACAAACTAAAAAAGACGAAAGGAAAATACAGGTAGCTCTAAACTCTATGGAAGGATCGATAAAAGGAATAAAAATAAGAGATAAAATAAGTCTAAGCACAATTAGAAAAAATATGATCAACAGAATCGACTTCTTATATGAAATTAAAAGACTTAAATGGGACTGGGCAGGACACATCTCTCGACAAAAAACAAACAGATGAACTTATAACATTAAAAGCTGGTTTTTGAGGTCTGGTAGGAAGAAAGGTAAGCAAAATTTACGCTGGGATGATGAAATAATGAAATTCCTAGGATACAATAAAATGTATCACAGGATTGCCTACGACAGACGTGAATGGTACCTAAATTACTTGTTAATTTTATTTACTATTCAAAGTACTTTAGTTTCTAAGCACTTATATTGTAATAATGGGCTTATAATTATTATTATTTTCTTCAATGATCTTTTATTTCCGCCTACTTTCCAGTGGCTGCGCCACTTATGTTCCAAGATATCAGCCCATTCCATATTAGGAGCCCGTTCCATAATTGGCGTCTCTTCCCTAACTAATTTTAAGAGTAATATCATTCTGGCAATTAGATCATTTCAATCGCTGTATCCTTTTTAAGAGTTCCTGATAAATATTAATGAGGAAAGGTAATACTTACCAATTTTCAGTTATTCAATTTGTTGGTATAAATATGAAATCAATTTTTTCTAGTTACAAAAAAAAATTGCCAACTTGTTAACCAAGAATGATGAATATTAAAGAGTAATTTTCATACCAAGTCAAGTTTAGTTGCCGACAACTTCAACGACTGAGTGACAAGACTACCACTATCCTACTTGTAGAACCATTTTTATTGTACTAGTTTCTATCAGTTGGTCAATATTTCAACACTTATGAAAAATTTTTGCGTGTAAAATTTCTGATAACAGAATGAGTAATGAAAAATTTTTGCGTATAAAATTTCTGATAACAGAATAAGTAGGTATTGTAAAAAATCCAAAAAAAAAAAAGAAAAAAATGCTTACGCAGCCGCGTAAGCAACACACGACTTTTCACCTGTATCTACAATCAAGTTTTTTGCTTAAATTTTAACTCTAGTACTCCAATTTATTCAATGAATCGTTTTCTCAATAAGATACACACATCCTCACCATCTCTTGCCTCTCTAATTCATTCTTGATCATCTCCGATTCTCAAGCATTTTTTAATGTTGGTTGTTGTAGACTCACACACACACCCATCTCATCACTTATATCCTTCTTTCATGCTCTCATTGCGATTCTGATACCTCCCTCATTCAACATATCTTTTTCCTCACCATCTCTCACCCCTCTACTCATAATTCATTCTTGATCATCTCCAATTCCCGAGCATCATTCTATGTTATTTCCAGCTGCTCTTCTCTTCATGCAATCATAATTTGTATTCACGCTCTCATCGCAATCTATGAGAGAATAACCGAAAAATGTTATTGAAAATAAAAAGAAGCGGGAAAAGCCTCTTTTCATTTTCAAAACTGTGTCGTCCTTGCACGTATAAAAAGCTTTTTCCTTGAAAAATGTTATCTTTAAGAGGATTAAAAGCGCACACTTATGGATGAAAACTCAAAAGAGTTATGCAATAGCAACCGCCCCACCCCTTTTGCAAGCATGGGAGCAAGAACATCGCGTCATTATACGCCCCTCCTTAAACCGGAGTATTTCAAAAGAATTTGATGTTGGAATTAAAGTGTTATTGAAAACTAAGTTGTGTACCTCGCGTAGTCTCATGTTGCTGCCACAGAGTGTGAATAAGGGTTAGCCACAGAATCAGTCACCCTAGACTCACACACATACACTTCTCATCCCTCATCTTATGCTTCTCTCATGCTCTCATTCCCTCTCCCACATCTGAACTCAATAACAACACCAAGCTTATTATAACTCCCTAATGACAGCCTCTTATTAGCTCTTAATTGAAAAAAAAATTAAAAGAAAAGAAATAAAATGAAACATGAAAGATTATGCGCAAAGGATTGCTCACCAATACTATAGCATATCCTTACACAACATTCATTCATGAGAAACTCAACACAAACGAGCAAATCTTTCACACATATAAAACCATTTCATCACTCAAAAAAATGACAAAATTATACGCAAAGGATTGTTGCACTAATACTATTAACACAACATTCATTCATGACAGACTCAACACGAACGAACACATCCTTAAAATTCATTCATAAAGAGCGTATCGCCTTACGTGTGAGTGAACAGGTAACCCAAAAAATGAATAAAACTAGCTACAACTACACTGACAATCTACGTAATCAAAGGTTACCCTTCGCTTTTGATGACGAAAGCGATTACCTGAAGTTTAGTACTACAAAATATTAGTAGCTCGAATATTTGCAAATTTCATCAAATTAGTTCACGCTTCAATTTGAGATTTCTCACGAACCAGACATCGTATCAACACCAAAAGTTCACAATTACATTTTTAGACGTGTAAATTACAATATATTAACATTTGAAAAAAATTGAAACAACCATATCAGAGTTATAGGAGTGGGGAATTTTTTTTTCAAATTGGGTATATCTGGAGAACTACTGATCCAATCGTCAAAAAAAATGCAGGTGCACAACTTCAGATATAACACTACAACTTGACCAAGTTTCAAGAAAATCCATCCACTAGTCTCGGAGAAGTCCGGACGAATTTTGATCCATATATATATAAGGAAACCTGAAATTTTTTTAATGACGTAGCGATGATCTATGGCCTCTAAAACGTCGAGAAAGTTCATTTCCCCTCCTTTCTGCCACAACTGTGACGGGTGTAATACTCGCTTTTCTACGAAAAGTCGGTAAAATTATGAATAGATACGAGAATGCTTAAGGATACCTATTTCATTTCGTTGAACAGAATGAGTATTTAATTCAACAATAAACCGTTGTCTATTTTGGTTTCATGTTCATGATACCTATGGGTTCTGTTCAAAGAATGATCTTATTTTGTAGAATAACTTGTCAAACGAGAACTCTGTTGAGGGACCACATCTTAACAGCTCCAAAACTAGAGAGAAAATGTTCTCGTTAACATTATACGTTTTCAATTGTGTGTTAGTAGAAATATTTAGAAAACGTCAGTGAGAAGAAAAATTTATAAAAATAAATGGGATATTTCTAAATAATTTAAGGTTCGCCGACGATAAGAAGGGGTACCATTCATTTCGCCGCCAATTTTGAATGACAATTCGCCGCGAATTCACTTCGCCGAAAATCCATTTCGCCGCCAAAAATGGTCAAATATATTTATTAAAATGAGTTGTTGTTAAAAACAGAATCACACGTTTTAAAATAAATGATCAAATTGAAAGAATAAAATGTTCTATACATTATGAGCTACTCCTCGAAGGTGCCCAATAATATTGTCCCTTCTGTACCGCCCAACAAGTGTTGACAGATTTTCGTCAACGCGAATGTATTTTTTACGTTTTGTAGCAGGAGACTCTCCCTTCTCTCTTTCGGTACATTCTCCATCCGAACACTTTTTTAACGTTCTGATGAACTCCAATATTGATGGATGGGTAGAATTGAACTTACCCTCCAGTTTCTTATGGCCAGGTTCAGCTCTGTTATTGGTGCGAGGTTCTTTCGTAACAATTCCACCACTTGATTTCAAAGACAATTTAATTTTGCCAACAACGATTATTTGTGTGTCATGATCACTCGTCTTCAAACGCTTACGAGTTTTTTTTCTGTAATCTCTTTTTTTCCTATTCTCTTTATTTTTTTTTGCAGCAAAATTTGACAATTTTTTGGCGGCGAAATGGATTTTTGGCGAAGTGAATTTGCGGCAATATTTCACTCAAAATTGGCGGCGATTCAAACGGTTCCCGATAAGAAGGAATTCAGGGAAGGGGGACTGGAAATGAACATGAAGAAAACGGAGTATATGAGCAACCAAGAAAACGAAGATGAGGGAATTACATTACAAGGGGAGAACATGGAGAGGGTGAAAGATGTGTATTTAGGACAAGCAGTTAACATGAAAGAGGGGTTGGAAAAAGAAATAAAAGTAAGGAAAATGAAAGGTTGAGGGAAGTTTTGGTGAGGTTTTATTTTTTATAAACCGTTTATTAGAAAAAAAAAATACTTGAAGAAAATACGGAACTTCGACCGAAGAGTCATTTCGCCCGATGATGTAACATAAATATGATGTAGAAGACAGGTTTAGTACTCGAGAAATAAAGATATGAAGAATGATAAAAAAAAAATTTAAGAAGTTTTGCTTTTTTTGACGAGTCGAAATAGTTTTATAACTTCCTTTCTGATTATAATGCAGAGAAAGCGCGTCAAATACGTATCACTTTTTGTTCCGCAAAGGTAAGTTTTGCAAATCAAATCGTGAAAAAACTTGCCAGCTCCGCGCGCCCCGTGGAAAACTTTATGTTTAAGTACATGCTCTACCTAGTCACTCACACACAGAAAATGTACGTGTATTACACAAAATGGTGTGTTGCGGGTAACGATTTTTGCCCACAGATAACATATTGAATAATGCACAAAATATTTAAGAACATGGTGTAATTTATTCTTGAAGTTGAGGAAAATACGTCTAATTAGTTGACAGTCCGCGAAGTATTCTGAATGATCTTCAGGAAATGTTTTGAACGTACGTCTAAAGGGGCCATATCCATCTTTGTATCTTTGAATTTCAACGAATGAACAAAATTAGTTCGCGTAAACCAATTAGCCGTATTTTCCTAAGTTTTGTCTACAGAAATACGAAGTTTCAAGATATTTCATGCTGTATTTTAATAAATTATCTCGGGGCGAAAATCGCAACATGTGATACATATTTTGTGTGTGTGTTTACGTGTGAGTGACTCGGTAGACCATACCCTTAAATCAGTAGACGTAGTAGGTCTCTGAAATGTATAAAACAGTTTGAAGTTTCAGTTTGAAGAGGAACGCGAGGCTTAAAGAAAGCGAAAGTTGCTGCGAGTGAAGCTTTGGTATGGTAGTGCGTAATTGATATGTTTAGCAACCTGTATTATCTGCGCTACACCTAAGTATATCGTATATCGAAGAAATATTTATCATGTTTCACGATTCGGAACAGTGAAGGCTCACTCTGATTTTGATCTAGACTAGAAAATTTTTTATAATCCAACTCTGACAAATTCCTATGATATCTAGCGTAAACCAATTCTCCTAACTTGGATTGATAACGTTACTAGTTTATGACGTCTCCCCAAGTCTAGTTCTCATGTTTCTCCTCATATATATAAGTATAGCTCAATGGTCGAAAAGTCTCTAGATATGTTTCCGGAAATGATGACGTCTCCAATGTTGGATAGCTTGAGACTTGCGGGTTTAACAGCCGTGCGCCGTCCGGCGAAAAACTGACTCCTATCATATATAGCTCGAGAATCAAAATTTTTCCAAGTCCCCTTCCTATCATATGTAGCATGGAGGTCGGAATTTTAACAGGGAACCTGTTCTGGGGGGGGGGGGGACTTTTCGAGAAATTTGCCATATTTCGACTCTCGAGCTGTATGTGGTAGGAGAGGGAGAAAATATCTGCCGTCTGCCACCCGGGCGGCAGAGCTCGGAGGTCAAAATATTTCCTAGTCTCTCTCTTATCATATATTGCTTAAAGGCAGGGCCTGTGAGGTCAACGTTTTTTTTTTTTTTTTTTAACGAGCAATGCAGCTGCGCTAAGGGCTATTTGCTCGGCAGATAGTTCTGCTTTTACACAAACTTAGTATTTAATAAAGTAGAAAGTTGAAAACAAAAAACATGTAAAAGAACCGAGATGAAACAAAAATACAAAGGAAAACAAAAGTATTTTTGTTTTTTTTTTTTTTTGGCGTCATCGTTCGGAGTTAAACGTGGTTGTAAAAGTCAGTAGATCGTAAGTGAGTTAGAGTTGTGTCAATTGTTTCGGAGTTGTTATTGAGAGTTTGTTGTATATTAACAGAAATGTTGAGGGAAGATCGAAGAGGTTGTAAAGTCGGGCAAGAGAAAAAGTGTTCAACTGTTAAATTGTCTTCGAGACAGTGCGGACATGATGGTGGGCCAAGGTTTGCTAGAAGGTGAGTATGTGTAAGACGAGTGTGTCCTATTCTCAGTCGAGCTAAGATGACTTCCTCTCGTCTAGAATGTCTGTGGGATGAGGACCAAGAAGAGGGATTGGTTTTAATTTTTCTCAATTTGTTGTCAGTTAAATTTTTCCAAGAGGAAAGCCAAAGTTGGGAAATTAAGGAAGCGTAATATACTTTTAGGTCTTTAGCCGGTGAGAGAATAGGGTCCGTTATTTTAGGAAGAGATGTTGCTTGTTTGGCTGCTTTATCTACTGAGTCGTGAGGTGGAAAGTCAACGTGTCCAGGAATCCAAGCCAGAATGATAAGAGAGTTTATTAATTTCGTAGTGTGGAGAGCCAAAAATATATGTTGAATTAAGGGGTTGATGACGTCATAGGTCAGCCTTGTGACACACAGAGGTCCAGTTTTGAATAATTGCGGTCAAAACCCTATGGAATAAAGTTTTTGTAAATTACGATATTTTTGCGCAAAATTGTTCGCATACGTCTGCTAGTAGAGAATACAAACTCACTATCACCCAGAAAAGTGTTTTTTCGTGATTTCTGGAGGTTCTTTGATGGAGTTCTCCTAGTTGATGAAAGGATACTATGTGAGATGTGTTCACAATAGAACAATTCAATTTAAATTTATTATTATTATGTTATTTTTTATTAATTTATTAATAATAAAATTAATTTTTATCAATTTAATTTATTTAAATTTTTAAATTAATTATAATTTAAAATTTTTATCTGAATATTATTTAGATTTAATATCAAATTCAATCAATGAACATAATTATTACTTGAATTTTAATTTTATTTCAATACTAATAATATTTTTAATTACATTTTAAATTAATCATTTAAAAAGTTGAATTAATATTATTTTGAAAAAATGAAGATCTTATTTAAATCCTACATGACAAGCTTGTTCTCTGTTATTACTTCTTTTTCCTTTTTTCCTTTAAGAAACATGATTCTTTATCAATAAAGTTATTTGAGCTACAATTTTAAATTTATAGTCCTCCTTATTTTACAGTATTTGAAATCCACTTTATATACTAGCTTTATACTAGGATTTTACTAGTCTTAAATTAGGCATGCCCCCAAAAAGCTATTAGCTTGAAATATTCTAAGCTGGGCTTACCATACAGGCGGATCGAGTACGCTACCCAAAAGCTATTAGCTTGAATACCCTAAAGCTATTAGCTATAAATATTCTAAAGTAGACTTTTACTACACAATCCCCCCCAAAGCCCGTAGCTTGAAATATTCTAAAATAGAATCATACTGAACCCAGGAGCCTCCCAAAAGCTATCAACTTGAAATATTCTAAAGTAGACTTATACTAGTACAAGAAGGGGGTTTACTTGCGCGTGGAGAACAAGAAGGTGGTACCCCCAGATCAAGCAAAACAAACATGACAAAGACGAACTAATATGCTACCTTATAAAAGACATGAAACATGATCTTCATTTATTTGGCTACGCCAAAACATTTTTTTTTAGCGGGGAACCCGCTATCCATTTTGTTAGGAGATTACATCCTCAGAAAACGTCCGCGTACGCGTCCGCGAAATTAGTAACATAAGGTTAGGTTAGGTTACGGGACTTGGAAGAATTTCAAGTCTCGAGCTATATATAATAGGGGGGGGGGGGGGGACTTGGAAGAATTTTGACTTTCGAGCTGCCGTCCGCCGTCCAACCAAAAACTTGGAAAAATTTTGAGACTCGAGCTATATATGATAGGAGGGGGACTTAGAAGAATTTCAAGTCTCGAGCTATATATAATAGGGGGGGGGGGGACTTGGAAGAATTTTGACTTTCGAGCTACCGTCCGCCGTCCAACCAAAAACATAGAAAAATTTTGAGACTCGAGCTATATATGATAGGAGGGGGACTTGGAAGAATTTCAAGTCTCGAGCTATATATAATAGGGGGGGGGGGGACTTGGAAGAATTTCGACTTTCGAGCTACCGTCCGCCGTCCAACCAAAAACTCGGAAAAATTTTGAGACTCGAGCTATATATGATAGGAGGGGGACTTGGAAGAATTTCAAGTCTCGAGCTATATATAATAGGGGGGGGGGACTTGGAAGAATTTTGACTTTCGAGCTACCGTCCGCCGTCCAACCAAAAACTTGGAAAAATTTCTAGACTCGAGCTATATATATGATAGGAGGGGGACTTAGAAGAATTCCATGTCTCGAGCTATATATAATAGGGGGGGGGGGAGACTTGGAAGAATTTTGACTTTCGAGCTACCGTCCGCCGTCCAACCAAAAACTTGGAAAAATTTTGAGACTCGAGCTATATATGATAGGAGGGGGACTTGGAAGAATTTCGAGTCTCGAGCTATATATGATAGGAGGGGGACTTGGAAGAATTTCAAGTCTCGAGCTATATATAATAGGGGGGGGGGACTTGGAAGAATTTTGACTTTCGAGCTACCGTCCGCCGTCCAACCAAAAACTTGGAAAAATTTTGAAACTCGAGCTATATATGATGAGAGGGACTTAGAAGAATTTTAAGTCTCGAGCTATATATAATAGGGGGCGGGGGGGGACTTGGAAGAATTTTGACTTCGAGCTACCGTCCGCCGTCCAACCAAAAACATAGAAAAATTTTGAGACTCGAGCTATATATGATAGGAGGGGGACTTAGAAGAATTTCAAGTCTCGAGCTATATATCTTAGGGGGGGGGGGGGACTTGAAAGAATTTCGACTTTCGAGCTATATATGATAGGAGGGAATGTAGAATGATAATTTCGATTTGAATTATATGACAAGATTATAAACTCAGTTCCACACCACCTGAGAGGTCGAGTTAAGGAATTGTGGGTTCCCCGCTGCCATTGCAACATCTGCATTGGCTTCTAATTTTTTTTTAATAATAAAATTTGTAACCCTCAATCACTATGCATTATAGAGAATTACCTTGGACAGAAAGTTGGACGTTAAAAAACTGGAGTGTGACATCTATTTGCTGTTTGTTTTGGTCAAGCAAAAAATGAACATCTTCGATTGAGTTTTGAAACAGGAGCAACTGTTTAGTTTGATTTTTTTTATTTTGTATCTAATTCTATCCTTTGCTTTCTGTGTTATTGTCAATGATTTCTCTTCACGTTGCTTTCCTCAGTTTTTGAGCACAATTAATTCGACCAGTATTGTATTTTTCTTCTCAAAATCATGTTCTTGTGCTACCGTTTGAGGGACGTGAATTTTTCATTTTTTTCTCTTTGCCAATTTTTGAAAGATCCATTCCGCCCATGAGTAAGCTCTCTTCAATGTGCGAATAGACGAAGAACACATGGCTTATTATTCCCCAAAATATTGTTTTCCAACTTGCGACCTTCTTTTTTTTTCCCCATTTTTATGAAGGACTGTAGGTACTCTATATAGAAAATTACGGCGTGAATTTTTCTCTCTCGACTATTTTATGTAATCGCGTAAGCATTTGTGTGTCGGAACTCTCCGACTGCTTCAATATTGACACCGGTTCAACATCTGCCACCTCCGCGGCAATGATTGGCGAGTATTTCGCTCCCGGCCATCGTGGAACGAGAGTTAGTTTTCTAATTATAGGAATGTTTGCAGACTTGATAGAGACCTTGTGATACGGATGCTGTACTTGCGTGCGAGTGTTGGGAGTCTATTGTTATTTTTATTGGTTTTGGACCGTCTGAATGATAGATGCTTTACAACTGGACTTACTTGTGTTTAAATGTTGTTCACTATAATTTGATGTATCCGATTATTTAATCCGTCATAATTTTTTTTTTTTTTTGGAGGCATAGATAATTTATTAATTGCGATCTGTTAGTTGTTAATGTCGGACCGGTTTTCATTTCTTAGTCTTACTCACGTTGACCTGTGATCTAATTTCGATTACCGAAGCAAACATTGCTTACTCTCATTGAATGCTTAGACGGTGTTCCATAATTTCTGTATCGTGATTAAGTTGAGAAAGTTTATGGAGATTGAGCGTTGTAGGCTCGAAAGTTTGGACAATTGATCGAGCGCTGTGTACAAAAAATGATATAAATTGATTGAAGATTCAGAGTTTTGGCCTATGGGACAAAAGAAACAATAATGAATGGAGTCGAGGCTCCTTGTCACTAGATTCTTGTAAGAATGCTCATCGTAAACGATCTGTCAATCTTGTTCGTATCTCGCGTCAACTATAGCTCTATCCTCTATATATTCTTTATGTATAGTGCTAACGTCTTCGCTATCTGTTCGTCGACCGCATCTCCGTGCGAATATAAGATCATCAATTATTGCGTAAGCTTCAACTGCCACTCGCAGGTCACTTCATTATCTTATTCCTTCCAATACGTTGAAATTGCTTCTCGTAGTCATTTATTCATCGATACAGATATCGTTTTTATGTGATGTAATATTTATGACTTCACCTTGCCGTGCCAAATGTCTGTCAATATTATTCCTTTCCTCGTTCTCATGATGGCATCGCTGTATGGAGGAAAATCTGTTTAGTAATTTCCGGGGAACAAAGGATGATTTGAGAGAGACTGGATCAGTATGATTCTGGTAATCGTTTTTCGTATTTCTTCTCGTGAAGCGAATGGTTTGAAAAAATGTCGACTAAAAAATACAACTCTTTTATCTACCAATATTTTATTGTATCCTGGATTCTCTTACTTGACAGAAGCTTCGTGAGTAAGTGCTATGAGAAAAGATTGAGGTCCCTTCGAACTTCGAAATTGTTTTCCCTCTAATTTCAGTTATATTGAGAAGCGATTTTGGATGCTTTCAGAGCAGTCTGAGTGCTGAAACCAGCTTTTGGTCAATTAATGCAATCTGCTCTCCTCACTCACTAGCCTATTCAGATTGTCCTATTGGAGACCACTTTGATGCTTCTCACTTCTGACTGATGGTGAAATCTTAAATCGGTGGACGGACCTGGTGTTGCTCCACAGCTTTAATGTTGTTGATAGGTCTAATTTACGAATGTAGTTTTCAGGTGGTGAGCGATCGCTTACTTGACTTGAGTAAAGGGTGTAGAATGATTATAATTTTATAGATATACAGGGGTTAGGTGGGATGATATTTTCGTAATTCCTCCTTCCAAACGATGTTGGTTGCGCATCGACCTTTGGGTATAATTTCCACTTTCACATTCCTGAACAATTGAAGACACGTTTAAGCAAGTCGACTCCCACGCGGTCATGGTTTGCCTTTGTGCTTTGTTCATTATCGTGGAGAATGCGATTTCTGGAAACAATTGTCATTTTAATGAAGAGAGAAACCGTAGCATCAGATGGTGATGAATTGACGCAAGGTAATAGTGTCTGCTATCCAACATTACTATCAGTTATGATCTCCAAGTCTAAGCGATTTTCCAACATTTTTCTTCAAATTCCTTAAGAAGGTCGTAACGACGCCTACTTTCAAGGTCAATGCTGTTTAAAAATTCCGCTCTTCTGTTTTCACTGTATTCACTTTTGTGTGTAAGTTCTTGATATACTTGGAAGGATGTTTAAATCCGCCTTTTTGTCATAATACTCATTCTTGGTTGCAAAAATTACACATTTTGGAAGGCATGATGCTGCAACAAGGAAGAAAATATCAATTTCTGTAATCAGAGATGAAGGCAATTCCATCAGACCATCATCATTTACTGTGTACTGACCATCGCCTGTCTCAAACCGGAAGTTTGCGAATCAACATTTACAAAATATTTCAGGATATTTTCTATGTTTCGAGATGATTTGTGTAAATTGAGAAATATCATTTCTCCTGATCCATTTTTCGGATGCTTGAGGGGTTCTTTTGAAAGGTCACATATTGATCTCATGGATGTTGCTGGGTTGCATAGTTATCTTCATTCCAGGGAGTTCGCAATAAGATTAGCGTTAGAAACAATGACGTAGAGTTCGCTACCAGATTGATACTCCTATAGGAGAATAAGTATGCAATATGGAACACCAGTAAAGTCTTATTCAATTTAAAAACAGATTACAAAGTTGAACTTCGAGCGAGAACATTGGTTCATTCATTACGTATTATGCAATTGTCTTGATTGAGGGTTAGAAAGAGAGAGTGTGAAGCGATATTTTAGCTTAAATCTCGCGTCAGAAACTTAATTCGACATGCTTCGCGTACCTCTGTCCAAAAAAGGTACTTTCGTTCTCGACCGTGATCCCAAGCTTACGATACACTCGCCTCGTTTATATAATGTCAGTATAATAATGTTAAGGCGTACGAACTACGATCTATTGAAACTGCGAGAGATTTACGCTAATCTAATAAAAACGCTCATTTGATTCACGCTTAAGACGGAGTTCCTATCTGTGTTGTACTGGATTTGATTTGTTCATAAGGTATTTTTTCGTGGTTAGAGTTATACGCGGTCAAAATAAACTCTACACGTTGACCCATTTCTCGACATTGAGAGTTCTATAGCCGCGTTCTCGTTAATCACCGAGAATGATCATCGCTAATTAGTCGTAAATGTATCTGTGTATTCATTATTGACGTGTGCCTGTTCAAAGTTGAAAGGCTCGTTTATATAAATTATTGTCGTAAACTTGAGTCGTAGGCCTAATCCACTCAAAATTCACGTACGCGTCCGAAGAATGAAGTCGAAAAGAAAAGAGTTACCGATCTGCGCTCGAATTCTCGGGCTCGTTTGGCGTCGGAACTGCGTGCGTAGCTGTTGTTCGAATTGTAGGTTGATATCGGCGATTTTTTCTCACTCATTTCGTGGGTGTCCGATAGACCGACCCGCGACGATGACGGAATTAGATGCAGAATGAAAAGGCTTTTCTTATCGTGTCGAGGTTAGGTCGATTTCGAGTTATACATTGTATAATGACACATTCACCACCTGGTAATGTCTTCTTAAAACCTTAAACTTCAGCTATTATAGGAGTTCAATCACGCTTTTTCGCGTCACAAATTAATCGTCGTCGTTGGTTCACTTTTCGCTAAAATAATAGCCATCACTTGCCTGATTTCGTAGGTGGCTTGCGGATATTCTGCACGGTGCAGTGGTTTCATGTATCTGCGGTGACTCCCATCAAAAATGCTGTGTAATGTGTAGCAAGGCTAAAGATCGTATCTGCGATTGTTTACGGAAAGGCAGCACGGTTTATCTCTGTATGAAATCGAATTTTTATGTATCTTGAGCCGTATGGCGCTTGGATTAGAAAGAAATAAGGCTGTACATTTTTCGTCAGGTCCATGAGAGACAGATGCTTCTAAGAGTAGAGAGGATGAAGTAATATTGGCGACAGATTGATCAACCGGGACTCTTCAGAGGGTATTAATTATTATAGAATAAGAATTAAGGAGTATTAAATAAGGTAAATGAGGTTGATTGAAATAAATTTCAGAGACATTGACTCCTCGAGGGTGGCGTCTCTAAGGTTTTTGAACATAGTTCACACCAGAGGGGTAAGTGGTGCACGTAGAGCCAGGTAAATTGATGAAAATTTACGTCCAGTCTGTCCGGCCATTCTATCCCACCGTTTTGCTTCATATTTTCTTTTCAAGTGAAACGTATTAATGCCTAGATGAAGCATCAATCATTGAATTACATTAATTTTGTCATTCCAAAGATACACTTGAACGCGATTGTCTCCTATACACTTCTCATGGGGCACCTAATTATGATACAAAATTTGTTCTAGTCAGTCGAAGTACGATAGGGAAATCCGTCCAGTGTATTGGTCAACTTCACAAGTCTCTGCGGTTGACCCTAGAGTATAAAAGCACATAGATATAAATATCACATAAGGTGGGAAAACCCCTTGCAGAGAGCGCTCTCTCTGCAAGGGCTAGTTTTTAGAATCGTCTTTTCGCGTTAACATATTCGCCCCAGAGGGAGCGTCCTCATTAGGGAAATCCCCCTCCCCCCACCTAAAAAAAAAAAAAAAAAAGAAAGTTTGGACCTTTAGTGGATCAACACGTTTCATTTGAGATATCATACAGCTCAATTCGCTGAGTTGTAAGGGAACAAGGTGCGAACATCCACTTCACATGCATTTTCCTATTTTGCTTGTATCAGGAAAGCTAAAAAAAGCTGAAAAATTGATTTACTCGTAGTATTGACGTACAAAGGCTTAAATAAAGCTGGCTTTCAGCTTCTCTTTTATCAGTAAAAATTCTGTTGAATTCGACTACTTTTGTCTGTCTGCAATATTTCAGTTGAATTGCATCAATAGACGTAGCCCATTTGACCCTCTTGCCGCGTGGTTTGTCGAAACAGCCGTATAAAGCCTGATTGACTGAACTTCAATCTCCAGTGCAGTGTTAGGACAACTAATAATGTTGTTTATGCACAGTATCGGCGTCAACTGGCTTGTAGATACACCACAATCTTGTACATCTTGTACCAAAATGTCCAATCTGGAGAATCACATTTCGCGGCTACAATTCGAGCCGAACAGCGCTAGTATTGCGCACTACAAAAAAGAAATATTGATGGGTAATGCGAGTGAAGATCGATCTGAATTAATTTTTGTGAGAGGAAATGATTTGTAGGAAATTTCACGCTCTACAAATTTTGTTCTCCTTTCTCTTAAATTGCTTCGTTCCCAACTTATTTTGAGATTATTCACTAAACATGTAAATGAGGAAACATCCCCTGCTTCCGTTATAAATTTTGCGGATCTTGACGCTCCCCGTGGACAACCGGCCCCGAATAGTAATTGTTTTGGTCTCGAAATTGAATCTGGTCACTTGAGGTTGGTCTGACCAACCCGTTAGATTGTATATCGGAACTTTTTCCTCACAGAAGTCGTAGTGAGTATAGGTGAGAACGAGTCTATTTTCCCTACAATAAATCTGATATTCGTTGAGTCGTTTCCATCCTCAATTGTGGGTCTCACAGTCTAAGAATCCGATCCGTTTAAGACCTGCTAGAGAAGTTATCTCTTTGGTCCACCATTGCAGCCAGCTGACGAGAGAGCACACCTGAGGTAAAAGTTTTCCTCGAGCAGATTATGTCAAGATCGTGTGCTCAACGGTAAAATTCGGCCTTCTTTCTTAACTAAATTTCTTTTCTAAATAGACGAATTTCCTCTTCTTCCTAGGTGTTGCCGACCCTATTAAGGTCCTCCGTTTTGGTGGGTGCTTGCTACGTAGACCGGTACCCACAACAATCTCAAAAGTAGAAATTTCCACCGGCGAAAAGTTATCTACCCTGATTTAACTAGATAATAAAAAAAATTTCCCACATATTCTTCTTTTAGTATTGGAAGTGGCATTTCAAGTTATAATTATACAGAGTTGGAAAAATGTCGAATATCGGACTAAATGTGTATGCTTTCAGTTCTCCATATCGAAATCAAACTCACCGCAGAACAGTTCAACTTCGTGACGTGTTTCATGTATGTTTTGAGGTATGGAATAAGTACAAAATTTAGAAAATGAGTCTGGAAGGAAGTTGAATCGTGAAAGGTCACGTGTTAAGGACCCTCTACAATTTGATATCAAAATTAAAAACAGTCTCATTAGCATCAAATTTATGATAGGCTATCATGGGTGAAATGTTCTCGGATATTTTCTTCATTTACGATCAAAAAGTGCCTCATAGCGCCCTCTTAATAGAGGTAAAAAACGAGTCATATCAAACGTAACGCATGAACTGATGCGACTGTGTGTAAACGTATGTTCGTTTTGCTACAAGGGAGTTTTTTCTGTTTTCATTTCGCACCTAGGGAATATTTACAAACTATCATCTATCTTGTGATCGCATTTGTCGTCTACTTTTTGATCTTAATTTCGTAAATGAAGAAAAATCTCATACGCAACACGGTTAGAACGAGCTATTTCTTGATTCGTATGACTTATCAACCCTCGCTTCGCTCAGGTCGCTAACGTCAAACTCATCAAGAAATAGCTCGTTTCTAACCCTTGTAGCGTAAATAACTATTCCAAACCTCATATACATTCTCTAAGTCTCTTGGGTGTCTTTTAAGCAGAAAAACTCATCAACATTGTTCCAGTGAAATTCCAAATCTTATGAAACAATAGTATTCCTTGGCCTTTCACTCTTAGAAATCGAATTAGATTACGTTGATTACATCATCATCAGAGAATTGGTCCATCATCGTTTCTCGCGGTATAAAGCCTCAACCATTCCAAACGTGTATACCATACAGTATACGGTCATTTGTATTGAACTTAGTTGTAGAAAATAACGAAATTACCAGCTTGTATATGTAATTCACGTGTTCTATAATTATACTGAAACGTGAACTATTCCGTCATAATGCAAATTTGCCTGTATGTAGATATAGTTGTAACGCGAAAGGTCTGTACGAAATTGAGTTATCACTATTCGAATAATGAGGAGTAAGTCGGTAAAGCTCGACCAGCACGAGTCGTCGAGTATAAATTTTAAATACAGTAAGATGCTTATTAAGTTGTCGCGATTGTTCGCTCTAGTTTTAATGCATGTTACGAATATTATGTGTACGTTACCATTGAATTAGTCGCAGAAAAATGGACAGGATAAAGCTAGCTCACTTTAGAAGTCCGTCAATATTATCGATCGAAGTTGACATAAACGCCACTTCGAAAACAGCCATCTGTCACGCGCCATTTACAGACTTTGGACGTGGTTTTTGTTCATTGTATTACGCCCGCTTCATTAGTTATGCCAACTTCAACGTCAAACTTGATGCCATCACCCATCGGGACACTGCACTTCTTAGGTTGTTAAATTTTAGAGATAACTAGCGAGTATTTTGGTCGCGTTCTGGTCGAAGTCTCTCTACTTTTATGGATACCTACATTTTTTCTTCTTTCAATTTTTGTTGCTCTCTATTTGTTGAACGCACAAACATGTCCCATTAATTATTTTTTCGGGCAATATAATATAGTTGAATTCCCAAACCCGCGCGATCGGCATGTTGAAAGCATTTTGTTAACTGATTCCTAATCTAGAATGTATTTATAACGAATTAGGCCCAGCCTCTTCCCCTTGTAAGAATCACCCCCTCCTTAAAATTGCGTGGAACTTCTCATGTATGAGTCTCACAAAAAAATTTTCCAGACAAAAGGTATTCCTCCAAGACTCTTCTACATTCTTACTTATTATGAAAAAGTAATTCAAAGAAACTTCTGAGGAGAATATTTAGAAAAATGTGTTCCAAAAATACATCAAATTTTGTTTGTCTTTATAGCGAAAGCTTTCTCGATAATATAATAGAAGAAAATTTATAATTATTTGAACTACAGTAACTCCCGCTTATTGTGATCGCATCGGGACAGAGTGTAATCTATAATAATAAGCGGTCTATGCTAATATCCGAACACACAAAAAAAAAATTTTTTCATGAAAATGTAAATGTGTACTGTATTTTTGTTTTTTTATAATGGGTAACATTACATCTCTTACGTTTACTCATCTTTGCGAGAGAGAACAGTTATCACAAATACGTTCCCAGTAACAATGAATACACTCTGAGCATCGATCCTATAAAAAAACTGGGAGAGGCGAATAGAACAGCAAGTCTAAGTTGGTTTCGTACATATTTTATCTCATTTTCACGATTTTTCTTGTCAATCCTAGTCTTTTCAGCGATTTTTTCGTCAAATATTTATAACATTAAGCGGTCTGTTTATTACATTATGCGGTCAAATTCATGTACATTATTGTACAAACGTTCCGTCCCAAGCATTTTCTATAATATAAAGCGATTTATGCTATTAAGCGCAATCACATTAAGCGGGAGTTACTGTATTCAGAATTGAATTTTATATTTATGGGGTCCAAGTTGACACACCCTCTCCCTCCCCTCCATTCCCAACCCTCGTCCTTATTTTTTTTTTTTCTAGTTGTTTTCAGTTAACGATTATCGGAACTCGTAATGAGTGAGTGAGGTGTAAGTCGAGCACTAATATTGAAAAAGGGTTTTCCAATATGTACAAATCTACTTTATTAGTTGCTTATACACGAGTACTTTCGGGTGTTATCCCATCAGTTGTGTCGCAACTGGATAACAAGGCCTTAACCATGAGTTTTTACCGACTTTTCTAACTAGAAAAGTGAGGTATTACACCCGTAGCAAGGTCAACAGGGGGAGTGGGCAATGAACTTTCTCGACGTTTTAGGGGTCCTAGATCACAACTAGCATAAAAAAAATTTCAGGTTTCCTTATATATATATATATATATATATATATATATATATATATATATATAAGATTTCTTTGTCCGCGGAACTCCTCCGAAACTACCCGATGGATTTTTTTGTAACTTAGCCATATTGTAGTAGTATATCTGAAGATGTGCACCTGCAATTTTTTTGAAAATCGGATGAGTAGTTTCTCGAGAAATTTTCAATTTGTTGAGAAATTTTGCAGTATTTCGAGTACCTTTTTGTCCGCGGAACTCCTCCGAAACTACCCGATGGATTTTTTTGTAACTCGGCCATATTGTAGTATTATATTTGAAGATGTGCACCTGCATTTTTTTTGAGGATCGGATGAGTAGTTCTCGAGAAATTTTTACTTTTGTTGAAAAATTTTTCACTATTACGAGTAGCTTCTTACGAATAGCTGCGAGTAGCTGCTTACGTTAGGAGAAGCGGATTTTCCTATACGTTTACCACTTTCGTTATCAGTACGTGTATTGTGATGAAGAACCTTTCATCATTCGACAGGTTCATTCTTTACCAGGGGTTCATTGGATTTTATTTCCGATGAAACCTTTTCGTTCAAATTTAGTGCACTTGTATCTCGCTTCCCACAGCCCCTAGAGCGTTGAATTTTGTTTTGTCAAATTTTATTTGTTTTGTTAAATTTATTTTTGAACGGATAGTGGCAATGGCGAGTTGTTCATTTTTCTAGCTATTTTTCATTATTATTAGTCATACTCGATAGTTTTTTTTATTTATTTTTTTTTATTATTATTTTACGAGCATTATAAACTGCACGAGGGTTATTTGCTCGGCGTTACAATCTTATTTTAGAACATTACTTGAATTACGTTAAATTAGATACGTATTGGTGGAATTGAGTGGCGATCGAACGGAATTTGTTGGTGAATTATATGAAGTTGTAGAATTGAGTGGTACGTAAATAAGTTAGGGTTGAGTCGATGGTTTCGGAGTTGTTGTTTAGTGCTGCATTGATATTGGAAGATATATTTAGGGAGGTTCGAGTGGGTTGCAGGACGGGGCATGGGAAAAAATGATCAACTGATAAATTTTCTTGGAGACAGTGAGGGCATGATGGAGGAGCGAGATTAGTGAGAAGATAAGTATGAGTAAGACGAGTGTGGCCTATTCGCAGCCGAGCTAAAATGACCTCCTCTTGCCTTGAATTTCGTTGGGATGAGGACCAAAATGTGGGTTCACGTTTTATTTTTCTTAATTTGTTATTCGACTGATTTTAGTGAAAACCTTGACTTTGAATGATTAAGTACAATTTTTTAATCTTCATCAAGTGTGCTGATGCGAGACTACCTGGGTGATTTCACTCTTAATTAATAATTGATTTATTTGTCATTTTTTCATGTATGGGCACATAATTAATAGTGGTTCATAGTTGATTTGAGGTGTCAAAAGAGATGGAAAGATTATTTTCAATTTGGACTGGCTTTTTTGAGTGAGATTTGAGATTAGACTAACGAGTAAACCGGGCTTGGGTGCTATATATTTTTACCGAATTTTCTAGCTAGAAAAGTGAGGTATTTTGTTAATACGTTTGGAATGGTTGAAGCGTGAGGGAAGGAATGAGGGGTTGACTATTGGGTGATTGGTTGCTTCTTTCGTTTCGACATCGATTTTTTTAGTTTTTCGGGATCTCGTTGTAACTGGATTCCCAGATGAAGAATTTTGGGGTGGAGTGTGCATAGAAAATGGTGATATGATAGCGTGAAGGCAATTTATGAGTGCACGAGAGGAATAGCAGCTGGAGATAGCTTTAAGAGATGCCAGGAATCGGAAGTGATGAAGAATTGAACCACTCAGCACTAATATATAGTATACTAGACTAATAATATGCTAAGAATAACGTATAGGAAAAAATGCTTACGCAGCCGCGTAAGCAATACACGACTTTTCACCTGTATCTACAATCAGGTTTTTTGCTTAAACTTTAACTCTAGTACTCCAATTTATTCAATGAATCGTTTTCTCAATAAGATACACACATCCTCAACATCTCTTGCCACTCTAATTCATTCTTGATCATCTCCGATTCTCAAGCATCTTTTAATGTTGGTTGTTGTAGACTCACACATAACATTCATTCATGAAAAACTCAACACAAACGAGCAAATCTTTCACCCATATAAAACTATTTCATCACTCAAAAAAATGACAAAATTATACGCAAAGGATTGTTGCACTATTACTATACTAACACAACATTCATTCATGACTGACTCAACACGAACGAACACATCTTTAAAATTCATTCATAAAGAGCGTATCCTTACGTGTGTGAACAGGTAACCCAAAAAATGAATAAAACTAGCTACAACTACACTGACAATCTACGTAATCAAAGGTTACCCTTCGCTTTTGATGACGAAAGCGGCTACCTGAAGTTTAGTACTACAAAATATTAGTAGCTCGAATATATATGCAAATTTCATCAAATTAGTTCACGTTTCAATTTGAGATTTCTCACGAACCAAACATCGTATCAACACCAGAAGTTCACAATTACATTTTTAGACATGTAAATTACAATATATCAACATTTGAAAAAAATTGAACAAACCATATCAGAGTTATAGGAGTGGGGAATTTTTTTTAAAATTGGGTATATCTGGAGAACTACTGATCCGATCGTCAAAAAAAATGCAGGTGCACAACTTCAGATATAACACTACAACTTGACTAAGTTTCAAGAAAATCCATCCAGTAGTCTCAGAGGAGAAGTCCGGACAAATTTTGATCCATATATATAAGGAAACCTGAAATTTTTTTAATGACGTAGCGATGATCTATGACCTCTAAAACGTCGAGAAAGTTCATTTCCCCCCCTTTCTGCCACAACTGTGACGGGTGTAATACTCGCTTTTCTACGAAAAGTTGGTAAAAATGATTGTAGAGCTCTTTTTTATTAGAAACAACTGTTATAGCCTCGTAGCAGTTTGGACAGGGGGAGGGGGAGTGGTTTTTCTGGAGACGTTTTGTAGGTTTTAGATGACTCTTAGCCTAAATTATAACAAAATTCAGGTTTCCTTATTGGATTATAGGTATTTTTACTCTGTTATCTGTTGATGTGACATCGTAGTGATAGAATTTATAAACTGAGTTTTATTGTTTATTCTACAAATGTTTGACATGATTGACAGGTCATTGGTATTTAATTTAAAGAGAGGGAGTGACTCTCTCAATGTTTTTTGCATTGTGGGAAGAAAAGTCGTGTACTACTCACGCGACTGCGTGTTTTTATAGTATAACACTGTGATCTTATTGGCTATAACAATACTGTGTTGTGATTGCTTCACTTCTTAGAAAGTTATTCTTACAAAAATATGACATTGTGCTCTTATTGGCTAAAACATACTGCTTTGTGATTGGTTCAATCTCTTGTCCCAAATGCTGCGTTTCTATTGGCTATCTGGAATCCTGCCGTCTCATTGGTTGGTTCTGTTCTTCTTCTCTCGTCCAATCACCAGGCCGAACAATTTTTCGCTGTCAAATGTGATTACATTGTTCAAGAGGCAGGCTTTCTCCCTCTTGGCTTTTGCAATCTCCATTTGTTCCCAGAGTTTTCTTCTCTGTGTGCGATTTTCTACATGTATGACTTCAATTGAGTCATTCGAAATTGATTTTATTTTTCGGAGATCGAACCTTTCTCCAGGCGATACGAACTATGGAAACTGGCGAACTACTTCCTCACCGATCATTTTTTTCAGGTCCTAGGCACAGAGGTGGCGATACAATTTATAATTTCAGCGTTATTAGGCGAGTTTAGGTCAATTCTCTGTTAAAATACTTCTGCATGAATTTTTCATGTATAATTTTTTGAAGATCAAGCATTTCTGGCGTACAAAATGTCGTCAGAGGCTCAAAGAAGAGATTATCTCTCCCAGGGTCGAGAAAGGGCTAAATTTTCAGAATTGAGAACATCTTCCAGGAGGAACCATCATTCAAATTATTATAATTTTGATGGCATCCAAATAATAAACAAAATGAGAATAGGTCAGTTTCCTTTTTTTTCTTGTTCTTTGAGTTCGCTAAATTTTCAATTTTTCGAGGATGACTATTCCCCTTACCCTTCTCTCTCCCCAAGTACACTCGTTATATTAGAGACCCGGTACGAAGAGTGCGTACTTTGTTCAGACATCTTAATAAAGGTCAATTTTTGTGCGATACACTAATTAGAAAAAAACGAAAGTAGGAGTGAATTCATGGTTATGAAAAGTGGGTGTTGAAAAAAAAAAATTAAATACAGGGCATAATGCAACCGATATCAATAGAATTCGTTTAATTATCTCAGACAAATCTTCGATTTATCGTTAAGCAGCATTGTTCGTGTTCTAAATGCTCTTTTCATTTTTGCGCGCACGGCGTGCTTTTTGAATAAAATGAGAAAACGAAAAGTCAATCACACGCGAAAGGCGCGAATATTACAATACCAAGCCGTCAATTAAATAAAAATTGACGTATTCAAGGTTTTGAATCGGTTCTAGCGGGTGAAAATGCAGTTCGAAGTTTATCATTTTCATATTCTCAACTCCTCTCAACTTTGAGTATACGAGACTTGGTATAAGTGCTGCGAAATTTGCGTTTGAAGAAATCATTTAAATGAGATTGAAGGTGAAAGCGAACAAGTTCCAAGGCAAAATATTCTCTAAATACACAAACCACGAAGTGTAGATTTATATGGTACAGCTACTTCCAACTCTTGAGTTCGCTTATTTACAAAAATGATTAATCCATAACCGCGGGTGTTAGAACTATTATACATAAATACGGTACACGGAATAAGTGTCTAAATGGTGGCAGCAAACCGAGTACGTTACATTGTGAGGAAAAAAAATAAAATACTGATCCGTGATTGTAATCCAGAAGACAAGCGCGTTCACGAACCTACGAACTGGCCGTGTAAACAATTCGGTTCAAATATTCGCCTTCGCGAGTTCCAAGTGACAAATTCAAGTTCATAATTCATTAACAATACCCTTCAAAATCATTATTAGACTCATTATCGTACAAGTATAGGTACGTTTGAGGAACGATTTTTTTTTTTTACGAATTATTGCACAGGGGCACGCGACATTTCTACAAGACTCTTTCCCCATTAGGTATTATTTCGATTCCGATTTGATTCCTGATGTAAAACGAATATTACTGACAACCTTCCAATACCTTGACCCAATTAATTTTGTTGCAACAAACCACAAAACACCTGGGAGGTGAGAATTACTATCGGTTGAGAATATCGAGAAATAGATCATTCGAAAATGAAGTCATTAAAGTCAGTAGTCATCTTTCTACATCTTACATATAGTTCACGTCCGTCAGCGTAATAATTTAATTAGGCGTTCATAAAAGATTCCAAGTTCTAGTGCAGGCTTTTCTTGAACCGAAAGATTACTCATAATCGACATCTCTCAATACTCGTATAGTTGTATTAAATAAAATATTACAAAATTAATTGTACTCCGTATAACGAATTCCTCCCTCTTAATGCTAAGGAAAGGATGCGACCGTTTACGGACAGAAGGCGTTTGCCTATCGATATATAATCGTTTCTTCGTAATTTCTGATGTCAACTAATTATAGGTTTGTCGATTCGATCATTTCTCCTTAGAGGTAAAGAAAGAGAATACTGATTTACAAAATTGCTACGTGAAATATAGAGCACCTCATTTTTCTATCAACTACAACAAATTGAAGCAACGTGTTTTACTGATGTGTATCGAATGTGAGCTAAAGCATCTGAAGAAACAATTTATTCTACCTTAAAAATGCCTCGAAGTCACACAATCAGGAATAATCCCAGTCTCATTCTTCGCTTTAAACAAGATTGGAGGAAAACTGAAAAAGTTTTCCCAATGTACAATTCTACTTTATTAGTCACTTTTACAACAGTACTTTCGGGTGTTATCCCATCGTTAGTTGTGCCGCAAGCTTGCCGAACTGACCCGAAAGAAAGGAGGAGACAGCGAGAGCTGAGTATAACTTTACTCGCAGAACCGAGAACCTATGAAGCCGTCACCTTCACAGAAGAAGAAAAAAGACTGCTGGACGAAGGTATCAAGTACGTGCAGCCAGAGAGACTGAACCAGTGTAAGCTTAAACGTATGGCCATTAGCTGCGAATGAGTAATCCAAACAATGGAACACGAGATTTTAACAAAGGCGGACAAAGGCAACAAGGTAGTGATAATGGAGGAGGAGGACTACACCCAAAAAGTGGAGTCGTACATCGCCAAGAGTTGACAAAGGACCCAACAAAGAAATACCAAGATGACCTGAAAGCTGTGTTGAAACGGGACAATGTACCCGGTAACGGTAGGACGCTTGAGATGAACCCGGTTGCACCAAAACTCCCAAAAAGCGAACCGTCCGATGAGACCCCTGGTCAACAGCATTCAATCACCATGCTACAAGATAGCGAAGATCGTAGCCACATTTTTGAAAGAAAACTACCAGTTTGCATCTAGACGAAGTATTAGAAACAACGGAAAGCTAATTGAGCAACTGAAAAAGTTGGAAATGAAGAGTAACGGCAAGCTGATATACTTTGATGTGGCAAACATGTTTGGTACCATACCGAAGGAGGAACCACTCTGCTCAAAAACAACAGATACCATGGGAACCCCAACGGGTCGAAGTACGCCAACATAGTGGAAGAGATCTTGAGCCACAACTACTGCCGCTTCAATAACGGTTCTACAGTCAGGAAAGAGGACTTGCGATGGGATCACCGCTGTCACCAATACTGGCGGAGATATTCCTGAATGATATGGAAAACAAGATATTGGAGGGCAGCAAGTTCAGAAACTCGATCAAACACTGGGCCAGATATGTAGATGATATCCTAATTGTGTGGTCAGGCACTGATAGACAGGTGGATATCTATTCCTTTCAGAAATGAACGCGATGAATAAGAGCATCGAATTCACAGTGGAAAAAGGCAATGAGACCATCGACTATTTGGACCTTACACTCACACTGGAGAACAATAGGATAGAATACAAAATCTACAGGAAGCCGACGCATACTAGCCCAAGCAGATTAGGTTTTGAAATGGAAATAAATGCCAGCAAAGGTTTTTTTCGTGGATTATGTTTAAAATGGTCTCCTGATAAACATACTAAAAGTCCACAGCCATCAGAGAGCGGGCCCTCCCCCAAAGGGGGTCGAACTATCACAAAAATTAGTTTTTTGAGAATAAATCGAAAACTAAGCATCAGAGAAAAAAAAGTTTCGAACAAAAGTTGTTCCTCATCAAATTTCCTATAAATTTCACTATATGTATGTCAACTTAGCCCAAAAACTCGAGCTGAAAACTTGGTTTGAAAGTTGAGCGATTTTCTAAAATTTTTGATTTTAGTGTTAATGTAGTCAAATTAGACAAGTTTCGAAAAAAAAAAAGAACGTTGCGACATAGTAAAGATCTGATTGCTGGAAATGGTCAAGAATGAAGTCCAAAACAACATACCAACTTCTCCGCGTTTTTCCCCAAGAGTATCTTTTTTATGGGGGTTGGAACCCCCTCAAAATCAGTTTTTTGTAAATATCCCGCTTAATACGCATTTTAGAGAAACAAGTCATCAGTCAAAAATTATTCCTCGTGAGATCCAGGCAAACCTGCTGAATTTCTTATTGTTCCAGGCGATATAGGGAATGATACCAAGAAGCTTGTTATCTCTTGTTTCTCCGTTTTGGTAATTGCAAGACTCATGTAGTCAATCTCTCACCGCAAAACAAGCTTCTCGGGAGATCGCCTGAAATGGCGGAGCAAGTTTGCCTGACCCAATCGACTATCAACGTGAAACCCTCATGCGATTACGCCAACTTTGACAAGGAGCGCGTTATTGTCGGATTCGTATTGCGGCGGTTCTTCTTGAATTAGTGGGAGCACACAACAATAACAAGCTTCTTGGTGACATTCCTTCCATTGCTTGAAACAATTCCACACGTTAGCCCACTTCAATTGTACGCGGGTCGAAGTGAAAATCTCACCGCGAGTCCACAACAGAAGACCACATCCATTCCCACCATCGCTTGATACAACCAGAATGGAAAACTTGAGAGCATAATACAGCAAAAACGTAGCACACGAAATTCAGCCTGTTTTCAGTCCGAAGATGGAGCACGACATGCTGGCCTGGCCTGGCATACAGCTCCCTCATAAGGTTGGAGGGGGAAGAAGACTAGCACGAACGGAAAACTCTATGGCACAACCCAGTACAAACGAATCCACCCACTCCAACTAGGAAAATCGAAATGGGGGAAGGGCTCGCATATTTACAGCCCCCCATTCAGCTTTTTACATATCATACATGCATAAGAAACGATTTTTAAATTGTCTGTCCATGTATGGAAAACTGTTCTTCATGTATGATAGGCAGTTGATTATATCAATATCGTGCAGCAAATTCCCTGTGACAATTAATTAAAACTAATAAAATTAGTGTACGTTTCATCGTATGTACCAACGACATATTAACATTACCTCCGCGCGGAACCACAGGCAAGGAGCGCATTATTCACGGATTTGTATGGCGGAGGCTCAATTTCCATGAATTTTTGAGCTAACTATCACGCGTAGGTTAAAAATGAAATACATAATCCGATAGGAAATTTTACGGGGAATAATTTTTCATTTTCAATTCTTGGACTTGGAAATATTTTCAACTGTTTGACTTGAAATTATTTTTGAATTGTGGGACTTTTAACATACTTTCAACTGTTGAACTTGGAATTATTTTTGAATTGTGTGACTTTAAAAATATTTTCAAGGGCTAGACTGGAATTATTTTTGAATTGTGGGACTTGAAAATATTTTCAACTGTGGAATTATTTTCAACTGTTCGACTTGAAATTATTTTCAAATGGCGGGACTTTGAAATATTTTCTACTGTTGGACCCGTAAATCTTTTCATTTTCAACAATATTTTCAAGTGTTGAAAATATTGTTGAAAATGAAAAGATTTACGAGTCCAACAGATGAAAATATTTCGATTGAGGGACTTTAAAATGTTTTCAACTGTTGGACTTGGAATTATTTTTGAATTGTGTGACTTTGAAAATATTTTCAAGGGTTAGACTGGAATTATTTTCAAATTGTGGGACTTTGAAATATTTTCTACTGTTGGACTCGTAAATCTTTTCATTTTCAACAATTTTTTCAACTGTTGAAAATAGTGTTGAAAATGAAAAGATTTACGAGTCCAACAGTTGAAAATATTTCGATTGTGGGACTTGAAAATTTTTTCAACTGTTGGACTTGGAATTATGTTCCAGTTGTTGGACTTGAATTTGATTGTCTCCCACAGTTGAAAATGTTTCAAAGTCCAAGAATTGAAAATGAAAAATTTTACAAGTCCAATAGTTGAAAATATTTCCAAGTTCACAAAGTATGAAAATATTTTGAAGTCCAACAATTGGAACATAATTCCAAGTCCAACAGTTGAAAAAATTTTCAAGTCCAACAGTTGAAAAAATTTTAAAGCCCCACAATTATTTTTGAATTGCGGGACTTGAAAATTTTTTCAACTGTTGGACTTGGAATTATTTTGAATTGTGGGACTTTGAAATATTTTCAACTGTTGAACTTGAAATTATTTTCTAATTGTGGGACTTTGAAATATTTTCAACTAAATCTTTTAATTTTCAACAATATTTTCAACTGATGAAAAGATTTACGAGTCCAACAGTTGAAAATATTTTGTTTGAATTGTGGGACTTCAAAATTTTTTCAACCGTTGGACTTGGAATTATTTTGAGTTGTGGGACTTTGAAATATTTTCATTTGTTGGACATGTAAAATTTTTCATTTTCCATTCTTGGACTTTGAAACATTGTCAACTGTGGGAGACAATCAAAAATGAAAAATTTTACACGTCCAACAGCTGAAAATATTTCAAAGTTCACAAAGTATGAAAATATTTCAAAGTCCAACAATTGGAACATAATTCCAAGTCCAACGGTTGAAAATATTTCAAAATTCAGAAAGTATGAAAATATTTCAAAGTCCAACAGTTGAAAAAACTTTCAACTCCAACAGTTGAAAAAATTTTAAAGCCCCACAATTATTTTTGAAATGCGGGACTTGAAAATTTTTTCAACTGTTGGACTTGAAATTATTTTCAAAGTTTGGGACTTTGAAATATTTTCAACTAAATCTTTTTATTTTCAACAATACTTTCAAGTGTTGGACTTGGAATTATTTTTGAATTGTGTGACTTTGAAAATATTTTCAAGGGTTAGACTGTAATTATTTTTGAAATGTGGGACTTCGAAATATTTTCCACTTTGGAATTATTTTCAACTGTTGGACTTGAAATTATTTTTGAATTGTTGAAAATGAAAAGATTTACGAGTCCAACAGTTGAAAATATTTCATTTGAATTGTGGGACTTTAAAATTTTTTCATTTGTTGGACTTGTAAAATTTTTCATTTTCAATTCTTGGACTTTGAAACATTGTCGACTGTGGGAGACAATCAAAAATGAAAAATTTTACAAGTCCAACAGTTGAAAATATTTCAAAGTTCACAAAGTATGAATATATTTCAAAGTCCCACAATTCAAAATGATTCCAAGTCCAACAGTTGAAAAAATTTTAAAGCCCCACAATGATTTTTGAATTGCGGGACTTGAAAATTTTTTCAACTGTTGGACTTGGAATTATTTTGAATTGTGGGACTTTGAAATATTTTCAACTGTTGAACTTGAAATTATTTTCGAATTGTGTGACTTTGAAATATTTTCAACTAAATCTTTTTATTTTCAACAATACTTTCAAGTGTTGGACTTGGAATTATTTTTGAATTGTGTGACTTTGAAAATATTTTCAAGGGTTAGACTGGAATTATTTTTGAAATGTGGGACTTCGAAATATTTTCAACTGTGGAATTTTTTTCAACTGTTGGACTTGAAATTATCTTCAAATTGTGGGACTTCGAAATATTTTCAACTGTTGGACTCGTAAATCTTTTAATTTTCAACAATATTTTCAACTGTCGTACTTGAAATTATTTTTGAATTGTTGAAAATGAAAAAATTTACGAGTCCAACAGTAGAAAATATTTCGTTTGAATTGTGGGACTTGAAATTTTTTCAACCGTTGGACTTGGAATTATTTTGAGTTGTGGGACTTTGAAATATTTTCATTTGTTGGACTTGTAAAATTCTTCATTTTCAATTCTTGGCCTTTGAAACATTGTCAACTGTGGGAGACAATCAAAAATGAAAAATTTTACAAGTCTAACAGATGAAAATATTTCAAAGTTCACAAAGTATGAAAATATTTTGAAGTCCAACAATTGGAACATAATTCCAAGTACAACAGTTGAAAATATTTCAAAATTCAGAAAGTATGAAAATATTTCAAAGTCCAACAATTATAACATAGTCCACGCAGTATGAAAATATTTCAAAGTATAACAATTGGAAAATAATTGCAAGTCCAACAGTTGAAAATATTTCAAAGTTCACAAAGTATGAAAATACATATTATTTTGAAGTCCAAAAATTGGAAAAGTAATTCTCAGTCCAACAGTTGAAAATTTTTCAAAGTCCACGCAGTATGAAAATATTTCAAAGTCTAACAATTGGTAAATAATTCTAAATCCAACAGTTAAAAATATTTCAAAGTCCCACAATTTGAAAATAATTCCAAGTCCAACAGTTAGAAAATAATTTCAAGTCCAACAGTTGAAAATTTTTCAAAGTCCATAAAGTATGAAAATATTTCAAAGTCCATCAGCTGAAAATATTTACTAGTCCAAGAATTGAAAATGAATAATTTTACTAGTCCGAAAAATACAAAAATATTTCAAAGTCCCGCGGCATCACTCTTACTCCAAGTTTTGCAGTAACGAACTTGGAGGACAAAATCTTGATACAAATCACATGATACCGGTATTTCAAATCTTGCACTGAGCCTTGAGCTGAAGTTCAGATGAAAGACAATTGGCTTGTGTAAATAAAGTATATATTTTTGAAGGGTAAATTACAGTTCTGTATCGCACGTACGCGTGAACCCGCGTGAATCCCCGCGTAAACCCGTATCACGGTATCAGTTTATAAGAGTAGCCCCGTTTGGCAACGTTTGATAGGAAGAAACTCTCGCGATTCTTCATGTGGACGATAGGAAGTTACAATATTTAGACAATATAAACTGCGCGAGTGCAGGAAACTGGTTCCGAGTTTACTGGTGCTAAACATTTTCGTCACGGATATTATCTGAACTCAGTATGTTGTAGGGGAAGGCTGTAGACCAGTTAGCAGGGATGACGTCGCAAACACAATAGTTGGAAGTCACAATATTCAGACATTATAAACTAGGCGACTGCAAGAAACTGGTTCCGAGTTTGCTGGTTCTAAACAACGGATATAATACACAGTATCTTTGTCACGGATAATATTATCTGAACGTACTGTATTATAGGGGTAGACAGCTAAGGAGAAAGGATGTAGACGAGTCAGCAGGGATGACATCGCCCAACACAATAGTTGTTGTGTGTGTGTTTGGTGGCTACGATTTCTTGATTTCCAACTGCACTGAAACGTTCGTATCCGTAGGAGATATAGTGCTCCAGTTCTACTATACTGTAAAGTATCATTGTGATGCGTCTCACATTGTTCGTGAGTGCTGTGTAAAGATTGTGCTCTTATTTTATAGCGTTGATTTCGTATTTGGTGAGTAGTCATTGAGACTTTTTCCTGGATTATTAATCGTAACTATTAAGAAGTAGTTAAGCGTCAAATTGGTGTCGTCTATAATCTTAACGAGAGAAGAGAAAACTGAGAACGAATTGCTATCGGTGTTGATTCCAAATTAGGGAACTTGGTGCACACGAATGATGATTTAGAATACGATGAAATGTTTTTGGGACGTTGCGAGGGCGTGCCCGATGGTTTTCTGCAGTGGCTAATGTGGCGACCCTTGGACGTAGTGTACACACCTGTAAATTGAGTTTCAGCGGAGAAGGAGTCTCGTCTCAGGGTTGGGTCGGGATTTCCCGGAGGGGGTATTGCTTACCGGAGGAAGTGTGTGATTCTCTCCAGAATGGTAACATTACCTGAGTGAAATCTCTTGGTGGTGATCCTTTGAACGGTTCTTGGTGGGGTGCTGGGAACCGGTGTCCTTGCGGTGCCGACTCCGGAGAATGATCTTGTTGATGGTGCCCAGTCAGGTACAGAATGCTGGCCGATGGCTCGGTCAGGAGACAGGTGTCGATGGATAGGTGGGATGCCGGTTCGGGGGATACCAAGGGCTTAGATAAGGTGGTAGTGTGAAGGTTCTTCCAGTTGTTTAGACAATACAGTGGCATTTGGGATCTGTACCCGTGCTCGAGCACTCGTTGCTCATTTAAGATCGGACTAGAAGCCAGCGAAATTGGTTTTGTGTGTTCCTTGCTCGAGGGGAAGGACAATAATGTGATACGGTTAGCTGGTGAAGGTCGACGAGAGAAATATTCTGTGAAGTTCCACCTCGTATTGTAGGTGAGACCTATTATAGCCTGGTTTATTGTTTGTTAGGCTTTGGAAGGCTCAGGATACAGGTTCCTGAGTAGCGAAATTCAATCCCTTAAAGTAGGTCAAAGATAAAGGGCGGAACTGGACGTTGCTTTGTTCATTCCCCTTTTTCGCAGCCAGATCAGCTTTGGTTCCATTGCTTGATTGATATATTTCTTAGATGCACTGTTTTGTCTTGCACTACAGTTGCCGGAGGCCACTCAAGTATGGAGCCAAGAAATTTGACCTCATTTGCAGCCATAGGATCACCCGCTATTACATATTTTATAGGAAGACATGCGGTTGTCACTGTCTGTACGTTACAGGTGACTGTAACAAATCACCATGAAATTGTGGATCCGGTCAACAAGCCTAGTATGTAGCATATGGAAATTTTGTGGGAGGCTTGTGGACTTTCAAGGAAAAAATCTACTTCCTTGCGTAGCGCAAAGATATAAAACATGTAAAGAAATAGCTATGGAGGAAAGCTCTCTTCCCTCGCTGTATTTCTCTAGTTTAGTAAAATCTTGATAACTTGGTGTATTTTTTCATAATAAGGACCTCGATATTGTATGATGTGAATTTCGCTTGGTTTCTTGACATTGCCCACCTAGGATGCGGTATAAGTTTCGCGGCGCTGTCGAGGTTTGTAAATTTTTTGACGCCGAATTTGGAGAATGGATTGGCAGGCGAGGGACGGTGGAGTGGCCAGCCAGGTCATGTGAACTGACTCCTTGCGATTTTTTTTTATGGGGCTTGTTGAAGGATCGTATCAGACGAGGTCAAAAAACCATAGACGAGTTGAAAACAATAATCGAAGGAGAGTTTGATGACACTGGAGAACAGTATGAAATGTTCCGCCAAACATGCCACTCTGTTGCTTCGCATTTTTGTCTCTGTATTGACCAAGATGGTCGCCAATTTAAACATCTCCATCAATTTTAATTTCATTCTGAACTTTTTTCACGATTTTCTTTTCGTCCTTCTCATGTTTTTCAAACGTGCAAAATGGACGCGGAACTTATGCTGCGGTCAATTAAAGGGGAAAGTATTTGGCCATAATGCTGTTATGACATCTCATTTTCTAACTAATCATCTGACTAATGAATTATTGATCAAATACGCGTGCCCTAAGGAGATAATATTTTTTGGTCGTTACTGCAAGAGAAGGTAGTTATTGATGTAGGTAGAAAAAAAACTAGGAAAAGTACCAAATTTTCTATCCCAGACATAAAACTAGAGTATAGTTGTGCCGTTCAATCCTTAAAATGAAATTCAACGCACGACCGAGCAGTTTTAGCCAATTACTATTTCCCTCATATTCTCTCTCTCTCTCTCTCTCTCTCTCTCTCTCTCTCTCTCTCTCTCTCTCTCTCTCTCTCTCTCTCTCTCTCTCTCTCTCTCTCTCTCTCTCTCTCTCTCTCTCTCTCTCTCTCTCGTTATTGTTTTATTGACGTGCATAAATGTTACTTTGTGTTTCAGACGGATACCGCCGACAGACTCCGGATAAAATTCGACCACAATAAATGACAATATGGAGCACATAACTCTTCGTACAGATTTGCGTTCGTTTGAAGTTTCAATTGTCGGAAATACGAAGCAGACATCGTGCATCAATCAGCGGAGATGGTGTAATAAGACAGCTGAAATTCAGGACCCAGCACCATAATATGATATAAGATGTCACCGGAGGAGAGTTAGCTGGACAGGTTGGCTGCGCAACAAAGAGTCCGTGTTCATGTTTTATTTATCTTACTATTTATACTTTTTTCTGGATTCTAATTCGCGTGAGAATGGGAGTCTACGTGATCTGATAAAACGCTCAGGTTCTGCAGCGGTTGTGAATATATAATGAAAATTCGCGCTCGAGTCCTCATACAGAATATTTCTATTGAGGAGCGATTGCACGCGAGTGAACTTGTTTTTTATCATCATTTGCTGCATCCGACTGGTACGCGCCTTAAATGGAGTATAGAAATGACCTTGTAGGTTATTAATGTGCAGTATGATTGAAAGAGATCCGAAGAAAAAACTGAACCAAATTGGTGAGTGAGTAGAAGCGAATAATAGCGATTATAATGATGTCAAGCAGAACGTTAGATTCTTGCGACCATCAGTCACTCATTGATGAGATGTTTTTCAGAAAACTGCGAGAATTAGAAGAGATGAGGTTGACGAATATGTATAAAACAAGACAAACGCGTAAGGCGTGTAATTGTAGAGATAGGAAATTTTAATTCTGACGAGGTCCGGTTGAATAATATTTTTTAGTATTCGGCGTGCGGGCTCAAAACCAGTCTGTCAAAAATTCTTCCTACCATTCTTTTAGAAGCTCTGCGGAATATTTGACTAACTCTTCAAGACAGTCAACTTAATTGAGATTTGTCTGTATTTTGCTATACGAGTAACAAAACAATTATTTTCCCCTTCTTTAATGATGTGTTATAATATGAAAGAATATAAATCATATAACAGATCTGTCGAGTTCGGCACTTGTTCGACAGTATCGAATAGTTGCACCAATCGACAATAAAAATGTTGAACATACAGAAGTAAATCTTCGACGACAATTCGATACATGGTAAATCGACAGTTCGATGATTATTTGGCAGTTCATTGACGCTTTTTCGAATCCTCAATATTCGACATTTCGACAGGTGTTCAATAGTAACTTCGATAGCTTTTCGACAGTTTGATGAAAGTTCGACGCTATATTCGATATTTTCACAAATGTTCCATACATTTTCAAACTTTTCTTATTAACCCCCACCCCTTCAAATTAGGTATTGTTTCCCAAACATGCTAAAAATAAATTGCAATGGAAATAGAACCAAAATTGCATTCGAAAATTCTAGCCCAGGAACCTAGATATAACCACGAATTGTATAATGTTGAGTACAAATACCTGAGGAAAGAACGCGTGTTCAGCGTAAAGCTTTTATTCATACTAACTTGAACGCGTACACTGTATGTAATCTACAACTGTAGAAGTTTATACACAAGCCTCAATAATATACTTAGCTATTGATTAAAATTTTGAAAACAATTTTTTAAATAATTTTTAATAGAGTTTTTTGGGAACTTTTCCCAGGACCTCTACAGTTTGACTGATAAGTTGGCATGGTAACCAACAAGCTGTAGGCAAGACGTTTCCTTTCACGTATTTCAATTTGGCGAATTCGTGACTACCATACGTCTGCCTTTTCTTTGGAGATATAATTTTCAGTGTCACTGCAGTAGATGCTGGGAATTTTGATGTACTTGTCAAGATCATTACAACACACCAATTTGACTGATCAGCTCCTCGTTTCACTATGGCGGGATGTACCCCGCCCGCACAAGCAGTGTTGTTCCCCATACAACTGTTAGGATGTCTTATCCAAGGAAAGTGGGTGACTAAAATATCCCTTTCTGCGACTGAAAGTGGTTGTAATGCTGAAAAATCTGAAATAAGCACAATATTCAGCAGATAGCCAATTCTTATTTTAAAACTTTCTACAAACAATGTAACATAAATGCAAGCTTATTATCTATAAACATATCAGAATAAAAAAAATATATTCCAAATTTCGAATTGGAATCGCTAAATAATAATAAAAAAAAAATTCATAATAATTGTTCGTGCAATTTTTTAAAATAATTTTTTATAGAGTTTTTTGGAAACTTTTCCCAGGACCTCTACAGTTTGACTGATAAGTTGGCATGGTAACCAAATTGCTGTAGGCAAGACGTTTCCTTTGACGGATTTCAATTTGGCGAATTCGTGACTACCATACGTCTGCCTTTTCTTTGGAGATATAATTTTCAGTGTCACTGCAGTAGATCGTGGGAATTTTGATGTACTCGTCAAGATCATTACAACACTTCAATTTCACTAATCAGCTCCTTGTTTCACTATTGCGGGATGTACCCCGCCCGCACAAGCAGTGTTGTTCCCCATACAACTGTTGGGATGTCTTATCCAAGGAAAGTGGGTGACTATGATATCCCTTTCTGCGACTGGAAGTGGTTGTAATGCTGTAAAATCTGAAATAAGTACAATATTCAGCACGTGGCAAATTTTTATTTTAAAAGTTTCTGCAACCAAGAAATAACGATATTTTATGATGGCAGGGGGAGGGGGATAGGCGTATAATGTTGCATAGAAGAAATAACTGTAAATATAGTACAAACAATGTAACATAAATGCAAATTTATTATCTATAAATATATCAGAATAAATAAAAATATATTTCGAATTTCAAATTGGAATCGCTAAATACTTAATAATAAAAAAAAATTTCATAATAATTGTTCGTGCAATTTTTTAAATAATTTTTTATAGAGTTTTTTGGGAACTTTTCCCAGGACCTCTACAGTTTGACTGATAAGTTGGCATGGTAACCAAATTGCTGTAGGCAAGACGTTTCCTTTGACGGATTTCAATTTGGCGAATTCGTGACTACCATACTTCTGCCTTTTCTTTGGAGATATAATTTTCAGTGTCACTGCAGTAGATCGTGGGAATTTTGATGTACTCGTCAAGATCATTACAACACTTCAATTTCACTAATCAGCTCCTTGTTTCACTATTGCGGGATGTACCCCGCCCGCACAAGCAGTGTTGTTCCCCATACAACTGTTGGGATGTCTTATCCAAGGAAAGTGGGTGACTATGATATCCCTTTCTGCGACTGGAAGTGGTTGTAATGCTGAAAAATCTGAAATAAGTACAATATTCAGCACGTGGCAAATTTTTATTTTAAAAGTTTCTGCAACCAAGAAATAACGATATTTTATGATGGCAGGGGGAGGGGGATAGGCGTATAATGTTGCATAGAAGAAATAACTGTAAATATAGTACAAACAATGTAACATAAATGCAAATTTATTATCTATAAATATATCAGAATAAATAAAAATATATTTCGAATTTCAAATTGGAATCGCTAAATACTTAATAATAACAAAAAATTTCATAATAATTGTTCGTGCAATTTTTTAAATAATTTTTTATAGAGTTTTTTGGGAACTTTTCCCAGGACCTCTACAGTTTGACTGATAAGTTGGCATGGTAACCAAATTGCTGTAGGCAAGACGTTTCCTTTGACGGATTTCAATTTGGCGAATTCGTGACTACCATACGTCTGCCTTTTCTTTGGAGATATAATTTTCAGTGTCACTGCAGTAGATCGTGGGAATTTTGATGTACTCGTCAAGATCATTACAACACACCAATTTCACTAATCAGCTCCTTGTTTCACTATGGCGGGATGTACCCCGCCCGCACAAGCAGTGTTGTTCCCCATACAACTGTTGGGATGTCTTATCCAAGGAAAGTGGGTGACTAAAATATCCCTTTCTGCGACTGAAAGTGGTTGTAATGCTGAAAAATCTGAAATACGCACAATATTCAGCAGATAGCCAATTCTTATTTTAAAACTTTCTACAAACAATGTAACATAAATGCAAGCTTATTATCTATAAACATATCAGAATAAAAAAAATATATTCCAAATTTCGAATTGGAATCGCTAAATAATAATGAAAAAAAAATTCATAATAATTGTTCGTGCAATTTTTTTAAATAATTTTTTATAGAGTTTTTTGGAAACTTTTCCCAGGACCTCTACAGTTTGACTGATAAGTTGGCATGGTAACCAAATTGCTGTAGGCAAGACGTTTCCTTTGACGGATTTCAATTTGGCGAATTCGTGACTACCATACGTCTGCCTTTTCTTTGGAGATATAATTTTCAGTGTCACTGCAGTAGATCGTGGGAATTTTGATGTACTCGTCAAGATCATTACAACACACCAATTTCACTAATCAGCTCCTTGTTTCACTATTGCGGGATGTACCCCGCCCGCACAAGCAGTGTTGTTCCCCATACAACTGTTGGGATGTCTTATCCAAGGAAAGTGGGTGACTATGATATCCCTTTCTGCGACTGAAAGTGGTTGTAATGCTGAAGAATCTGAAATAAGCACAATATTCAGCAGATAGCAAATTCTTATTTTAAAACTTTCTGCAACCAAGAAATAACGATATTTCATGAATCTGAAAGTCTTCACGTTCAACAGTTCCATCTCTCTTTTTCTCTTTTCCCTATCTCATCTCTGTTTTGTTCTCGTATAACTATAGGTACTGTTAAGTGTAACTTGAAAAAAAAAAGAGTTGGGTGTTCAGGTTTGTGAGTCCTATTTGAAATAAAATTTCAAGGTCATGGTACAAAAAACTCGCAGTCACTTATTCGTTCAAGGCTCGCCTATTTTGACTATGGCTCCGTCGACCCTTCGTCCTGTAAATATACCTAGACTTTTCTGAATCCCAAGGTCTAATGTAGAGAGAAGATCGAAATTTGTTGAAGTATCAGGACGAAAGTTTCAGTCCATGTGAGGATAAAACGGTGGATCAAAGTTCTACCGAGACCTAGATTCACAGGGTTGACAAAAACAAGATCGCGCCAAATTTGGAACTGAGAGAGGCTGAAATAAAGACATATAGTCCAGTGACAAGGGAACATTTCTTGCTACTCCGTATTAGGGCTCCTGTGTTTGAGTTATCTATGAACAAAGAAGAAAATTAGAATAAAACTAAATAGAGAACTACTCAACCCATTGTGAAGAAGAATCTCGCGTGATTGCCTTGCTGTCAATGAAGCAAATAACTCAAGAGCCTCGTTCTTCCTGGGTTTGTCCTTTTCCAAATATTTAATCAATTTTTTCTATTATCGTTTACATAAAGAATAATGAAGAGAACTAAAGCATAGATGCTGTACAATATATATTAGAACGTGTACATAACATTGCATACATAAGGCTACCTATAGCATTACGGCAAGGATATTTTGAGTCTTCGGGATTATCATCCGAGATTAATAAACTTTCAACGTTAGTAGTTATGTCCCCCCTAGAGATCACCCGTCCGGGCCGCGTGGTACTGATTTACGGTACGTGTTACAAGAAGACACGTTAAATAAAAAAAATACATATATTTTCCGACAATAATATTGTACATATTTTACATTCAAACAATGTCGAAAAATTAACAAGATATCACTATCAGGTATAATGTGAAAAATTTATACTCAACGTTTCAAAGTGACTAAGTGTTGAAGACTTCTTCCTGAAAAAATAATGGTTCGAAAAACTGAATTGGGTGAATTACTTTTTCATACTGTCTGACATGTATAGAAGAAAAAATGGAGTGACTAATGTGAATTGTATTTCCGTTTTCTGTTTGAGCAGTAAAAAATAAACTGAACAACATCCTGTTATTATTTTTCGAGAGCACTGACTAATGAGAATGGTATTTCCGTTTTAAAATAAACTGAACAACATCCTGTTATTATTTTTTGAGAGCACTGACTAATGAGAATGGTATTTCCGTTTTTTATGTGTGTATGCTATACAATGACCCAATGACCATCGTTTATATATTTTAGCGGTACAAGGTTGGTACACCTGGGAGCAAAAACTATAAATATAGGTCCAGTTCCCACATTTCCTTCATTGTGCTGGGCTCTCTCTTGCTCTCTCATTGTACGTGCTTAATCTGGTATTCATAGTGTTCGTTGATAATACAATGTCTGAAGCATTCGTATAAGTTATAAAAAATAGCCCTTTTCAGGGCTACAAATTGTGTAAATTACGTGAGCTCGCTCGCGAATGTAAGATACAATGTTATTATAAGTTGACAAAAATTAACCTAATTATAGAATTAGAAAAAACTAACTCCAAAAAAATCGAAAAAACTAACACAAAAACTGTAAATAATACTACTAGCGATTTAGCTAATAATAATGTAAATACTCTTAAAGAAATAGCTCACGCGTACGGTATTCCTAAGTATTATAAATTAAAAAAGGTAGATTTAATCATAGCTTTAGAACAAACTAACCCAAAAAGTGTAAATATTACTAACACCAAAAAAAGTGAAAATGTGAATAGTTTATAGGATGAAAATGTAAATACTCTCAAACAGATTGCTTGCGGGTATGGTATTCCTAAATATTATAGTCTTAAGAAATCTAACCTCATCGAGGCGATTATCGCAGCGGATGTTTCTCTCCCCACAACCGCTGAAGTAAACTTTAATAAAATTTTTCCTTTCCAGGCCAGTGTATTCGGTAAGTCTGAAAAAGTAAGAAATATTCCTGATAGTATTAAGGGTATGCTCTACCTAGTCACTCACACGTAGACACACACAAAATATGTATCACATGTTGCGATTTTTGCCCCGAGATAACTGATTAAATGAAGCATGAAATATCTTGAAACTTCGTATTTACGTAGACGAAACTTAGGAAAATACGGCTAATTGGTTCACACGAACTAATTTTGTTCATTAATTGGAATTCAACGATTCGAAGATGGCCCCTTCAGACGTAAGTTTAAACGTTTCCTGGAGATCATTCAGAATATTTCGCGATCTGTCAACTAATTAGCCGTATTTTCCTCAACTTCAAGAATAAATTACACCACGTTCCGAATCATTTTGTACATTATTCGATATGTTATATGTGGGCAAAAATCACTACCCGCAACACACCATTTTGTGTAATACACGTGTATTTTCTGTGTGTGAGTGACTAGGTAGAGCATACCCTTAAGAATCCTATATAATAAAGCACACTTTGTAAACATTGCGTATACGTCGGTCGGTCGGTGTAATCAGTAAACTGTAACGTAGGAACATCAAGGGTGCTATCAGTCGGCCATCGCCATAGTTGATACTCTTTTCTTATTTGTCTAAAAAAAAAACAAATTTTTGAATGTTCGAACGTTGGAAATCTGAATCTGTCTGTACGTAATCAGATCTGGATCAGTACGTACGTGAATATTTTAGTTGCGGTCATTTTTACAATTTTTGCTTGAATTTCCAGTGGTATTTCCAGTTATTATTTGCGGTATTTGAAGTACTTTTGATGTAAGTATTAAAATTTATCTACTACCGTGCATCGTTGTATCGTATGTAGGCTAAATCAACGAGTCTGTCTATCTCACACCAGAGTCGTTCAACTTTCAGCTCTCATTCGATTGTCAGCAAAAACGAAAATACATCGAAACGTGATTGAGAATTATTACAATTTAATTAATTAATTTAATAATAGGGTTAACTGAGCTTCAGTAGAACTCATTCGTATTCACTTTCTGTTAATTTGATAATGATATTCACCTCAGAAAATTAACCTATTGTACAGAGTTATACTGCGTAAACGTATTCAAGCTTCAGCTTATGTATAATTATCATTATTTTTTCGTCATTTCCCCCGTGTTATTTCAATTCTCATAAGGTTGTTATTCTGTTTCGTTTCAGATTGGATTATTTTCCAGAGTTCATCTTTTCAGTGTACGTATATTCTCTTTCATCTATTCATTCAAGTAGTATGTGCGTCTTGAATTGATTCTTACAAATACGGGTATCATTTGAATTTGCTGTTTACTAAGCGTGTTCCAAGCTGCGTACCATTTCCTCGGATCGTCTAGAACGGAAAAATAATTTTGATTCATGTTATCACGCCGCCGCCGCATGCTTTTATCTGTTTGTAAGCGTGTTCCAAGCTGCCTACGATTTATTCGGATTGTCTAGAAGGAAAAAATATTCGAAAATTCGAAAAAATACAGTATTTCAATTCATGTTATCACGCCGTCGCACGCTTTTCTCTGTATGTAAGCGTGTTCCAAACTGTTTACTGTTTCAAGCAGCCTACGATCTATTCGGATTCCACACGCTGCCTACGATTTATTCGGATTGTCTAGAAGGAAAAAATATTCGAAAATTCGAAAAAATACAGTATTTCAATTCATGTTATCACGCCGTCGCACGCTTTTCTCTGTTTGTAAGCGTGTTCCAAACTGTTTACTGTTTCAAGCAGCCTACGATCTATTCGGATTGTCTAGAACGGAAAAATATTTGAATATTCGAAAAAATACAGTATTTCAATCATGAATGGTTCGCGTAATTTGAATACTTTTCAGGGGAAGTAGCTAGGATTTCTTTCTGATGGATGATCTTAATGTTCTTGTGTTATTCCTATGCTAATTGTAAAGCTGCTCAAAAGCTAATGGACTTTTTTTGGATACTTTTGCCTACAGTTATCATTTTAATAGCTAATTCAATTTTGATCAGGGATGTTGCATGAAAATGGACAAAGATAACGAAACAAAACTATTTCAATTGAAAGAAGAACCAAATTGAACAAAACAAATTGAAGATTAATTTTGTTGATTTTGACAAATATTTGAAAGAAGAAAAACAAATGTCCAAAACAAAATTATAATAATTTCGTGCAATATCCGATTGTAATTTTGATTTCTATGTTCGATTCATTTTTATTGTTAATGATTTATCTATTTGTTCATTTCTTCTGTTTCAGAATTTTGTTTGGTGTTGGGGTTTCCCGTTAATTTGAGATCCTATATTGTTCATTGTATATATTTTTTTCTTTAGTTTTTTAATTGTATATTTTTTTTTCTTTAGTTTTTTAATTGTATATATTTTTTTCTTTAATTTTTTTATTTTAGACTAGATTTAATAAACTTTCATTTTTTTTGTAAAATAATTGTATTTTAATCTAGACATGAGTGTCAGAGATCATGTCTGGGTAGTTGAGAAGTCTGGGAAGATACTCAATCTACTTTCGAGAAGTCTGGGAAGATACTCGGAGATTAAAATAATCATGTTTGGAGAAGTCTGGGAAGATACTCCAAACTTATTTTTCAGAGAAGTCTGTAAAGATACTCTGAACTTATTTTACAGAGAAGTCTGGGAAGATACTCTATTTTTATTGAATTTATTATTCTGTTTGAATCATGGCAGTTGATTATAATAGAATTTATGAAGTGAGAGATAGTTCTACTGGAGGTACTTATTTAGCTCTTCCAGTTGCTGGAGATGGTAGTTGCTTTTATCACGCTATTTCCTATCACTTTTTTGAAGGAGATACTAACTACCATCAAGAGATACGTAGAAATGGTGTGAATTATATTCAAACACATCCTGAAGAATTTGAATCTTTTCTTGATGAAGAAAGTGGAGATATTGAAGCGCTTATAGAAAATATGTCAAAGAATGATTCATGGGCCGATCAATATGAAATTTTGGCTGTTGCTCAGCATTATAATTGTCAAATTTGCGTTTATATAGTTGATCCATCTATGAGTTCTATAACTCTGAATGCAAATTACGTAATAGGGAATGGGTTTCCTATCATAAATGTTATGTATCATAATGCCCCTGGTCATTATTGGCCGTTAGTTGGAGCAAACAATCTGGTTAGGGGTGTAGCGCAACAGCGTAAAAGAAAATCTGAAACAGCTGAGGAGAGAGAAGCACGATTGAAAAAAAATCGTGAAGCTCGACAGCTGAAGAAAAAAGCTGAAACAGCTGAGGAGAGAGAATCACGATTGAAGAAGGATCGTGAGGCTCGACAGCTCAAAAAAAAAAAACTGAAACAGCTGAGGAGAGAGAATCACGATTGGAGAAGGATCGTGAGGCTCGACAGCTCAAAAAAAAAACTGAAACAGCTGAGGAGAGAGAAGCACGATTACAGAAGGATCGTGAAGCTCGACGGCGTAAAAGAGAATCTGAAACGTCAGAAGAAAGAAAAGCACGACTGAAGAAACGACATGATCAACAAAATAAGGAAATAAATCAACTCATTGTTGAAGAAACTGACGCCGTCAATAACAGCGTTTTTAGTCTCAACGATTCTATTGTTGAAATTGCGGAAGAAGTGATTGAAATTGATGATGAGCTAAATGATAATGATGATGTGTATGACTTGATTTCTGTGGAAAATGACGTTGATGTTGACGTTGACATGGATATGATCAATTTAGATCGTCGTCGTCAGATTCCTAGAGCTATGCAAGACTATAAAGAAGATGAATGTGAACAACATTGTCTCGGTAAAATGGATCTAATATGCAAGTACTGTAAAGCTCTTTATTTCAAGTGCGAAACGAATTCAAAAAAAGAATTCACAAAATGTTGTCAAAATGGAACAATTGAAATTCCTAACCTAGAAAATTACAAAATACCAGAATTTCTTGAAGTTCTACTTACAGAAACCGCACACCCATTACACAAAAATTTCATGGAATACATAAGGCAGTATAATTCTGCTTTGTCATTTGCTTCCTTTGGTGCACAAAAAATTGTGCAGTTTGATAGGGGACCTTATGTCTTCAATATCCAAGGCACTGTATATCATATGACAAGTAATTTGAAAGTGACCGATAATTATCGTCCTAAATATGCTCAGTTATACATTATTGAAAGTGGGCTTGCTCTAGAAGAGAGGGGCAATGTTAAAGCGAATGAAAAATGCGATAAATTTATTCTCGAAGAATTGGATAAAGAAATACGAAGAGTTAATAAATACGCTCAAAGTTTGAAAATGTTGGGCGAATTGCAGAGAGAAGAAGATGATAGATGTAAAAGAAATGGCGAAAAGCCTGTGTCCTACCGTATTGTACTGGTGAAAAATAGAAAGGAAGATCCAAGGAGATATAATTTACCTACGTGCAATGAAATTGCAGCAGTTTTCACCGATAAAGAAGGTGAACCACCCTTTGAAAGGGACATTGAAATTCATCAACAAGATGGAACGCATATAAAATTGAATTTAACAAGTCCGCATTTAGATCCCATGACCTACGTGTTATTATATCCTACTGGTGAGTTGATGGGATCCGGACATGGTTAAAAGAATACGCGATAATAGAAGAAAGAAGAGAGAAAGAATAACGCAGCTTGAATATTATTCGTAGGCCTACTTATTGAGCGTGCGTAAAAATAAATTCTTACCCTTTCTACACGCGGGCAAACTTACCCAACAATTTGTTGTAGATAGTTATTGTCGTACAGAGGCAAATCGTTTGAATTTTATACGCCTGAATCAACGGCAATTAAAAGTTGAAATGTATCAAGGGCTGTACGATTACCTTCATCAGAAAGGGGATAAGCAATACGAAGTTGGGAAGACGATAATTTTGCCATCAACTTTTACTGGCTCACCCCGTGCCATGCAACAACATTATCAGGATGCAATGGCTCTAACTGCTGAAATAGGAAAACCGGATTTGTTTATTACTTTTACGGCAAATCCAAAATGGCCAGAAATAGTTGAGAATAAACGGTCTGGCGAAGAAACTACAAATCGGCCAGATTTAGTTGCTCGCGTATTTCATGCAAAAAAAGATTCTCTTCCCCTGGGAAGATATACCCGATCAAAAAATAAACACCACTGTGTGATAGGTAGAGTGACTAACTCGGTGACTATCACATAAAATTGGCTCGGATTTGAAATTCGTGACACCATGTGTGACTACTCTGGTGATAGTCACCCTTCAAGGAAAATGAGACTCGTTTGGTGACTTGTTTTGTGATCAATTCAAACGTGGGTGGAGAAAGAGCAAGTACAACGTAGCTGTGTAGTTGCCTCATGGTGGGAGAAACTGATGCTTCTGCAGTGATAGCAGAGATAGCGCTACAAGCCTAACTTGTAATACGGTAGTCTATAGTTAGTTACCTGTCCGTTTTTAATGATGAAAGCAAGTTTCACCTCTTTTCAATCCGATTGAATAACCTGTGAATGGGCTAACACGTATACATTTATTATGTTTCATTGTGTCACAGTCAGGCCTATTGTTTTTTCATTTCACCCTTAATTTATTCACTTCCTTCCAAGATATTTTTCTCATCTATAAAATTTGATTGTCTGTCTATTTAAAATAACAGAAAAAATTGATATTATTTCTCAAATTGAACGATCCCGGGAAATTATCTAAGAATAAATAAAATAAAATTTTAATCAACACATAGACCGACTGCAATTAGAAATAAAAGGTAGAGTATATAGGTATTACTCTAACTATTGAGCAAAAAGCGGACGCGAAATAAATCTTGTCCGTACCGAGTACCAAAAATTACCCTACCAAGTTAGGGTAGTGTCTAGTAGTTGGTGCAGACAACATTTGTACTTTGCGTCGGCTTTTTGCTCAATAGTTAGGGTAATTTTTACTCTATTTTTTCTCCGTTAGTGCAAATTAGCTCTTATTTTTTCATCTTGACCGATTTTGATGAATGGAAGTACATAATATAATCAAACGGTATATATGCGTGAATTTTCAAAATGTCAAACCTCTTCACCGAATGTAAAGATGAGTATGAATACAATCGTTAAATATGTGCCATGAAAATGTATTTACTGTGTAGATGACGAAATACCTACGAAAACAGTTTTATATCCTTGCGCTGATGATGATCCCGTGTGAGTATCGAAACGTTCGCAATAATAAAAAAAATTGCATTAAAAAGTGGAGGCAAATACCTATTCATTTTATTTTTGTATTAATTGGCTACCACGGCTAAAAATTTTCTTGAAATACCCACATACTCTCACAGTTTTAGGCGAAACGAAATACAACTCGCCTTGGGTAACGACATAATGAGAAAAACAGAAAACGCTCACTTATGTCGAAACAAAAACCACGTACTTACAGGACAATATTCTAATCGCCTTAGGTAAGTTTAGGCTGATAGTATTCTGGAAATAAGGTTTTAGGATGTACTGAAATGATTTTTGAATCCATACAGTTGTGAGCCGACACAGCTGAAAATTTTGTTTGGCTAATGTGTACTCATGCGTGTGTTCCGCTCAATTACTAAACTGTGTCTCTGACCAACAGAACTCTTCAGTATATTCTAAATTGAAGTAAATTGTTTCAATAGTTTCCGGGACCAGTGTGTCACAATTTTTGTCTATACTTTCATATATTGTATAAATATTACCAGCAAATTATGAAATTCCGGCACTTCCAATTTTAGGAAACACAACAGAAAGTGCATTATCTGCCAAGACGTTTTACAAAATGACTAGGCTTTTTGTGAAAGACTAACTGATCAACCGATGACCAAATTGCAGACTGACAGGGATTTCAAAAAAAAAAAAAAAAAAAAAAAAAAACGCAAGAATCAAAAAATTGATGGTCAAAGAAGACGTACAGTTGCACCTACTTTAGGAGATGACTTCCTTTTCTTTGAATATTGGTACCAAGCGACGCGACGTACTATTTCATTTCGCACGTACGAGAAGAAGACCAAAATTACTTCTTAAAAGTATTCTGAATCAGTTGCAGATCCTTTACGGTCGTGAAACGAGTATATCTTCAACTTCGGACTGTCTGTCTTTCGTTCTACTGGTGAGTCAACCACCATACCACTTTCTTTCTCGGAAATAAATGTTGAGAATGATAGTACTGTAACCTATATCAATATTAAATACTTTTCAGTATGTACCTAATCAAGGATCGGAGGGAGGGGGGAGAAATTTATTTATTTTTTTTTCTTTCTTACATGTACATGCCTTCAATATTAAATTAATTGCAAAATTAATAGAGAATATTCAGAACACATTATTATTTATTATTTTCTGCAATCGCGATCGATGATTGTAAGTTTTGTATCCATCAGCGATTGCTATCTACAATGTACATACAATATATTTTTTTTTTCACTTTGACTTTTGAAAGAGGATTTATTTTGAGGCCAGTCTTGGATGTCGAATAAGAAGGGGAAAAAAGAAGGAAGATTGTAGTTAACCCATGCAGCCTCTATATCGGCAATTTCCGTCTGTAAAATCCTCAGTTTCCAATGTCGTAAGAAAAAAACTTCGGCAATTGCTGTCCAAATGTCCACAATATGCAGACCTACCTTTTTCTAAGATAATTGATGAAGTGGATGTCATCAGTTTCGAATATGGTGAAATAGATGGAAGGATAGGCCTACGGATATCGTTCGTACATTGATTTATGTCATCCAGGTAGTTTGCGATCAATTTTTTGATTATTTCCGTTTTTCAGCGAAGTATTTGCATACATTTAAAGTTTTGATTTTTCTCATGACCTACCGATAATTATGAGCTAGCTCGATAATTAAAAGTGGTGCCGCGTCATAGATTTCATATATGGGATATACTACCCGAATAGTCCTTTATAATTGTGAAGCGAGTAAATATAATTCCCGAGTTGGACTGGTCTGGCACTTTTTTCTTTCTAAAGAGCAAAACATGTCATCAATGGGTAATAAAATAAGGAGAAAAATAAGAAAAAAAAAAGGGTAAGAAAGAAATGAAGACATTCTGAATATTGGAGTTGCTAATGAATGAAATACGAAATGTATATTAGGTATACAGTACAATAGTCGGCTGGGAATATGGTTTTTTGTTCTTTTTTTTTCCTCTGATCGGCTGGCTAGGTTTGCGTTCGAATTTCTTGGTTCCTTCTTCCTTTTATTCTTTCTTCTGCCTGAACGTGACTTGTGACTTTTCTCGTATAGGTAGGCGACCCTTCGCAGGAATAATAGCGACGGTTTCGTTCGACAACTCTTTTAGACATCCTCGTTTTGTGATGTATTTTTTTAGCTAGATTTAGTCGTTGTACGCCTAATTTTATAGTTTTTTGAGTTTTACAGCGCTGCGTTTGCAGAATATTAAGGTTTCAGATTTTTGTCACAAACTACGTATAGTAATGCGTTATCAGAGAAAATTCCAGCTCTGTAGGTTGAACGGAAGTATGAGAAATATGATGGCAGAAAAAAGTGCGTCCACGTCATGGATCTTATATATAGGATAACTTTCCCGCGCGCACCATTGCGGCTGCATGTGAACATGTGTAGTGTGTACGTAGTAAAGACCGACCGGTCGAAATGCTTCAGCATTACGGGTTAGGAAACGATACCTGATGATATAATTATGCGATATTTCTGGATGACAAAGAACTGTGAACGAATGAAGAGGAGTGTAAAAAGAAGACGTAAGAAAGTCATGGCGCCAGTAGTCTGCAATCGTATTTGCAGAAATAGAATGTCCTTTCAAAATTGTAAAGGATGAAGTATATTTTTTGTCTTCTCCCTGCTTTCGTGTTGGAAAGGAAATGTTTGTTGTTGTAAGATGAAGAAAAAAAAAAAAAAGAAATTTAGACAACCTGGAGGATACCGACACAGTAAAAAGTCGCGCTCAACATCGATTCTTATTGTCAATTTCATATGGCTAACCCTACAAGGATGTCGTACCTGATAGGGATCTCTAATAATGAACGGACCAATATTGTAGTCAACAGTAGAAGGTAATAACGCACTCCCGCTCATATTATTAATTTCTTATATTATATTTTTATACGCTTCTATTTGTTGTTCCGTTTTCACTCGTCGTTCTGTATCGTTCGATGTTCTCAGTATACCTGTACGGTATCACGACTATTCGAATTCGTTCAACTTGTATACCCGATTTATAGTAAGGAATTGATGAGTGCAATATAACTGTCCCGCACGCTTCATCGCCGTAACAACTGCATAGGTCTTAAGGTACAGTCGAAAGCTGCCGGACGCATTACCTGCTGAGAGATAATAGTATACATGCAGGATATATCCAAGCAAAAAATAATATGGTTTGAAGGGACTACAATCCATTTAGCTTGGAATATCGTCTCTCTCTTATAACGATTCAAAGAAAAACAAGAACGAATATAGAGAAGGCAAATGAAAGTAAATGATGATGAAATAAAATATTTGATTTAGGAATAGAATTTTATAAGATTGGAAGATTGTTTGAAGAAAAGAAATTCCAGACTTGCAAGTGAAGGGAATCGTCTTACAAAGGTATAACAAGAGATAGACATACGAACTGACTGTGTTGAACTGAAACCGAAAAAGATAAATTCATCACGACAAGAAGAGGGAAATTGAATGAAATTACAAGACGTAACTGGGGCACTACGTACACGTCATTACGTCCGACGAACATTTTGGTTCAAGAAGCTTATTAACTTGTCCACGAGAGCATAATAACTCTTTCAATATTCTTGAAATTCCCGGACCCAAACATATAAATTGACGGTAGCCTTGAAATTGGAGGGAAGCTGTGGCCCCACAGAAGGGGCACACGAGCGTTATTTTAGGTATATGAAAATGACGTGATAAGAGCATCATCTCTACATCAAAAAAAAAAAAAAATTTTATTCCAATTATTTCTTTCAAAACAGTCCAATATTTGCTATCCATATTGATCAAAGATCATGAATACTCATGTTTGATCGGCATAGAAAAAAGTGCAAACATAAATTTGACTTGCATGACGTTGCGAAATTCTTTTCTATGTCCTAAGCTGATTACAGATATACCTGTTTTGAAGAATAACCATGTAAGAGAGGCTTCATAGCTAAGAGTTTTATAAAATAGTTGAATTTCGATTTTAGAGATTTTGGCCCTTTGGCTGATCACTTACGTTGGAAAATTGAAATTTCGACTTCCTGAGGAGTAATAAACCAATTTTTGTTAAAATATTGATTCTCTTACCGATGGCTCCGGTGGATTCAAAAATTGCCCCCCTCCCCTGGAGAAGAAGGTTTTTTGACAAATTTTGTTAGTTTAAGTCTTCCTTAATTTCATTACAATCACATTATCACAGAAATATTACATAAGTACGACTGAGGATCCCTGCAAAGCGTTTTTAAAACGTCATTTTCAAAATTTACATTCAATTTTATTAAGCTTGTATGGGTTATAAAAAGGTATTTTCTTCTGAAGTCTGTCTTTTGCATATTAGTTTTCAATATTCTTGAAAGTCCCCGACCCAAACATATAAATTGACGGTAGCCTTGAAATTGGAGGGGAGCTGTGGCCCCACAGGAGGGGCACACGAGCGTTATTTTAGGTATATGAAAATAACGTGATAAGAGCATCATCTCTACATGAAAAAAAAAAAAATTTTTATTCCAATTATTTCTTTCAAAACAGTCCAATATTTGCTATCCCTATTGATCAAAGATCATGAATACTCATGTTTGATCGGCATAGAAAAAAGTGCAAACATAAATTTGACTTGCATGACGTTGCGAAATTCTTTTCTATGTCCTAAGCTGATTACAGATATACCTGTTTTGAAGAATAACCATGTAAGAGAGGCTTCATAGCTAAGAGTTTTATAAAATAGTTGAATTTCGATTTTAGAGATTTTGGCCCTTTGGCTGATCACTTACGTTGGAAAATTGAAATTTCGACTTACTGAGGAGTAATAAACCAATTTTTGTTAAAATATTGATTCTCTTACCGATGGCTCCGGTGGATTCAAAAATTGCCCCCCTCCCCTGGAGAAGAAGGTTTTTTGACAAATTTTGTTAGTTTAAGTCTTCCTTAATTTCATTACAATCACATTATCACAGAAATATTACATAAGTACGACTGAGGATCCCTGCAAAGCGTTTTTAAAACGTCATTTTCAAAATTTACATTCAATTTTATTAAGCTTGTATGGGTTATAAAAAGGTATTTTCTTCTGAAGTCTGTCTTTTGCATATTAGTTTTCAATATTCTTGAAAGTCCCCGACCCAAACATATAAATTGACGGTAGCCTTGAAATTGGAGGGGAGCTGTGGCCCCACAGGAGGGGCACACGAGCGTTATTTTAGGTATATGAAAATAACGTGATAAGAGCATCATCTCTACATGAAAAAAAAAAAAATTTTTATTCCAATTATTTCTTTCAAAACAGTCCAATATTTGCTATCCCTATTGATCAAAGATCATGAATACTCATGTTTGATCGGCATAGAAAAAAGTGCAAACATAAATTTGACTTGCATGACGTTGCGAAATTCTTTTCTATGTCCTAAGCTGATTACAGATATACCTGTTTTGAAGAATAACCATGTAAGAGAGGCTTCATAGCTAAGAGTTTTATAAAATAGTTGAATTTCGATTTTAGAGATTTTGGCCCTTTGGCTGATCACTTACGTTGGAAAATTGAAATTTCGACTTACTGAGGAGTAATAAACCAATTTTTGTTAAAATATTGATTCTCTTACCGATGGCTCCGGTGGATTCAAAAATTGCCCCCCTCCCCTGGAGAAGAAGGTTTTTTGACAAATTTTGTTAGTTTAAGTCTTCCTTAATTTCATTACAATCACATTATCACAGAAATATTACATAAGTACGACTGAGGATCCCTGCAAAGCGTTTTTAAAACGTCATTTTCAAAATTTACATTCAATTTTATTAAGCTTGTATGGGTTATAAAAAGGTATTTTCTTCTGAAGTCTGTCTTTTGCATATTAGTTTTCAATATTCTTGAAAGTCCCCGACCCAAACATATAAATTGACGGTAGCCTTGAAATTGGAGGGGAGCTGTGGCCCCACAGGAGGGGCACACGAGCGTTATTTTAGGTATATGAAAATAACGTGATAAGAGCATCATCTCTACATGAAAAAAAAAAAAATTTTTATTCCAATTATTTCTTTCAAAACAGTCCAATATTTGCTATCCCTATTGATCAAAGATCATGAATACTCATGTTTGATCGGCATAGAAAAAAGTGCAAACATAAATTTGACTTGCATGACGTTGCGAAATTCTTTTCTATGTCCTAAGCTGATTACAGATATACCTGTTTTGAAGAATAACCATGTAAGAGAGGCTTCATAGCTAAGAGTTTTATAAAATAGTTGAATTTCGATTTTAGAGATTTTGGCCCTTTGGCTGATCACTTACGTTGGAAAATTGAAATTTCGACTTACTGAGGAGTAATAAACCAATTTTTGTTAAAATATTGATTCTCTTACCGATGGCTCCGGTGGATTCAAAAATTGCCCCCCTCCCCTGGAGAAGAAGGTTTTTTGACAAATTTTGTTAGTTTAAGTCTTCCTTAATTTCATTACAATCACATTATCACAGAAATATTACATAAGTACGACTGAGGATCCCTGCAAAGCGTTTTTAAAACGTCATTTTCAAAATTTACATTCAATTTTATTAAGCTTGTATGGGTTATAAAAAGGTATTTTCTTCTGAAGTCTGTCTTTTGCATATTAGTTTTCAATATTCTTGAAAGTCCCCGACCCAAACATATAAATTGACGGTAGCCTTGAAATTGGAGGGGAGCTGTGGCCCCACAGGAGGGGCACACGAGCGTTATTTTAGGTATATGAAAATGACGTGATAAGAGCATCATCTCTACATCAAAAAAAAAAAAAAATTTTATTCCAATTATTTCTTTCAAAACAGTCCAATATTTGCTATCCATATTGATCAAAGATCATGAATACTCATGTTTGATCGGCATAGAAAAAAGTGCAAACATAAATTTGACTTGCATGACGTTGCGAAATTCTTTTCTATGTCCTAAGCTGATTACAGATATACCTGTTTTGAAGAATAACCATGTAAGAGAGGCTTCATAGCTAAGAGTTTTATAAAATAGTTGAATTTCGATTTTAGAGATTTTGGCCCTTTGGCTGATCACTTACGTTGGAAAATTGAAATTTCGACTTACTGAGGAGTAATAAACCAATTTTTGTTAAAATATTGATTCTCTTACCGATGGCTCCGGTGGATTCAAAAATTGCCCCCCTCCCCTGGAGAAGAAGGTTTTTTGACAAATTTTGTTAGTTTAAGTCTTCCTTAATTTCATTACAATCACATTATCACAGAAATATTACATAAGTACGACTGAGGATCCCTGCAAAGCGTTTTTAAAACGTCATTTTCAAAATTTACATTCAATTTTATTAAGCTTGTATGGGTTATAAAAAGGTATTTTCTTCTGAAGTCTGTCTTTTGCATATTAGTTTTCAATATTCTTGAAAGTCCCCGACTCAAACATATAAATTGACGGTAGCCTTGAAATTGGAGGGGAGCTGTGGCCCCACAGAAGGGGCACACGAGCGTTATTTTAGGTATATGAAAATAACGTGATAAGAGCATCATCTCTACATCAAAAAAAAAAAAATTTTTATTCCAATTATTTCTTTCAAAACAGTCCAATATTTGCTATCCATATTGATCAAAGATCATGAATACTCATGTTTGATCGGCATAGAAAAAAGTGCAAACATAAATTTGACTTGCATGACGTTGCGAAATTCTTTTCTATGTCCTAAGCTGATTGCAGATATACCTGTTTTGAAGAATAACCATGTAAGAGAGGCTTCATAGCTAAGAGTTTTATAAATTAATAGTTGAATTTCGATTTTAGAGATTTTGGCCCTTTGGCTGATCACTTACGTTGGAAAATTGAAATTTCGACTTACTGAGGAGTAATAAACCAATTTTTGTTAAAATATTGATTCTCTTACCGATGGCTCCGGTGGATTCAAAAATTGCCCCCCTCCCCTGGAGAAGAAGGTTTTTTGACAAATTTTGTTAGTTTAAGTCTTCCTTAATTTCATTACAATCACATTATCACAGAAATATTACATAAGTAAGACTGAGGATCCCTGCAAAGCGTTTTTTAAAACGTCATTTTCAAAATTTACATTCAATTTTATTAAGCTTGTATGGGTTATAAAAAGGTATTTTCTTCTGAAGTCTGTCTTTTGCATATTAGTTTTCAATATTCTTGAAAGTCCCCGACCCAAACATATAAATTGACGGTAGCCTTGAAATTGGAGGGGAGCTGTGGCCCCACAGGAGGGGCACATGAGCGTTATTTTAGGTATATGAAAATAACGTGATAAGAGCATCATCTCTACATCAAAAAAAAAAAAATTTTTATTCCAATTATTTCTTTCAAAACAGTCCAATATTTGCTATCCATATTGATCAAAGATCATGAATACTCATGTTTGATCGGCATAGAAAAAAGTGCAAACATAAATTTGACTTGCATGACGTTGCGAAATTCTTTTCTATGTCCCAAGCTGATTACAGATATACCTGTTTTGAAGAATAACCATGTAAGAGAGGCTTCATAGCTAAGAGTTTTATAAATAGTTGAATTTCGATTTTAGAGATTTTGGCCCTTTGGCTGATCACTTACGTTGGAAAATTGAAATTTCGACTTACTGAGGACTAATAAACCAATTTTTGTTAAAATATTGATTCTCTTCCCGATGGCTCCGGTGGATTCAAAAATTGCCCCCCTCCCCTGGAGAAGAAGGTTTTTTGACGAGGTGTACCTGAATGAGTAAATTACCCAAAACATGCAAATTCACCGTTCGGTAACATATTCTAAAAATCAAAAATCGTACCATTGAACGAATTTTTTTGTCGCGATGAAACGCGTGCACAGGGCATTACGTCGCTGTAAATATGTCACATTTAGCGTTTGCAAAATTAGTATTTTGAACATCGTTTTACGTGCCTACCATTATAAAATCGTGAGAGGATCGGAACCCATTTTAGGCAGAGCAAACTATAAAAAAATAAATCAGTATTGAAATATCTTCCACTGTAATAAAGATACAGGAATGATTAAACGTGATGAACACTCCGTGAAAAATTTTTAATCAGATGTATTTTTACTCATCAATTTTGGTCTATTTAAAGAGGCGCTAGATGGTAACAACACGAACATTTCTTCAATTTCGATGGAAGGTGTGCACCCAATAATTTGAAATAGGAGGTGCAGCTACTATGTACTACAGTAGAAATCGGGTCTAACGATGGCCAAGAGGAATGATACTTCAAGCGTTATAAATGGTCGATCATTAAATCCAATAGATGATTATTTGGGCTTATTATATGCTATAATTGATTACGTAACCTATTCAAAATGTATAAAGACATCCCTGAAAGCTCAATAACATATATATTAAATGAAGAGTTATGAAAAAAAGAAAACTGTATTCTACATGCTTTGTTACCAATAAGAAAAAAAGAAATCATCGAAGGCTTACGTAATGAAATATTGAATCAGTCTAAAATGAAAATTCAAGGAAAGGAAACGCGGCAACCTGTGAAGTCACTGCGCGCTGTCGCTGCGGCTCTTCTGTCCAAGAAAACGTGAAATTCCACAGAAGAATATCTTCTATTATACTATTATTTAGATCACTTACAGAATTGTGTCCTTTCCACTTCCTTTCATCGGCGTTCTTAATATCAGACGATGCATTTCCTTAATTCTACCCCTTAACGATTTGTGCTCATTTCTTTTTCTCTTTTATCTTTTTTTTTTCTTTTCCTCTTTCTATTCAGTTAACCTCCATTCTTCAGTTTAGTTTACATCAGGCTATAATCTAGATTCATATTGTAGACCAGGCAGTAATAAAACAGAGAATGTGTTTTAAACATTTTGAACTATGCAGTTGTAAGGGTAAAGAAGAAAAAAAGAATTTTGTTGCTTTCTAAATCGTATCGTAATTTGGATGTATCGTTCAAGGCAATATATCAATAAGCGGTATCGTTATTTGAAATTTCTACTGTATTGACTTCGTGTAACAACTTCTTATAAATACGAGTAGAACGTACAGGTATTATTGTTGAAATCACGTATAACATCTCTGCAATGGTTTTTATACGTTGTTCTGTGAAGGAGAGAAGAAAAATAAAGAGCAGCATTCAATAAGGATTTGACAAGCAAAAAAATTTATAGAAAATATGTATCAAATTAATGAAGAAGAGATTTTTGAAGAAGGTATACCTTGCAATGACGCCACCAGAACCATGCCGCAATGCTCGATTCTACCTATATGCTTTTGTTTTTTTTTTTCTCCCCGAAGGAGGGAAGTTAATACATAGGAACTAAAAGCCATGCACCAAAGAAATATTCTTCAAAGAATGTACAGGCGCCAACGATGTAAGATTTTTTTGGGGAAGGGTGAGGATAAAAAACGAAGAAGAAAGAACATCAGATCCTTATCGAGAGCAGAATATAGATCTGCGAACTACGAGTGTTGTATTCTGTATGTGTTTTTTTTTAACTTGGTACAAATATCATTATAAACTACATAGGTGTACCTACGTTCGATGAAACTAGAAAGAGAGAGACATTATTGTAGCGTGACGACAGTATTGTCAAGACTGTAAATTGTTCCCGATTTGCGACTTTGAAGATTCGACCCCTAAGATTTTTTCTCGGGCATGTGGCGCCAATATCTTGAAACCCATAGCTCTCTCTTTTTATCAAGCCAATCACTGCGGGAAAAATAAATAATTATTACAGAACACGTGTTCAAAGAAAGAACTAACAGAAAAAGAGAGTATCTTTAAACCAATGTGGACTACCTCTTGTGCACCTATTGGAACAAATTTGATTCGAACCCTGCGGCAACCCCTCTGTTTGTTCGTGCAACATATCACTGAGAAAAATTTTGGTTACATAGAAATAGAAAGTCGAGTATGTCCGGCACTGCCGTCCAAAATTTGAAGAAAAATTCAAAAAATAAACAAGTGATGCGCTCTGCGATATTGGGTATTAAGTCGGAAAAATGAGTCGACTTGGAAATGGTCTTAAAATGTTCCTCTGAGTCAGAAAAACATTTTAAGACCATTTCCAAGTCGACTCACTTTTCCGACTTAATACCCAATATCGCAGAGCGCATCACAATTAATGATTTATTTATTTATTTATTTATTAAAAACCCGACGTTTCGACAGTACAACTGTCATTATCAAGGGTTATAACGTGAATGAAAAAAGAGAAGAGAAAAACAGAAATACGAATGAACTAAAGAATATTAGTTATGATGAGGTACACGTTTCATGATCGGTAAGTACAGGCTAATGACACCATCGACGTCGGATTTAAAGTTTACAGCGTTATCATTTTTCAAGATCTCGACAGCTTCACGTATTTTCCTTTTAGTGGTATTATCCTCAAAACATATTATAGAAGGATTATCGAAATTAAAATTATGTCCCGTTTCAGTCGAGTGTCGGCACAGGGCGGTGGTATCCAGGTGGTTCGATACATTGGATTTATGTTGACGAATCCTTTCCTTTAGTCGTTGCATTGTTTCACCCACATATTCCACATTACAGCTGTCACAAGGGAGCTTGTATAGAAGCCCAGAGTTTGCTTCTGGAGGTATCTAGTGCCGGACATATTCGACTTTCTATTTATATAATCCGTCCGGACAAATTAATTAATTCTTAAATTTTGGTTACTTTCAACTAAAAAACATAGTAAAGCTGGTCCAGTCGAAGATTATGGTTATAACGACTGAAAAATATAGTTATACTTACGAGAAAAAGTAGTGAATGAAACTAAATATTACTGAAATTGCTCAGTAGTTCTGACTAAAAAATCGTGACTGGACTGGCTTTACTATGAAAGACAACGATTAAACCTCTGCAGATGTGGGACTGGAAAAATTTTGAAGCTCGGAACCCTAATAGATCTAGAACTAAGAAAAATTTCAAGCTCAAGACCTCCGGGATTGTGGAACTTCCTTCTGAGCCATACAGAAAAAGAGTGGGATTTGGAAAATTTTGTGATTTAAATACCTGCACAAATATGGGCTAAGAAAATGTTAAACTGTGAACCCTCTTGGATTTGTTCTGAAACGTGTAACTATACGCAACCGATCAATTTACTCTAACGCACTACATTTACAAAGAAAATGAGATAGAGATAACCAATGACATGATTGTGACGTAATTTTTAAACGCATCCCTATAGAGTTGGGATTTGGAAAAATTTCATCCTCTGAGATATCTGAACCCCTATAGATATGGAGGGAAGATTGATTTATAATGGTTAAGGAATCTTATATGGAGTAATAAGAATAAATATCAGAGTTGCCCACGTCAAATTCATATTTGACCTCATTCTTTGTAACCTTCCATGAAGATTCAATCTTAACTAGAAAATAGTTGATACCGGACTGTTTTGAGAGAAATAATTGCAATTTATGATTTTCTCTTCTTAATGCGGAGATAAGGCACTTATTGCGTTATTTTAATATACTCCATATGATGTGTGTGTGTGCCCCTTCGGTGGAACCACACCTCCCTTCCAATTTCAAGGCTATCGTGTACATGTATGTTTGGGTAGAGAATTTCTAAGAATATTGACGACCAAAACGCCAAAGACAGACTTCAGATGGAATTACCGATTTACAACCCATTTAAGCTTAGTAAACTTGACACAAAGGAGGCACAAGGCACATAACTGTTGAAGAATTTTTTTGTTGTGAATCCCAAATTATTGCAACGCCCCTTCCCCCGACTCTACGGTTAAATGAAGCTACACAAAGCCAAACAAACAATGAGGCCTGTAGTAGCTCATTGCACTGGCCCGTCTTTCCGGCTCGCAAAATATTCAGCAACCTTTTGCTCCTTCGCCAATTTTACACCTCGAGCTTGCCCGATCTGGGACATAGAAGTTTTCCTCCAGGCTCACGGCACATCTTGTTCAACGTGGTCAGCATGTTTACAAAAATCCCGGTACTCCATACCATAGAGATCATATTTTCGCACCTTCATAACCAGCACCTCCATCCCGATATTTATAAATTTAGACCCTCCTAACCGTATGTCTTTGGGCCAGCATTTGCTTCTTCCGGGGGAAGGCGTACCGCTTTCTAAATGACCTCCCGATGGGAGGTCCACTATTCACGTTAGTTGCGGTCGTACTTATGGACGATTTAGAGCTTTAAATTTTAATCAATAACCTCGGCTCCGAAAGTATACATAGGACAGACAGGACATGCGTTTAAGAAACGGCTGAGCGAGCACCGTTCCGCCTATAACTTGAAAAAACCCTCAGACTCTGCCATGGCTAAACGTTACCTCAAAAATCAACACGACTTTAAATAAAGTCTCCGGCGAAATCATCTACCCTTGTTCGAAAGGTACGCGCTCATGAATTGTGTTGAAGAAACCGAAACAATAACCGCACTAAAAGCTTCTGCCGACGACGTTCTCAATGATCTCGACGGCACATATGCCCAACATCTATTACACGATATATACTCGAATATTCTCACAAGATCCGTGGCATGAAAGCTATGTACTTTTGTCGTTGTTCGAATTCTTAGTTGTTTCTAATATTCTACCCGAAAATGGACGTGTCGCACCCCTGAAACCGGTAGTAGTGTAATTTTTTAGTCGTATCTTTTTTCGTTTTAATTCTACATTTAAATTATAAATTTTTCATGTTATCATTTCGTTCCCTTTTGACAATGCAATTATATAAAGACAATCGGTTGTATGGTTTCCGAAAAGTAACAATAACAAATTTGAGAGAAAATTGAGAACTGATGCTGAAATAATGAACCAATCCACAAGAAAAAAATCACATGCACAACTTCAAATACATTTTGAGGAACTTTTTCTTTACTTTTGCCCAGTGGTATGGTTTTGCAAATTGTTGGAAATATTTTTCGTTTATCTCATATTTTTATTCGTTATAATATAAAATTGATAATTATCAATTTTTGATACAATCAATTGGATGGTATACACCACAGAGCTATACACTTTTTAACTCGGTTCTGTACAGCGACAGATGCCTCCCTTTACCGCGCTGAAAGTGGTTGACAACGTTACGCACACGAGCGTGCGATTTACTCACGCCGCTCTTCATAATGTACGAGTATCTCGCGCTCGCCGGCTTGCATCTTTGTATCATTCAAAATCTCTTCTCCTAGAATCTGCCAAAAATCATTTTTTCTACCCACAACCAAAATTTTTTTTCCCATGGATCGAATCTTCATTGATGAAAGAACCGTTGTACCAAATATGAATTCAAAGTATTCACAGATGAGTCGACGGTGTCCTTTTCAAAACGCCCTTCCTTCCATAACAAATGCATTGGTGACGAGTTTCTTGCCAAGCTGTACGGGGAAGTAACGCAATTTCTTGACACGTTGTGTGCGTCGGCGTTAAAACGTACACGAGTTATAGGTATCTAAGATCTGTGGTGCAAACACGACCTTACATAAAATATCCGGTAGACTGCGCCCCGTCCTATCCTGGATCCTGTTGTAAAGTGAACTATATGACAGGTTGCCGTTGCAATCCTTATTTCAGTACAGCTTCTTGGTTTGTACTTTATACTCTGAAATTCTGGGTCGAATAAGAAGCAATTTTTCATTTTTATGAAAAAGTGTTGGTGTTGCGATTTTTGAATTTCAAGAATTATTTCTTAGTCTTAGAGCATAAATAATTCATTTTGAATTTTTATTATTATCATTATTATTATTTTATATTCCTACTTTTTAATTCCATCTTTTATTTCGTGCGTGCTAATTGTGACTATCAAAAACAAGCTAAACTTTTGTGACCGCGCGTAGCAAAATAATATAAAAATCTTTTTGAGTTCGAGTGAAATTTTATTTTTTAGTGAAATTTTATTTTCGGATTTGAAAAGTGTTTTTTAATTGCGGTGCGTGTTGGTGTTTCGATTTTTGAATTTCAAAAATTACTTCTTAGTCTTAGAGCATAAATAATTCACTTTTATTCTTATCATTATTTTTGTTTTATATTCCTTCTTTTTAATTCCATATTTAATTTCGTGTGCGCTAATTGTATCTATTGAAAACAAGCTAAACTTTTGTTCATCAAGTGACTGCGCGTAGCAAAATAATATAAAAATCTTTTTGAGTTCGAGTGAAATTTCATTTTCGGATTTTAAAAGTGTTTTTTAATTGCGGTGCGGTACCTGTATAGTGTGAAGTGTTTAATAATATCTTTCTTCGAGTGTGTTTTCAGGTTTCTTCTGTTTCAGGGAACGTGTACATCAAGAGCTCCCACATTCCACATTCAAAAACCGCAAGAGTGACGTCATTTTGGCTTGGGAATTCCGATAATTAAGTAAGTATTCTCTTTTCTAAGTCGAGTAATTCTTGTGTTGTAATTGAAAAAGGTATTCTTTAGTTTTATCAGGGGTGCCGTGAAGCCACTTTTTTGAAGACAATTCTTCGTAGGAAATTCTGGGGGGCGGTTTTTTCTTTTGTTCTCGTAACATTATAGGGGGGGCTTTTTTTTTTTTTTTTTTTTTTGCTTGTTGAAATTTTTTTTGGGGGGGCGAAATCTTCGTAAGCTTTGGGGGATCACGGCACCCCTGTTTATCTATTTAACCTTGGGCCTAACCCTGAAAAATGGACCATTCATGATGAGTTGGTAATTTTTGAACACCTAACCAATTACTTATGAAACGAATAGCTACAAGATAATTTCCTCTATAATATTCTTCAACGCTACAATGCAAATTATATGAATAGAGACAAGATTTTTCGGCCCTTAAAATTGCGAATTCGGTGTTAGAAAATAAATTTCTGGCATCATTCAGCCACAACATGCAAGAAGAAAAATTCTAGTATCTATTTACTGAAATCTGTAAAAATTTATGAATTATACAAAAAAAAGAAAGGGAAAAACCAAAGGAGTCACAAATATTTTTCAACACGTTTCACGAGTAAATGGTTTATGGTATAAGTATATATTTTGGATACATATTACCTATTGTTCATTGATATCAAACATAATTTATTCTGCGTACATCTCGAAAATCGCGAGTTCAAACTCAAAAGTAAAATTTCTTGGTAAAGATTTGTCCTACAACCGCGAGCTTCAGCTCATTAAACAGATAATTTTCTCTTTGGATACATATTACCTATTGTTCATTGATATCAAACATAATTTATTCTGCGTACATCTCGAAAATCGCGAGTTCAAACTCAAAAGTAAAATTTCTTGGTAAAGATTTGTCCTACAACCGCGAGCTTCAGCTCATTAAACAGATAATTTTCTCTTCTTCACTTCATACCTAATATTCTGTATGTATTTCAATTCAACATTCCTACGAATAGAAGTCCAAATTCCACCACCCGGAAGTAGTTATCTTTTCTTATTAAACCCTACCCCCGTATTTGTCTCATCGGTCACGTCAATAGCTCAATCAACGAGCATCACACTTCCCTTTCACCATTCTAAACAGATAGTTAGATAATATTCTAATGTGCATTAAAAAAATGTACAAGACCCGATAAGCATAATATGAAACTCACACTCAATCACGTTTTTGGCCTCACTCAAATACACTCACGCAAATATTCACAAGAATTGGATGATTATTCACCATACTCTTATTTGCATTGCGTTTGAATAAATTTCATTTTCAATTGTGTCCGTCCCCTGACTAGAATTTTCTTATGAGTCAATAAATTCACTTTTGGAAAGGGGAGGAATAGGTTTCTAGAAATTTTTTTTCATCTACTCACGAAATAAGGCGGTCAACAAACTTTAAAAGACCCTTGTCTTGTCAACTATAACCTTGATACGCTCGTAATATAGATTAAAGTAACTTTTCCATCCAGTTTTTCTTCTAAGGGGGAAAAAAATTATAATGAAAATTAATATATTAATTATATTGTTGTAAGAGAATATCGAATAGAGACCTTCTTCACCAATTTGTGTGTCGATCGCTGCACTTCAAAGAACCTTTCTTAATGTACAATGAAGTTGACTGTCCTTTCTTCTTCTTGAAAATAACTCTAAAATAAAAAAACTATCTCCAGCTAAGCAAATGTAGTGAGCGAAGGCGGCTTCATTATTCCATAATTGTAAGAGAAATTTCGTATACGGCCGATTCTTTCTTCAGGATTTTTTTGATTTACCTGGCGAAACATTTTTGTATCTCATTCTCTTTTTGTCTCGGTACACCCTGGCACTAAAGTGACATAGAAAGTGTTTAGAACTTCATTCTTAAGTATTCTGTCACAACATTATACTACTTAATACCTCAATTCGACTTGGCTAAATTTGTCTCAACTTATTCATGGGAATTCCCGCTGCGGTCATACCCATTTTCCTTACTTTGTCCGCACGTGTGAGCAATATCTCTATACAATGAGGCTTGTCGTTCTTCAAGTCTTATACTATTGTAACCTCTGCACAACAAGTCCACAGGGAGTGTTTTATTAGGATTCCAATACAATGTGCGATGAGAGGGTGGAATGATTACTCAAATCACACATTCTTAATCATTACTCCATAATCTTTTTTTTTTCTTTTTTTTTAATTTACTAACGTCGGTCTTTTTTTTTCTTTTCTCATATATGTTGGTATAATAAAGAGTGCCACCTAAATAATTGAGAGAGAGAGTTATTGTACAATAATAATATATAATTCAAGAGGTGAATTAGTTTCCATAAAGAGCACAAATAATTCAGCCGCTACCAATCAACCAACTTGCAACTGAAAAATTATTTCCAACGTACTGAATTCCTTTTTATCTTTGTTAGCAAAGATTGATAGGATTTTTTAAACAATTCTTTTAGATCGAAACACAGAGTGAGAAAGGTCAAGTAAAATTAAATTTCTAGAACATATAAGGAAACTTGTACCAGATTGAGATTATTCAAGAAGCCGGGGATTCTGAAACTTTTATATTGTATTTACGATTCAAGTGCTGTGAGGTCAGGCTAAACAATTTAGTATCAATGATCAAGGTAGAGGGTCTACAAAACAATATTGACGCAGCATTTGCTTCATGATGTATATTTACAAAAGTATTCATCATGGTATTTATAATCTCAAATACTTTAAAAATATGGAAGTCTGTACAGAATAGATAGTCCAGTCAAATTAGATATGAATCTGGCACTATCCTCCAGCATAGATTTTTTTGCGCATATTTGTTGGAAACGACCTCCACAAGAACTCCAGAGAGTTCACCACCTGAAAGTGTGGTGTTTTTTCCCCTCGGGGTCTGAACGTCCGACAGAAATCGGTTTTTTCGATTTTTCTCGCGAATCACGCATTCTATAATGAGAATACCTTAATACAAAAATAATCCTCACCAAATTTACAATAAAAATGTATTCCTGTCATTTTTTGATTAACCCAATGAAAATCGAGTAAACACCCCTCAAAATGACTCCCGCAAAACAGCTATTTTAATGAAAAGGCGTGAAAAGGTCCGAAAACGCGGTTTTTTCAATTTATCTCGTAAACCGTACATCCCACGAAAAAAATACTCGGTACAAAAATGATGTACGTAAAATTTCCTAGGGGATGTACTTTTTATAATTTTTAATTAGCGCAATATGATGGAAATAATGTGCGCAGAAATCGACGAAAGCGGAGTGTTTACCGTTATATACCGTTTCGCGTTAGCGCGTATTACTTACATCAACATTTCTTACACGCGGTCCTCCGCGAACCGCGAAACAGTACTTGGACAATACAACTTCGCGAGTTGACACTCTAGTTGTACGGGGTGTACGCGAAACGGTACACAACGGTAAACACTCCGCTTATGTCGATTTCTGCGCACACTATTTCCATCATATTACGCTAATTAAAAATTATAAAGAGCACATCCCCTAGGAAATTTCACGTAGATCACTTTTGTACTGAGGTATTTTTTTCGTGAGAAAAATCGAAAAAATCGATTTCTGTTGGACGTTCAGCCCCTGAGGGAAAAAAGCACCACACTTTCAGGTGGTTTACTCTCTGGAGTTCTTGTGGAGATCATTTCCGACAAATATGTGCAAAAAAATCTATGCCGGAGGATAGTGCCAGGTTTGTCTTTTTTAATGTTCAATTTGACTGGACTAAGAACCAGAGTACGGGTTTTGTTCATTTCAATAATTTTATGAAGTTATGTTGTATAGGTAGCTCTTTCTAAATTCTCAGTGCTTCAATATGACTCAAGTAATACGAAATTTTTTTGATAAACAATATTTCTAGGCTGTTTTATAGGTAGATTACCTATACACAAATTCAAGAAAAAACATTTTCTTGCCCTCTTCCACATTTGAAAACATTTACGCGACTCACAAACGCACTGCATTTTTCTTCATAAAACTTGCTTCATTCGTTTGGTTCTAAAAATTTGGTAAAATAAACCGTGCGACATCACTATTTTTTCTGAACGCAGATTATAATGGAAAACTCAGATACCTTTGTCGGGACAGAGAATGGAGAAGATTTCTTCGTATATAATGGGAAACGTTGTAAAAAAGATACGTTCTATTACAGAGCAAGACGCGATAGAGCTATTGAATTAGCAAATGAAGAATATGCTATTCGAGAGGTATGAGTATGAATCAAGAGTACCTATTATTACAATGACGCTGAGCACGGATTTTACGGATTCTCAGTTTTTATTCTTTGCCAAAAGTACTGAAAAATTATATTACAGTCCATAAATAGCGTGTTTCAGAACACATACACCATGCTATTGTTATCTGCCTCAGTGAAAAGTAAATCCCTTTTGCTTTCAGTTGAGTTGCACCATTACAGGACTGCCGTACAAAGTTAAATACATAATTATACAAAACAACCGATCACCAATGCTAGGTTTTCCACGCAATTAGTTGTCAGTGTATTACTTAGAAGCTTTGTAATCACGCACCGCTACTATCACACCCAAACGCATTTACGACAATTTTTTTTGTTGTATATGCGACAACGATTTATTTTTCGGTTCACATGAATAAAAACGCGTTCCTTCGCGCGTTTTTTTACTTTAGGGCTCGAAGAGTTGGGTTGCGCGCATGCGCGCAATATAACACTCGAATTTTTCCTTGTGTTCATCAATTGTAAGAAAATTACAATTTCGTTATTCTATGTGTGTTTCCATCAACAATGTTATGATGCTCTAATAAAAAAGTGAAAATTTTAGTTATAGATCATCTCGCACTTGCGTTTTTATTTGTGTGAACCGAAAAATAGCGTACGCCACACGTGGACGGAGGAAAGCGATATACTCGCGCTGCATGGCGGCCCTCGCCGCGGCTCAGGTCGCCAAAGCGCTCGTATAGAAATCGCTCTCCTCCGTCCCTCATAGCGTAATATACTATTGTCGTATAAGTTATGCACGTGAGAAACGAAACCTTCTGGAAGGAAACTATTAAATTATTACTATTATTATTAAATTCTACATTGAAAGCTGAAACTGGAGAGCAACTGTAGTGATCTGATCTTCTTCCAAACGCATTTTTCAATTTGTTTTGATTCTTTTCCATGATGGTTATTTTGTATGTATGTCAATTTAACTTTGTACGGCAGAGGAGGAGAAGGAACAAATAATAATGGTAATAATGTGATACCTATTGATAATAATACAGCTACTACAGATTCGACAACGTACAACTTGCAGAAGACGAACTTATGATAATGTCGATTAAGTGGGCATTTTAAGGATTTCACTTCAATTTTTCTCTAGTTGACCCGTTGCATTTTACATTACGTCAGGTAGCCTATTAAATTACTTTCAATTGCTTACGAAAATATGAATAATTTTTCTTGTATTTGTTGAAACAAAATTTGATAAGTGATGAAAATAAAGGACCAGCTGAAAAAAATAATCATCTTTTTCTTACTCTTATACCTTCACGCGCAGCAAAAATTTTCAATTGAAATAAAAGAAACTCTAAAATAAGAGGAAAATCAGTTTTTATTTCCACTTTATTGCTTAAAACGGTCCGACGTTTCAATGTCATTATCAGCTACCTTGAATATTTCTAGGTATTCATTTTTGGAAAGATGACAGAATTTAAACTAAGAATAGTTGGGAACAGGTTCTCGTTGAGGAAAGGCGACCTTATTTTGTTTTACAATACAAAGATGTCTGACCCAAATAACGCTCCATTTATTTATTATTTTTTCGTTCCCCGTATTAATGAATTTTCCAGTGTAATATAGAATTTTAATTTTCTTTGAGAAAAGGAAAATCCGTCCGCTCATTTTTTAGAGGATGACACATTCTAAATACTTCTTTATCAAAGTCGTGAAATTCAACTGGAAGTCAATATTTTAGTATGAGAAATTTAACAGCACTTCATTTTTATTCGCGCTCTAATTTTTTATTTACATACTTTTCTTCGGAAAATATCACCAAAATGATTGCTTTTCATGGAGTGTAATGTATATACGTAGGTATGTCGACTTCTGATTGCGTTGGATTCTGTCAAAGATGAGAAGTTCATGTGAAATCCTCATAATTTATGTAGGTATCTACGCATACTTCAATGAATGATTTTACTCAGGTTGATATTTCAGATCCGGAAAGTCCAGTGACCAGTAATGCAAATGTCGTCAATTTGACAGCTGTTGTTGAAGAAAACTCTCGAAATATTTCATTAAATGATCAATTCCAAAATTCTTCCTACGTTCAGTCTCAAGAGCCACTTAATTCCTCTCAACCTAAAAATAATCTACGTTCGGCATTTTTGGATAAAAGAAGAAAAATACAGGAAAAAGATATCGATGGAAATGTGGCGAAAGATATGATAGCGCTAATTAGGTGGGCTATCGAGTCCAACGTGACAAAAATGGCAGTCAATAAGTTGTTGCACATCCTCAAGAACTTTACCGAAGAAACTATTTCCGAATTGCCATTGAGCAGTCAGACTTTGATACCGGGAGCTCAATTCAGAAGTTTCATCAAAATAAGTACTTTGATGCCAGGTCAATTTGCATATCTTGGGATTAAAGAAATGTTGGAATTGCCTGGCTGTCGCTTGTTCAATCCAGAGGCTGACGTTCTACGATTAACGGTGAATGTGGACGGACTTCCCGCATTCAAATCGGGAGGTAAAGGTTTTTGGCCTATTCTCGGGCGTGTAAATGATCAGGAAGATGGAGTTTTTATAATCGGATTATACTTTGGAAAAGATAAACCCTTTGATTCTAACGAATATTTGAAGCAGTTTGTTGACGAGATAGTATCATTTTATGAAAATAAGCGTGAAGAAGAGAAAGGAGAAGCATACGTTGATTTAGTTGATGGTAAAGGTGGTTCGAAGCGCTACGAATTCATACTTGATAAGATTATTACTGACGTACCAGCAAAAAGCTTCATTCTCTGCACCAAAGGACATGCGGGATACTATAGCTGCTCTCGCTGTAAAATCCGAGGAAAGTTAGGATCAAATAGAAAGGTCTGTTTGCCGGGAGAATTTGATGCGCCTCTGCGATGTCCCGAAGAATATAGAGAAGTAACTTGGGATGATATCGGTGACCAAATTCAAAAGAAAAAGGAAAATTACTCGCGGGATAATTACGCACCCGAAGAATTAGATGACGTGAACGAAGATGACTTATTTATAAGGAATGACGACGTTACAATTGGAAATGACGAATATATAACTCTTAGATTAGGAGAGGCTGATGCTTACGATGTGGATGATGAAGACGATGGAGATAATATTATTCTAGAGTTGAACAATGAAAATGATGACGTTTCCGTGAGAAAGTACCACAAAAGAAGAAGCGAGTTGGCACGAATACCACATTTTGATATTGTAGTTCGCGTACCTCTCGATTATATGCATTTATTACTGGCAGGTCTGACAAAAAGAACGGTAACCTGGTGGATGGAAAAGGGGAAATCAAAGTTTTTTGTCAAAAGAAAAAAAAATGAAGATAGCTCAGTGAAAATTATTTCCGACAGGTTGAAAATCCTGGCTAAGACATATTGCCCAATGGAGTTTCAGCGTCGTCCAGAAGATTTACGGAACTATAAAAAAATGAAGTGTACACAGTACAGAGATTTTTTGTTATATTTTGGTGCGACTGTGCTACAAGACTGTCTTCAACCACACATTATGCTACAATTTGTGACGCTAAGCGCTTGCGCGCGTCTTTTGTGCCAGGAATGCACTTCTGAGGGAGCTACTGAGAAACTGGACATGGTGAATTTGGTCACAAAATATTTCAAGGCACTTGTGCAGGATTTTGAAGTGGTTTACGGGGAAGAATTTGTGTCTCATAATGTGCACAACCTCATTCATCTACCTTATGATTACTTACAATTTGGTTCCTTGGATCATTTCAGTTCGTTTCCATTTGAAAATTTCTTAGGAAAATTGAAGCGGTATCCTCATTCCGGATACCGGCCGTTGGAACAAGTTTTAAATACTTATTTGTCACTGATGTTTGCCCGCCAATTTGATGAGAAAGACTCAAATACGGCTGAAGCTAAAGAATTAGAGTTGAAAAAGAAGCAGAAGAATTTAACAGTGAATAATGTTCTCTATGAATGTTATGAGGTATTGATTCACAAAAATTTCATTTTAAGAACAGACAGAATTGGTGACAGCTACTGTCTATTTGAGAACCAGTATGCTCAAGTAAAACGTATCCTATGCCATGCAGATACCAAGGAAATTTTCCTACAGTTGTGCGCATATAAGAATGTACAAGATTTATACGTAAAACCATTTCAATCGAGGAACGTAGGAGTTGTAAGAGCAATTAACAGTGAAGTTCTTGAAGCAGTTTTAACCTCATTTACTGTTCTTAAGTATAAGAAATGTGTAGGTATGCCTCTAAATGAGGACATAGTGTTGGCTACTTTTCTTCACATGTAGCTAATTAGGTCACCATATATTTTGCTTCACACTCCATGGGGTTGCCCCCAATCACAGAGCCTCTCCACTCCTACCCCGCACTCGCGTGGTGCCTCTGTTAAGCCGAGTAACCTAACCGAAGGTTGTGGTAACCAATCCCAGCGGGAAGTTAGGTCGGCTAACAAAAGAGTGTACACATGGTGCCCCAGCCGAGTAACCTAACGGAAGGTTGTGGTAACCAATCCCAGCGGGAAGTTAGGTCGGCGAAAAAAAGAGTGTAGGGGGGGTTTGACTGGAGCAAGTACCTAATCCAATTGGGGAACCAAATTCATCATGTTCTTGAAAGATTTTTTCCATTTAAATTTAATTTGTCACTTTTTTTCGTTTTAGTACGACTATGGCGACCAAAGTAATTAGGGGTACTCCGTTTCCAGAAGATAAATTTTCATCGAATGTACCTTCGAAGAAACTGGAGTTGCCATATGCCGTTGTTCGCGACGATACCCAAATCGGGGTCTATGTCGCCCACAGATTATGGATTGACTTAGAGAGAAGCCTTGTGTGGTATCCTTCGAAGGATACCAACACAAACAAGTTTACCTCCGATGCCGTGTCCACACCATTCCTTCCTCCAGCATCAGTGGGTTATATAATGCCCAAGTACGATAACGATCAAGACGAGGAGAGAGCACAAGTCCCAAAAACTTGTGTATGGGGAAGTTACACACTCCGAAAAATTTACTATAATTGTGGTAAGTATTGATGTTGTCTTAACATTTTTTTTGTAAGAAAAACTGCATTACTTACAAAATGAAAAGTAAAGCAATATTGTTATGAAAACGAAAGGAAGAAAAAATAAATGAAAAGACGTTCACTTTCTCCCACTGATACCTTTTTTTCCTTCTTTGTTATTTTCAGCCACTACAAGAGAAGCCTATAGAAAAATCGGTACCATGACGAAAGGAGCAGCATCTTTGTCTCCAGGTAGTTCGATAAATTTATCCCCTGAGACAAAGATAACTAGTCAAAAGCCGGCAAAGCGAGTGCAGTTGCAAAACTCACAATTATCGGTTACCCTGAGTCAAATAAACATAGATTCGAGATTCAATTTCGGAACCACCAGTAATGTAATCCAGTCATCCAACACGTCATCACTCTCGTCACCGACAACAAATTCCTTTATTTCACCTGCCTCCATTTCACCATCAGACACTGATCTTTCTCATAATGAATCCTCGGTTCCTCCATCGCAAAACGTACCCTCTCAAATACCATTGTCTTTGTTACCACAATCATCGGGTTCCCTCGACGTGATTGTAGCCGAAATGAAAAAAAATCATGAAGAGGTGCTAGACGAGTTGAGGAAGATGAAGAAAATGATTTTCAATTTACGGAGAAGACAAAATCGAAGAAAAGGTGAGATATTAGACTCAGCCTGCATTAATTTGGTGCAGTGCTAATGTGGACGTTTAAAACTATTAAAGCAATGCTATTCTGTTTATAATACTAATATTATGTTTTATCAATAAAATGAAGGAAACAATAGCGCTGCTACGACTCCCTCGCATAAAGGAAGAACTCCGAACAAATCTTCAACCCCTACCACCAGCACAGACCTGCGAAAGTTTCTTTGTTTACCGTTAACCACTGTGGAAGATTGGAGACAACTGGAAGAGAAATTGAAAACCAGCGAGAACACAAAATTACGCGTGGTAAGTATTTAGACAAAAGGGTCTATACGTGGGGACTAAACTGGTTGAATGAAAAAAATATTGTAAAGATAGTTTTGATAAATTGTGTACGAGTAGTTTTGTTACGTTGTGTATTTTCTCCTATTTTTCAGATCCGTATGCTAGAAAGAACGTGTACGCTCTGTAATTTAACATTGCCACCCATCAAAAATTTATTTGTATCTCGCTGCTTCAAAGAAATTGCACCGGCCGATGCAGCATGTCAAGTGACCAACCTTATAGGAACTAAAGAGAAGGATAAATTCGCAATCAAAAATAGCGAAATAGCAAAAATAATTTTCGGTCAGTATAACATAACTTTAATGAAACAACAATAGTGATCATTCTTATAATTTTTCATACACTGAGATTTTAATGAAATACGGCAATTTGATTGAAACTTCACGGGTTCAAATTAATGATATCGATTTTTTATCTGACAGATTTTGTTCAAAGAAAAGATGAAAGAGTGAGCGAAGATATATTCTATGAGTGCGTCAAAAAATTTCTGCATTCGGGTTTCACAAAAGTCGGTCGGGCAAAAAATAAGAAAAAATCGACATCGCCTTTGGTAAACGCAAACCGACGCCTTTTTCCTGACTCAGGATCAACATCAGGTGCATATTTTAAGCAATAATACAATTGAACTTACGTGAATCAATAATACTCAATATTGCCGTACATATGTACCTACATAATATTTATTTTTTTTTTCTATCAGAAGATGCCATTGTGGAAATGTCAGGTGTTGCTCCTCTCACCGACGGCGGCGATCGACCATCGCAGTAATTTAGGAAAAGAATCAAAGAAGTGAGTATATTAAATTTTTCGACAAATTATACAAGATTACGAAGATCAATTCATTTTGAACCTGTTAATCTATGGAATTTTCAGGAATTTGGATATTATACAGAACAGACTAGATGCCTTTGAGAAAAAATTCATCAACAGTGTGGATGACACAACTATGCAGGATGCGTTTTGATATATTCTAACCAGGATAGTATACAACCAGTAATGAGAGGTTTTCTACTTGCCCAAACAAAGTTTGGTACCTAAAAATGATTTTCAAGACAAAGGAGCGAAAAAGAATTTTTGTTTTATTAATAACATTAATAGAGGAGGCGAGCGATGGCATGACCCATTACAATTTTTTCCCGTTTTTTACCGTCTTTTTGCCCATTTTTTTGCTTGGATACAAAAACAACGATAATAGGGGAAAAGATACCCCCCGTCGGAAAATTGTATCTACGGAATTGAAGGAGGATGGGGCCACCTCCCCCTTCTGTATATAATCCCACCATTTGTATGATCGATCGCTCGAAAATCAAAATTATTCCAAGCGTTAATCTCTAAATTTACAGCTTGAAATTTGAAATCAATTTCTACATGTCATAATATCTAATTCTCAACATTTTCTCGGAGACCGATGTCAAACGGTGGATGGCTGACGTCTCTCAAAAATAAATTTCAAAGGTTTTGTAATAAATTGATCTTTAATTTTAATCTACCATGAAACTTGAAAATCACAAACATGTTTACGTAACTGGAAACCTCTTCTCATTGCTCTAACAAAAATTTCATACATGTGTATAATATTCAATGTATTGTTCTTAGTTTGTATTCAAATACTTCCTTAATTTTTTTTTTTTTGGTGTAACTTAAACTTTTAGGATTTTGATGGATAAATGAGAAGCTTGAGAACTGCGGAAGAGATACAGCACGTATCTAGAATTTGAAGAAGACAATTGGAATCTACTATGCTCTCTGAAATCAAAAAACGGAAGGAAGCAGATTCCACAGAGGTCGAGGAAGATAAGAGAGGTCATCTGATTGTACGGGGATTCTGATGGGGCTACGCGGATTGAACTAACCTTTGAAAGCTTGGCTGTACAAGAACCTACGAGTTGTCCGAATAAAAACGGGGGTCATCTATAAGCCTTTGCAATATTTCAGTACAAAAAAGTTAAGTGCAGAAAAATTCGACTTGTATAGGTATTATTGTGTGCAATGATCAAACTTTTTAATTAAGTTTGTATTTGTTTTTCATCTCTCTAGATGATTCTACTGGTGAAGTTTTAGTATTCGATGTCACTCCTCAAAGAAAATGGGAGTCCCGATGTCCCTCTCTTCAAAGAAGAAAATTAAAAACGAAGGTACGCTATATTTATTTACAAATTATGCAAAATTATGAAATTTATTTCTAAACTGTTTACTTTTATATTTCTAGGAATTCGGATTTCCAGGATATTACTTCGCGCATTGAAAAAAATATACGTACAGAGAGTGGATAATACGCCAGCATAGGATGCGCCCGAACTCATGATACTTGTGTTTGGCCAGGATAGTATAATGACAGTTATGAGAAAAGGTCTCCAGTTGCACAACGAAGGGTTTAGTACTTGAGGATCGATATTTTTGTAAATCCCGCTATTCATGTACCCTGTATCTCAAACGTCGAAATTCTTGAGAAAGGGTTTTTCAATATTAGTGCTCTACTTACACCTCACTCACTCATTATGAGTTCCGATAATAGTCAAAATTCTTCTCATACTCTTCATAATAACAGCCCGGAAATTGAATTTTTTTAGCGGGATACCCGCTATCCCTTTTATTGGGGGTACTTTTAGGAAATTTTCGGAGCGCAGGCGCGAGCGAGCTTGATGCCGTCACGAGGTTGATGACTTCACGGTGAGGGGAGGGGGACTTAGAAGATTTTTGAATCATGAGCTATATATTATAGGAGGGGGACTTGGAAAAATTTCATCTCTTAAGCTATGCAGTATACGATAGGAGTCGAAATTTGAGTCCGCTATATATTTGTAGGGGATACTTTCAGGAAATTTTCGTCCGCGAGCGTGGGCGCAAGCGAGGTTGATGACGTTATGGAGAGGGGGGGGGGATTGGAAAAATGGTGGCCCTTGAGCTATATGTATGATAGGAAGAGGGACTTAGAAGAATTTTGATCTCCGAGCTCTATATGATATGAGGGGGCTTGGAAAGAATTTTGATCCCCGAGCGCGGGCGCGACCGAGGTTGATGGAAAAATTTTGGCCCTTGAGCTATGTATATGATAGGAAGAAGACTTGAAAAAATTCCACTCTCGAGCTATATTTATGAGGGGGACTTGAAGAAATTTGGATCTCCAAGCCTTATATGATAGGAGAAGGACTTAGAAAATTGACGGCTTCCTTAACAAAGTTAAACGAGGAACGCAGGGAACCTGTTTTATGAGTCAAATTGGATTTGGTATGGAGAATTGTGGATTAGGCCTATTGGGGATACCACATTAAAAAAAACGCGCCTAGAACTTCACCTAAGAAGGAAACTTCTTCGAGGTGGTGGGGAAGAAAGTTCAAGCCATTTAGGAATACAAACGAAATTGAACATACGGGTTCCCCGCTCGCTGTTGCAGAGCTTGCAACGGCATCTAATTTTTTAAAGTAGCCCGTATAGATTGAAATCTAAAATTTTTCCAAGTTCTTCTCATTACTGAAGTCCAAATTTTCTAAAATAATTCATATCATACTCATACTTAATCGAAAACATGAAAGCTTTTAACACTAACTCCTCCTATAGAATTATTTCAAATTTTCACTATCTCTTCCTTGTATCTCCAGAATTTTTTCCACTTTTGCCTTCTCATATAATGTCGTTGCCCCTCTTCGACCCGTGGCCACCTTCAAAATTTTTCAAAGACTTGTAGTTAGTCTTCAGTTTCTCTACCCCTTGCACACCAAGATTGGACGATGGGTAGTAGACATTTCTTGAAAATAACCCTCTAAAACATCTTTTGTATTGAAATAATTTCTAATTTCAATTCCACTTCACAAAAAAAAAAAAAAAATGAAAAATGCGTGAACGAAATCATACCATTCTAGAAGTATTTTCGACGCTGATCACGATGCCGTTGACCGTTTTTGGCTCTGGTAGTCGAAAAATGATTAGGTATATCAAGTTCCCGTGAATTGTAGCGACGAGACGCGTAGTGTAGGCACAGTGTAGGTATTCGTATACGTTCTTGTACTTGCGAAATTCGATAGCTGGATAACATTCACTTCGCGTCGCTACGATTCGCGGAAACTTGATATGATCATTTCTCGATAACCAGAGCCAATTTTGAAAAACGGTTAACGGCATCGTGATCAGCGTCGAAAATATTTCTAGAATCGCATAATTTTATTCACGCATTTTTCAATTTTTTTTTTTTTTGTCTTGATGTTGTGTCATTTTAGCACTTTTAAACTCATATCTCAATTATGTTCGGGTAACTAAGAACTTTTCTCATTGCTCTGGTCAAATTTTGTATAATATTATGGTACCTACTTTATTGTTGTTAGTCATTTAAATAGCTCCTTAATTTCTTTTCTTTACAATTGCACTTCATGTGTGATTGGAACTTTTAGATCTTTATTGATGGATAGGTAAATAAAGAATTTGAGAACCGTGGAAAAGATACAGCTAGAATTTGAAGAAGAGCGAATTCCGCAGAATGAGTACAAACAGATCCTATCGCTATATGAATGCCTACGAAGATGGAAAGAGGTTGTACAAGCGTACAGATGGGTCTTCCAAATAAAGTAGGTAACCTTTGAAAGTACGTTGAGTACGGAAAAATATGATTCTTGAGTATTTGACCATCAATATTCTCAAATAATTATAACTTCTTTTGTTCTGTTTCATGTAGGCGATGCAAAACTGCTGAAATTTCAGTACAATATTCCTCCTGTGACGCACGTAACGGGTCCAATGTCGCGAAAAATGATAAGGAAAACCAAAAACCGATAGATTTTCTTCACAAAATGCGTCTTAAGAAAATGAATACCTAGGTACCTACCGTATTCGGTCTCGTAGAAAATAGTGAGATTTTTTATAAACGCAATTCAAATAATCTTGTACTACCCGTGTTTCAGTGAAAACGTATGTACATCAGAAATGTAAATTTTATTATTATTACCTACCGATAGTACCTATTATTGTTATTAGCAGACTGTACCTACCTATGTCATTCTTAGATGTCAACAACTCCGTAAAATTATCGTTCTATCAAAAATATTGTGGAAACATACTTGATTTTGATACATATTCTGTAGCCTATGTACCTATAAATGAATTTGAAACGCAGAACTTGACTCGCTGTCCAGCTGCGTTATATTTTTATTCAATTGTTGGTTTCTTTATGTGCCAATTTGGAAACATTATAGGTACTTACTTAGATAAATACTTTTTATTTTAAATGATATAAAAAAATATTTTCATTACTTTCAAGTGTTATTCTTAATTATTTGTTTCTTGTTCCATTTTGATAAAAATACTTTTTTTTTTTGTTTAGTTATTTTTATTAAATTATATAACTATCCAGTATCACAAGGATTATCCAATTTTACTTTGTTTCTTGTTGCCTATAAATCAATTTTCAGATAGAAGAAATTGAAAAATACAACATCATTAAATGGATAAAAAGAATGTGGGTATTTGAAGAGCAGAGAAAAAAATTAGGAACAAGATATCCATCAAGGCTTATCCTTCTTCTCATTGAAATAAGAAAAAGAATTTGAAGCTATAACTTATCAAATATTTTCAATTGATAAAGCATAATTATATTTCGTGCATGAATTACTTTGGTCTCTCAGAAGAAATTTCACGACCCTCTGAGAATACATCACCTATGAATAATACAAGAGCTTTTAAAGTATTTTTCATCATATGCGTAACTGGAAGAAGTTGATACTCAAATACCTGAAAAGTGGCTTCCAGAAAAATAAAATCATAGATTTCGACTGTACTACCCCAACCCATGCTACCAAGCAAATTTTTAGATACAACGACACAGTCGCTATCTAGCGGCGAACTATGGTAAATCAAGGTTCAAGTGGGAGGTTCTTCAGTAATTTTCACAGCGTACCTGATTGGCTACAAGAAAGCGACATAGGGTAAGGCGTTTTTAGGGTGTGCACTAAAATATTTTCACACAACCGGTCACACATATGGCTCATTAGTTGAAAAACGTGACTTGCGTTGTGAGTTGTCATATTTCAACATATTTTTTCTGATCGGGTAGTAAAAAATAAAGTATTTGGTAAAGTGATAGGCAATGTTGGAGTAATTGAATTACAGAAACGAGGCCTTCCTCACTCACACATGTGTGTTCATTTAGACAGTGAGTCTAAAATACGTACTGTGAAAGATCTAGATCGAGTAATTGGTGCAGAAATACCTGATAAGGAAACAGAACCGCTTCTCTATGAGATAGTGAATAAAATGATGGTTCATGGGCCTTGCGGACCCCATTATAATATGCATTCTCAGTGTATGGTCGATGGGAAATGTTCAAAGAATTATCCCAAAGATTTCTGCGAAGAGAGTACATTCAATGAGAATGGCTTTCCAAAATACCGACGCAGAAATGATGGCCGTAAAATGAAAGTTGGTAGACATGTGGTCGACAACAGATGGATTGTACCTTACAATAAATATTTATTGTTGAAATACAAGGCGCATTTGAATGTAGAGCTCTGTGCTTCTTCATTTGCGATAAAATATCTGTACAAATATATGCACAAAGGTCACGATTCCGCTACAATAGGAATTATTCCTGAAAATGATGAAGTTGAGAACAGTACAATAGTTCACGACGAAGTAGCCAACTATCAGAATACAAGATATTTGAGCGCGCCTGAAGCAATGTACCGTCAGTTTCAATATAGAATGCACTTCTGTTCTCATACTATCTATCGACTAGCCGTTCACGAAGAGAACCAGCAAACGGTATCTTTTAAAACGGGTACCTATGGAAAATGAAGCACTGCAAGGGGCGAAAAATCGTCCTTCAACATTGATTGCATGGTTTGATTTGAATAAAAGAGAGCCTCGCGCGCGTCAGTATTTGTATCGCGAAATACCTCAACATTACGTGTTTCATAAAACAACGTCACCTTGGTCGTGGCGTGAACGACAACAAGGAGGCGAGAAAGTACTTGCCCGAATGTATAACGCTAATGTTCGTGAAAGAGGAAGATATTATTTACGTCTTCTCTTACTACATCAGCGAGGTTGTACTAGCTTCCAAGACGTTAGAACTGTAAAAGGCGTGGTATACTCAACGTATGTTGAAGCAGCCACAGCTCTTGGCCTATTAGCTGATGACAAAGAATGGGACCGAGCATTGGCAGAGGCATCAACTTTCCAGATGCCAAAGTGCTTGCGACAATTATTTGCTACTATCTGCGTGTTTTGCTGCCCAAATGAGCCACTTAAATTGTGGAAAAAATATCTTTCACATTTGTCTGAAGATTTTTGCAGAGGAGATCCTCGCAACACCGCTGAGGCCACAGTATCAGCCCTAGCAGAACAAAAAAGTTTAGCCCACGTAAGTGAACTGCTCTCACTACATAGTAAAAAGCTGAGTGACTTTTCTCTGCCAGAATTGGATAAATCCATTCTAATGAGTGACTGGCGGCGAGAAGATAATTACGATGTAGCTTATGAACATGAATGCGCTGAAAATATCGTAGCCACTTTCAATAATGAGCAACGCATGGTATACGACGAACTTATGAAAATTATTGATCAACAGATTGATCAACCGAATGCCAACAGCCCAACTTTATTTTTCATAAATGCCGCAGCTGGTACCGGCAAAACATATATTTACAGAGGAATAATGCACAAGCTACGACCCGAAAATAAAATTGTAATTCCTACTGCATGGACCGGCCTTTCAACCTCCTTATTGGTTGGAGGGCGAACAGTACACTCTGTAGGTCGTCTGCCGGTACCTTTAAAAAGGGATTCAACATGCTCCCTTGGTAAAAATAGCGATATGGCGATGCGTTTGAAAAATGCTTCCGTTATACTTTGGGACGAAGTAACAATGTCTCCCTACTATGCACTTGATGCTATAGATACATTTCTAAAAGAACTGATGAAGAATAATTTGCCGTTTGGCGGTAAAATAGTAATTTTTGGTGGTGATTGGATGCAATGTCTTCCAGTCGTTCAACATGGAACACGAACAATGATATTAGAGGTAACCGTGAAAAATAGTCGACATTGGCACTTGGTGAAGGAATTCACTCTGACTCGCAACATGAGAGTAAATAACGATGCCAGAGATTACGCCGAATGGTTATTGAAAGTTGGTAGAGGTTGTCATGTATCAACTGAAGAGATGAGAAACGAACAATTAGACTCTTTCGTCAGAATTCCTAGCGAGTGTATCTGCAAAGGTAATCTTGCAACAGAAATATTCGGAGATAAGTTGAGCCCTGAAAATAGTAAAGATTACCAAAATAAGGCTATCTTGACGCCAAAAAATACCGATACATTTATACTCAATGACGAAGTACTTGATTTATTAGAAGGTGCCGAACGAACGTACTTTAGTGCCGATCGACGATGCCGAAACGTTCACCGATGTATCTACCGATTTTTTACATTCCTTGGCACCTTCAGGAATGCCGCTTCATAAATTACGACTTAAAATTGGAGCTATAGTTATTCTCATGAGAAATTTGAACGCGAGTCAAGGTTTGTGTAATGGTACTCGCTTACTGGTGGTAGAAATGAGAGATAATGTAATTGTAGCCAAAATTCTGACTGGAAATAATTCCGGACAAATGGCTTTTTTGCCGAGAATAATACTAGATTCTAACAACGAAGATCTGGTATTCACTATGAGGAGAATTCAATTTCCAATACGGCTGGCTTTCAGTATGACGATAAATAAATCTCAAGGGCAAACTTTAGAAAAAGTTGGAATCTTTCTACCATCTCCCGTCTTCAGTCATGGTCAACTGTACGTTGCTTTGTCACGAGCTAGAAGCTTTCAAGATATCAAGATTAAAATTTTTCCCTCTGAAGAGCAAGGTAAAATTATGAACAACGATGATGTTTACACTAAAAATGTTGTATTTCACGAAATATTTGATTGAAATGATCGAGTTCAAAACTCGAAATGATAAAAATAATTAAATACAGTCATATCTATAGATATATGATTTTGAAAGTAACTTATAATTTTGAAATGAAACGTTATCTTGGAAACGATAACATTATTTTATGGCGCGACGAAAAAAAATGATTTTTGGTAGTGGATATAGTCATTCGGGAAAAAAAAAAGAAAAAATGACTCACTGTTGCAATTGTAATGCCATTTCACTGCCTTTATTTTGGTTCATATTCAAGACTGCAACAATCTCAAATGTGAAGAAACACAAAGTTAATATCGAGTACGACATAAGACGTCGCGGGTGGTTGGTGGGAAAATAATTTCAACAATAATAATAATAAGAAGAAGAAGAAGAATATTCGAATGAAAATTCATTTGAAAAAATCAACTCAACTTACGTCATGAATAATCAGACAAAATTATTCTGTTCATTTTTATCAAAAATTTAATTCAACCAGTTTGTGTATTCAGTTTTTATTTGTTTTTCTTCTTTTCTTTCAGAGCTCATCTAAGAAGAATTATTTATCAGCGGCCTTTGGAAGAAGCAATTATGCTTGAGTCAGTTTTGAAGCAGGATATAACCAACATTTTTCTACACTTGCTAAACTTTATTGTGTGTTTTAAGCTACCTACCTATACCTTCTACCGCATTGACAACTTGTCTTACATACGGTTTTAAAGTTCATTACCTACTTGATTACTTTATCGATAAGATGATTTCATGTAAGTTATAGTCTACTTACTAATCTAATAAAATTGGAAATTTTCATTCAAGAAAAACTAATAGGTAACTTTGTTTGAAAATAATAAAACTTGGATACAGAAAAAAACGACCGAAAAAGGTTTTATCAAAATCAGAAATCTCAGTTCATGGCCAATAATGGCCAGTAAAGTAAAATTAATCGACGATTTATTAACTATCCCAGTTTTATATCTATTATTAATCTACGTTTAGAAGCCGATTTTTGTGAAACTGATGAAAGTTCAACTAATCGACGACTTTTATATCGTCGTTTATTAATCGTCAATTACCGTCGATTTTACTGTAGTTGGTAAAACTGGCTCTTAAGGTTATCATCTGACATGTATCTGCCGTTCAAAAAATAAATAACGTATGTCACGAAAATTTCAGCATTTTGGATCACGATAAAGGTGTCATAATGTCTTCTTTCGTTTAAAATAAATGATGAATTTCAGGAACTATTTTCGATGAAGAATTCGATATTGAAGTCAGTTTGAAGATAACAAAATTCGTTCTCTTTAAAACTCGATGAATGACATCCTATATAATAAAGCATACGTCCATGATATAATCTTGACGTATGTCGCGGAATTACACACAGGTTGATCTGGTGCCTACATGTACACGCACGTACATTTACGAGTCTAAGATCTCATTTTCCAGATCGTTACAGAGCGAAAAACGAGCACATACATCTTTCAAGTCATTCGGTAAAATTGTGGTCTACAGAAATAAAAAGGGGAAGAAACGTACACTACCGTACAGCATACACTGTATTAGTTTTTCAAACGACGCGTTTACTCAAACAGGTCCTTTAGAACCCGCCAATGAGACCTTCTTTTCAGCACCTGTTCTCTCCAATATTGGGTGCTATTCAATTTCTTGGAATGATCATTATGATTCAAAAAGAACAAAGAATCCTATATACTTATACACTGTCATATTTTACAAAAATTCTAACAATTTTTCATCAAGAAAAAAAAAGGAAGAAAAGGATTATAGGTAAGTAGTACGTTTTTTTTGAATGGAAGATGAAGTGCCGCGTAAGACAATGAGAAACCAGAAGAAAAAAACAAGGAGATAATCCGGGGCCTGACAAGAAAAAAAAGTCAGGAGTTAATTTTTGAAATTTTTATTTTATCAGGCTTATTCACATTCTTAATTATTTACGACATTATTATCTGTCGGAACTACGACATTATTATCTTTCACGTTCCCAGGAATTTCAGGAATTTCAGCTTCGTTACGTTCTTCTTCCACAAGTATGGTCGGTAGGTGCTAAATAAAATAGAAATGATCATCATCATTGAAATAGGTACCCGTAAAAAGGTTGGTAAAAGGTTTCGTAATGATTATTTTAGGTAATATAATAGGTAATAATAATAATAGATACTCACCCTTTTTAGATGAATGCCCTCCTTCTTGAGCAGATGATAAGCATTATCGGCAGCTCTCTATCAAAATTCAAAGAAATTTTATTAGGTATTTCATTTAGAATTCATTCAAAAAAAATAAAAACTCGGGTTGGGAGAGGTATAAATGAATTTTCAGTAATGAAAAAGTAAATTTCAGCATTCGTGTTGTGTTCTCTCTGGTATCGGTGTTGAATGATTAAATTCATAAAGCCGAGTTCTTGATTTTTTGAAATGTACTTATTGAACGGAAGTATTTTACAATATCGATAAAATACAATTTACAAATTTACTTACATGGGTTTTGAACGACAGTTTCAAAACATCAGCTTCAGCCTCCTTTGTGATCTCCACTGCCGGACACAGCTTTTTAATTTTATTTTGGTCGTTCAAGTCTGAAATAGAGATAGAGATTAGAATTATTAGAGTTACCTATTAGAAAAATAAAATAAAAGTTGCCATTCTTATTCCATGTATTATAATATTTTTATTTATTTAATTAAAACTACACTAGAATATCGAGTATCACTGCAGGCACTTACTCATAGTATACCGGATGTGATGGACTGCAGGGGCCGCGCCACCACGGCCACGATGGATATTGTTGATGAATATTGCGTACTGAAAAAATCACAATGTAATGTTTAGGCAGTATTCTGAAAAATCTAGATGAATTCATTGGAAACTTATCAAGAAAGAGATTTGAATCGGTTGAAAGAAAAGGGAGATTTTTGTGCATTCAATTCATCAACTAGATTCCAGACATACCTACAGAAAATTGATTTGTTCTAGCTAAGTTTTTTCAATCGATTGAAGCTCATGATAAGAGAGGTAAAACAGACGTAGCAAAAGTAACAATTACTTTGAAAAGAACGATTCCTTTGTAAGAAAACACAAGAGTTAGAGATCAGAAGAGAGAATTTCTTCTCAATAAGAATTAAGAGTAGAAACGCTCAAGAACGAGATATGATACGTAGGTAACCATTTTATTTTGAGAGATGAATATTGAGAACAAAATTAATCGACGCACGTGTATATTTCTCTTTCTTCCTAAAAGGGGTATTCGTATCTGTATCGGCAAATAAGTTAGAAAAAATCTCTTTCTTTTTCCATGAAAAGCAGATTGTGTAAAACTTACTTGGTAGCCGAAGTTGTCCATCTATATTATTAATACCTTCTTATACCTTCTTATATAAGTTATGATTTATATATATTATTATTTTATAAGTTATAATGCACGTTTTCGTGTTTTGTTGTTATTTGTTTGTAATCCGCACTGGATGATTCCACGCTAAAAAGTTCATACTCAGTCATACACGTCAGGTGGTCTCTTTTTGGCTTCCTTTTGTTTTTATTGAAAGTACCCTTTTCGCATATATCACTGATAATACGTATTTTGCGTTGATTACCATTTCAAAAACAATAGACATCTGTTAGATGGTTACGTTTCGGAGAAAAGGGTCTATGGCGAATGATTTCTTTACTTAAAGTTAAAGATATTGAATACGACAAAAGCCATTTTCTGGTTTACGTTCGTGATCGTCGATCAACGTTAATTATTTTTTGAAATGAAATAGAAACAATCAGATTTCTTTCACAAGCAAAAAACAAAAATTAAAAAATTTTCAAATGTTGCAATAATGTATAAGTAGATATTTTCATGGATAATATTGATTCTTGATCAATGATCACATCTTCTTCATGAAATTTGGGACAAAGTATAGAATTAGATGGCAAAAAATTGAACAAAAGATCTCTGAGAATCTTACACAAAATGAACATCAGCTGATGGCTTCCTGATTTTTTTTATACCTACCTAAGTGAAATTGGATGAAAATATTAATGATCGCAGATATGCGGACTTGTATTATCACTCTGCTGTTTCAGTGCAATACTGTTTGAAATCGAAAGAGAACTGAATTAAGAAACAATGAGATTTATAATATTTCAGAAGTAGGTAATAACAAAACGCAACTGAAAATTTATTCAATAATATTGGAAGACGTAGATATTTTATCTTCGGCTTTTTGTGAATTATGAAATGTGGAACGAAGTAGAATTAGGTAGCAAAAAGTTGAACTCTAGATTTCCCGAGAATACCAATACTGGAACGAAATAAACACCCTGGTTTTCTGTTTTCCCTTGTGAGTGAAGTCGACCAGATGAAAAGACTGACAATTAGCGGGTCGAGCTGTGGATCATTACTCATTAACCGGAGAAAGAGTTTAAAAATAGCGAGTAGTTCAAATGTGTTATTGATCGATTGCATAAATAGAATTATGAATATAGAACCGCTTGAAATAATAGCTGCTCTATTCGATTCATCAATCAAATTATTAAATATTGGTAAATATCTAATGAGGAAAATTTCATTGGTATCAAGATATGGCGGTAATGAGATTTGGTGGGGCTTTAGAGAATTTCTGATGAATAATATTATTATTGTTACTGGACAGAAACCCAAGTCTTGCTGTTGACAGATGTAGGTGTAGGATAGAACTATAAATGTTAGCGCCTGGCTTGGTTCTGAACTGTGTGTGTGTACTTTAGTACTGATGGAAGTGGGAGTGAAAATCCGCTTTGTCGTGTAGGTATCTCACAGCAAGTGATAGTCTGTCACCCCAAATCAGCAAGCACAAAGCACGAGTGTGTCACCACGAATTGACGAGCGCGAAGCGCGAGCCCGTCACCACGAGCGCGTAGCGCGAGTCAGCTCGCGCGAAGCGCGAGGCTGCCAGGCGCTGCAGGCCTAGCCGCCAGACGCGAGTATTATTAATTCCACACCGTTGGAAAACGATTTTGATGTTATTTTTAATCTTCCTGTACATGAATTCCCTCCTTCTCCTATTCACGTTTCCATACCGTTGGAAAAAAATGTTCTTTCTGAGTTTCAGGTACCAGAACCAAGCAAGGACTTACCAACATATGAGGAATTGTTTGATACAGCTGAAGAAGAAGTCAGCATTCCTGTTTCCATACCGTTAGATGTTCCAAATAAAGAAGAAGAAAAGCCTACAACAAAGCCGAAACAACGTAAGGTTATTGTATCTTTTCCATCAAAAACAGGACAATGTAAGTCAGATGTTAACAAACTTGATGCTATTTTCCCGTTTAAGGCTGATTTATTTACAAAGACGCGAAAACCGAGACAAATCCCCGTATGGTTAAGAAATTATATTTCTTCGATCTCGAATAACTTTAGACTCGCGTCAATTTTTCCATTTAAAGCGGAACTTTTTACTAAGGCACAGAAGCCTAGACCAGTTCCGGTTTGGGTGACAAATGTAAAATGTTGTAAAACGATCGCGATTTCTTCTCCTCCGAAACCCGTTGAAAATAATTTTGAAAAATTAATGACATACGATGTGTCAAAAAGTGAAGAATGGGACGCGTATTGTCAAAGAAAACCTACTCGTCCTCTTCCTTTAGATCGTTATGTTAAGCCCAGACACGGTCCTCATTTACCAAGTGTTAATGTCCCTCAAATTATTATTACTCCTCCCACCCCTCAGCATGAAGACGGTTTCATTGATTGCGGGACTGTAGAAGTAGAAATGGACGCATTTTTATATGAATTGTTGGGTGTTCTTCCACCTTGTACCGAAGAAGAATTATTGAATAATGATTTATATTTGTCCGACTCTGATGACGCCCTCAAGTGACGACTCCTCAAGCTCTGACGACGATACAGACAGCGACAACAAAACTTACTATGGTGGTGGTGGTCTTAGTTTTATAAATATTATAGAGATACCTGGAACTAGTTACAGAACAAAATTTGGGGTTACTGAAAAACGTTTTAAAATGACTTTAAAGAAAAAGATGCCTAGAATTAAGGAGGGTAATATTGTTAGAGCGTGTATGAATGAATTATTTGCTTTTGCAAAGAAGTCCGTTAATTTTGAAAACGGAGATAAACTGAACGTAAGTGTACAAAATTCTAAATTTACTCGTGGATATATCAGCACCGGAGTTCTGAGTTCATCTGACGACATTCTTATAGAATTAAGTGAAAAACTTTGCCAGATCTTGGAATCTGATGAAGCAGTCGACCTACTCGACTGTATTTTTCATTTTCAATTTATTTCTATGCCTAAAGGATCGTCAGGTGCTCGAAGAATTATTAATTTAAGCAAAGATAAGCATACAAAAAGATGTATTGTACAGATTAAAAATACCGATAATCTATGTTGTCCGCGAGCAATCATAACAGGTATGACATATCATTCTGACGTGAAATTAGGTTGAAAATTGACTCCTGCTAATATACGAGCTATTAGATGGGGTCGAAAAATACAAACTGAGCTCGCCGAAGAACTATGTACACGTTTAGGTGAATATAATGAGGAGGGATTTACTTTAGAAGATATCCGTAATGTAGAAGATTTATTAGGTATACAGATTAAGGTAGTTTGCGCTGAAAATTTAAATAGAGTAATTTACAATGGTTCTCGCGAAGAGGAAATAAAAATTTATTTGTATAAAAATGGTAATCATTACGATTTAATCTCTTCAATGACAGCATTTTTTGGAGAAAGTTTCTTCTGCCATGCTTGTAATACAGCTTATCATAGGAAAAATACACATAAGTGTAAAAAATCAATTCCACCCTGTCCCATGTGTATGAAAGAAGCACATGACCCCAAGACTAAAGATAAAATCTTCTGCAAGGACTGTGATAGATATTGTTTCAACCGCGAATGTTTCATTGAACACGAATTTGGTGTTTGTTTTGTCTCCTATAGATGCCGAAAATGTGGAAAACTATGCCTTCGTGAAAACAATCATAGATGTGGTTTTGATTTATGCTTTAATTGTAAAGAAGTAGTAGAAATGGCGAAACATCAATGCTATATGCAAAAAAAGAGGTCCAAAGGAAGCAGGTGTGAGTTTGGGTGTATGAATTGCGCCCCCCCAAAATATATTGAAATTGAAGAAGACATTCAAATACCTATAAGTGACCATGTATGTCCAGTAATTGAAAATATTGAGCAAAATGTAAAGACTAACTATAAGAAACTAATTTTAAAAAATCATCCTGATAAAGGAGGGACTCATGAATCGAGTATAAAATTGAATGCTGCCTATGAAGAGGCAAAAGAACTTATAAATAATCTAACCAGCCAACGTTTCCACGAAAATGAGGAAACATTTAAAACTTTAGGTATACAATGTGAGAATTATGACGGTCCCCGAGTTGAAAAAAGAAAGAGACTAATTCAGCTCCCTCAGGAAGAGAATAAAAAGTGTGATTATACCGAGAAATATTTATTTTTTGACTACGAATGCCAACAGGAGAGTGGTACACATATTCCTAATTTAGTAGTGGTACATGACTTTGAAGGTAATAAGTTTGTTTTCCACTCAAACGATGAATTTTGTGAATTCTTGATCTCTAATCGGTTCCAAGGATATACAGCTATTGCCCATTATGCAAAGGGATACGATTCCCAATTTATTATGCAATACTGTGTTAAAAATACTATTACTCCATATACTATTTACAATGGAACTAAACTTATGCTTCTAGAAATTCCTGTGCTTAAGATAAAAATAATAGACAGTTTTAACTTTATCCCAGCCCCCTTGTCCACGTTTCCAAAAACGTTTGGATTAAAGGAATTGAAAAAGGGATACTTTCCTCACTTCTTCAACACCATTGTGAATGAAGATTATATCGGACCGCTCCCTAATAAAAAATATTACAGTTATGATACAATTAAAAAAGATGCTCGTAAAGCGTTCTTGAACTGGTATGTGGAAAAAGTCCGCGAAAATTACATTTTTAATTTGAAAAAAGACTTATTAGAGTATTGCCATTCAGATGTAGATATACTTAGACCTAGTTGTTTAGAATTAAGAACTGAATTTTTAGATATAGCTAACATTGACCCTTTTCAGTATGTCACTCTTCCCTCTGTTTGTATGGATATTTTTCGTGATAAGTATTTAAAATCTGACACATTGGGTGTTTTTAATGAAAATTTTAAGGATCAGTATTCCAAGTCTTCAATTGGTTGGCTAAGATCATTTCAGAATGAGAACATCCGTCACGCTCTGAACGGTGGGGAAGTCAAGATTTGTGGTGATAAAGTTGACGGATTTGATATTGAGACCAACACGGTCTATCAATTCTATGGGTGTTTTTGGCACGGTTGTTTGAAGTGTTTCACAGAAGAGACTGTAAATAATGTGAAACGAGAGAAAATGGAGGATTTGTACGAGAAAACTAAAGAACGAGTCAAACAAATTGAGGATGCTGGCTATAATTTAGTTGAAATGTGGGAATGTGATTGGAAGAAGTCCCCCCTCTTTAAGAAATACAAGAATGTTGAAATTGTCTCACCTTTGAATCCTCGCGACGCGTACTTTGGTGGTCGTACAGAAGCGATTAAATTGAAAGCTCACTCTAATAAAGCAAAAAATATAAAATATGTGGACGTATGCTCGTTGTACCCATCAGTCTTATTTTACGACAAATTTCCCATTGACCACCCCAAGAAAATTTTTAACCCTAAGACTTATGATAAAAATTGGTTTGGTCTGGTGAAATGTAAAGTTTTGCCTCCTCAAAAATTGTATATTCCCACATTACCATCTAAGATTAAAATGAATAAGTCCGAAAAATTAGTTTTTGCTTTGTGTAGATCCTGTGCTGAATCCTGTTCACGTAGATATATCCACTCTGTTGAGAAGCGTGCCTTTGTTGGAACTTGGGCGACTGAGGAGGTGAAAGTTGCTCTTGAAACAGGTTATAAAATTTTAGATATTTACGAAGTCTGGGACTTTAAGAGTAGTACTGATATTTTTAAGGGTTATATTAACGATTTTATGAAAATTAAGTTAGAATCCAGCCCTCATAATTATCCCTCTAACGAAGCCTATGCAACTGATGTGAAAAATAGACAAGGTATAAAATTAGATTTAGGAAATATTAAACCAAACCCTGTAAAAAGAGCTCTAGCAAAACTAGCGATGAATTCGTTGTACGGAAAATTTGGTCAACGTAATAATATGGCTCAGAATGAATTTGTGACCGATCCGTCTAGATTTTACGAATTATTATTAGATAAAAGACTCGAAGATGTAAATTTAATCTTTATTAGCGATGAAATGGTACAAATTACATACAAATTTAAAGAGTATTATGTTAAGAATAATTATAATGTTAATATTTTTGTAGCTATATTCACTACAGCCCACGTACGTCTACGTTTGTACAAAGAAATGGTTGTATTAGGAGAGGCTGTGATCTATTGTGACACAGACTCTATCATGTATTATAATGATGGGAAAAATACTGTAAAGACTGGAGACCTCCTTGGTGAGTGGACTGATGAATTGGACGGAGGTTTCGTAGAAAATATTCTAACTACTGGTCCAAAATCGTACTATTATAAGACTGACAAACAAAAAGAAGTCACAAAAATTAAAGGTTTCACACTTCACCATAAAAATGCTGAAAAATTGAATGCCGAAGCCATGGAAAAACTGATCGATGGTGAAATTGAAAAAATTCAAGTTACAAATAATCAAATTGTTAGGAATAAAACGACAAAACAATTGGTGAATGAAGACCAGACTAAGACTTTCTCTTTCAACTTTGATAAACGTATTATTTTAGAAAATTATAACACTGTACCTTACGGTTATAAGTATTAATTGGTTGGAAAAATAAAATAGAATGTCGACGCTACTAGAGTAGTGGGTGGTGGAGGGTCCGACACTAGTATAAATAAATATAAATTATGAATTTTTCAATACATTATGGCTACTCCTTTGAGAAATAGTATAAGTGTGATAAATTTTGACACAAAACCAAACCTTAAAAGAACTGTTGAAATGTTTCCTAATGTTTTAAGAGCAGGTATTTTTGGTCCAAGTGGAGGGGGTAAGACAAATGTTTTACTCACAATTTTACTACATATAAAACCCTTTTGTCATATTTACTTGTGTTCTAAGACAGCTGTGCAAGAAAAATATAGTTTTTTACGAGATTTGGTCACAAGTTACAATAAGAAGAAGAATGCTAAGAGCATAACATTTCACACATATACTTCCTGCAATTTTCTACCAGACCCTGAAAGTATAGAAAGAAATTCTGTCATAGTGTTTGATGACGTTCTAACTGAAAATCAAGATAAAATAGCTAATTTCTTTCTACGTGGTCGTCACAGAGACATTTCTTGTTTCTATCTTAGTCAAGCATATAATAAAATTTCCAAGAAGAGTGGTATTCGTGAGAATTTCAATTATCTCATCCTCTTTCGCCAGGATTTGGTCAACTTGAGACAAATACATCTAGAGTATATAACAGATTTAAGTTTTGAAAAATTTAAAACATTATGTAATACATGTTGGCGTGAAGCTTATGGATTTTTTGTTGTTGACTTGGAAAATGATAGGTGTAAGTATAAAAGAAAATTTGAACACTGTTCCAAGTAGTATACATAGAGCTAATTCCCTAGCCCAATAACGTTATCGAAAGTTTTGAATATTTTGATTACCGTCCCTCCCTCACTGAAAATTTTGATACAGCGGGGTCGGAATTTAGTATCTCAGTATTAAATGAGGACATTGTAACTCAACCTTCTAAAAGTTTACTAATTATTCAAGGTGTTCTTTCGGCGGAAAAAGACAAGTCTGTAGCCGCTGAGATAGACACAGATAAAATTCATTTCACAAATAACGGAATACTACATATTTTTGATAGGATTGATTATTATATTGGAGATTGTAAAATTGATACAATTCGCAAACCTGGTATTTCAACTTTTATGAAAGGATTAGCGTCCTTTGATCGGGATTTACGTTATAATACAGCAGGTTGGAAAATAAATTCTACTTCTCACACAAATATACTGAACAAAAAACGATATTTTTACATCACTATACCTCTTTCTATATTAATGGGGTTTTTTGAAGACTGTAAAAGTTTTCTTTATCGTATGCCTCAAAAATTAACATTCTATAGGAATACAACTGATAATACCAACGCGATTTTATTCGTAGATACTACTTCAGGGTATAAAGTTAATTTTAGTTTAACAAGTATTGTGTGGAGGGTACCTCAAATAAAATTTAATATAAACTTTGAAACTCAGATTCGTAAAGATATTTTAAACAATAAGAATTACGAATTGAATTATAGACAATGGTTCTATCAAAATATTACTCCACCTATAGGTAGTGAATATACTTGGGATTTCCCAGTCGCCTATGCAAAATGTAAATATATTCTATTAGGGTTTCAGACCGATGTTGATAATAAGTTGGACACTGAATTTGATTTTTGTAATTTAGAGAGTGTTCAAGTATTGTTGAATAATAACGTTTACTATCCACGCGAGCGCTTAAATTTGAAGTATTCTGAGTTGAAATGCGGTAATTTGTACCATATGTTCAATCAATTCAAAGTTTCCTACTATGGAAGACATGTGGAAGAAGTTGAACCTTTAATCGATTATAATACATTTTTGACAAAGTATCCTATTATTGCCATTGACTGTTCTCATCAACCTACCGTCATAAAAGAATCTCTGATGAATATCAGAATTATGTTCAACTGGCGTGAGAATTTACCCGCCAACTCTGTCAGAAATACAGCTATCATCATGAATAATGAGGTATGTCATCACCTCATTAAGAACGGGAACGTTGATCACTTTTCTATAACCGTAATAATTCAATTTAAAAAAATTTGTCCATTTTCCTATACATATTTATATAAGGATTTTCATTTACTTTATTAACACCCCATAGTGGTGTAGAACCCCCACTGGTTGAAAAATCGTCTTTCTTCGGACCAGCAGTGCACCTATAAAACGCATTGGTAGGTATGGTGCGAAGAATTTGGTACGTAATTTCTCCTATTAAAAAAAAATACCTTTTTTTAATCATCCCTGAGACAAACAAAAAATATTACTATTAAACAAACCATCCTTACTTTCGCTTGTTGAATCTCCAGATTGAAATCTACCGAAGTCTCTATATCGCTAACCTCACAGAAGTATAGAATTAGGCTTGGTAACGAGTTATTGTTTTTAATGTACTCCATACAGTGAGCTATACATATAAAATAGTAAGTGTAAATATATATATTATGTTAGTAAGTAAAGATAACAATATTACCTGAGATTGGAGGCATTCCATTCCTAATACTACCAAATAATTTCAAATGCTCATTTTTAAGAGATATGTCGTTCACATTTGAGACCATAACAGATTCCTCAGCTTCCCCTATGTTAGTTTTTTTAATTGTTGAAAAAACAAGTATTCCCTAAAATAGGGATCAATGAATGAAAATACTGTTTTTTAAAAAAAAAGAAATATATAAATACTGAACTTACGTTCATTATTATACTGGTTTGAACAAATAAAAAAGCAATAAAAAAAGCAAACACAAACTGAATTAAATTAAATTGAACACAAAACTGAATTATTTGACGAAATAAAAAGAAGTGAACAGTTTGACAAACAGCTTGAGACTGAATCAATTCACTAACATGGTAAATATTTAAAACTGTAGGCACATCCTCTCGAATTAATTAAAATAAAATCATAACCGCATCCTCTGTATTAGAGAGGAAATTATAAAAAAATTACATGGTAAATATTTAAAACTGTAGGCACATCCTCTCGAATTAATTAAAATGAAATCATAACCACATCCTCTCTATTAGAGTGGAAATTATAAAAAAATTTAAAACTGCGGTCACATCCTCTCGAATTAATTAAAATGAAATCATAACCACATCCTCTCTATTAGAGTGGAAATTATAAAAAAATTTAAAACTGCGGTCACATCCTCTCTAATAGAGTTGTAAGAATGTGTCATCCGGTACCGATGGGTCAACCGCACAATGGATAAAACTTTCTTTCAAAAAAACGCCGTCTTCATGGTACCAGGGAAATGGATAAAGCTCCTCTTTTTAGTATATAAATCTCAGGATTTGGTCAGTGGAAATCATTGTGAAGTTGAGCAGGTTTTTCTTATTACCTGTAAAAATTGTTCAAATCATTGTGTGGTGCTCTAAGTATTTTGTTTTATTAATTCTGTGAAGTTGACTGTGCTCTCTTTTGTTTTTTCTTATTACCTATAAAAAAGTGTTCAAATTATTGTGAAGTATGTCTGACTCAGGTGTATCATCTATTTCATCACTCAATTTATTTAATACCTCGCCAGAGGACGTTGTTGACAGCGTAATCAGTCATTTAAACGAGTTAGGTGGAGGAGAATTACCACCATTTGTTTCCCTTACCAAATTATTTGTTGTTGTTACTGTAAGTGTAAAACTAAATTTTATTCTCTTCGATTATTTCTGTCTAAAAATGAATCTACGATCGGGAAGAAAAATCGACCAAAGTCAACCAAAAACGACCCTCAAACGTCCAAAAACGACCAAAATCGACAAAAAAAACGACAAAAAAGAACCCCAAATCAACCAAAATCGACCAAAAAATGACAAAAAAGGACAAGTGGTTAGAAGCTCGTGAGCTTCATAAAGGTGTGATTAAGAAATTTAAAACTCGTCGGATCATTACAAACGGTATAGACCATATTTGGGCCGCAGATTTATTAGTTATGCCAAAGAATTTCTCTGGAGAGAACTCTCAATATAAGTACTTGTTGAATGTGATTGATACGTTCTCTAAATTTGCGTGGTCTGTAGCTTTGAAAAAAAAAGATGCTAGCAGTGTGAGTGAAGCTTTTGAACAAATCTTGATAAAAAGTAAACGTAAAGGATCTCTACTCTGGACTGACTTTGGAGTTGAATTTGAAAATAAAATTTTTTGTAGGTTATTGGAGAAATATCATATAAAAATGTATCATACATATAATAAGATAATTCAAAATCGAATAAAACTTTTTAATAATGTAAAATACAAAAACACTTGAAACGTTTCGATGCGTATACGAATGACGAATCGAAAACGTAAGACGATTACAATGATTAAAGAGTGCGAGATACGTGCACATATAAGTACAAAGAAAATCGGACTAATCCTAATCGAGTAGAATAGTATACATCATAAAGCGTTATCGACTATTAAGCCTAAGTGTGAAGCAAGATTCGACAGGTCGAGGAATAGCGAAGCGATTAATGTATGTACCTTAAATATCATTACATACATTTTCTGAGATTAAGTCTTCCATTGTTGAACGCTTCAATAGAACGTTGAATGAGAAATTAAAGCTACATTTTGAGGTAAATCAGAATCATAAGTGGCTCCAAATTTTACCACATATTCTACAGGAGTACAATGAGAAAAATATTCACCGTACTATAGGGTGTACTCCTGCTTCAGTGACGAAGAAAAACGAAAAAAAAATTTTTGAACGGATGTACCCTTTGAAAAAGTTCAAGCTAGACAAGCCAGTCTTCAAAATAAATGATCGTGTACGTATTACCCGCTATCGTCATACCTTTTCGAATAAATATTTGAGAAAATGGAGGAATGAAATTTTTAAAATATGTAAAATTCATCAAACTGACCCAATAACTTATTCAATTACAGCGTTAGATGGTGAAAAAATACTAGGTCATTTTTATAAGCAAGAATTACAAAGTACTCACCTTCATTAACTATCCTCTAATTCCCTGAGGGCCAATGTGACAAACTCCTCGAGAGCTGCCAAGTCAACCGCAAAATTTAAATTAGTATTATTAAAGTCCAAATTAACTGAATTATTATTAAAGTCTGAATTATCTGAATTAATATTTACATTAAAATTGTTAAAATTTTCATTATAAAGGTCCGAAACAAAGTCTTCAAAATCAAAATTTTCAATTATATTATCAAAATTTTCATAACAGTACAAGTCTATTTCTTCTAAATTTTCACTAGTAATACTATCAAGGAGCAGCTCCCAGAAGAATTTGTCATCAGTATCTGTCCGACAAATTATTTTGAACTATCGCAGCTGATTTGATTGTTACCATTTCCTCTTTGCGAGAAAACAGATGATTTTTTCACACATACAAATTGTATGACAAACGCATTCAAATAATTTCTCTTGCATGAGAGTTGAAGCTAAATTTTTTTGATAGTACGAACGCACTTCATTCAAATTTTTCTCACATTCCTTGACAACATCCGTCGCTGATAACTCCGTCACAAATTAGTTTTTATTAGTATCAGCTGCGGTGTATGACAGAAATTATATCGCACTCGAATTCTTTCACGTGATCAGATAATTAAATTCCCTGGTGAAATATCTGTCGAATGAATCTATTTCTAAAACGTACGTTCAAATGTGAAAAAATATGTATCTGATTGTAAGTCCGAATGTACGTAACGCGCGACCCACGTCAACGCGCGACCCGGTCAGGTAATTCGTCGTCGCGACACAGTACTCGACCTACCGTAAATCAGTACCACGCGGCCCGGACGGGTGATCTCTAGGGGGGACATAACTACTAACGTTGACTTTAACTTCAAGAGGCGTAGCGATAGGTTTACTACAATTCATACTATATTTTTGCAAAATATTTCTTAAATACAATTCTTGCGAATGATAAATCGTTTCCGCTTGACGTTCAATTTTAATTCCGAAAATGTATGTTAGAAGTCCTTCATCTGTCATTTTAAAATTGTTGAAAAGTTTTTCTTCTAAAGTTTTTAGCAATTCTGTATTCTTATGTAAGTGGCAATCAAAATATCGTCAACGTTACTAAAATAAAAATATTATCGATGATTTTTCGGTTTTTCAAAAAATATACACAGTAGTCGGATTTTGAATTTACGAATGTTAGATATTGGAGAAAATTATCCAATTTTTGGTTCCAACATTGATTACTTTGTTTTAAACCATCAAGGCTTCGTTTGAGTAAATACGTAGGCATTGTCTCCTGAGAAATCAATGCCTTCGGGTATCTTCATATCAATTTCCTCTTCTAATTTGCTGTGAAGAAAAACTGTTTTTACATCAAGGTGGTCAATAATTAATTCATATTGTAATGCATTAGAAATGAGAATGCGAAAACTTACAATTTTGCTACTGGTGCGAAAGTTTCACCAAGCATGAATTTGAGAGAAGTTTTGTGCGACTAGCCTCACTTTGTATCGTTGAATTTCACCAACATTATTACGTTTATAAAAAATTTAATAAGGAAAAAACCTTCAAATAATTTAATAAGGAATTGGTGTAGTAGAAATCATGTCCATTCAGTGGCTCGCAAACGTACTCTACTCTGGATTTTCGTAATCTCCGTTTATAACAATGCATATGTCTCTCGAACCAAGCAACAGAGTGTTTCCAATTTGATACTTCTTTGAGTCGGCCTTTACTGTTTTTTCTGCAACCAAGAAATAACGATATTTTATGAATCTGAAATTCTTCACGTTCAACAGCTACATCTCTCTTTTTCTCTTTCCCTATCTTATCTCTGTTCAATTTTCGTATAACTATAGGTACTGTTAAGTGTAACTTGAAAAAAAAGAGTTGGGTGTTCAGGTTTGTGAGTCCTATTTGAAGTCAAATTTATCACGTTTTCACCGACTTTCATCGACTTTTTTTTGGTGGACAGACGTATAATGATGCATAGAAGCAATAACTGTAAATATAGTACAAACAATGTAACATAAATGCAAGTTTATTATCTATAAACATATCAGAATAAATAAAAATATATTTTGAATTTCAAATTGGAATCGCTAAATAATAATGAAAAAAAAAAATTTCATAATAATTGATAGTGCAATTTTTTAAATAATTTTTTATAGAGTTTTTTGGGAACTTTTCCCAGGACCTCTACAGTTTGACTGATAAGTTGGAATGGTAACCAAATTGCTGTAGGCAAGACGTTTCCTTTCACGGATTTCAATTTGGCGAATTCGTGACTACCATACGTCTGCCTTTTCTTTGGAGATATAATTTTCAGTGTCACTGCAGTAGATCGTGGGAATTTTGATGTACTCGTCAAGATCATTACAACACACCAATTTCACTAATCAGCTCCTTGTTTCACTATGGCGTGATGTACCCCGCCCGCACAAGCAGTGTTGTTCCCCATACAACTGTTGGGATGTCTTATCCAAGGAAAGTGGGTGACTATGATATCCCTTTCTGCGACTGAAAGTGGTTGTAATGCTGAAAAATCTGAAATAAGCACAATATTCAGCAGATAGCCAATTCTTATTTTAAAACTTTCTACAAACAATGTAACATAAATGCAAGCTTATTATCTATAAACATATCAGGATAAAAAAAATATATTCCAAATTTCGAATTGGAATCGCTAAATAATAATGAAAAAAAAATTCATAATAATTGTTCGTGCAATTTTTTTAAATAATTTTTTATAGAGTTTTTTGGAAACTTTTCCCAGGACCTCTACAGTTTGACTGATAAGTTGGCATGGTAACCAAATTGCTGTAGGCAAGACGTTTCCTTTGACGGATTTCAATTTGGCGAATTCGTGACTACCATACGTCTGCCTTTTCTTTGGAGATATAATTTTCAGTGTCACTGCAGTAGATCGTGGGAATTTTGATGTACTCGTCAAGATCATTACAACACACCAATTTCACTAATCAGCTCCTTGTTTCACTATGGCGGGATGTACCCCGCCCGCACAAGCAGTGTTGTTCCCGATACAACTGTTGGGATGTCTTATCCAAGGAAAGTAGGTGACTAAAATATCCCTTTCTGCGACTGAAAGTGGTTGTAATGCTGAAAAATCTGAAATAAGCACAATATTCAGCAGATAGCCAATTCTTATTTTAAAACTTTCTACAAACAATGTAACATAAATGCAAGCTTATTATCTATAAACATATCAGAATAAATAAAAATATATTTTGAATTTCAAATTGGAATCGCTAAATAATAATGAAAACAAAAAATTTCATAATAATTGATCGTGCAATTTTTTAAATAATTTTTTATAGAGTTTTTTGGGAACTTTTCCCAGGACCTCTACAGTTTGACTGATAGGTTGGCATGGTAACCAACATGCTGTAGGCAAGACGTTTCCTTTCACGGATTTCAATTTGGCGAATTCGTGACTACCATACGTCTGCCTTTTCTTTGGAGATATAATTTTCAGTGTCACTGCAGTAGATCGTGGGAATTTTGATGTACTCGTCAAGATCATTACAACACACCAATTTCACTAATCAGCTCCTTGTTTCACTATGGTGGGATGTACCCCGCCCGCACAAGCAGTGTTGTTCCCCATACAACTGTTGGGATGTCTTATCCAAGGAAAGTAGGTGACTAAAATATCCCTTTCTGCGACTGAAAGTGGTTGTAATGCTGAAAAATCTGAAATAAGCACAATATTCAGCAGATAGCCAATTCTTATTTTAAAACTTTCTACAAACAATGTAACATAAATGCAAGCTTATTATCTATAAACATATCAGAATAAATAAAAATATATTTTGAATTTCAAATTGGAATCGCTAAATAATAATGAAAAAAAAAAATTTCATAATAATTGATCGTGCAATTTTTTAAATAATTTTTTATAGAGTTTTTTGGAAACTTTTCCCAGGACCTCTACAGTTTGACTGATAAGTTGGTATGGTAACCAAATTGCTGTAGGCAAGACGTTTCCTTTGACGGATTTCAATTTGGCGAATTCGTGACTACCATACGTCTGCCTTTTCTTTGGAGATATAATTTTCAGTGTCACTGCAGTAGATCGTGGGAATTTTGATGTACTCGTCAAGATCATTACAACACACCAATTTCACTAATCAGCTCCTTGTTTCACTATGGCGTGATGTACCCCGCCCGCACAAGCAGTGTTGTTCCCCATACAACTGTTGGGATGTCTTATCCAAGGAAAGTGGGTGACTATGATATCCCTTTCTGCAACTGGAAGTGGTTGTAATGCTGAAAAATCTGAAATAAGTACAATATCCAGCACGTGGCAAATTCTTATTTTAAAACTTTCTGCAACCAAGAAATAACGATATTTTATGATGGCAGGGGGAGGGGGACAAGCGTATAAGGATGCATATAAGAAATAACTGTAAATATAGTACAAACAATGTAATATAAATGCAAATTTATTATCTATAAATATATCAGAATAAATAAAAATCAAATTTACGACTTTTGTTCGAAGTGTCGCGCGAGTCCAGTTTGATGGACACTGATAAAGGTAACCACAAATTACCCTCTTTCGATCGCCGACGTACCGTAAGACATCTGCTACTGTGCTCATATTAACTGTGCTCATATCTACATCTCGCTTGCTCACTGTGCCGGTACGCTCCATAAGAAATACATTGTGCTGGTTCGCAACTGTGCTGGTTCGCTATTTTATACACTACTGACATCCTTCACTGAAACATGTTTGTAACCCATTTTTCATAATTTTTTTACCTCCAAAGTGTTTTTTCCTGAAAGAGGAAGGTTTAAACTGTTCAAATCCGCGAAAAAAGAAAAATTAAAAAAAATGACCCAATTCACTTAAATGCCTCTCCTGAGAAATTCAAGTGTTCTCAAAGTGGGTCTTTTTTATAGAGTATGACTCATATATTCAAGCAAAGTTTAAGGCTGCTTGGATAGTGTTATCAGATGGTTCCTGGTAAAGATTACGTCGTTTACAATGCTTGAATTTTCCAAGGAAGTGGCGACAAAGGACTGTTACTGCAAGTAGGCGATCTAACGAACTGAATCTTTTTATGTCGATAGTGAATGGCGTTTTCATATTTTGTTGTTAGGTGTAGTATTGATTGTGTTTGTTATGAAGTTTTTACTATCATTTATCTTTGAATACTTTTCAATAAATAAATTTTTGTAGCAATCAAAAGTTCAAGTGCTATATTGTACTTGAAATAAGCAATGCAGTATGTTCCAGGTTTTCACAAAATATGAACTTTTCTTCATCGCTTTCAACCCCTCTTCTATCTTATTCCCATCCGCGTTAGAGAAATTGGCAATTTGTGCCATCATACTATTATCAAATACGTTGGAAAAATAATCTGTCAGAATATCTTGTTAAGGTTCGCGTCTTCTCAGATACGACAACAGAGAATGAAAATTGAGAAGAACTTTAATGAGCGCTCGAATACAAATACAGACTTGTTACACTCGATTAGAACTGAAACCGACTCCGCTTTACGCGCGCTTTTAGGCTCGTTATATAGTGTAAGGGCCTAAAAGTCGCGTGATGTGAGAGTGTCGTGATTTTAGTGGCCTAAAAGTGGTATGATTTTAAAGGTGGCGTGATATTTCAAGAGAAATTTTGAAGGTGAAATTTAACAGAGGTTACAAATGAAAGAGAAGAAAAAAGGTGATGAGGGAAAGGTGGTATCATAACAATAGCTTGTAAGGTGGTTCAAACGTAATTGTGACATAAGATAATCGACACGATTAACTTGAGAATAGGAAGTGTCTTCAAAATGGAGAGATTGGATTTGGGGTTTAGGAATTTCAGTATCGTCTGAAATTAACAATGATGATTCTTCATCAGTTCGAGAGCTGTTTGCTTCTGACTCTTCGTTGGAATCTGGAAAAATAGAATTTTCAGTTTCAGGATTAGTTTCAGGTGAATTTAGTTTTTCGTCTTCAGAATTAAATTATGAATCTAGTTCATGGGAGAAAGGAGGATCATCGCCTCTTGAGTTCTTTGCCTCGTGAATTTGTCAACTCTTCTTTCGAAAGCAAGGCTGTGCCTAGAACAGAAGGGGAAGAAGTTGATATATGAAAGTCAATCTCAGGTGAATGCGATAAAGACAATGTGATGTCTAGAGAAGTAAGGTACAATTGCATGTTGCTGAGGCGGATATCTGCTTGAGCAGTACATAAAATATTGTTACCCAAAATTCCTTTGTACAAGGATCCCATTTCATCAAAACGTACAAGATGAAATTTGAAGTCATAAAATTCACCATGAAGATTAAACAAAATGAAAATGAATCCAATACATTCAATTTCTCCATCGATTGCGATTAAATTAAGAGGAGATTCTAAATCTTCAATCTTGTTGAGATATTCCGGAAGCAAGAATTCAACAGGCAAAACAGAGATGTCAGCTCCAGTGTCTAGAAGAAAAGAATTAATTTCTCTTTCGAGATAATTACTACTCAATTGGACAAATATTTTATCGTCCAAAGACTGTTGCATGATGGCAACGGAGGATTTGAACGGATTTCCGGATCTCGTTCCTTGGAGGTTTTTCTTCCGATTGAAAAGGTGGAGATTTCTTTTTCTCCTTAGCTGCAAGTTTTTTTACAAAAATCAATAGTATGAGTTGTCTCCTTGCAATAGCGACAAGATATGGATTGGATATTTCCATGAGGAGGAGTAGAGGAAGAAGTTTGTGGACCTTGAGCTTTGAGCTTATCATTGTAGGCTTTTTTCCTACAGAATTTTAAAGTATGACCTTTGACCTCGCAATACGCGTAAGTGACAAGTTCAGTGTTCCCTTGGAATTTTTTAGACGTACTCGGAGAGGGGGAGAAATGCTTTTTACAGCACTCCTCAGTACTGTGGTTTGTCATTTTACACCTGCTGCAAAATTTCTTTTGATAGATACAAATTTGACGTTCCTCTTCCAATGCCTCTAAAACAGCTTGGTCAAAACTTGTGACCTTCTGATGGCGTAAGAATTTCGACGTTTCCGGCAGACTATGGTATTTAAAACGAGCTAAAGTGTTTTTCTCCAAAAATTCACGAATATAAGTCATATCAGCTTTCTCCGTCTTAGCAGCCTCTTCTATCTTTGATGAATGTGTTCTAAGTCTACTTGCATACAATTCACTAGTCTCATTACGACCCTGCTCCATGTTATTCAACTCAGCACACAGTTGATCTACAGTATAGCGATATTGGTATTTTTTAATGAGGTATTCTCTTAAGCTTTCCCAGCTACGAAGATGCTGACCAATTAAGTCCTCGCGAGCTTCGCCAGTAATGCGAGAAAACATGAAAAGATACAGTTTTTTAAAAAGCTCGGGCAGGCACCACGCATTAGCCATATCACAATCATTTAGATACCCTTGTAATTGTTTCAACAATTACGAGATGACTGATTTGGATCATGAAAGCGAGAAATAAGAATTGACCGAACGAGGACGTGAAGTTATTGTTCAGGAATTGACACGAATCGATAAGGAGCGATTAAATGGTACAAAAGGGAAAGAGAAAAGAGATTACGTAGCGAAGATAAGGAATCTTACATATATATCAGAGAGAGAGAGAGAGAGAGAGAGAGAGAGAGAGAGAGAGAGAGAGAGAGAGAGAGAGAGAGAGAGAGAGAGAGAGAGAGAGAGAGAGAGAGAGAGAGAGAGAGAGAGAGAGAGAGAGAGAGAGAGAGAGAGAGAGAGAGAGAGAGAGAGAGAGAGAGAGAGAGAGAGAGAGAGAGAGAGAGAGAGAGAGAGAGAGAGAGCTTCTAGTAAGTACACTAGCGTGTTCATCTGTGGAGCCAACTGCAAGCCCAATATCAACAGAGGCGCACTCTATCACTGACATAATCTAACAGAGTTACCGCGTTTGATACTAGTATTCTCTTTTTGCCTTTGAACTTGAAGAGCTTTGGTTTCGACATATTGTTTGGTTTCAAACCACCAATAGAATCAAGGAACACTGGAATTTTATCTGCAGTACGCAGGGGATCAGTAGAAAGACATGATAAGGCAGCAAATAGTATTTGTTGCACTGAAATTAGCCTAAGAATAAAAATTATTCATATTTATTTTCTTGATGATATCCCCGGTCGTATCATCTATTCGGGACACCATTTTATCTCTGGTTGTAACAATTCCATCTCCAGTTACAGCTGTCTCATCTTTGACATCTGAAATGGAGCCAGTGTTGGTGGAAACTGTTTCATCTTCATTGGTCACATCACTAGCTGCAGCCGTTTTACTTCTTGTCATAACTATGTATTGACAGTGAAATCACGGAAACAATGTGCCGTTGAATTAGGACTGAAGTGCACCGACAATAGAAGTAGGAAGTTAGGTTTTGAATTGGGGTGAGGTGCAAAGTATGAAGCTTAGCAGTATGCGTGAACTCTGTAGGGAGCGCTATACTCTGACACAGCCCCCTCAGATGTAGCACCTATAACCCCTAGGCATCTAATGAAGCACAAGTTCATTTTCTGGGGTATGTGAGTTTCCAGTACCATACAAATATTTTTTCTTGAAATTTTGAAGATTTGGGATGATTACTGTGAAGCGCCTGTGCATCCAGTTGTTCTCGTTTCGCTGGTGATACTTCAATTATACCTTCAGCCTTATTCACTTTGATAAACCCAGTTAGATTTTGAGTTTTTAATTCAAGCCTAATTAATTCTTCCCAATGAAGGAAATTATGAACTCCTGTAAGTTTTTCGTGTTCGGCATACACACGCGGTACAAAAGAATTTCCAAACTTTTTATCAAGAACAGCCCACCTGGCTCCTTCAGACGTGAGTTTGAGAGAGAGTGGAAGTTGGAATTATTTTTCTCTTCAAATAGGTAATAATAATAATAGATAGGCCTACACAAGTACCCACTCACCCTTTTTAGATAAATGCACTCCTTCTCTAATTGGTGGTAGGCATTATCGGCAGCTCTCTATCAAAATTCAAAGAAATTTTATTAGGTATTTCATTTAGAATTCATTCAAAAAAATAAAAACTCGGGTTGGGAGAGGTATAAATGAATTTTCAGTTATGAAAAAGTAAATTTCAGTATTCCTGTTCTCTCTGGTATCGGTGTCGAAGGATGAAATTTATGAAGCCGAGTTCTTGATTTTTTGAAATGTACTTATTGAACAAAAGTATTTTACAATATCGATAAAATACAATTCACAAATTTACTTACGTGTGTTTTGAACAACAGTTTCAAGGCTAATGTCCCTCAGTTTTCTACAATCTCAACCTCCGGCAAAATCTTTTTTCTTTTATTTTGATCGTTCAAGTCTAAAATAGAGATAGAGATTAGAATTATTGGAGTTGACTTACATTCACAGTTATATAGTACAATTTCATTAATTTTTGTCATAAAACAGGTTGAAAATTTACTTAAACATAGTTTGCTTATTACGGCTCTGGGCATTTGAACTCGAAGATTTCATAATTGAAACATTGTATTACAAACATGAACATCAGAATCACCTGAATTGCCATTGCTATACTGTGGACGCCACTTCAAAAAGTATGCACTGGAGTGAGCAAACATATAGACTGAAATGACTATTAAAACGCCGGTTCGGAGCTGTCCATGAAGATTTACGAGTTCAACCGATAATGCAAATTATTGCGCAGTAGCATGACAAGGGGTGAGATGGTCCCCCACCAAATGGCCTTTAGTCTGCCATAAAAGACATTCAGTTCACTTCCAACATTTTAAACAGCTATAGAACACTTCACGCCTACGAGCGGATTACTGACAATGCTGTCATACTTCTGTATCTGGAAATTCTCAGTATGCAGGATACCATTTACGCACATTTCTTCACTCCCCCTCAATATTTGATCGTAACAAGTACGATTAATCGAAATGAAAATTATAAAAGAAAAAATCTAAAATAAAATAAAATTTGAAGAGTAGAAATAATACTAAATTGTATAATCGACGAGTCGTATTTCCCTTTTAAAAAAAGTTGATCGCGGATATTTAATAACAAATTTTTTTTTTTTTTTTTTTTTTTTTTTTTTTTGGAAAAGAGAAAAATAATTGCGTGATTACATTCAAAAGTTGTTCGGTGAAATGAGTTACACAAACTACAATACGAAAAAATGTTGGTCTAACTCTTACAGCTTTATCAATTTGGAAAGATCGCAGAAACAACTGTTATAGCCCCGCCCCGTAGCAGTGTGGGCACGGGGAGGGGGGGCAAGCGTATAATGATGCATAGAAGAAATAACTGTAAATATAGTACAAACAATGTAGGGTAGATGTACCAGCTTGCGACAGCTTAAGACAAATTTCAAATTGTCAATGTTGTAGGTTGCTTGTATATTACTCAATTTGACCAAATAATATATGGTTGTAAAGGTTATTCTGTCTACTTAGAAAAAAAAATTTTTTGAAATTTTTTTGGACTCTCCAATGTACCAAATTTTCGGAAAATGCCGGAAAAAATAAATCCACCAGTTTGTGACACTACCTACACCAGTTTGTGACAGAAAAATAAAAGACTGAAAAACTGCTGAAAAATTGATTTTTTCATTTCAAATTGGATAGGAAACAATACTTATGATCTAAATTGTAATAATTGAGAAATCATTCAGGTCAAATCACAGAAAAAAAAATACAAAATAAAAGAATAAGAAAACGAAAAACTTCAACAATTTTCAGGTATGCATCAACTTAGGTAATCGCGTGAGAAAAAATAAACGACTAGTTAAGGTAAATCCAAGTAGGCCTAGGTAGCCTAGTATCTAAATCTGGTTCATAACTTCAAAGTCATCTCCCAACAGTTCTTTAACATCTTTAAACCACTTCCGAATGCGAGATTCGGAAATTTTCTTCCGAGATGCACTGAGGTATTCCGCTTTCTTCTGAGTTATAATAGGGTTTCGCTTCAGAAATGATTGGAACCACTTACGGCCCGGTGTATTTTTTTTGAATGGCAACTGTTCTCGATGGATCTTGGGCCATGTCTCCACGATTTTCTTGACGGTGGAAAGCAATCCACATTTATGAATCGGAAAACCCTTACGTGCTTGGTCTAGTAACCATTCAATAATTTTCTTTCTACTAAGGGGAAAATATTGCTGAAGCTACTTACCATTCTGATAGAACCCGCCTAGATGGGAAACGAGCGAGTTGATCTCCGGCTACGCACACGTATTGTTATAAGATTACAGCCGAAAACGAGAAATACGCGGTTGCATCACATCATATTACTCTTATCAATTTTCTACCACAGATAAAAAGTTCAGACTCATATGTACTAGGATCAGAAGATCCTGGATATTTTTTTAAAAATATCACAGATAATATTTTATCGAATGGTAGCTTATTTTTCGAAGTACAAATAACAGCTGTCGCAAATTAGAACACTGTCGCATACTGGTACACCCACCCTAACATAAATGCAAGCTTATTATCTATAAACATAATTATAAGAATAAATAAAAATATATTTAGAATTTCAAATTGGAATCGCTAAATAATAATAACAAAAAAAATTCATAATAATTGTTCGTGCAATTTTTTAAATAATTTTTTATAGAGTTTTTAGGACCTCTACAGTTTGACTGATAAGTTGGCATGGTAACAAAATTGCTGTAGGCAAGACGTTTCCTTTCACGGATTTCAATTTGGCGAATTCGTGACTACCATACGTCTGCCTTTTCTTTGGAGATATAATTTTCAGTGTCACTGCAGTAGATGCTGGGAATTTTGATGTACTTGTCAAGATCATTACAACACACCAAATTGACTAATCAGCTCCTCGTTTCACTATGGCGGGATGTACCCCGCCCGCACAAGCAGTGTTGTTCCCCATACAACTGTTGGGATGTCTTATCCAAGGAAAGTGGGTGACTGTAATATCCCTTTCTTCGACTGAAAGTGGTTGTAATGCTGAAAAATCTGAAATAAGCACAATATCAGCAGATAGCCAATTCTTATTTTAAAACTTTCTACAAACAATGTAACATAAATGCAAGCTTATTATCTATAAACATATCGGAATAAATAAAAATATATTTCGAATTTCAAATTGGAATCGCTACATAATAATGAAAAAAAATGTCATAATAAATGTGCGTGCAATTTTTCTAATAATTGTTTATAGCGTTTTTTGGGAACTTTTCCCAGGACCTCTACAGTTTGACTGATAAGTTGGCGTGGTAACCACATTGCTGTAGGCAAGACGCTTCCTTTCACGGATTTCAATTTGGCGAATTCGTGACTACCATACGTCTGCCTTTTCTTTGGTCAGTGTCCCTGCAGTAGATGCTGGGAATTTTTATGTACTTGTCAAGATCATTACAACACACCAATTTCACTAATCAGCTCCTTGTTTCACTATCGCGGGATGTACCCCGCCCGCACAAGCAGTGTTGTTACCCATACAACTGTCAGGATGTCTTATCCAAGGAAAGTGGGCGACTATGATATCCCTTTCTTCGACTGGAAGTGGTTGTAATGCTGAAAAATCGGAAATGAGCACAATATTCAGCAGATGGCAAATTCTTATTTTAAAACTTTCTGCAACCGAGAAATAACGATATTTTATGGGGGCAGGGGCAGGGCGGACAGGCGTATAATGATGCATAGAAGAAATAACTGTAAATATAGTACAAACAATATAACATAAATGCAAGTTTATTATCTAGAAGCATATCAGAATAAATAAAAATATATTTCGAATTTCAAATTGGAATCGCTACATAATAATGAAAAAAAATTTCATAATAATTGTTCGTGCAATTTTTTAAATAATTTTTTATGGAGTTTTTTGGGAACTTTTCCCAGGACCTCTACAGTTTGACTGATAATTTGGCATGGTAACAAAATTGCTGTAGGCAAGACGTTTCCTTTCACGGATTTCAATTTGGCGAATTCGTGACTACCATACGTCTGCCTTTTCTTTGGTCAGTGTCCCTGCAGTAGATGCTGGGAATTTTGATGTACTTGTCAAGATCATTACAACACACCAATTTCACTAATCAGCTTCTTGTTTCACTATTGCGGGATGAACCCCGCCCGCACAAGAAGTGTTGTTCCCCATACAACTGTTGGGATGTCTTATCCAAGGAAAGTGGGTGACTATGATATCCCTTTCTGCGACTGGAAGTGGTTGTAATGCTGAAAAATCTGAAATAAGTACAATATCCAGCAGATAGCCAATTCTTATTTTAAAACTTTCTACAAACAATGTAACATAAATGCAAGCTTATTATCTATAAACATATCGGAATAAATAAAAATATATTTCGAATTTCAAATTGGAATCGCTACATAATAATGAAAAAAAATGTCATAATAAATGTGCGTGCAATTTTTCTAATAATTGTTTATAGCGTTTTTTGGGAACTTTTCCCAGGACCTCTACAGTTTGACTGATAAGTTGGCGTGGTAACCACATTGCTGTAGGCAAGACGCTTCCTTTCACGGATTTCAATTTGGCGAATTCGTGACTACCATACGTCTGCCTTTTCTTTGGTCAGTGTCCCTGCAGTAGATGCTGGGAATTTTTATGTACTTGTCAAGATCATTACAACACACCAATTTCACTAATCAGCTCCTTGTTTCACTATTGCGGGATGAACCCCGCCCGCACAAGCAGTGTTGTTCCCCATACAACTGTTAGGATGTCTTAGCCAAGGAAAGTGGGTGACTAAAATATCCCTTTCTGCGACTGAAAGTGGTTGTAATGCTGAAAAATCTGAAATATGCACAATATTCAGCAGACAGCAAATTCTGTTATAGCCCTGCCCCGTAGGTGTGTGGGCAGGGGTAGGGGGGGCGGCCCATAATGATGCATAGAAGAAATAACTGTATATATAGTACAAGCAATGTTACATAAATGCAAGGTTATTATCTATAAACATATCAGAATAAATGAAAATATATTTCGAATTTCAAATTGGAATCGCTACATAATAATGAAAAAAAATGTCATTAATAAATGTTGGTGCACTTTTTCTAATAATTTTATAGCGTTTTTTGGGGACTTTTCCCAGGACCTCTACAGTTTGACTGATAAGTTGGCATGGTAACCAACATGCTGTAGGCAAGACGTTTCCTTTCACAGATTTCAATTTGGCGAATTCGTGACTACCATACGTCTGCCTTTTCTTTGGAGATATAATTTTCAGTGTCACTACAGTAGATGCTGGGAATTTTGATGTACTTGTCAAGATCATTACAACACACCAATTTCACTAATCAGCTCCTTGTTTCACTATCGCGGGATGTACCCCGCCCGCACAAGCAGTGTTGTTACCCATACAACTGTCAGGATGTCTTATCCAAGGAAAGTGGGCGACTATGATATCCCTTTCTTCGACTGGAAGTGGTTGTAATGCTGAAAAATCGGAAATGAGCACAATATTCAGCAGATGGCAAATTCTTATTTTAAAACTTTCTGCAACCGAGAAATAACGATATTTTATGGGGGCAGGGGGAGGGGGGACAGGCGTATAATGATGCATAGAAGAAATAACTGTAAATATAGTACAAACAATATAACATAAATGCAAGTTTATTATCTAGAAGCATATCAGAATAAATAAAAATATATTTCGAATTTCAAATTGGAATCGCTAAATAATAATAAAAAAAAAATTTCATAATAATTGTTCGTGCAATTTTTTAAATAATTTTTTATGGAGTTTTTTGGGAACTTTTCCCAGGACCTCCACAGTTTGACTGATAATTTGGCATGGTAACAAAATTGCTGTAGGCAAGACGTTTCCTTTCACGGATTTCAATTTGGCGAATTCGTGACTACCCTACGTCTGCCTTTTCTTTGGTCAGTGTCCCTGCAGTAGATGCTGGGAATTTTGATGTACTTGTCAAGATCATTACAACACACTAATTTCACTAATCAGCTTCTTGTTTCACTATTGCGGGATGAACCCCGCCCGCACAAGAAGTGTTGTTCCCCATACAACTGTTAGGATGTCTTAGCCAAAGAAAGTGGGGGACTATGATATCCCTTTCTTCGACTGAAAGTGGTTGTAATGCTGAAAAATCTGAAATAAGCACAATATTCGGCAGATAGCAAATTCTGTTGTAGCCCCGCACCGTAGCAGTGTGGGCAGGGGTAGGGGGGCAGGCCTATATTGATGCATAGAAGAAATAACTGTAAATATAGTATAAATAATTTAACATAAATGCAAGATTATTATCTATAAACATATCAGAATAAATAAAAATATACGTATTTCGAATTTCAAATTGGAATCGCTACATAATAATGAAAAAAAATGTCATAATAAATGTTGGTGCAATTTTTCTAATAATTTTTTATAGCGTTTTTTGGGAACTTTTCCCAGGACCTCTACAGTTTGACTGATAATTTGGCATGGTAACCAAATTGCTGTAGGCAAGACGTTTCCTTTCACGGATTTCAATTTGGCGAATTCGTGACTACCATACGTCTGCCGTTTCTTTGGTCAGTGTCACTGTAGTAGATCGTGGGAATTTTGATGTACTCGTCAAGATCATTACAACACACCAATTTGACTGATCAGCTTCTCGTTTCACTATGGCGGGATGTACCCCACCCGCACAAGCAGTGTTGTTCCTCATACAACTGTTGGAATGTCTTATCCAAGGAAAGTGGGCGACTATGATATCCCTTTCTGCGACTGAAAGTGATTGTAATGCTGAAAAATCGGAAATAAGCACAATATTCAGCAGATAGCAAATTCTGTTATAGCCCTGCCCCGTAGCAGATGTTGGGAATTTTGGTGTACTTGTCAAGTTCATTACAAGACACTAATTTGACTGATCAGCTCCTCGTTTCACTATGCTGGGATGTACCCCGCCCGCACAAGCAGTGTTTTTCCCCATACAACTGTTAGGATGTCTTATCCAAGGAAAGTGGGCGACTATAATATCCCTTTCTGCGACTGGAAGTGGTTGTAATGCTGAAAAATCTGAAATGAAGCATAAACAGATATTCATGGTATACAAGTTCATAGAAACGATGGTATACATAAGACGATAAAAAAATATTAATATAATGTGACAGATTAATTCACACCATAATAGAACGAACAAACTGTTATGAAACATGGATCTAAAAATTGTAGATACCTCAATATTTAAGAAAGTTGACCTGATGTGTAGATATAATAAATTGAAAACTATCGACATAGCAAAAAAAAAAAATTTCTTGAAACACAGGTACATCCATACGGGAACAAAACGAAATAAAATTGAAACAACGACAAGGCGTCGCAAAACGAAATTGATCATTTTTAAATTTGAGAAGAAACAAAACAAAAAAATTGAACCATGATCACTTTGTATGCAGGGCTACCAATATTGCAAACTCCAAGTTACGCCGCCTATTTAGTAGAAACAAGGTGGAGCTATACATGAATATTCCTTGAATGTCAACAGTAAAATATGTAAGTTGAATACATAATTAAAAAAATGTTATCGTATACCTACCTAATCGATCCTGAACAAAAAAAAAAGGAATCTTGATGAACACAAGAAGTGTTAAAAAAAAAAAATCGTCGAAAAATGATAAACAAAGCAGAAGCGAAAAATTTACATATATCACAGTACTGATTGAATTATCGCTACGAATCATTGAAACCAATTACCTATAGGCGATTCGCGAATAAGTCGCCCAACGCGCCTACGCAAATTCGTGACTGAATCCGTCATATTGTACGTGATCAATTAAGTAGTGACGAACTTTTAAAAATCATTTCTGTGTTTATTATAATATGAGACTATCACACACCCTCACCTTTGAGTGTGGCGTGGAAAGTGGCGCTCCTAGCAGAGCCCTTACAGGCGAATAGCTTTTCTCTCTATCATGAATTGCAATTTTGACATTATCAAACGAAAAAAAAATTTCTATGAATCATTTTCTTCCTTAAAAAAACTAGTATAATTAATATATAAATTATAATTTAATGATATATTTTAAAATTGAACATCACAAATTGTGGACAAGAAATAAACAAATCTATATTTCCTATATTTCCTGTTAAGAGGAAGGGATACCTTTGATGCACCTGAAAAATTTTGAACTATGAATTTTTGCATGTGAAATTTGCTCTCGCACCAACAGTCCGGCTAACCGGATCAGACAAACGACTCTTCTAAACGGATTTCAAACGTTCATTATGAACAGTCCGGCGAACCGGATCAGACAAACGGCTCTTCTGAGCAGCCTTGCTAGGTTACGAATGAAAGAGAAGAAAAGAAAAAGATGATGAGGGAAAGGTGGTATCATAACATTATACGAATGGCCAATAATAATAAATCAATACGCCTCCATAATGATTGATGAAAAGTTGGTAAAAAGAATTCTTCACGATCATAAATCACTTACTCAGGTGTGACAAATTCTTTGTTTATTTGTGCTTTTATTAAATGATTATTCCTAGAGTCTTAAAGAGACCAGACCACTGCTCCGCAAACTCAAACTCGCAAAGTGCAAACCGGAAATGAAATAGAGATGGCACTGTGATAATAGAACGAAGTGATCTTATTAGTCTATGGTGATAATTGATAAGAATTCTGAGCCAAAACTTCCACTAGCTAGCCGAATCATAGTCAGTAAAATATGGCTTTCGGCTAGCTTTTTCATACGGCTAGCTGGCTTTTGGCTTCTCTGTTATCAGTAAAAATACGGCAAGCTATCGGCTTTCGGATTCAGCTTTCGGCTAGCTGCAAAACACTGTCAGTAAGGTAGAAAAAATGGAAAAAATGAACTCCCAGTAAGATAGAAAAAAATGAAAAAAATAAACTCTTAGTAAAAGTACCTAATACTTCACGATGAAAAGATGCAGCCAGAAACACCTGACTTTTATCTCTTGCCAAGGGGATGTTTTTTATTTTCAACCATCCTATTCTTGATTCCACACTAATACCTAATAACATTCAAAGTTTCAAGAAAATCGGTACCATACGAACGGAGCCTATTCGTCTAAAAAAAAAAACTCTCTCCTCCTTTATAATATAGATGAATGAATGAATACCTGTATTTGAAAATTATAAAAGTACCTATTAAAAAGATTAGAAATGAATTGAATAATAGAAGAGTACCTAAGTGGAATACCTTACATTGTTATTATTATCACAATCAGCTCCTAACTGAGAAGTAACGAAGTTTAGATATGGGGGCATGATGTGTAAATTATTTTATAGCAAATTATTAAAAAGTCGGTTTGTACATTCATTGTTTTTTGTGACCTTTAAAATGGCTAATTTTACTGAACCACTAAAATTCAGGTTTTTATAATATGTAGTTAATCTGCTTACCGTTGTTAGACATAACCAACATTTGCATGGTTTCGTTTTGCAAACTGTCGACGACTTCAGACGGAAATTTGTTTTCTGGAACAGAGTATATTAGCTCATTGAATGAATGAACGTGATTTATCTTAGATACCTAGTTGCTGTAAAATGGATACTCGTAAATAATTACAATATAACAATTGGAAAAATTCATACCAAAAATTTTATTTCGCAACTCCTGCATTGATTTATCATATAGTTCTCGTAACTCTGCATCCATTGATTTAACTGTTCCCATCAAGGACATTGAACTGTGTAATTCGGCGTTTGCACGGTCTAATTCTGCTATCAATTTTGTACAGTTCTCTATTTGATCCTCTGTAGTGTTTCCAATAAACTCATTTTGGGCACCATCCTTCATTTGGTCCACTGCAGCTTGCTGTAAAATGGATACTCGTAAATAATTACAATATAACAATTGGAAAAATTCATACCAAAAATTTTATTTCGCAACTCCTGCATTGATTCATCATATAGTTCTCGTAACTCTGCATCCATTGATTTAACTGTTCCCATCAAGGACTTTGAACTGTGTAATTCGGCGTTTGCACGGTCTAATTCTGCTATCAATTTTGTACAGTTCTCTATTTGATCCTCTGTAGTGTTTCCAATAAACTCATTTTGGGCACCATCCTTCATTTGATCCACTGCAGCTTGCTGTAAAATGGAGACTCGTAAATAATTACAATATGACAATTGGAAAAATTCATACCAAAAATTTTATTTCGCATTGATTTATCATATAGTTCTCGTAACTCTGCATCCATTGATTTAACTGTTCCCATCAAGGACTTTGAACTGTGTAATTCGGCGTTTGCACGGTCTAATTCTGCCATCAATTTTGTACAGTTCTCTATTTGATCCTCTGTAGTGTTTCCAATAAACTCATTTTGGGCACCATCCTTCATTTGGTCCACTGCAGCTTGCTGTAAAATGGATACTCGTAAATAATTACAATATAACAATTGGAAAAATTCATACCAAAAATTTTATTTCGCAATGATTTATCATATAGTTCTCGTAACTCTGCATCCATTGATTTAACTGTTCCCATCAAGGACTTTGAACTGTGTAATTCGGCGTTTGCACGGTCTAATTCTGCCATCAATTTTGTACAGTTCTCTATTTGATCCTCTGTAGTGTTTCCAATAAACTCATTTTGGGCACCATCCTTCATTTGGTCCACTGCAGCTTGCTGTAAAATGGATACTCGTAAATAATTACAATATAACAATTGGAAAAATTCATACCAAAAATTTTATTTCGCAACTCCTGCATTGATTTATCATATAGTTCTCGTAACTCTGCATCCATTGATTTAATTGTTCCCATCAAGGACTTTGAACTGTGTAATTCGGCGTTTGCACGGTCTAATTCTGCCATCAATTTTGTACAGTTCTCTATTTGATCCTCTGTAGTGTTTCCAATAAACTCATTTTGGGCACCATCCTTCATTTGGTCCACTGCAGCTTGCTGTAAAATGGATACTCGTAAATAATTACAATATAACAATTGGAAAAATTCATACCAAAAATTTTATTTCGCAACTCCTGCATTGATTTATCATATAGTTCTCGTAACTCTGCATCCATTGATTTAATTGTTCCCATCAAGGACTTTGAACTGTGTAATTCGGCGTTTGCACGGTCTAATTCTGCCATCAATTTTGTACAGTTCTCTATTTGATCCTCTGTAGTGTTTCCAATAAACTCATTTTGGGCACCATCCTTCATTTGGTCCACTGCAGCTTGCTGTAAAATGGATACTCGTAAATAATTACAATATAACAATTGGAAAAATTCATACCAAAAATTTTATTTCGCAACTCCTGCATTGATTTATCATATAGTTCTCGTAACTCTGCATCCATTGATTTAATTGTTCCCATCAAGGACTTTGAACTGTGTAATTCGGCGTTTGCACGGTCTAATTCTGCCATCAATTTTGTACAGTTCTCTATTTGATCCTCTGTAGTGTTTCCAATAAACTCATTTTGGGCACCATCCTTCATTTGGTCCACTGCAGCTTGCTGTAAAATGGAGACTCGTAAATAATTACAATATAACAATTGGAAAAATTCATACCAAAAATTTTATTTCGCAACTCCTGCATTGATTTATCATATAGTTCTCGTAACTCTGCATCCATTGATTTAATTGTTCCCATCAAGGACTTTGAACTGTGTAATTCGGCGTTTGCACGGTCTAATTCTGCCATCAATTTTGTACAGTTCTCTATTTGATCCTCTGTAGTGTTTCCAATAAACTCATTTTGGGCACCATCCTTCATTTGGTCCACTGCAGCTTGCTGTAAAATGGAGACTCGTAAATAATTACAATATAACAATTGGAAAAATTCATACCAAAAATTTTATTTCGCAACTCCTGCATTGATTTATCATATAGTTCTCGTAACTCTGCATCCATTGATTTAACTGTTCCCATCAAGGACTTTGAACTGTGTAATTCGGCGTTTGCACGGTCTAATTCTGCTATCAATTTTGTACAGTTCTCTATTTGATCCTCTGTAGTGTTTCCAATAAACTCATTTTGGGCACCATCCTTCATTTGGTCCACTGCAGCTTGCTGTAAAATGGATACTCCTAAATAATTACAATATAACAATTGGAAAAATTCATACCAAAAATTTTATTTCGCAACTCCTGCATTGATTTATCATATAGTTCTCGTAACTCTGCATCCATTGATTTAATTGTTCCCATCAAGGACTTTGAACTGTGTAATTCGGCGTTTGCACGGTCTAATTCTGCCATCAATTTTGTACAGTTCTCTATTTGATCCTCTGTAGTGTTTCCAATAAACTCATTTTGGGCACCATCCTTCATTTGGTCCACTGCAGCTTGCTGTAAAATGGATACTCGTAAATAATTACAATATAACAATTGGAAAAATTCATACCAAAAATTTTATTTCGCAACTCCTGCATTGATTTATCATATAGTTCTCGTAACTCTGCATCCATTGATTTAATTGTTCCCATCAAGGACTTTGAACTGTGTAATTCGGCGTTTGCACGGTCTAATTCTGCCATCAATTTTGTACAGTTCTCTATTTGATCCTCTGTAGTGTTTCCAATAAACTCATTTTGGGCACCATCCTTCATTTGGTCCACTGCAGCTTGCTGTAAAATGGAGACTCGTAAATAATTACAATATAACAATTGGAAAAATTCATACCAAAAATTTTATTTCGCAACTCCTGCATTGATTTATCATATAGTTCTCGTAACTCTGCATCCATTGATTTAATTGTTCCCATCAAGGACTTTGAACTGTGTAATTCGGCGTTTGCACGGTCTAATTCTGCCATCAATTTTGTACAGTTCTCTATTTGATCCTCTGTAGTGTTTCCAATAAACTCATTTTGGGCACCATCCTTCATTTGGTCCACTGCAGCTTGCTGTAAAATGGAGACTCGTAAATAATTACAATATAACAATTGGAAAAATTCATACCAAAAATTTTATTTCGCAACTCCTGCATTGATTTATCATATAGTTCTCGTAACTCTGCATCCATTGATTTAATTGTTCCCATCAAGGACTTTGAACTGTGTAATTCGGCGTTTGCACGGTCTAATTCTGCCATCAATTTTGTACAGTTCTCTATTTGATCCTCTGTAGTGTTTCCAATAAACTCATTTTGGGCACCATCCTTCATTTGGTCCACTGCAGCTTGATGTCAAATGGAGACTCGTAAATAATTACAATATGACAATTGGAAAAATTCATACCAAAAATTTTATTTCGCAACTCCTGCATTGATTTATCATATAGTTCTCGTAACTCTGCATCCATTGATTTAACTGTTCCCATCAAGGACTTTGAACTGTGTAATTCGGCGTTTGCACGGTCTAATTCTGCTATCAATTTTGTACAGTTCTCTATTTGATCCTCTGTAGTGTTTCCAATAAACTCATTTTGGGCACCATCCTTCATTTGGTCCACTGCAGCTTGCTGTAAAATGGAGACTCGTAAATAATTACAATATGACAATTGGAAAAATTCATACCAAAAATTTTATTTCGCATTGATTTATCATATAGTTCTCGTAACTCTGCATCCATTGATTTAACTGTTCCCATCAAGGACTTTGAACTGTGTAATTCGGCGTTTGCACGGTCTAATTCTGCCATCAATTTTGTACAGTTCTCTATTTGATCCTCTGTAGTGTTTCCAATAAACTCATTTTGGGCACCATCCTTCATTTGGTCCACTGCAGCTTGCTGTAAAATGGATACTCGTAAATAATTACAATATAACAATTGGAAAAATTCATACCAAAAATTTTATTTCGCATTGATTTATCATATAGTTCTCGTAACTCTGCATCCATTGATTTAACTGTTCCCATCAAGGACTTTGAACTGTGTAATTCGGCGTTTGCACGGTCTAATTCTGCCATCAATTTTGTACAGTTCTCTATTTGATCCTCTGTAGTGTTTCCAATAAACTCATTTTGGGCACCATCCTTCATTTGGTCCACTGCAGCTTGCTGTAAAATGGATACTCGTAAATAATTACAATATAACAATTGGAAAAATTCATACCAAAAATTTTATTTCGCAACTCCTGCATTGATTTATCATATAGTTCTCGTAACTCTGCATCCATTGATTTAATTGTTCCCATCAAGGACTTTGAACTGTGTAATTCGGCGTTTGCACGGTCTAATTCTGCCATCAATTTTGTACAGTTCTCTATTTGATCCTCTGTAGTGTTTCCAATAAACTCATTTTGGGCACCATCCTTCATTTGGTCCACTGCAGCTTGCTGTAAAATGGATACTCGTAAATAATTACAATATAACAATTGGAAAAATTCATACCAAAAATTTTATTTCGCAACTCCTGCATTGATTTATCATATAGTTCTCGTAACTCTGCATCCATTGATTTAATTGTTCCCATCAAGGACTTTGAACTGTGTTATTCGGCGTTTGCACGGTCTAATTCTGCCATCAATTTTGTACAGTTCTCTATTTGATCCTCTGTAGTGTTTCCAATAAACTCATTTTGGGCACCATCCTTCATTTGGTCCACTGCAGCTTGCTGTAAAATGGATACTCGTAAATAATTACAATATAACAATTGGAAAAATTCATACCAAAAATTTTATTTCGCAACTCCTGCATTGATTTATCATATAGTTCTCGTAACTCTGCATCCATTGATTTAACTGTTCCCATCAAGGACTTTGAACTGTGTAATTCGGCGTTTGCACGGTCTAATTCTGCTATCAATTTTGTACAGTTCTCTATTTGATCCTCTGTAGTGTTTCCAATAAACTCATTTTGGGCACCATCCTTCATTTGGTCCACTGCAGCTTGCTGTAAAATGGAGACTCGTAAATAATTACAATATAACAATTGGAAAAATTCATACCAAAAATTTTATTTCGCAACTCCTGCATTGATTTATCATATAGTTCTCGTAACTCTGCATCCATTGATTTAATTGTTCCCATCAAGGACTTTGAACTGTGTAATTCGGCGTTTGCACGGTCTAATTCTGCCATCAATTTTGTACAGTTCTCTATTTGATCCTCTGTAGTGTTTCCAATAAACTCATTTTGGGCACCATCCTTCATTTGGTCCACTGCAGCTTGCTGTAAAATGGATACTCGTAAATAATTACAATATAACAATTGGAAAAATTCATACCAAAAATTTTATTTCGCAACTCCTGCATTGATTTATCATATAGTTCTCGTAACTCTGCATCCATTGATTTAACTGTTCCCATCAAGGACTTTGAACTGTGTAATTCGGCGTTTGCACGGTCTAATTCTGCCATCAATTTTGTACAGTTCTCTATTTGATCCTCTGTAGTGTTTCCAATAAACTCATTTTGGGCACCATCCTTCATTTGGTCCACTGCAGCTTGCTGTAAAATGGATACTCGTAAATAATTACAATATAACAATTGGAAAAATTCATACCAAAAATTTTATTTCGCAACTCCTGCATTGATTTATCATATAGTTCTCGTAACTCTGCATCCATTGATTTAACTGTTCCCATCAAGGACTTTGAACTGTGTAATTCGGCGTTTGCACGGTCTAATTCTGCCATCAATTTTGTACAGTTCTCTATTTGATCCTCTGTAGTGTTTCCAATAAACTCATTTTGGGCACCATCCTTCATTTGGTCCACTGCAGCTTGCTGTAAAATGGATACTCGTAAATAATTACAATATAACAATTGGAAAAATTCATACCAAAAATTTTATTTCGCAACTCCTGCATTGATTTATCATATAGTTCTCGTAACTCTTCATCCATTGATTTAACTGTTCCCATCAAGGACTTTGAACTGTGTAATTCGGCGTTTGCACGGTCTAATTCTGCCATCAATTTTGTACAGTTCTCTATTTGATCCTCTGTAGTGTTTCCAATAAACTCATTTTGGGCACCATCCTTCATTTGGTCCACTGCAGCTTGCTGTAAAATGGATACTCCTAAATAATTACAATATAACAATTGGAAAAATTCATACCAAAAATTTTATTTCGCAACTCCTGCATTGATTTATCATATAGTTCTCGTAACTCTGCATCCATTGATTTAATTGTTCCCATCAAGGACTTTGAACTGTGTAATTCGGCGTTTGCACGGTCTAATTCTGCTATCAATTTTGTACAGTTCTCTATTTGATCCTCTGTAGTGTTTCCAATAAACTCATTTTGGGCACCATCCTTCATTTGGTCCACTGCAGCTTGCTGTAAAATGGATACTCCTAAATAATTACAATATAACAATTGGAAAAATTCATACCAAAAATTTTATTTCGCAACTCCTGCATTGATTTATCATATAGTTCTCGTAACTCTGCATCCATTGATTTAATTGTTCCCATCAAGGACTTTGAACTGTGTAATTCGGCGTTTGCACGGTCTAATTCTGCCATCAATTTTGTACAGTTCTCTATTTGATCCTCTGTAGTGTTTCCAATAAACTCATTTTGGGCACCATCCTTCATTTGGTCCACTGCAGCTTGCTGTAAAATGGATACTCGTAAATAATTACAATATAACAATTGGAAAAATTCATACCAAAAATTTTATTTCGCAACTCCTGCATTGATTTATCATATAGTTCTCGTAACTCTGCATCCATTGATTTAATTGTTCCCATCAAGGACTTTGAACTGTGTAATTCGGCGTTTGCACGGTCTAATTCTGCCATCAATTTTGTACAGTTCTCTATTTGATCCTCTGTAGTGTTTCCAATAAACTCATTTTGGGCACCATCCTTCATTTGGTCCACTGCAGCTTGCTGTAAAATGGAGACTCGTAAATAATTACAATATAACAATTGGAAAAATTCATACCAAAAATTTTATTTCGCAACTCCTGCATTGATTTATCATATAGTTCTCGTAACTCTGCATCCATTGATTTAATTGTTCCCATCAAGGACTTTGAACTGTGTAATTCGGCGTTTGCACGGTCTAATTCTGCCATCAATTTTGTACAGTTCTCTATTTGATCCTCTGTAGTGTTTCCAATAAACTCATTTTGGGCACCATCCTTCATTTGGTCCACTGCAGCTTGCTGTAAAATGGAGACTCGTAAATAATTACAATATAACAATTGGAAAAATTCATACCAAAAATTTTATTTCGCAACTCCTGCATTGATTTATCATATAGTTCTCGTAACTCTGCATCCATTGATTTAATTGTTCCCATCAAGGACTTTGAACTGTGTAATTCGGCGTTTGCACGGTCTAATTCTGCCATCAATTTTGTACAGTTCTCTATTTGATCCTCTGTAGTGTTTCCAATAAACTCATTTTGGGCACCATCCTTCATTTGGTCCACTGCAGCTTGCTGTAAAATGGAGACTCGTAAATAATTACAATATAACAATTGGAAAAATTCATACCAAAAATTTTATTTCGCAACTCCTGCATTGATTTATCATATAGTTCTCGTAACTCTGCATCCATTGATTTAATTGTTCCCATCAAGGACTTTGAACTGTGTAATTCGGCGTTTGCACGGTCTAATTCTGCCATCAATTTTGTACAGTTCTCTATTTGATCCTCTGTAGTGTTTCCAATAAACTCATTTTGGGCACCATCCTTCATTTGGTCCACTGCAGCTTGCTGTAAAATGGAGACTCGTAAATAATTACAATATAACAATTGGAAAAATTCATACCAAAAATTTTATTTCGCAACTCCTGCATTGATTTATCATATAGTTCTCGTAACTCTGCATCCATTGATTTAATTGTTCCCATCAAGGACTTTGAACTGTGTAATTCGGCGTTTGCACGGTCTAATTCTGCCATCAATTTTGTACAGTTCTCTATTTGATCCTCTGTAGTGTTTCCAATAAACTCATTTTGGGCACCATCCTTCATTTGGTCCACTGCAGCTTGCTGTAAAATGGAGACTCGTAAATAATTACAATATAACAATTGGAAAAATTCATACCAAAAATTTTATTTCGCAACTCCTGCATTGATTTATCATATAGTTCTCGTAACTCTGCATCCATTGATTTAATTGTTCCCATCAAGGACTTTGAACTGTGTAATTCGGCGTTTGCACGGTCTAATTCTGCCATCAATTTTGTACAGTTCTCTATTTGATCCTCTGTAGTGTTTCCAATAAACTCATTTTGGGCACCATCCTTCATTTGGTCCACTGCAGCTTGCTGTAAAATGGAGACTCGTAAATAATTACAATATAACAATTGGAAAAATTCATACCAAAAATTTTATTTCGCAACTCCTGCATTGATTTATCATATAGTTCTCGTAACTCTGCATCCATTGATTTAATTGTTCCCATCAAGGACTTTGAACTGTGTAATTCGGCGTTTGCACGGTCTAATTCTGCCATCAATTTTGTACAGTTCTCTATTTGATCCTCTGTAGTGTTTCCAATAAACTCATTTTGGGCACCATCCTTCATTTGGTCCACTGCAGCTTGCTGTAAAATGGAGACTCGTAAATAATTACAATATAACAATTGGAAAAATTCATACCAAAAATTTTATTTCGCAACTCCTGCATTGATTTATCATATAGTTCTCGTAACTCTGCATCCATTGATTTAATTGTTCCCATCAAGGACTTTGAACTGTGTAATTCGGCGTTTGCACGGTCTAATTCTGCCATCAATTTTGTACAGTTCTCTATTTGATCCTCTGTAGTGTTTCCAATAAACTCATTTTGGGCACCATCCTTCATTTGGTCCACTGCAGCTTGCTGTAAAATGGAGACTCGTAAATAATTACAATATAACAATTGGAAAAATTCATACCAAAAATTTTATTTCGCAACTCCTGCATTGATTTATCATATAGTTCTCGTAACTCTGCATCCATTGATTTAATTGTTCCCATCAAGGACTTTGAACTGTGTAATTCGGCGTTTGCACGGTCTAATTCTGCCATCAATTTTGTACAGTTCTCTATTTGATCCTCTGTAGTGTTTCCAATAAACTCATTTTGGGCACCATCCTTCATTTGGTCCACTGCAGCTTGCTGTAAAATGGAGACTCGTAAATAATTACAATATAACAATTGGAAAAATTCATACCAAAAATTTTATTTCGCAACTCCTGCATTGATTTATCATATAGTTCTCGTAACTCTGCATCCATTGATTTAATTGTTCCCATCAAGGACTTTGAACTGTGTAATTCGGCGTTTGCACGGTCTAATTCTGCCATCAATTTTGTACAGTTCTCTATTTGATCCTCTGTAGTGTTTCCAATAAACTCATTTTGGGCACCATCCTTCATTTGGTCCACTGCAGCTTGCTGTCAAATGGAGACTCGTAAATAATTACAATATGACAATTGGAAAAATTCATACCAAAAATTTTATTTCGCAACTCCTGCATTGATTTATCATATAGTTCTCGTAACTCTGCATCCATTGATTTAACTGTTCCCATCAAGGACTTTGAACTGTGTAATTCGGCGTTTGCACGGTCTAATTCTGCTATCAATTTTGTACAGTTCTCTATTTGATCCTCTGTAGTGTTTCCAATAAACTCATTTTGGGCACCATCCTTCATTTGGTCCACTGCAGCTTGCTGTAAAATGGAGACTCGTAAATAATTACAATATGACAATTGGAAAAATTCATACCAAAAATTTTATTTCGCATTGATTTATCATATAGTTCTCGTAACTCTGCATCCATTGATTTAACTGTTCCCATCAAGGACTTTGAACTGTGTAATTCGGCGTTTGCACGGTCTAATTCTGCCATCAATTTTGTACAGTTCTCTATTTGATCCTCTGTAGTGTTTCCAATAAACTCATTTTGGGCACCATCCTTCATTTGGTCCACTGCAGCTTGCTGTAAAATGGATACTCGTAAATAATTACAATATAACAATTGGAAAAATTCATACCAAAAATTTTATTTCGCATTGATTTATCATATAGTTCTCGTAACTCTGCATCCATTGATTTAACTGTTCCCATCAAGGACTTTGAACTGTGTAATTCGGCGTTTGCACGGTCTAATTCTGCCATCAATTTTGTACAGTTCTCTATTTGATCCTCTGTAGTGTTTCCAATAAACTCATTTTGGGCACCATCCTTCATTTGGTCCACTGCAGCTTGCTGTAAAATGGATACTCGTAAATAATTACAATATAACAATTGGAAAAATTCATACCAAAAATTTTATTTCGCAACTCCTGCATTGATTTATCATATAGTTCTCGTAACTCTGCATCCATTGATTTAATTGTTCCCATCAAGGACTTTGAACTGTGTAATTCGGCGTTTGCACGGTCTAATTCTGCCATCAATTTTGTACAGTTCTCTATTTGATCCTCTGTAGTGTTTCCAATAAACTCATTTTGGGCACCATCCTTCATTTGGTCCACTGCAGCTTGCTGTAAAATGGATACTCGTAAATAATTACAATATAACAATTGGAAAAATTCATACCAAAAATTTTATTTCGCAACTCCTGCATTGATTTATCATATAGTTCTCGTAACTCTGCATCCATTGATTTAATTGTTCCCATCAAGGACTTTGAACTGTGTAATTCGGCGTTTGCACGGTCTAATTCTGCCATCAATTTTGTACAGTTCTCTATTTGATCCTCTGTAGTGTTTCCAATAAACTCATTTTGGGCACCATCCTTCATTTGGTCCACTGCAGCTTGCTGTAAAATGGATACTCGTAAATAATTACAATATAACAATTGGAAAAATTCATACCAAAAATTTTATTTCGCAACTCCTGCATTGATTTATCATATAGTTCTCGTAACTCTGCATCCATTGATTTAACTGTTCCCATCAAGGACTTTGAACTGTGTAATTCGGCGTTTGCACGGTCTAATTCTGCTATCAATTTTGTACAGTTCTCTATTTGATCCTCTGTAGTGTTTCCAATAAACTCATTTTGGGCACCATCCTTCATTTGGTCCACTGCAGCTTGCTGTAAAATGGAGACTCGTAAATAATTACAATATAACAATTGGAAAAATTCATACCAAAAATTTTATTTCGCAACTCCTGCATTGATTTATCATATAGTTCTCGTAACTCTGCATCCATTGATTTAATTGTTCCCATCAAGGACTTTGAACTGTGTAATTCGGCGTTTGCACGGTCTAATTCTGCCATCAATTTTGTACAGTTCTCTATTTGATCCTCTGTAGTGTTTCCAATAAACTCATTTTGGGCACCATCCTTCATTTGGTCCACTGCAGCTTGCTGTAAAATGGATACTCGTAAATAATTACAATATAACAATTGGAAAAATTCATACCAAAAATTTTATTTCGCAACTCCTGCATTGATTTATCATATAGTTCTCGTAACTCTGCATCCATTGATTTAATTGTTCCCATCAAGGACTTTGAACTGTGTAATTCGGCGTTTGCACGGTCTAATTCTGCCATCAATTTTGTACAGTTCTCTATTTGATCCTCTGTAGTGTTTCCAATAAACTCATTTTGGGCACCATCCTTCATTTGGTCCACTGCAGCTTGCTGTAAAATGGAGACTCGTAAATAATTACAATATAACAATTGGAAAAATTCATACCAAAAATTTTATTTCGCAACTCCTGCATTGATTTATCATATAGTTCTCGTAACTCTGCATCCATTGATTTAACTGTTCCCATCAAGGACTTTGAACTGTGTAATTCGGCGTTTGCACGGTCTAATTCTGCCATCAATTTTGTACAGTTCTCTATTTGATCCTCTGTAGTGTTTCCAATAAACTCATTTTGGGCACCATCCTTCATTTGGTCCACTGCAGCTTGCTGTAAAATGGATACTCGTAAATAATTACAATATAACAATTGGAAAAATTCATACCAAAAATTTTATTTCGCAACTCCTGCATTGATTTATCATATAGTTCTCGTAACTCTGCATCCATTGATTTAACTGTTCCCATCAAGGACTTTGAACTGTGTAATTCGGCGTTTGCACGGTCTAATTCTGCCATCAATTTTGTACAGTTCTCTATTTGATCCTCTGTAGTGTTTCCAATAAACTCATTTTGGGCACCATCCTTCATTTGGTCCACTGCAGCTTGCTGTAAAATGGATACTCGTAAATAATTACAATATAACAATTGGAAAAATTCATACCAAAAATTTTATTTCGCAACTCCTGCATTGATTTATCATATAGTTCTCGTAACTCTGCATCCATTGATTTAACTGTTCCCATCAAGGACTTTGAACTGTGTAATTCGGCGTTTGCACGGTCTAATTCTGCTATCAATTTTGTACAGTTCTCTATTTGATCCTCTGTAGTGTTTCCAATAAACTCATTTTGGGCACCATCCTTCATTTGGACTGCAGCTTGCTGTAAAATGGAGACTCGTAAATAATTACAATATGACAATTGGAAAAATTCATACCAAAAATTTTATTTCGCATTGATTTATCATATAGTTCTCGTAACTCTGCATCCATTGATTTAACTGTTCCCATCAAGGACTTTGAACTGTGTAATTCGGCGTTTGCACGGTCTAATTCTGCTATCAATTTTGTACAGTTCTCTATTTGATCCTCTGTAGTGTTTCCAATAAACTCATTTTGGGCACCATCCTTCATTTGGACTGCAGCTTGCTGTAAAATGGAGACTCGTAAATAATTACAATATGACAATTGGAAAAATTCATACCAAAAATTTTATTTCGCAACTCCTGCATTGATTTATCATATAGTTCTCGTAACTCTGCATCCATTGATTTAACTGTTCCCATCAAGGACTTTGAACTGTGTAATTCGGCGTTTGCACGGTCTAATTCTGCCATCAATTTTGTACAGTTCTCTATTTGATCCTCTGTAGTGTTTCCAATAAACTCATTTTGGGCACCATCCTTCATTTGGTCCACTGCAGCTTGCTGTAAAATGGATACTCGTAAATAATTATAATATAACAATTGGAAAAATTCATACCAAAAATTTTATTTCGCATTGATTTATAATATAGTTCTCGTAACTCTGCATCCATTGATTTAACTGTTCCCATCAAGGACTTTGAACTGTGTAATTCGGCGTTTGCACGGTCTAATTCTGCCATCAATTTTGTACAGTTCTCTATTTGATCCTCTGTAGTGTTTCCAATAAACTCATTTTGGGCACCATCCTTCATTTGGTCCACTGCAGCTTGCTGTAAAATGGATACTCGTAAATAATTACAATATAACAATTGGAAAAATTCATACCAAAAATTTTATTTCGCAACTCCTGCATTGATTTATCATATAGTTCTCGTAACTCTGCATCCATTGATTTAATTGTTCCCATCAAGGACTTTGAACTGTGTAATTCGGCGTTTGCACGGTCTAATTCTGCCATCAATTTTGTACAGTTCTCTATTTGATCCTCTGTAGTGTTTCCAATAAACTCATTTTGGGCACCATCCTTCATTTGGTCCACTGCAGCTTGCTGTAAAATGGAGACTCGTAAATAATTACAATATAACAATTGGAAAAATTCATACCAAAAATTTTATTTCGCAACTCCTGCATTGATTTATCATATAGTTCTCGTAACTCTGCATCCATTGATTTAATTGTTCCCATCAAGGACTTTGAACTGTGTAATTCGGCGTTTGCACGGTCTAATTCTGCCATCAATTTTGTACAGTTCTCTATTTGATCCTCTGTAGTGTTTCCAATAAACTCATTTTGGGCACCATCCTTCATTTGGTCCACTGCAGCTTGATGTCAAATGGAGACTCGTAAATAATTACAATATGACAATTGGAAAAATTCATACCAAAAATTTTATTTCGCAACTCCTGCATTGATTTATCATATAGTTCTCGTAACTCTGCATCCATTGATTTAACTGTTCCCATCAAGGACTTTGAACTGTGTAATTCGGCGTTTGCACGGTCTAATTCTGCTATCAATTTTGTACAGTTCTCTATTTGATCCTCTGTAGTGTTTCCAATAAACTCATTTTGGGCACCATCCTTCATTTGGTCCACTGCAGCTTGCTGTAAAATGGAGACTCGTAAATAATTACAATATGACAATTGGAAAAATTCATACCAAAAATTTTATTTCGCATTGATTTATCATATAGTTCTCGTAACTCTGCATCCATTGATTTAACTGTTCCCATCAAGGACTTTGAACTGTGTAATTCGGCGTTTGCACGGTCTAATTCTGCCATCAATTTTGTACAGTTCTCTATTTGATCCTCTGTAGTGTTTCCAATAAACTCATTTTGGGCACCATCCTTCATTTGGTCCACTGCAGCTTGCTGTAAAATGGATACTCGTAAATAATTACAATATAACAATTGGAAAAATTCATACCAAAAATTTTATTTCGCATTGATTTATCATATAGTTCTCGTAACTCTGCATCCATTGATTTAACTGTTCCCATCAAGGACTTTGAACTGTGTAATTCGGCGTTTGCACGGTCTAATTCTGCCATCAATTTTGTACAGTTCTCTATTTGATCCTCTGTAGTGTTTCCAATAAACTCATTTTGGGCACCATCCTTCATTTGGTCCACTGCAGCTTGCTGTAAAATGGATACTCGTAAATAATTACAATATAACAATTGGAAAAATTCATACCAAAAATTTTATTTCGCAACTCCTGCATTGATTTATCATATAGTTCTCGTAACTCTGCATCCATTGATTTAATTGTTCCCATCAAGGACTTTGAACTGTGTAATTCGGCGTTTGCACGGTCTAATTCTGCCATCAATTTTGTACAGTTCTCTATTTGATCCTCTGTAGTGTTTCCAATAAACTCATTTTGGGCACCATCCTTCATTTGGTCCACTGCAGCTTGCTGTAAAATGGATACTCGTAAATAATTACAATATAACAATTGGAAAAATTCATACCAAAAATTTTATTTCGCAACTCCTGCATTGATTTATCATATAGTTCTCGTAACTCTGCATCCATTGATTTAATTGTTCCCATCAAGGACTTTGAACTGTGTTATTCGGCGTTTGCACGGTCTAATTCTGCCATCAATTTTGTACAGTTCTCTATTTGATCCTCTGTAGTGTTTCCAATAAACTCATTTTGGGCACCATCCTTCATTTGGTCCACTGCAGCTTGCTGTAAAATGGATACTCGTAAATAATTACAATATAACAATTGGAAAAATTCATACCAAAAATTTTATTTCGCAACTCCTGCATTGATTTATCATATAGTTCTCGTAACTCTGCATCCATTGATTTAACTGTTCCCATCAAGGACTTTGAACTGTGTAATTCGGCGTTTGCACGGTCTAATTCTGCTATCAATTTTGTACAGTTCTCTATTTGATCCTCTGTAGTGTTTCCAATAAACTCATTTTGGGCACCATCCTTCATTTGGTCCACTGCAGCTTGCTGTAAAATGGAGACTCGTAAATAATTACAATATAACAATTGGAAAAATTCATACCAAAAATTTTATTTCGCAACTCCTGCATTGATTTATCATATAGTTCTCGTAACTCTGCATCCATTGATTTAATTGTTCCCATCAAGGACTTTGAACTGTGTAATTCGGCGTTTGCACGGTCTAATTCTGCCATCAATTTTGTACAGTTCTCTATTTGATCCTCTGTAGTGTTTCCAATAAACTCATTTTGGGCACCATCCTTCATTTGGTCCACTGCAGCTTGCTGTAAAATGGATACTCGTAAATAATTACAATATAACAATTGGAAAAATTCATACCAAAAATTTTATTTCGCAACTCCTGCATTGATTTATCATATAGTTCTCGTAACTCTGCATCCATTGATTTAATTGTTCCCATCAAGGACTTTGAACTGTGTAATTCGGCGTTTGCACGGTCTAATTCTGCCATCAATTTTGTACAGTTCTCTATTTGATCCTCTGTAGTGTTTCCAATAAACTCATTTTGGGCACCATCCTTCATTTGGTCCACTGCAGCTTGCTGTAAAATGGATACTCGTAAATAATTACAATATAACAATTGGAAAAATTCATACCAAAAATTTTATTTCGCAACTCCTGCATTGATTTATCATATAGTTCTCGTAACTCTGCATCCATTGATTTAATTGTTCCCATCAAGGACTTTGAACTGTGTAATTCGGCGTTTGCACGGTCTAATTCTGCCATCAATTTTGTACAGTTCTCTATTTGATCCTCTGTAGTGTTTCCAATAAACTCATTTTGGGCACCATCCTTCATTTGGTCCACTGCAGCTTGCTGTAAAATGGATACTCGTAAATAATTACAATATAACAATTGGAAAAATTCATACCAAAAATTTTATTTCGCAACTCCTGCATTGATTTATCATATAGTTCTCGTAACTCTGCATCCATTGATTTAACTGTTCCCATCAAGGACTTTGAACTGTGTAATTCGGCGTTTGCACGGTCTAATTCTGCCATCAATTTTGTACAGTTCTCTATTTGATCCTCTGTAGTGTTTCCAATAAACTCATTTTGGGCACCATCCTTCATTTGGTCCACTGCAGCTTGCTGTAAAATGGATACTCGTAAATAATTACAATATAACAATTGGAAAAATTCATACCAAAAATTTTATTTCGCAACTCCTGCATTGATTTATCATATAGTTCTCGTAACTCTGCATCCATTGATTTAACTGTTCCCATCAAGGACTTTGAACTGTGTAATTCGGCGTTTGCACGGTCTAATTCTGCCATCAATTTTGTACAGTTCTCTATTTGATCCTCTGTAGTGTTTCCAATAAACTCATTTTGGGCACCATCCTTCATTTGGTCCACTGCAGCTTGCTGTAAAATGGATACTCGTAAATAATTACAATATAACAATTGGAAAAATTCATACCAAAAATTTTATTTCGCAACTCCTGCATTGATTTATCATATAGTTCTCGTAACTCTGCATCCATTGATTTAACTGTTCCCATCAAGGACTTTGAACTGTGTAATTCGGCGTTTGCACGGTCTAATTCTGCTATCAATTTTGTACAGTTCTCTATTTGATCCTCTGTAGTGTTTCCAATAAACTCATTTTGGGCACCATCCTTCATTTGGTCCACTGCAGCTTGCTGTAAAATGGAGACTCGTAAATAATTACAATATAACAATTGGAAAAATTCATACCAAAAATTTTATTTCGCAACTCCTGCATTGATTTATCATATAGTTCTCGTAACTCTGCATCCATTGATTTAATTGTTCCCATCAAGGACTTTGAACTGTGTAATTCGGCGTTTGCACGGTCTAATTCTGCCATCAATTTTGTACAGTTCTCTATTTGATCCTCTGTAGTGTTTCCAATAAACTCATTTTGGGCACCATCCTTCATTTGGTCCACTGCAGCTTGCTGTAAAATGGATACTCGTAAATAATTACAATATAACAATTGGAAAAATTCATACCAAAAATTTTATTTCGCAACTCCTGCATTGATTTATCATATAGTTCTCGTAACTCTGCATCCATTGATTTAATTGTTCCCATCAAGGACTTTGAACTGTGTAATTCGGCGTTTGCACGGTCTAATTCTGCCATCAATTTTGTACAGTTCTCTATTTGATCCTCTGTAGTGTTTCCAATAAACTCATTTTGGGCACCATCCTTCATTTGGTCCACTGCAGCTTGCTGTAAAATGGATACTCGTAAATAATTACAATATAACAATTGGAAAAATTCATACCAAAAATTTTATTTCGCAACTCCTGCATTGATTTATCATATAGTTCTCGTAACTCTGCATCCATTGATTTAACTGTTCCCATCAAGGACTTTGAACTGTGTAATTCGGCGTTTGCACGGTCTAATTCTGCCATCAATTTTGTACAGTTCTCTATTTGATCCTCTGTAGTGTTTCCAATAAACTCATTTTGGGCACCATCCTTCATTTGGTCCACTGCAGCTTGCTGTAAAATGGATACTCGTAAATAATTACAATATAACAATTGGAAAAATTCATACCAAAAATTTTATTTCGCAACTCCTGCATTGATTTATCATATAGTTCTCGTAACTCTGCATCCATTGATTTAACTGTTCCCATCAAGGACTTTGAACTGTGTAATTCGGCGTTTGCACGGTCTAATTCTGCTATCAATTTTGTACAGTTCTCTATTTGATCCTCTGTAGTGTTTCCAATAAACTCATTTTGGGCACCATCCTTCATTTGGTCCACTGCAGCTTGCTGTAAAATGGATACTCCTAAATAATTACAATATAACAATTGGAAAAATTCATACCAAAAATTTTATTTCGCAACTCCTGCATTGATTTATCATATAGTTCTCGTAACTCTGCATCCATTGATTTAATTGTTCCCATCAAGGACTTTGAACTGTGTAATTCGGCGTTTGCACGGTCTAATTCTGCCATCAATTTTGTACAGTTCTCTATTTGATCCTCTGTAGTGTTTCCAATAAACTCATTTTGGGCACCATCCTTCATTTGGTCCACTGCAGCTTGCTGTAAAATGGATACTCGTAAATAATTACAATATAACAATTGGAAAAATTCATACCAAAAATTTTATTTCGCAACTCCTGCATTGATTTATCATATAGTTCTCGTAACTCTGCATCCATTGATTTAACTGTTCCCATCAAGGACTTTGAACTGTGTAATTCGGCGTTTGCACGGTCTAATTCTGCCATCAATTTTGTACAGTTCTCTATTTGATCCTCTGTAGTGTTTCCAATAAACTCATTTTGGGCACCATCCTTCATTTGGTCCACTGCAGCTTGCTGTAAAATGGATACTCGTAAATAATTACAATATAACAATTGGAAAAATTCATACCAAAAATTTTATTTCGCAACTCCTGCATTGATTTATCATATAGTTCTCGTAACTCTGCATCCATTGATTTAACTGTTCCCATCAAGGACTTTGAACTGTGTAATTCGGCGTTTGCACGGTCTAATTCTGCCATCAATTTTGTACAGTTCTCTATTTGATCCTCTGTAGTGTTTCCAATAAACTCATTTTGGGCACCATCCTTCATTTGGTCCACTGCAGCTTGCTGTAAAATGGATACTCGTAAATAATTACAATATAACAATTGGAAAAATTCATACCAAAAATTTTATTTCGCAACTCCTGCATTGATTTATCATATAGTTCTCGTAACTCTGCATCCATTGATTTAACTGTTCCCATCAAGGACTTTGAACTGTGTAATTCGGCGTTTGCACGGTCTAATTCTGCCATCAATTTTGTACAGTTCTCTATTTGATCCTCTGTAGTGTTTCCAATAAACTCATTTTGGGCACCATCCTTCATTTGGTCCACTGCAGCTTGCTGTAAAATGGATACTCGTAAATAATTACAATATAACAATTGGAAAAATTCATACCAAAAATTTTATTTCGCAACTCCTGCATTGATTTATCATATAGTTCTCGTAACTCTGCATCCATTGATTTAACTGTTCCCATCAAGGACTTTGAACTGTGTAATTCGGCGTTTGCACGGTCTAATTCTGCTATCAATTTTGTACAGTTCTCTATTTGATCCTCTGTAGTGTTTCCAATAAACTCATTTTGGGCACCATCCTTCATTTGGTCCACTGCAGCTTGCTGTAAAATGGAGACTCGTAAATAATTACAATATAACAATTGGAAAAATTCATACCAAAAATTTTATTTCGCAACTCCTGCATTGATTTATCATATAGTTCTCGTAACTCTGCATCCATTGATTTAACTGTTCCCATCAAGGACTTTGAACTGTGTAATTCGGCGTTTGCACGGTCTAATTCTGCTATCAATTTTGTACAGTTCTCTATTTGATCCTCTGTAGTGTTTCCAATAAACTCATTTTGGGCACCATCCTTCATTTGGTCCACTGCAGCTTGCTGTAAAATGGAGACTCGTAAATAATTACAATATGACAATTGGAAAAATTCATACCAAAAATTTTATTTCGCATTGATTTATCATATAGTTCTCGTAACTCTGCATCCATTGATTTAACTGTTCCCATCAAGGACTTTGAACTGTGTAATTCGGCGTTTGCACGGTCTAATTCTGCCATCAATTTTGTACAGTTCTCTATTTGATCCTCTGTAGTGTTTCCAATAAACTCATTTTGGGCACCATCCTTCATTTGGTCCACTGCAGCTTGCTGTAAAATGGATACTCGTAAATAATTACAATATAACAATTGGAAAAATTCATACCAAAAATTTTATTTCGCATTGATTTATCATATAGTTCTCGTAACTCTGCATCCATTGATTTAACTGTTCCCATCAAGGACTTTGAACTGTGTAATTCGGCGTTTGCACGGTCTAATTCTGCCATCAATTTTGTACAGTTCTCTATTTGATCCTCTGTAGTGTTTCCAATAAACTCATTTTGGGCACCATCCTTCATTTGGTCCACTGCAGCTTGCTGTAAAATGGATACTCGTAAATAATTACAATATAACAATTGGAAAAATTCATACCAAAAATTTTATTTCGCAACTCCTGCATTGATTTATCATATAGTTCTCGTAACTCTGCATCCATTGATTTAACTGTTCCCATCAAGGACTTTGAACTGTGTAATTCGGCGTTTGCACGGTCTAATTCTGCTATCAATTTTGTACAGTTCTCTATTTGATCCTCTGTAGTGTTTCCAATAAACTCATTTTGGGCACCATCCTTCATTTGGTCCACTGCAGCTTGCTGTAAAATGGAGACTCGTAAATAATTACAATATGACAATTGGAAAAATTCATACCAAAAATTTTATTTCGCATTGATTTATCATATAGTTCTCGTAACTCTGCATCCATTGATTTAACTGTTCCCATCAAGGACTTTGAACTGTGTAATTCGGCGTTTGCACGGTCTAATTCTGCCATCAATTTTGTACAGTTCTCTATTTGATCCTCTGTAGTGTTTCCAATAAACTCATTTTGGGCACCATCCTTCATTTGGTCCACTGCAGCTTGCTGTAAAATGGATACTCGTAAATAATTACAATATAACAATTGGAAAAATTCATACCAAAAATTTTATTTCGCATTGATTTATCATATAGTTCTCGTAACTCTGCATCCATTGATTTAACTGTTCCCATCAAGGACTTTGAACTGTGTAATTCGGCGTTTGCACGGTCTAATTCTGCCATCAATTTTGTACAGTTCTCTATTTGATCCTCTGTAGTGTTTCCAATAAACTCATTTTGGGCACCATCCTTCATTTGGTCCACTGCAGCTTGCTGTAAAATGGATACTCGTAAATAATTACAATATAACAATTGGAAAAATTCATACCAAAAATTTTATTTCGCAACTCCTGCATTGATTTATCATATAGTTCTCGTAACTCTGCATCCATTGATTTAACTGTTCCCATCAAGGACTTTGAACTGTGTAATTCGGCGTTTGCACGGTCTAATTCTGCTATCAATTTTGTACAGTTCTCTATTTGATCCTCTGTAGTGTTTCCAATAAACTCATTTTGGGCACCATCCTTCATTTGGTCCACTGCAGCTTGCTGTAAAATGGAGACTCGTAAATAATTACAATATAACAATTGGAAAAATTCATACCAAAAATTTTATTTCGCAACTCCTGCATTGATTTATCATATAGTTCTCGTAACTCTGCATCCATTGATTTAATTGTTCCCATCAAGGACTTTGAACTGTGTAATTCGGCGTTTGCACGGTCTAATTCTGCCATCAATTTTGTACAGTTCTCTATTTGATCCTCTGTAGTGTTTCCAATAAACTCATTTTGGGCACCATCCTTCATTTGGTCCACTGCAGCTTGCTGTAAAATGGATACTCGTAAATAATTACAATATAACAATTGGAAAAATTCATACCAAAAATTTTATTTCGCAACTCCTGCATTGATTTATCATATAGTTCTCGTAACTCTGCATCCATTGATTTAATTGTTCCCATCAAGGACTTTGAACTGTGTAATTCGGCGTTTGCACGGTCTAATTCTGCCATCAATTTTGTACAGTTCTCTATTTGATCCTCTGTAGTGTTTCCAATAAACTCATTTTGGGCACCATCCTTCATTTGGTCCACTGCAGCTTGCTGTAAAATGGATACTCGTAAATAATTACAATATAACAATTGGAAAAATTCATACCAAAAATTTTATTTCGCAACTCCTGCATTGATTTATCATATAGTTCTCGTAACTCTGCATCCATTGATTTAATTGTTCCCATCAAGGACTTTGAACTGTGTAATTCGGCGTTTGCACGGTCTAATTCTGCCATCAATTTTGTACAGTTCTCTATTTGATCCTCTGTAGTGTTTCCAATAAACTCATTTTGGGCACCATCCTTCATTTGGTCCACTGCAGCTTGCTGTAAAATGGATACTCGTAAATAATTACAATATAACAATTGGAAAAATTCATACCAAAAATTTTATTTCGCAACTCCTGCATTGATTTATCATATAGTTCTCGTAACTCTGCATCCATTGATTTAACTGTTCCCATCAAGGACTTTGAACTGTGTAATTCGGCGTTTGCACGGTCTAATTCTGCCATCAATTTTGTACAGTTCTCTATTTGATCCTCTGTAGTGTTTCCAATAAACTCATTTTGGGCACCATCCTTCATTTGGTCCACTGCAGCTTGCTGTAAAATGGATACTCGTAAATAATTACAATATAACAATTGGAAAAATTCATACCAAAAATTTTATTTCGCAACTCCTGCATTGATTTATCATATAGTTCTCGTAACTCTGCATCCATTGATTTAACTGTTCCCATCAAGGACTTTGAACTGTGTAATTCGGCGTTTGCACGGTCTAATTCTGCCATCAATTTTGTACAGTTCTCTATTTGATCCTCTGTAGTGTTTCCAATAAACTCATTTTGGGCACCATCCTTCATTTGGTCCACTGCAGCTTGCTGTAAAATGGATACTCGTAAATAATTACAATATAACAATTGGAAAAATTCATACCAAAAATTTTATTTCGCAACTCCTGCATTGATTTATCATATAGTTCTCGTAACTCTGCATCCATTGATTTAACTGTTCCCATCAAGGACTTTGAACTGTGTAATTCGGCGTTTGCACGGTCTAATTCTGCTATCAATTTTGTACAGTTCTCTATTTGATCCTCTGTAGTGTTTCCAATAAACTCATTTTGGGCACCATCCTTCATTTGGTCCACTGCAGCTTGCTGTAAAATGGAGACTCGTAAATAATTACAATATAACAATTGGAAAAATTCATACCAAAAATTTTATTTCGCAACTCCTGCATTGATTTATCATATAGTTCTCGTAACTCTGCATCCATTGATTTAATTGTTCCCATCAAGGACTTTGAACTGTGTAATTCGGCGTTTGCACGGTCTAATTCTGCCATCAATTTTGTACAGTTCTCTATTTGATCCTCTGTAGTGTTTCCAATAAACTCATTTTGGGCACCATCCTTCATTTGGTCCACTGCAGCTTGCTGTAAAATGGATACTCGTAAATAATTACAATATAACAATTGGAAAAATTCATACCAAAAATTTTATTTCGCAACTCCTGCATTGATTTATCATATAGTTCTCGTAACTCTGCATCCATTGATTTAATTGTTCCCATCAAGGACTTTGAACTGTGTAATTCGGCGTTTGCACGGTCTAATTCTGCCATCAATTTTGTACAGTTCTCTATTTGATCCTCTGTAGTGTTTCCAATAAACTCATTTTGGGCACCATCCTTCATTTGGTCCACTGCAGCTTGCTGTAAAATGGATACTCGTAAATAATTACAATATAACAATTGGAAAAATTCATACCAAAAATTTTATTTCGCAACTCCTGCATTGATTTATCATATAGTTCTCGTAACTCTGCATCCATTGATTTAACTGTTCCCATCAAGGACTTTGAACTGTGTAATTCGGCGTTTGCACGGTCTAATTCTGCCATCAATTTTGTACAGTTCTCTATTTGATCCTCTGTAGTGTTTCCAATAAACTCATTTTGGGCACCATCCTTCATTTGGTCCACTGCAGCTTGCTGTAAAATGGATACTCGTAAATAATTACAATATAACAATTGGAAAAATTCATACCAAAAATTTTATTTCGCAACTCCTGCATTGATTTATCATATAGTTCTCGTAACTCTGCATCCATTGATTTAACTGTTCCCATCAAGGACTTTGAACTGTGTAATTCGGCGTTTGCACGGTCTAATTCTGCTATCAATTTTGTACAGTTCTCTATTTGATCCTCTGTAGTGTTTCCAATAAACTCATTTTGGGCACCATCCTTCATTTGGTCCACTGCAGCTTGCTGTAAAATGGATACTCCTAAATAATTACAATATAACAATTGGAAAAATTCATACCAAAAATTTTATTTCGCAACTCCTGCATTGATTTATCATATAGTTCTCGTAACTCTGCATCCATTGATTTAATTGTTCCCATCAAGGACTTTGAACTGTGTAATTCGGCGTTTGCACGGTCTAATTCTGCCATCAATTTTGTACAGTTCTCTATTTGATCCTCTGTAGTGTTTCCAATAAACTCATTTTGGGCACCATCCTTCATTTGGTCCACTGCAGCTTGCTGTAAAATGGATACTCGTAAATAATTACAATATAACAATTGGAAAAATTCATACCAAAAATTTTATTTCGCAACTCCTGCATTGATTTATCATATAGTTCTCGTAACTCTGCATCCATTGATTTAACTGTTCCCATCAAGGACTTTGAACTGTGTAATTCGGCGTTTGCACGGTCTAATTCTGCCATCAATTTTGTACAGTTCTCTATTTGATCCTCTGTAGTGTTTCCAATAAACTCATTTTGGGCACCATCCTTCATTTGGTCCACTGCAGCTTGCTGTAAAATGGATACTCGTAAATAATTACAATATAACAATTGGAAAAATTCATACCAAAAATTTTATTTCGCAACTCCTGCATTGATTTATCATATAGTTCTCGTAACTCTGCATCCATTGATTTAACTGTTCCCATCAAGGACTTTGAACTGTGTAATTCGGCGTTTGCACGGTCTAATTCTGCCATCAATTTTGTACAGTTCTCTATTTGATCCTCTGTAGTGTTTCCAATAAACTCATTTTGGGCACCATCCTTCATTTGGTCCACTGCAGCTTGCTGTAAAATGGATACTCGTAAATAATTACAATATAACAATTGGAAAAATTCATACCAAAAATTTTATTTCGCAACTCCTGCATTGATTTATCATATAGTTCTCGTAACTCTGCATCCATTGATTTAACTGTTCCCATCAAGGACTTTGAACTGTGTAATTCGGCGTTTGCACGGTCTAATTCTGCTATCAATTTTGTACAGTTCTCTATTTGATCCTCTGTAGTGTTTCCAATAAACTCATTTTGGGCACCATCCTTCATTTGGTCCACTGCAGCTTGCTGTAAAATGGATACTCGTAAATAATTACAATATAACAATTGGAAAAATTCATACCAAAAATTTTATTTCGCAACTCCTGCATTGATTTATCATATAGTTCTCGTAACTCTGCATCCATTGATTTAACTGTTCCCATCAAGGACTTTGAACTGTGTAATTCGGCGTTTGCACGGTCTAATTCTGCTATCAATTTTGTACAGTTCTCTATTTGATCCTCTGTAGTGTTTCCAATAAACTCATTTTGGGCACCATCCTTCATTTGGTCCACTGCAGCTTGCTGTAAAATGGAGACTCGTAAATAATTACAATATAACAATTGGAAAAATTCATACCAAAAATTTTATTTCGCAACTCCTGCATTGATTTATCATATAGTTCTCGTAACTCTGCATCCATTGATTTAATTGTTCCCATCAAGGACTTTGAACTGTGTAATTCGGCGTTTGCACGGTCTAATTCTGCCATCAATTTTGTACAGTTCTCTATTTGATCCTCTGTAGTGTTTCCAATAAACTCATTTTGGGCACCATCCTTCATTTGGTCCACTGCAGCTTGCTGTAAAATGGATACTCGTAAATAATTACAATATAACAATTGGAAAAATTCATACCAAAAATTTTATTTCGCAACTCCTGCATTGATTTATCATATAGTTCTCGTAACTCTGCATCCATTGATTTAATTGTTCCCATCAAGGACTTTGAACTGTGTAATTCGGCGTTTGCACGGTCTAATTCTGCCATCAATTTTGTACAGTTCTCTATTTGATCCTCTGTAGTGTTTCCAATAAACTCATTTTGGGCACCATCCTTCATTTGGTCCACTGCAGCTTGCTGTAAAATGGATACTCGTAAATAATTACAATATAACAATTGGAAAAATTCATACCAAAAATTTTATTTCGCAACTCCTGCATTGATTTATCATATAGTTCTCGTAACTCTTCATCCATTGATTTAACTGTTCCCATCAAGGACTTTGAACTGTGTAATTCGGCGTTTGCACGGTCTAATTCTGCCATCAATTTTGTACAGTTCTCTATTTGATCCTCTGTAGTGTTTCCAATAAACTCATTTTGGGCACCATCCTTCATTTGGTCCACTGCAGCTTGCTGTAAAATGGATACTCCTAAATAATTACAATATAACAATTGGAAAAATTCATACCAAAAATTTTATTTCGCAACTCCTGCATTGATTTATCATATAGTTCTCGTAACTCTGCATCCATTGATTTAATTGTTCCCATCAAGGACTTTGAACTGTGTAATTCGGCGTTTGCACGGTCTAATTCTGCTATCAATTTTGTACAGTTCTCTATTTGATCCTCTGTAGTGTTTCCAATAAACTCATTTTGGGCACCATCCTTCATTTGGTCCACTGCAGCTTGCTGTAAAATGGATACTCCTAAATAATTACAATATAACAATTGGAAAAATTCATACCAAAAATTTTATTTCGCAACTCCTGCATTGATTTATCATATAGTTCTCGTAACTCTGCATCCATTGATTTAATTGTTCCCATCAAGGACTTTGAACTGTGTAATTCGGCGTTTGCACGGTCTAATTCTGCCATCAATTTTGTACAGTTCTCTATTTGATCCTCTGTAGTGTTTCCAATAAACTCATTTTGGGCACCATCCTTCATTTGGTCCACTGCAGCTTGCTGTAAAATGGATACTCGTAAATAATTACAATATAACAATTGGAAAAATTCATACCAAAAATTTTATTTCGCAACTCCTGCATTGATTTATCATATAGTTCTCGTAACTCTGCATCCATTGATTTAATTGTTCCCATCAAGGACTTTGAACTGTGTAATTCGGCGTTTGCACGGTCTAATTCTGCCATCAATTTTGTACAGTTCTCTATTTGATCCTCTGTAGTGTTTCCAATAAACTCATTTTGGGCACCATCCTTCATTTGGTCCACTGCAGCTTGCTGTAAAATGGAGACTCGTAAATAATTACAATATAACAATTGGAAAAATTCATACCAAAAATTTTATTTCGCAACTCCTGCATTGATTTATCATATAGTTCTCGTAACTCTGCATCCATTGATTTAACTGTTCCCATCAAGGACTTTGAACTGTGTAATTCGGCGTTTGCACGGTCTAATTCTGCCATCAATTTTGTACAGTTCTCTATTTGATCCTCTGTAGTGTTTCCAATAAACTCATTTTGGGCACCATCCTTCATTTGGTCCACTGCAGCTTGCTGTAAAATGGATACTCGTAAATAATTACAATATAACAATTGGAAAAATTCATACCAAAAATTTTATTTCGCAACTCCTGCATTGATTTATCATATAGTTCTCGTAACTCTGCATCCATTGATTTAACTGTTCCCATCAAGGACTTTGAACTGTGTAATTCGGCGTTTGCACGGTCTAATTCTGCTATCAATTTTGTACAGTTCTCTATTTGATCCTCTGTAGTGTTTCCAATAAACTCATTTTGGGCACCATCCTTCATTTGGTCCACTGCAGCTTGCTGTAAAATGGATACTCGTAAATAATTACAATATAACAATTGGAAAAATTCATACCAAAAATTTTATTTCGCAACTCCTGCATTGATTTATCATATAGTTCTCGTAACTCTGCATCCATTGATTTAACTGTTCCCATCAAGGACTTTGAACTGTGTAATTCGGCGTTTGCACGGTCTAATTCTGCTATCAATTTTGTACAGTTCTCTATTTGATCCTCTGTAGTGTTTCCAATAAACTCATTTTGGGCACCATCCTTCATTTGGTCCACTGCAGCTTGCTGTAAAATGGAGACTCGTAAATAATTACAATATAACAATTGGAAAAATTCATACCAAAAATTTTATTTCGCAACTCCTGCATTGATTTATCATATAGTTCTCGTAACTCTGCATCCATTGATTTAATTGTTCCCATCAAGGACTTTGAACTGTGTAATTCGGCGTTTGCACGGTCTAATTCTGCCATCAATTTTGTACAGTTCTCTATTTGATCCTCTGTAGTGTTTCCAATAAACTCATTTTGGGCACCATCCTTCATTTGGTCCACTGCAGCTTGCTGTAAAATGGATACTCGTAAATAATTACAATATAACAATTGGAAAAATTCATACCAAAAATTTTATTTCGCAACTCCTGCATTGATTTATCATATAGTTCTCGTAACTCTGCATCCATTGATTTAATTGTTCCCATCAAGGACTTTGAACTGTGTAATTCGGCGTTTGCACGGTCTAATTCTGCCATCAATTTTGTACAGTTCTCTATTTGATCCTCTGTAGTGTTTCCAATAAACTCATTTTGGGCACCATCCTTCATTTGGTCCACTGCAGCTTGCTGTAAAATGGATACTCGTAAATAATTACAATATAACAATTGGAAAAATTCATACCAAAAATTTTATTTCGCAACTCCTGCATTGATTTATCATATAGTTCTCGTAACTCTTCATCCATTGATTTAACTGTTCCCATCAAGGACTTTGAACTGTGTAATTCGGCGTTTGCACGGTCTAATTCTGCCATCAATTTTGTACAGTTCTCTATTTGATCCTCTGTAGTGTTTCCAATAAACTCATTTTGGGCACCATCCTTCATTTGGTCCACTGCAGCTTGCTGTAAAATGGATACTCCTAAATAATTACAATATAACAATTGGAAAAATTCATACCAAAAATTTTATTTCGCAACTCCTGCATTGATTTATCATATAGTTCTCGTAACTCTGCATCCATTGATTTAACTGTTCCCATCAAGGACTTTGAACTGTGTAATTCGGCGTTTGCACGGTCTAATTCTGCTATCAATTTTGTACAGTTCTCTATTTGATCCTCTGTAGTGTTTCCAATAAACTCATTTTGGGCACCATCCTTCATTTGGTCCACTGCAGCTTGCTGTAAAATGGATACTCGTAAATAATTACAATATAACAATTGGAAAAATTCATACCAAAAATTTTATTTCGCAACTCCTGCATTGATTTATCATATAGTTCTCGTAACTCTGCATCCATTGATTTAACTGTTCCCATCAAGGACTTTGAACTGTGTAATTCGGCGTTTGCACGGTCTAATTCTGCTATCAATTTTGTACAGTTCTCTATTTGATCCTCTGTAGTGTTTCCAATAAACTCATTTTGGGCACCATCCTTCATTTGGTCCACTGCAGCTTGCTGTAAAATGGAGACTCGTAAATAATTACAATATAACAATTGGAAAAATTCATACCAAAAATTTTATTTCGCAACTCCTGCATTGATTTATCATATAGTTCTCGTAACTCTGCATCCATTGATTTAATTGTTCCCATCAAGGACTTTGAACTGTGTAATTCGGCGTTTGCACGGTCTAATTCTGCCATCAATTTTGTACAGTTCTCTATTTGATCCTCTGTAGTGTTTCCAATAAACTCATTTTGGGCACCATCCTTCATTTGGTCCACTGCAGCTTGCTGTAAAATGGATACTCGTAAATAATTACAATATAACAATTGGAAAAATTCATACCAAAAATTTTATTTCGCAACTCCTGCATTGATTTATCATATAGTTCTCGTAACTCTGCATCCATTGATTTAATTGTTCCCATCAAGGACTTTGAACTGTGTAATTCGGCGTTTGCACGGTCTAATTCTGCCATCAATTTTGTACAGTTCTCTATTTGATCCTCTGTAGTGTTTCCAATAAACTCATTTTGGGCACCATCCTTCATTTGGTCCACTGCAGCTTGCTGTAAAATGGATACTCGTAAATAATTACAATATAACAATTGGAAAAATTCATACCAAAAATTTTATTTCGCAACTCCTGCATTGATTTATCATATAGTTCTCGTAACTCTTCATCCATTGATTTAACTGTTCCCATCAAGGACTTTGAACTGTGTAATTCGGCGTTTGCACGGTCTAATTCTGCCATCAATTTTGTACAGTTCTCTATTTGATCCTCTGTAGTGTTTCCAATAAACTCATTTTGGGCACCATCCTTCATTTGGTCCACTGCAGCTTGCTGTAAAATGGATACTCGTAAATAATTACAATATAACAATTGGAAAAATTCATACCAAAAATTTTATTTCGCAACTCCTGCATTGATTTATCATATAGTTCTCGTAACTCTTCATCCATTGATTTAACTGTTCCCATCAAGGACTTTGAACTGTGTAATTCGGCGTTTGCACGGTCTAATTCTGCCATCAATTTTGTACAGTTCTCTATTTGATCCTCTGTAGTGTTTCCAATAAACTCATTTTGGGCACCATCCTTCATTTGGTCCACTGCAGCTTGCTGTAAAATGGATACTCGTAAATAATTACAATATAACAATTGGAAAAATTCATACCAAAAATTTTATTTCGCAACTCCTGCATTGATTTATCATATAGTTCTCGTAACTCTGCATCCATTGATTTAACTGTTCCCATCAAGGACTTTGAACTGTGTAATTCGGCGTTTGCACGGTCTAATTCTGCTATCAATTTTGTACAGTTCTCTATTTGATCCTCTGTAGTGTTTCCAATAAACTCATTTTGGGCACCATCCTTCATTTGGTCCACTGCAGCTTGCTGTAAAATGGAGACTCGTAAATAATTACAATATAACAATTGGAAAAATTCATACCAAAAATTTTATTTCGCAACTCCTGCATTGATTTATCATATAGTTCTCGTAACTCTGCATCCATTGATTTAATTGTTCCCATCAAGGACTTTGAACTGTGTAATTCGGCGTTTGCACGGTCTAATTCTGCCATCAATTTTGTACAGTTCTCTATTTGATCCTCTGTAGTGTTTCCAATAAACTCATTTTGGGCACCATCCTTCATTTGGTCCACTGCAGCTTGCTGTAAAATGGATACTCGTAAATAATTACAATATAACAATTGGAAAAATTCATACCAAAAATTTTATTTCGCAACTCCTGCATTGATTTATCATATAGTTCTCGTAACTCTGCATCCATTGATTTAATTGTTCCCATCAAGGACTTTGAACTGTGTAATTCGGCGTTTGCACGGTCTAATTCTGCCATCAATTTTGTACAGTTCTCTATTTGATCCTCTGTAGTGTTTCCAATAAACTCATTTTGGGCACCATCCTTCATTTGGTCCACTGCAGCTTGCTGTAAAATGGATACTCGTAAATAATTACAATATAACAATTGGAAAAATTCATACCAAAAATTTTATTTCGCAACTCCTGCATTGATTTATCATATAGTTCTCGTAACTCTTCATCCATTGATTTAACTGTTCCCATCAAGGACTTTGAACTGTGTAATTCGGCGTTTGCACGGTCTAATTCTGCCATCAATTTTGTACAGTTCTCTATTTGATCCTCTGTAGTGTTTCCAATAAACTCATTTTGGGCACCATCCTTCATTTGGTCCACTGCAGCTTGCTGTAAAATGGATACTCCTAAATAATTACAATATAACAATTGGAAAAATTCATACCAAAAATTTTATTTCGCAACTCCTGCATTGATTTATCATATAGTTCTCGTAACTCTGCATCCATTGATTTAATTGTTCCCATCAAGGACTTTGAACTGTGTAATTCGGCGTTTGCACGGTCTAATTCTGCTATCAATTTTGTACAGTTCTCTATTTGATCCTCTGTAGTGTTTCCAATAAACTCATTTTGGGCACCATCCTTCATTTGGTCCACTGCAGCTTGCTGTAAAATGGATACTCCTAAATAATTACAATATAACAATTGGAAAAATTCATACCAAAAATTTTATTTCGCAACTCCTGCATTGATTTATCATATAGTTCTCGTAACTCTGCATCCATTGATTTAATTGTTCCCATCAAGGACTTTGAACTGTGTAATTCGGCGTTTGCACGGTCTAATTCTGCCATCAATTTTGTACAGTTCTCTATTTGATCCTCTGTAGTGTTTCCAATAAACTCATTTTGGGCACCATCCTTCATTTGGTCCACTGCAGCTTGCTGTAAAATGGATACTCGTAAATAATTACAATATAACAATTGGAAAAATTCATACCAAAAATTTTATTTCGCAACTCCTGCATTGATTTATCATATAGTTCTCGTAACTCTGCATCCATTGATTTAATTGTTCCCATCAAGGACTTTGAACTGTGTAATTCGGCGTTTGCACGGTCTAATTCTGCCATCAATTTTGTACAGTTCTCTATTTGATCCTCTGTAGTGTTTCCAATAAACTCATTTTGGGCACCATCCTTCATTTGGTCCACTGCAGCTTGCTGTAAAATGGAGACTCGTAAATAATTACAATATAACAATTGGAAAAATTCATACCAAAAATTTTATTTCGCAACTCCTGCATTGATTTATCATATAGTTCTCGTAACTCTGCATCCATTGATTTAACTGTTCCCATCAAGGACTTTGAACTGTGTAATTCGGCGTTTGCACGGTCTAATTCTGCCATCAATTTTGTACAGTTCTCTATTTGATCCTCTGTAGTGTTTCCAATAAACTCATTTTGGGCACCATCCTTCATTTGGTCCACTGCAGCTTGCTGTAAAATGGATACTCGTAAATAATTACAATATAACAATTGGAAAAATTCATACCAAAAATTTTATTTCGCAACTCCTGCATTGATTTATCATATAGTTCTCGTAACTCTGCATCCATTGATTTAACTGTTCCCATCAAGGACTTTGAACTGTGTAATTCGGCGTTTGCACGGTCTAATTCTGCTATCAATTTTGTACAGTTCTCTATTTGATCCTCTGTAGTGTTTCCAATAAACTCATTTTGGGCACCATCCTTCATTTGGTCCACTGCAGCTTGCTGTAAAATGGATACTCGTAAATAATTACAATATAACAATTGGAAAAATTCATACCAAAAATTTTATTTCGCAACTCCTGCATTGATTTATCATATAGTTCTCGTAACTCTGCATCCATTGATTTAACTGTTCCCATCAAGGACTTTGAACTGTGTAATTCGGCGTTTGCACGGTCTAATTCTGCTATCAATTTTGTACAGTTCTCTATTTGATCCTCTGTAGTGTTTCCAATAAACTCATTTTGGGCACCATCCTTCATTTGGTCCACTGCAGCTTGCTGTAAAATGGAGACTCGTAAATAATTACAATATAACAATTGGAAAAATTCATACCAAAAATTTTATTTCGCAACTCCTGCATTGATTTATCATATAGTTCTCGTAACTCTGCATCCATTGATTTAATTGTTCCCATCAAGGACTTTGAACTGTGTAATTCGGCGTTTGCACGGTCTAATTCTGCCATCAATTTTGTACAGTTCTCTATTTGATCCTCTGTAGTGTTTCCAATAAACTCATTTTGGGCACCATCCTTCATTTGGTCCACTGCAGCTTGCTGTAAAATGGATACTCGTAAATAATTACAATATAACAATTGGAAAAATTCATACCAAAAATTTTATTTCGCAACTCCTGCATTGATTTATCATATAGTTCTCGTAACTCTGCATCCATTGATTTAATTGTTCCCATCAAGGACTTTGAACTGTGTAATTCGGCGTTTGCACGGTCTAATTCTGCCATCAATTTTGTACAGTTCTCTATTTGATCCTCTGTAGTGTTTCCAATAAACTCATTTTGGGCACCATCCTTCATTTGGTCCACTGCAGCTTGCTGTAAAATGGATACTCGTAAATAATTACAATATAACAATTGGAAAAATTCATACCAAAAATTTTATTTCGCAACTCCTGCATTGATTTATCATATAGTTCTCGTAACTCTTCATCCATTGATTTAACTGTTCCCATCAAGGACTTTGAACTGTGTAATTCGGCGTTTGCACGGTCTAATTCTGCCATCAATTTTGTACAGTTCTCTATTTGATCCTCTGTAGTGTTTCCAATAAACTCATTTTGGGCACCATCCTTCATTTGGTCCACTGCAGCTTGCTGTAAAATGGATACTCCTAAATAATTACAATATAACAATTGGAAAAATTCATACCAAAAATTTTATTTCGCAACTCCTGCATTGATTTATCATATAGTTCTCGTAACTCTGCATCCATTGATTTAATTGTTCCCATCAAGGACTTTGAACTGTGTAATTCGGCGTTTGCACGGTCTAATTCTGCTATCAATTTTGTACAGTTCTCTATTTGATCCTCTGTAGTGTTTCCAATAAACTCATTTTGGGCACCATCCTTCATTTGGTCCACTGCAGCTTGCTGTAAAATGGATACTCCTAAATAATTACAATATAACAATTGGAAAAATTCATACCAAAAATTTTATTTCGCAACTCCTGCATTGATTTATCATATAGTTCTCGTAACTCTGCATCCATTGATTTAATTGTTCCCATCAAGGACTTTGAACTGTGTAATTCGGCGTTTGCACGGTCTAATTCTGCCATCAATTTTGTACAGTTCTCTATTTGATCCTCTGTAGTGTTTCCAATAAACTCATTTTGGGCACCATCCTTCATTTGGTCCACTGCAGCTTGCTGTAAAATGGATACTCGTAAATAATTACAATATAACAATTGGAAAAATTCATACCAAAAATTTTATTTCGCAACTCCTGCATTGATTTATCATATAGTTCTCGTAACTCTGCATCCATTGATTTAATTGTTCCCATCAAGGACTTTGAACTGTGTAATTCGGCGTTTGCACGGTCTAATTCTGCCATCAATTTTGTACAGTTCTCTATTTGATCCTCTGTAGTGTTTCCAATAAACTCATTTTGGGCACCATCCTTCATTTGGTCCACTGCAGCTTGCTGTAAAATGGAGACTCGTAAATAATTACAATATAACAATTGGAAAAATTCATACCAAAAATTTTATTTCGCAACTCCTGCATTGATTTATCATATAGTTCTCGTAACTCTGCATCCATTGATTTAATTGTTCCCATCAAGGACTTTGAACTGTGTAATTCGGCGTTTGCACGGTCTAATTCTGCCATCAATTTTGTACAGTTCTCTATTTGATCCTCTGTAGTGTTTCCAATAAACTCATTTTGGGCACCATCCTTCATTTGGTCCACTGCAGCTTGCTGTAAAATGGAGACTCGTAAATAATTACAATATAACAATTGGAAAAATTCATACCAAAAATTTTATTTCGCAACTCCTGCATTGATTTATCATATAGTTCTCGTAACTCTGCATCCATTGATTTAATTGTTCCCATCAAGGACTTTGAACTGTGTAATTCGGCGTTTGCACGGTCTAATTCTGCCATCAATTTTGTACAGTTCTCTATTTGATCCTCTGTAGTGTTTCCAATAAACTCATTTTGGGCACCATCCTTCATTTGGTCCACTGCAGCTTGCTGTAAAATGGAGACTCGTAAATAATTACAATATAACAATTGGAAAAATTCATACCAAAAATTTTATTTCGCAACTCCTGCATTGATTTATCATATAGTTCTCGTAACTCTGCATCCATTGATTTAATTGTTCCCATCAAGGACTTTGAACTGTGTAATTCGGCGTTTGCACGGTCTAATTCTGCCATCAATTTTGTACAGTTCTCTATTTGATCCTCTGTAGTGTTTCCAATAAACTCATTTTGGGCACCATCCTTCATTTGGTCCACTGCAGCTTGCTGTAAAATGGAGACTCGTAAATAATTACAATATAACAATTGGAAAAATTCATACCAAAAATTTTATTTCGCAACTCCTGCATTGATTTATCATATAGTTCTCGTAACTCTGCATCCATTGATTTAATTGTTCCCATCAAGGACTTTGAACTGTGTAATTCGGCGTTTGCACGGTCTAATTCTGCCATCAATTTTGTACAGTTCTCTATTTGATCCTCTGTAGTGTTTCCAATAAACTCATTTTGGGCACCATCCTTCATTTGGTCCACTGCAGCTTGCTGTAAAATGGAGACTCGTAAATAATTACAATATAACAATTGGAAAAATTCATACCAAAAATTTTATTTCGCAACTCCTGCATTGATTTATCATATAGTTCTCGTAACTCTGCATCCATTGATTTAATTGTTCCCATCAAGGACTTTGAACTGTGTAATTCGGCGTTTGCACGGTCTAATTCTGCCATCAATTTTGTACAGTTCTCTATTTGATCCTCTGTAGTGTTTCCAATAAACTCATTTTGGGCACCATCCTTCATTTGGTCCACTGCAGCTTGCTGTAAAATGGAGACTCGTAAATAATTACAATATAACAATTGGAAAAATTCATACCAAAAATTTTATTTCGCAACTCCTGCATTGATTTATCATATAGTTCTCGTAACTCTGCATCCATTGATTTAATTGTTCCCATCAAGGACTTTGAACTGTGTAATTCGGCGTTTGCACGGTCTAATTCTGCCATCAATTTTGTACAGTTCTCTATTTGATCCTCTGTAGTGTTTCCAATAAACTCATTTTGGGCACCATCCTTCATTTGGTCCACTGCAGCTTGCTGTAAAATGGAGACTCGTAAATAATTACAATATAACAATTGGAAAAATTCATACCAAAAATTTTATTTCGCAACTCCTGCATTGATTTATCATATAGTTCTCGTAACTCTGCATCCATTGATTTAATTGTTCCCATCAAGGACTTTGAACTGTGTAATTCGGCGTTTGCACGGTCTAATTCTGCCATCAATTTTGTACAGTTCTCTATTTGATCCTCTGTAGTGTTTCCAATAAACTCATTTTGGGCACCATCCTTCATTTGGTCCACTGCAGCTTGCTGTAAAATGGAGACTCGTAAATAATTACAATATAACAATTGGAAAAATTCATACCAAAAATTTTATTTCGCAACTCCTGCATTGATTTATCATATAGTTCTCGTAACTCTGCATCCATTGATTTAATTGTTCCCATCAAGGACTTTGAACTGTGTAATTCGGCGTTTGCACGGTCTAATTCTGCCATCAATTTTGTACAGTTCTCTATTTGATCCTCTGTAGTGTTTCCAATAAACTCATTTTGGGCACCATCCTTCATTTGGTCCACTGCAGCTTGCTGTAAAATGGAGACTCGTAAATAATTACAATATAACAATTGGAAAAATTCATACCAAAAATTTTATTTCGCAACTCCTGCATTGATTTATCATATAGTTCTCGTAACTCTGCATCCATTGATTTAATTGTTCCCATCAAGGACTTTGAACTGTGTAATTCGGCGTTTGCACGGTCTAATTCTGCCATCAATTTTGTACAGTTCTCTATTTGATCCTCTGTAGTGTTTCCAATAAACTCATTTTGGGCACCATCCTTCATTTGGTCCACTGCAGCTTGCTGTCAAATGGAGACTCGTAAATAATTACAATATGACAATTGGAAAAATTCATACCAAAAATTTTATTTCGCAACTCCTGCATTGATTTATCATATAGTTCTCGTAACTCTGCATCCATTGATTTAACTGTTCCCATCAAGGACTTTGAACTGTGTAATTCGGCGTTTGCACGGTCTAATTCTGCTATCAATTTTGTACAGTTCTCTATTTGATCCTCTGTAGTGTTTCCAATAAACTCATTTTGGGCACCATCCTTCATTTGGTCCACTGCAGCTTGCTGTAAAATGGAGACTCGTAAATAATTACAATATAACAATTGGAAAAATTCATACCAAAAATTTTATTTCGCATTGATTTATCATATAGTTCTCGTAACTCTGCATCCATTGATTTAACTGTTCCCATCAAGGACTTTGAACTGTGTAATTCGGCGTTTGCACGGTCTAATTCTGCCATCAATTTTGTACAGTTCTCTATTTGATCCTCTGTAGTGTTTCCAATAAACTCATTTTGGGCACCATCCTTCATTTGGTCCACTGCAGCTTGCTGTAAAATGGATACTCGTAAATAATTACAATATAACAATTGGAAAAATTCATACCAAAAATTTTATTTCGCATTGATTTATCATATAGTTCTCGTAACTCTGCATCCATTGATTTAACTGTTCCCATCAAGGACTTTGAACTGTGTAATTCGGCGTTTGCACGGTCTAATTCTGCCATCAATTTTGTACAGTTCTCTATTTGATCCTCTGTAGTGTTTCCAATAAACTCATTTTGGGCACCATCCTTCATTTGGTCCACTGCAGCTTGCTGTAAAATGGATACTCGTAAATAATTACAATATAACAATTGGAAAAATTCATACCAAAAATTTTATTTCGCAACTCCTGCATTGATTTATCATATAGTTCTCGTAACTCTGCATCCATTGATTTAATTGTTCCCATCAAGGACTTTGAACTGTGTAATTCGGCGTTTGCACGGTCTAATTCTGCCATCAATTTTGTACAGTTCTCTATTTGATCCTCTGTAGTGTTTCCAATAAACTCATTTTGGGCACCATCCTTCATTTGGTCCACTGCAGCTTGCTGTAAAATGGATACTCGTAAATAATTACAATATAACAATTGGAAAAATTCATACCAAAAATTTTATTTCGCAACTCCTGCATTGATTTATCATATAGTTCTCGTAACTCTGCATCCATTGATTTAACTGTTCCCATCAAGGACTTTGAACTGTGTAATTCGGCGTTTGCACGGTCTAATTCTGCTATCAATTTTGTACAGTTCTCTATTTGATCCTCTGTAGTGTTTCCAATAAACTCATTTTGGGCACCATCCTTCATTTGGTCCACTGCAGCTTGCTGTAAAATGGAGACTCGTAAATAATTACAATATAACAATTGGAAAAATTCATACCAAAAATTTTATTTCGCAACTCCTGCATTGATTTATCATATAGTTCTCGTAACTCTGCATCCATTGATTTAATTGTTCCCATCAAGGACTTTGAACTGTGTAATTCGGCGTTTGCACGGTCTAATTCTGCCATCAATTTTGTACAGTTCTCTATTTGATCCTCTGTAGTGTTTCCAATAAACTCATTTTGGGCACCATCCTTCATTTGGTCCACTGCAGCTTGCTGTAAAATGGATACTCGTAAATAATTACAATATAACAATTGGAAAAATTCATACCAAAAATTTTATTTCGCAACTCCTGCATTGATTTATCATATAGTTCTCGTAACTCTGCATCCATTGATTTAATTGTTCCCATCAAGGACTTTGAACTGTGTAATTCGGCGTTTGCACGGTCTAATTCTGCCATCAATTTTGTACAGTTCTCTATTTGATCCTCTGTAGTGTTTCCAATAAACTCATTTTGGGCACCATCCTTCATTTGGTCCACTGCAGCTTGCTGTAAAATGGAGACTCGTAAATAATTACAATATAACAATTGGAAAAATTCATACCAAAAATTTTATTTCGCAACTCCTGCATTGATTTATCATATAGTTCTCGTAACTCTGCATCCATTGATTTAACTGTTCCCATCAAGGACTTTGAACTGTGTAATTCGGCGTTTGCACGGTCTAATTCTGCCATCAATTTTGTACAGTTCTCTATTTGATCCTCTGTAGTGTTTCCAATAAACTCATTTTGGGCACCATCCTTCATTTGGTCCACTGCAGCTTGCTGTAAAATGGATACTCGTAAATAATTACAATATAACAATTGGAAAAATTCATACCAAAAATTTTATTTCGCAACTCCTGCATTGATTTATCATATAGTTCTCGTAACTCTGCATCCATTGATTTAACTGTTCCCATCAAGGACTTTGAACTGTGTAATTCGGCGTTTGCACGGTCTAATTCTGCCATCAATTTTGTACAGTTCTCTATTTGATCCTCTGTAGTGTTTCCAATAAACTCATTTTGGGCACCATCCTTCATTTGGTCCACTGCAGCTTGCTGTAAAATGGATACTCGTAAATAATTACAATATAACAATTGGAAAAATTCATACCAAAAATTTTATTTCGCAACTCCTGCATTGATTTATCATATAGTTCTCGTAACTCTGCATCCATTGATTTAACTGTTCCCATCAAGGACTTTGAACTGTGTAATTCGGCGTTTGCACGGTCTAATTCTGCTATCAATTTTGTACAGTTCTCTATTTGATCCTCTGTAGTGTTTCCAATAAACTCATTTTGGGCACCATCCTTCATTTGGTCCACTGCAGCTTGCTGTAAAATGGAGACTCGTAAATAATTACAATATAACAATTGGAAAAATTCATACCAAAAATTTTATTTCGCAACTCCTGCATTGATTTATCATATAGTTCTCGTAACTCTGCATCCATTGATTTAATTGTTCCCATCAAGGACTTTGAACTGTGTAATTCGGCGTTTGCACGGTCTAATTCTGCCATCAATTTTGTACAGTTCTCTATTTGATCCTCTGTAGTGTTTCCAATAAACTCATTTTGGGCACCATCCTTCATTTGGTCCACTGCAGCTTGCTGTAAAATGGATACTCGTAAATAATTACAATATAACAATTGGAAAAATTCATACCAAAAATTTTATTTCGCAACTCCTGCATTGATTTATCATATAGTTCTCGTAACTCTGCATCCATTGATTTAATTGTTCCCATCAAGGACTTTGAACTGTGTAATTCGGCGTTTGCACGGTCTAATTCTGCCATCAATTTTGTACAGTTCTCTATTTGATCCTCTGTAGTGTTTCCAATAAACTCATTTTGGGCACCATCCTTCATTTGGTCCACTGCAGCTTGCTGTAAAATGGATACTCGTAAATAATTACAATATAACAATTGGAAAAATTCATACCAAAAATTTTATTTCGCAACTCCTGCATTGATTTATCATATAGTTCTCGTAACTCTTCATCCATTGATTTAACTGTTCCCATCAAGGACTTTGAACTGTGTAATTCGGCGTTTGCACGGTCTAATTCTGCCATCAATTTTGTACAGTTCTCTATTTGATCCTCTGTAGTGTTTCCAATAAACTCATTTTGGGCACCATCCTTCATTTGGTCCACTGCAGCTTGCTGTAAAATGGATACTCCTAAATAATTACAATATAACAATTGGAAAAATTCATACCAAAAATTTTATTTCGCAACTCCTGCATTGATTTATCATATAGTTCTCGTAACTCTGCATCCATTGATTTAATTGTTCCCATCAAGGACTTTGAACTGTGTAATTCGGCGTTTGCACGGTCTAATTCTGCTATCAATTTTGTACAGTTCTCTATTTGATCCTCTGTAGTGTTTCCAATAAACTCATTTTGGGCACCATCCTTCATTTGGTCCACTGCAGCTTGCTGTAAAATGGATACTCCTAAATAATTACAATATAACAATTGGAAAAATTCATACCAAAAATTTTATTTCGCAACTCCTGCATTGATTTATCATATAGTTCTCGTAACTCTGCATCCATTGATTTAATTGTTCCCATCAAGGACTTTGAACTGTGTAATTCGGCGTTTGCACGGTCTAATTCTGCCATCAATTTTGTACAGTTCTCTATTTGATCCTCTGTAGTGTTTCCAATAAACTCATTTTGGGCACCATCCTTCATTTGGTCCACTGCAGCTTGCTGTAAAATGGATACTCGTAAATAATTACAATATAACAATTGGAAAAATTCATACCAAAAATTTTATTTCGCAACTCCTGCATTGATTTATCATATAGTTCTCGTAACTCTGCATCCATTGATTTAATTGTTCCCATCAAGGACTTTGAACTGTGTAATTCGGCGTTTGCACGGTCTAATTCTGCCATCAATTTTGTACAGTTCTCTATTTGATCCTCTGTAGTGTTTCCAATAAACTCATTTTGGGCACCATCCTTCATTTGGTCCACTGCAGCTTGCTGTAAAATGGAGACTCGTAAATAATTACAATATAACAATTGGAAAAATTCATACCAAAAATTTTATTTCGCAACTCCTGCATTGATTTATCATATAGTTCTCGTAACTCTGCATCCATTGATTTAATTGTTCCCATCAAGGACTTTGAACTGTGTAATTCGGCGTTTGCACGGTCTAATTCTGCCATCAATTTTGTACAGTTCTCTATTTGATCCTCTGTAGTGTTTCCAATAAACTCATTTTGGGCACCATCCTTCATTTGGTCCACTGCAGCTTGCTGTAAAATGGAGACTCGTAAATAATTACAATATAACAATTGGAAAAATTCATACCAAAAATTTTATTTCGCAACTCCTGCATTGATTTATCATATAGTTCTCGTAACTCTGCATCCATTGATTTAATTGTTCCCATCAAGGACTTTGAACTGTGTAATTCGGCGTTTGCACGGTCTAATTCTGCCATCAATTTTGTACAGTTCTCTATTTGATCCTCTGTAGTGTTTCCAATAAACTCATTTTGGGCACCATCCTTCATTTGGTCCACTGCAGCTTGCTGTAAAATGGAGACTCGTAAATAATTACAATATAACAATTGGAAAAATTCATACCAAAAATTTTATTTCGCAACTCCTGCATTGATTTATCATATAGTTCTCGTAACTCTGCATCCATTGATTTAATTGTTCCCATCAAGGACTTTGAACTGTGTAATTCGGCGTTTGCACGGTCTAATTCTGCCATCAATTTTGTACAGTTCTCTATTTGATCCTCTGTAGTGTTTCCAATAAACTCATTTTGGGCACCATCCTTCATTTGGTCCACTGCAGCTTGCTGTAAAATGGAGACTCGTAAATAATTACAATATAACAATTGGAAAAATTCATACCAAAAATTTTATTTCGCAACTCCTGCATTGATTTATCATATAGTTCTCGTAACTCTGCATCCATTGATTTAATTGTTCCCATCAAGGACTTTGAACTGTGTAATTCGGCGTTTGCACGGTCTAATTCTGCCATCAATTTTGTACAGTTCTCTATTTGATCCTCTGTAGTGTTTCCAATAAACTCATTTTGGGCACCATCCTTCATTTGGTCCACTGCAGCTTGCTGTAAAATGGAGACTCGTAAATAATTACAATATAACAATTGGAAAAATTCATACCAAAAATTTTATTTCGCAACTCCTGCATTGATTTATCATATAGTTCTCGTAACTCTGCATCCATTGATTTAATTGTTCCCATCAAGGACTTTGAACTGTGTAATTCGGCGTTTGCACGGTCTAATTCTGCCATCAATTTTGTACAGTTCTCTATTTGATCCTCTGTAGTGTTTCCAATAAACTCATTTTGGGCACCATCCTTCATTTGGTCCACTGCAGCTTGCTGTAAAATGGAGACTCGTAAATAATTACAATATAACAATTGGAAAAATTCATACCAAAAATTTTATTTCGCAACTCCTGCATTGATTTATCATATAGTTCTCGTAACTCTGCATCCATTGATTTAATTGTTCCCATCAAGGACTTTGAACTGTGTAATTCGGCGTTTGCACGGTCTAATTCTGCCATCAATTTTGTACAGTTCTCTATTTGATCCTCTGTAGTGTTTCCAATAAACTCATTTTGGGCACCATCCTTCATTTGGTCCACTGCAGCTTGCTGTAAAATGGAGACTCGTAAATAATTACAATATAACAATTGGAAAAATTCATACCAAAAATTTTATTTCGCAACTCCTGCATTGATTTATCATATAGTTCTCGTAACTCTGCATCCATTGATTTAATTGTTCCCATCAAGGACTTTGAACTGTGTAATTCGGCGTTTGCACGGTCTAATTCTGCCATCAATTTTGTACAGTTCTCTATTTGATCCTCTGTAGTGTTTCCAATAAACTCATTTTGGGCACCATCCTTCATTTGGTCCACTGCAGCTTGCTGTAAAATGGAGACTCGTAAATAATTACAATATAACAATTGGAAAAATTCATACCAAAAATTTTATTTCGCAACTCCTGCATTGATTTATCATATAGTTCTCGTAACTCTGCATCCATTGATTTAATTGTTCCCATCAAGGACTTTGAACTGTGTAATTCGGCGTTTGCACGGTCTAATTCTGCCATCAATTTTGTACAGTTCTCTATTTGATCCTCTGTAGTGTTTCCAATAAACTCATTTTGGGCACCATCCTTCATTTGGTCCACTGCAGCTTGCTGTAAAATGGAGACTCGTAAATAATTACAATATAACAATTGGAAAAATTCATACCAAAAATTTTATTTCGCAACTCCTGCATTGATTTATCATATAGTTCTCGTAACTCTGCATCCATTGATTTAATTGTTCCCATCAAGGACTTTGAACTGTGTAATTCGGCGTTTGCACGGTCTAATTCTGCCATCAATTTTGTACAGTTCTCTATTTGATCCTCTGTAGTGTTTCCAATAAACTCATTTTGGGCACCATCCTTCATTTGGTCCACTGCAGCTTGCTGTCAAATGGAGACTCGTAAATAATTACAATATGACAATTGGAAAAATTCATACCAAAAATTTTATTTCGCAACTCCTGCATTGATTTATCATATAGTTCTCGTAACTCTGCATCCATTGATTTAACTGTTCCCATCAAGGACTTTGAACTGTGTAATTCGGCGTTTGCACGGTCTAATTCTGCTATCAATTTTGTACAGTTCTCTATTTGATCCTCTGTAGTGTTTCCAATAAACTCATTTTGGGCACCATCCTTCATTTGGTCCACTGCAGCTTGCTGTAAAATGGAGACTCGTAAATAATTACAATATGACAATTGGAAAAATTCATACCAAAAATTTTATTTCGCATTGATTTATCATATAGTTCTCGTAACTCTGCATCCATTGATTTAACTGTTCCCATCAAGGACTTTGAACTGTGTAATTCGGCGTTTGCACGGTCTAATTCTGCCATCAATTTTGTACAGTTCTCTATTTGATCCTCTGTAGTGTTTCCAATAAACTCATTTTGGGCACCATCCTTCATTTGGTCCACTGCAGCTTGCTGTAAAATGGATACTCGTAAATAATTACAATATAACAATTGGAAAAATTCATACCAAAAATTTTATTTCGCATTGATTTATCATATAGTTCTCGTAACTCTGCATCCATTGATTTAACTGTTCCCATCAAGGACTTTGAACTGTGTAATTCGGCGTTTGCACGGTCTAATTCTGCCATCAATTTTGTACAGTTCTCTATTTGATCCTCTGTAGTGTTTCCAATAAACTCATTTTGGGCACCATCCTTCATTTGGTCCACTGCAGCTTGCTGTAAAATGGATACTCGTAAATAATTACAATATAACAATTGGAAAAATTCATACCAAAAATTTTATTTCGCAACTCCTGCATTGATTTATCATATAGTTCTCGTAACTCTGCATCCATTGATTTAATTGTTCCCATCAAGGACTTTGAACTGTGTAATTCGGCGTTTGCACGGTCTAATTCTGCCATCAATTTTGTACAGTTCTCTATTTGATCCTCTGTAGTGTTTCCAATAAACTCATTTTGGGCACCATCCTTCATTTGGTCCACTGCAGCTTGCTGTAAAATGGATACTCGTAAATAATTACAATATAACAATTGGAAAAATTCATACCAAAAATTTTATTTCGCAACTCCTGCATTGATTTATCATATAGTTCTCGTAACTCTGCATCCATTGATTTAATTGTTCCCATCAAGGACTTTGAACTGTGTAATTCGGCGTTTGCACGGTCTAATTCTGCCATCAATTTTGTACAGTTCTCTATTTGATCCTCTGTAGTGTTTCCAATAAACTCATTTTGGGCACCATCCTTCATTTGGTCCACTGCAGCTTGCTGTAAAATGGATACTCGTAAATAATTACAATATAACAATTGGAAAAATTCATACCAAAAATTTTATTTCGCAACTCCTGCATTGATTTATCATATAGTTCTCGTAACTCTGCATCCATTGATTTAACTGTTCCCATCAAGGACTTTGAACTGTGTAATTCGGCGTTTGCACGGTCTAATTCTGCTATCAATTTTGTACAGTTCTCTATTTGATCCTCTGTAGTGTTTCCAATAAACTCATTTTGGGCACCATCCTTCATTTGGTCCACTGCAGCTTGCTGTAAAATGGAGACTCGTAAATAATTACAATATAACAATTGGAAAAATTCATACCAAAAATTTTATTTCGCAACTCCTGCATTGATTTATCATATAGTTCTCGTAACTCTGCATCCATTGATTTAATTGTTCCCATCAAGGACTTTGAACTGTGTAATTCGGCGTTTGCACGGTCTAATTCTGCCATCAATTTTGTACAGTTCTCTATTTGATCCTCTGTAGTGTTTCCAATAAACTCATTTTGGGCACCATCCTTCATTTGGTCCACTGCAGCTTGCTGTAAAATGGATACTCGTAAATAATTACAATATAACAATTGGAAAAATTCATACCAAAAATTTTATTTCGCAACTCCTGCATTGATTTATCATATAGTTCTCGTAACTCTGCATCCATTGATTTAATTGTTCCCATCAAGGACTTTGAACTGTGTAATTCGGCGTTTGCACGGTCTAATTCTGCCATCAATTTTGTACAGTTCTCTATTTGATCCTCTGTAGTGTTTCCAATAAACTCATTTTGGGCACCATCCTTCATTTGGTCCACTGCAGCTTGCTGTAAAATGGAGACTCGTAAATAATTACAATATAACAATTGGAAAAATTCATACCAAAAATTTTATTTCGCAACTCCTGCATTGATTTATCATATAGTTCTCGTAACTCTGCATCCATTGATTTAACTGTTCCCATCAAGGACTTTGAACTGTGTAATTCGGCGTTTGCACGGTCTAATTCTGCCATCAATTTTGTACAGTTCTCTATTTGATCCTCTGTAGTGTTTCCAATAAACTCATTTTGGGCACCATCCTTCATTTGGTCCACTGCAGCTTGCTGTAAAATGGATACTCGTAAATAATTACAATATAACAATTGGAAAAATTCATACCAAAAATTTTATTTCGCAACTCCTGCATTGATTTATCATATAGTTCTCGTAACTCTGCATCCATTGATTTAACTGTTCCCATCAAGGACTTTGAACTGTGTAATTCGGCGTTTGCACGGTCTAATTCTGCCATCAATTTTGTACAGTTCTCTATTTGATCCTCTGTAGTGTTTCCAATAAACTCATTTTGGGCACCATCCTTCATTTGGTCCACTGCAGCTTGCTGTAAAATGGATACTCGTAAATAATTACAATATAACAATTGGAAAAATTCATACCAAAAATTTTATTTCGCAACTCCTGCATTGATTTATCATATAGTTCTCGTAACTCTGCATCCATTGATTTAACTGTTCCCATCAAGGACTTTGAACTGTGTAATTCGGCGTTTGCACGGTCTAATTCTGCTATCAATTTTGTACAGTTCTCTATTTGATCCTCTGTAGTGTTTCCAATAAACTCATTTTGGGCACCATCCTTCATTTGGACTGCAGCTTGCTGTAAAATGGAGACTCGTAAATAAATACAATATGACAATTGGAAAAATTCATACCAAAAATTTTATTTCGCATTGATTTATCATATAGTTCTCGTAACTCTGCATCCATTGATTTAACTGTTCCCATCAAGGACTTTGAACTGTGTAATTCGGCGTTTGCACGGTCTAATTCTGCTATCAATTTTGTACAGTTCTCTATTTGATCCTCTGTAGTGTTTCCAATAAACTCATTTTGGGCACCATCCTTCATTTGGACTGCAGCTTGCTGTAAAATGGAGACTCGTAAATAATTACAATATGACAATTGGAAAAATTCATACCAAAAATTTTATTTCGCAACTCCTGCATTGATTTATCATATAGTTCTCGTAACTCTGCATCCATTGATTTAACTGTTCCCATCAAGGACTTTGAACTGTGTAATTCGGCGTTTGCACGGTCTAATTCTGCCATCAATTTTGTACAGTTCTCTATTTGATCCTCTGTAGTGTTTCCAATAAACTCATTTTGGGCACCATCCTTCATTTGGTCCACTGCAGCTTGCTGTAAAATGGATACTCGTAAATAATTATAATATAACAATTGGAAAAATTCATACCAAAAATTTTATTTCGCATTGATTTATAATATAGTTCTCGTAACTCTGCATCCATTGATTTAACTGTTCCCATCAAGGACTTTGAACTGTGTAATTCGGCGTTTGCACGGTCTAATTCTGCCATCAATTTTGTACAGTTCTCTATTTGATCCTCTGTAGTGTTTCCAATAAACTCATTTTGGGCACCATCCTTCATTTGGTCCACTGCAGCTTGCTGTAAAATGGATACTCGTAAATAATTACAATATAACAATTGGAAAAATTCATACCAAAAATTTTATTTCGCAACTCCTGCATTGATTTATCATATAGTTCTCGTAACTCTGCATCCATTGATTTAACTGTTCCCATCAAGGACTTTGAACTGTGTAATTCGGCGTTTGCACGGTCTAATTCTGCCATCAATTTTGTACAGTTCTCTATTTGATCCTCTGTAGTGTTTCCAATAAACTCATTTTGGGCACCATCCTTCATTTGGTCCACTGCAGCTTGCTGTAAAATGGATACTCGTAAATAATTACAATATAACAATTGGAAAAATTCATACCAAAAATTTTATTTCGCAACTCCTGCATTGATTTATCATATAGTTCTCGTAACTCTGCATCCATTGATTTAACTGTTCCCATCAAGGACTTTGAACTGTGTAATTCGGCGTTTGCACGGTCTAATTCTGCCATCAATTTTGTACAGTTCTCTATTTGATCCTCTGTAGTGTTTCCAATAAACTCATTTTGGGCACCATCCTTCATTTGGTCCACTGCAGCTTGCTGTAAAATGGATACTCGTAAATAATTATAATATAACAATTGGAAAAATTCATACCAAAAATTTTATTTCGCATTGATTTATAATATAGTTCTCGTAACTCTGCATCCATTGATTTAACTGTTCCCATCAAGGACTTTGAACTGTGTAATTCGGCGTTTGCACGGTCTAATTCTGCCATCAATTTTGTACAGTTCTCTATTTGATCCTCTGTAGTGTTTCCAATAAACTCATTTTGGGCACCATCCTTCATTTGGTCCACTGCAGCTTGCTGTAAAATGGATACTCGTAAATAATTACAATATAACAATTGGAAAAATTCATACCAAAAATTTTATTTCGCAACTCCTGCATTGATTTATCATATAGTTCTCGTAACTCTGCATCCATTGATTTAACTGTTCCCATCAAGGACTTTGAACTGTGTAATTCGGCGTTTGCACGGTCTAATTCTGCCATCAATTTTGTACAGTTCTCTATTTGATCCTCTGTAGTGTTTCCAATAAACTCATTTTGGGCACCATCCTTCATTTGGTCCACTGCAGCAAATGTAGCAATTCATGTCGAATCAACTTCAGGTTTGACTTAAATATTTAAAAAACTGAAATAGTCATACTTGTAGCCCAGGCAGATTAGGTTTTGAAATAGAAATAAATGCCGGCAAAGGTTTTTTGCGTGGATTATGTTCAAAATGGTCTCCTGATAAACATACTAAAAGTCCACAGCCATCAGAGAGCGGGTTCCTCCCTCAAAGGGGGTCAAAGTACCACAAAAATTAGTTTCCTGAGAATAAATTGAAAACTAAGCATCAGAGAAAAAAAAGTTTCGAACAAAAGTTGTTCCTCATCAAATTTCCTATAAATTTCACCATATGTATGTCAACTTGACTCAAAAACTCGAGCTGTAAAGTTGGTTTGAAAGTTGAGCGATTTTCTAAAATTTTTTATTTTAGTGTTGGTGTAGTCAAATTAGACAGGTCTCGGGAAAAAAAGAAAAAACATTGCGACATAGTCCAGGTCTGATTGCTGGAAATGGTCAAGAATGAAGTCCAAAACAACATACTAACTTCTCCGCGTTTTTCCCCGGGAGCATCTTTTTATGGGGGTTGAAACCCCCTCAAAAGCAGTTTTTTGTAAATATCCCGCTTGATACGCATTTTAGAGAAAAAAGTCATCAGTCAAAAATTATTCCTCGTGAAATTTCCTATCGGACTATATAACCTACACGTGATAGTTACCCGGTAGCTCAAAAATTCATGGAAATTGAGCCTCCGTTATGCAAATCCGTAAATAACGCCCTCCTTGCAGGGAGATGACGTCGTTGCGCGGTGGTTACGCGCGAAGGTAACGTTAATATTTCGCCAGTCTATACGATGAAACGTATACTAATTTTATTAGTTTTAATTAATTGTCACAGGGAATTTGCTGCACGATATTATTTTGAGAAAGGTATAATCAACTGCCTATCATACATGAAAATAAAGTTTTCCATACATGGCCAGACATTTTGAAAATCGTTACTTATGCACTCTTTACAATATGTATGATATGTAAAAAGCTGAATGGGGGGGGATGTAAACATGCGAGCCCAAAATCTTGCATTAACAAATGCAAACCATGCGTAATAACTCGAGCTCTACCATTAAATCAAACCATGGGAATTTTACCTTCTTCAAGAGTCATTCCAGGACGCATATTTAAAACTACTGGTGTAGATTATTCTGGGCTAATTAAATTGCGAAACAAAATAGGAACACGTTCCGTCATCACAGACGCCTATATTGTTATCTTTGTTTGTTTTGCAACCAAAGCAGTGCACCTGGAATTGGCTTCTGATCTCATCATTCATGGGGATGTTCGATAGATTTGTTAGTCGCAGGGGAGTTCCTAATCAAGTTTGGAATCAAGTTTGGTCTGACAATGGTAGAACTTTTGTAGGTGCAAAAAATGTACTACATAAGCTGTATAATTTCTCTGCTGAATCTGCTCACAACCTATGGTTTTAAATCATTTAATAATAAGCCTACTAGGATCGGCATAAATAAATTGGGTCGTTGGACTGAGTTTTGTCTTGATCACTTGCATGCACGAAACTTTGATAATGTCTTATCAGTTAAAATAGACGAAACAGGTATCACTGATCACAGATCCTTGTTAGCAACTGTAGAGCTTCATTCTGTGAACCAAATTGATATACCTAAGCTCAGCCAAAGAACAGTAACATTTAAAAATTGGGGTAAGATGGAAAAAATGTTAGATGATGAAACGTGGGAAGATCTTGACCTTACATCAGTTGATGATGCTTTTGATAGTTTTGTTAAAAAATATAAAAACTACAAGGATCTGTGTACAGAGATAAGGAAAATACAGGTTGATAAAAAGAATAAGAAAAGAGCTGCATGGTTATCTGATGAATCGTTCCAACTTAGTATCTTAAAAAATAATCTATATAAACAGCTCAAAAAGACTGATCCTAAAGGAGAAAAGTATGTTGAAATAAAACAAAACTTTAAAACAGTTAGCTCTTAGTTAGTTAAACAGATCAGAAAAGATAAAATGCAATATTATAATAATCGACTGAACAATTGTCAGAGTGCTAAAGAATATTGGAATGAATTAAAAAGAATATGTAAGCTAGATAACAAGAACTCGCAACAACCAATAACTCTGAAAAACGATAAGAAAGAAGACATTCAAGAGCCGAATAAAATTGTAGAAATATTGAATAAGCATTATGCCACAGTTGCAGAACAAGAAATATCCAAAAATTTAATTTTTAAAACAGACACCTTATCGACATAATATGTTACTACATAGTTACTTCCAAATTCATTTCCAAAAATTACCCTGAGGACGCATTAGTGAAGAGAATTAGAAATATATTTTGAAATAATTCTTCTTTACTATCTCTTTTTTTTTCCCTTAGAGCTGTACGGATTCTTGATTGCAGGTTTAATTCTATGATTCACTATTCCTCATTTTCTCTTCAAGATGAAAGGAAAATAGACATAAACAAACAAATTATCAATAATAGGCTTTTTTGTATGATAAACTAATGTTGAAATATCAGTCTGTAAATCAGGAGAAACCTAACAACTGGTAATTATCCTTTCATTTTTTTTCAAGAGTTTCCTACTAGATTTTGATATCCTTAATTCATGAAATATTTACCTGGTGTTTGCACCACTATTATCTCGAAGCTCTCAAATGCGAAGGGCTTCAGAGATTCAAAAGTGGAAACAGGGTTTCAAATGGGAATTAAATGGGTACCGGAGATACGAGGGGCCTCAGGTTTGTCTCTGTTGAAAGCTTTTGAGCATGGAATCCAAAGAGTTTCAAATGGGGGAAAAAACCGGAACCAGGGGGTCAACAAGGCTTCAAATTGAGGATCAGAGGGGAAACAAATAGCAATGCTGACGAATTTTAAATTAAGAATGGCTTTTGAACAACCTACCTAAGTTTCTGATCACTCTTAGGGTTCAGCGTTTCGCTGATCAAATCCAAAGCGATAAGTTATCTAGAGTGCCTTTAATTGGCCTATTTACACTTATCGAGTTAAACCTCTAAACTGATTCTAGTGACGTAGCTACATTGTGGATAATGATGATAGAAAGCAGGGGAAATCTTTAAATTTACTCGTACAGATGAATAAATAAATTCGTTGGAAATTAAATAAATTCCCCAGAGCAATATCTCGATGTTCTTCCGTATTCCTTTGTAGGAATTGGGAGTAAAAAATTTTTTCAACCTCGTACCTCGTCAGAATTTGAATTTTTCATAGAATAACTTTGATGAATATTTCTGCATTATTTTTGAATAGAAGTAGGCTAAGTATTTGTGAGTTACCTTCCATTTAAAGTGCATATCGATTTGTGATTACGAAAGTTTCCCTAATAATAGTTTTAAGTTCTAATGTGTTTGTGATAGCATTTTATTCGTAATATTCCGTTTGTTATATTTTCTTCTGTTCTTATTATATTTGTATAATCTTTTTAAATTTTCTTTATTTTAAAATTTTTCTGTTCTTTGTGCATTTCTTTTTGATTCATATTTTTGTAATTCGTTCTCTTGCTGCAACTGATATTTCTACTGTACATTCACTTTTGACCTCATGTTTTATTATGAAAATTTGAGTATTCACGTGTTTTTACTTAATTCGATACTTGAATCATTTATGAACTTGTATGTATTTTGTTCATTAAATTTTGAAGCCATCGTTACGTCTCTTTTCTCTTATTTCTTCTATTAGGAACAAAAAGAAAGGAGTTCATTCGATATTTTTCGCCCTCTTTAAGAAATTATTTTATTAATTTTGGTATCGAGTATCGACGCCTTCATCAGAACATGATTTTTTTGCTGTCGAGCCTCCTCAAAGTTCAATTTTATATTTATTCGATTCAGGAATAAATATTCTCGGTGATGACAGGGATTTTTCTCTTACGTATTTTAATTAGTAGGGTTGTACAAGCACATGACTAGGTACTAATTAAAATACTGATAGCTCGTATCCATGAGGTTTAAATTGACTTTTTTCCACTTATTTTGTGCTCTCTGTCCATCAAATTGCCGGAGGAATTGGATTTTCTTCTGTCGATCTCTCGGCATTCAGGAGATGGAAAACAAACTTCGAAATTATTCTTACAAAATTGATGAGAAAATTTGAAAGAGGATCATTGCTTTCGTGAAATTCTGCGTTACTCGTTCTTATTAGAGTTGGAAAAAAATGTATCGTCATCTATTTCCTGCATGTATTCTTTGACCATAAAAAAATAGGTAAGTTGTTGGTTGCGTCTCAAAATCAGCATTTCACATCAATTGTGTCTCGGAGAAGAAATCGAGGTAGGTACTCGAGTAGCGTCCCATCGATTGAAATCAAATTTTGAACTTACGTCCTGATAGATGGATCAATTGCGTTCCACTGACTTTCTCTGTGAACAAGGGTAAACTGAATATTTTATTTCCTTCTACGTGAGATATACTTAGCAATTATGAGTTTAAAAAACCACGAAAATTGTAAAAACGCATGACAGAAAGAAAAAATCATTCGGATAGTTCCCTGAAAGAAAATTGCGCGCGAGGTCATGAACGAATTCTAAACGGCTTAGTTCTCCTGCCTCTAGATTCGTCATGTACTCTTCAAGAATTGTACATCCACTTTGGTCTCCTGGAAGAGCATTCCGCATCTTCAGATAAGCTGGGTCCTGTATTTCGAGGAGAGCGTCAGCTAAAATGAATATATTCCGATGACTAGATAATAAAACATCTTTTTCAGTTTTCCATTATACGCCCACACGCGTTTGTCGTCCAAATTTGGTGAGTGTCGAAAGCAGCCCATATTGTCAAGTCCTATTTCACATCAATTCTGTCTAAAAATTTTATATGGGACAGAAATACACAAACTTCGTCTCTACATGTCGAGACGGCATTTTATCATGTGTACAATTATCCTAATACGTAATTTGAGCATCCAAAAACACGTTGGGACGCAACTCGTTAGCAGCCGAAAAATAATAATTTTTGTTCTTTAAAAAACGTTTGCATAAACTATTAATGAAATTAAAAAATAATCTAATTTGTGAATGGAACTCCAATGTTATCGACTGAACTTGAACTTGTCTACACACCGCGTAATTCTTCGACCATATACACCTAGTATTAACATTAATTACCCTGAACAACGGCTTATCGTTTATTTACCGTCTCTTAAATCCAAGTTTCTAAGCTAAGTTAATAGCTTCGTAAGTGTACCTGTAATATGATACTTGCAAAAAAAAAAAAAAAAAAAAAAAAAAAACTACCTGCAACTAATTTTTATTTTTTTTTTTGTCATTTTGAATGTTAATATTTATCAAAATTTGAACTTCTCATGCACGGAGCTCAGAACAGGAAGTCTTTAGGGAGAGTTAATAATTTAAATAAACTCTTTCAAAGTTTTTATCGCCCCAGAGTCGGCTATTTCATACAAATATTTTTTCTTTGTCGGTAACTCCTGCTCTTATATCGTGTTGGTTCGTTCGTAGAATATTGTTCGATACCTACCAATATGTAAAAAACGCAATTTTATTCTGCGTTTATAGTTCTGCAATAGAAACCTTTTCAAGTTCCATGGTCATAATATGAATTACTAAGTTGAAATCAAAATTTGATGATCATTCGCAAGACTTTAACTCAAAATTGAACCCCCGTTTTTACTCCGTAATTTTTTTTTCCATGTTCGAAATGAATACGACAAGCTCTGTAGTGGAAATACCAATATTATTTTCCGTATCTACGTGTACTTAGTCTGAAAAAACAAAATTTCTTCACAAATTAAAATTTCCATAATTCTCGCCTCTAATACCTCGAGAAATCGAATTTCCTCGAGTCTTAAAAGCTAAAATAACCTCGATAAAAAGATTTTTCGCGTTTAAATACTTACTGTAATAGTCAATAAACGATTGGCACTATTAATCAATAATAAATTTTTATTTCATAATTATAACACAACGTTTCGGTAGCTTGGCTACCACACCAAAACGTAGTGTTATAATAATAAAATAGAAATTTATTATTGATTAATGGTGCTAATCGTTCATTGACTATTAAAAGCATCTCTATATCTCTGATGAAAAATTACCTATCGATACATGATTCGTTAGAGAAAAATATTAACAGTAGCATAAAGCGTTTTCAAAATACATTCCCCATTAAAAAGAACAAATAAAAGCCTAGATTATCAAGTTCAATTGATCTAAGGCGAAAACAATGTACGTACCTTAGGTGCCTACTGTAATACCTGATCAAAATACGTGTTATTCAAACATGAATCTACCTACAACCAATTTCATTTTTACACAAAATTTCCCGATATCGAGAATAACTGCAAACATTTTTCAATTCATACAGTCAAAGTATGGAGAAAACACAAAACGAATGCTTGTGGTATATGATCTACGTACTTTTATTTTTCATTTTGTTCTCCGGTATCGACATGAAGATGATGCAGGTTCGTTGAAACGCCGTCAATGATTGAATAAATCTTTTATCTAAGTGGTAGCGAGTGCTAGTATCCTTAATTTTCATCAAAATTACTCGAATTGATCGTATTCCAATCGCTAATTCTGCTATCCATCTTGATGAATTTGACCTTAAAAAAGATTTTCTACTTCCTTCAAAGGGAATACTTCTCTCTCCAATCTTCCATATCATGTTTAGGAAGAAAAGCATTGCGTGGCGAAGCATGAAGAGAGCATTCATCAAAAACTCAAATGTGATGAAAGTCTTCTTTTTTTTTGTAGGTAACAGAGGAAAATGATCTAAGGAGGGAAATAAGTCACCGAGTGCTGTCGAAAACAACAGCCACAATTCTTCTAATTATCATGAGTATTATCGACCGACTGATGGAAATGAATTAACTACGAAGATCGAAATTAATTTTCTCGTACGAAATATTATTAGGATCGAATGGATGCTTCGCTTTGGCATTGTGAAGCGTGAAGGCCATCAGCGCTCCAGAGTGACGTCATCAGTTGATTCAACCAATGAACGATTTCTCAGTTGAACTGTCCGCAATTCCAAGTGAAAAAGTTGATGAACAATTTTTATCACAAATTTCGGAATAAAACAAAAAACAAAACTTGCGAATGGAAAAAAATAAATATTCCTTTCTCTCGCTCATTGTGGAGTACACCTGAATTACAGTTACGCTGTCAGGTTCAATACTCGTTTATTTTATTGTTCGTAATGTAGACCATAAGATAATCGAGTGAATGATGTGTTCATGTTCCGATAAGAAAATGTGATAATTTTCGGAATCCCTTGTTAAATTTTATGGGTTTAATTATGTCGAGTATTCGCGAACAAATTTCTATTTTTATTGTTGAATCTCTATAGTTTTGTGATAATGAGACGGTAATCTACTTATTTTGCTTTAAGAAATTTTACACGTTATTACGTGTCGAGTTCATTGCCTTAGTATCAACTTCGTGATTGCTCCGAGTCAATCCCGCAAAAAGAATGAGCCTATTATCGATGCATAGTCGATATTTCAACGGCGTACCGCTGCTTCCAACCAGGAAACCATTCAGGTCCAAAGAACGATGCTTCATCCTGCTGATTTTTGGTGCGTTCATACTGATATTTTGTGGTACGTTTTTCTACCTACCTGAGCTGCGTTCTAGTGCAGGAACCCGGGAAAGGGTTTACAAAGCGTACAAAAAAATACAAGAAGCTGGACCAGATCTATTGATTCCGGCACCACCATACGCAGACGAACGAAGAGATTCAGCGAGACCGTACCCCAAACACTCTCCTTATCAGCACGATGAGGATCCGCATCTGGTAGAGGACCGAGTTAGATTGAAAGCGAAAATCGACGAAGAGTTGAATTTTCCGAGGTCCTTAGAAAAAGGAGAAATTGGTGTCGAAAATAAAGTGTCTAGTCAGAGTATGCTCGTCGATGAGAATAAATCAAATGCGATGGATATTTACGTAGCTGGTGTAAAAACTGTGGCTCCGAAAGGATACCCACATCCTGTAGTTATCGGAGGAGAAGATCCAGACGAAGATATTCGACAGAAACGACTGAAGATTGTGGAGGTGAGTTGAATAGAATTTCGAATTTTAATTTTATTTAGTTGAGGCCTAAATTGGGTCCTCGATCAAACCGCATTCCGTACATTTGCGCGTTTCGATGTCGCGTGATTCATTTTTTATATTATGTGAATATTCTACTCGAGCTGGGTGGAATCACATACCGAGGTTATCATTGCAAGCACAGTTAATGAATTGCGACGCGAGAGGTTACAAATATGAATTCTCTGACGATTTCTTAATAGTTATACAAACAGGGAACAGTGGCCTTAATTGACGAGTTGGGAGGAACTGGACCGCTGACTGTCTTCTCGAGAGCTTTAATTAAATTACGAATCGAGCTCTTTTCACTCTCGATTTGCATTTGTAATTTTTAGTATCTGTCGAATCTTCTACAAACTTATATCGAAAGTATTCTTGAATAATAAAAATAAGCAAGAGCCTGCATCCAGTTTGTAGCGTTGCAGTAGCCGCTTAGTAATTAAAATTTGCAATCTAACAAATCATTCTCTTGTCGAGATTGTAAGGTCTGATTTCCTGAGAGATTGCTTTAAGCTAAATTTTGATACGTTAAAACCTGTGAAGAAGTTTTGCACACGTTGGCTAACGTATTTTAAAATTGTGAAGTTGGAAGATTGAGATCAGAAAGAGATATTATGAAGAGAATGCAGTGTGAATTGTCTTGATAGTATGATATATCTTATTAGCGTAGAGATAGAGATTCAGTATTACGTAATGGTTCAGGTAGCTTTACGCTTATACGAAAGAAAGTCTAATCGTTGATTTCACCGAAAAATTTGGCCTGCATGTGTGCACCTGCTGTCGGGATGGAATTGAATCGATATTCCTAGTGAAAGAGAATATTTTTACTGGAAGGAGACTACAATCGATATGACGCAGCAGAAGCCCTCCGTACGTGTAGTCTACAAAGCGAGCGTGCGGCTTTTTTTACAGGTAATCACGCGTTCGCTCGCCGAATGAGGGATGCTACGACCTACTCGAGTGGTTTTGTTAGACAGCAGATGAGGGTCGAGACTGAAGGGCGACGTTGTCTCGTCTGTCTATTGTGTGCGATTATTCGACATTTGCTCGCAAAATCTTAACGACTCGTTGGGCGTTGCTATGTGAGTGAATTTCGCATCTGTACGTGAATTAGACCGAGAAAATAGAATCTTAAGAGCGAGCTAAGTTTTTGTTATCTGTATAGAATTGATGAAAAAGGAAAATCTTGAAATACTCACTCATATAGAGACAGACATTCACGAACCCTTAGCTCTGGAGGGAGGTCAGTCTACTGAACCTTCAGTATCTACTCAGTAATGAGATGAATAAATTAAGAAAGGGATGTACTTTTCTCTGAGAGTTCCCAAAACTTTGATCTGTGTGTACAGCTTCACTAGTTCGATTTTTATGAAAAATGGGAAGTCTAGCAAAGATAGGTTTTTTATCAGAAAATGAGAATCAGTTGCGCACCTAACCATTTTTAAGAGATACTTTTCATACATTCAGTATCCTTAGAGACTCCTGTATAAAAGTCACCCCCTCCCCCCGTTGACTGGGAACCTTCGTTGGAAACCGTCCGCGGTCCGTCCAACAAATTGTAGTTTCGATTGGCGTAGTTTGGAACTTCGGAAAAATATGAGGAATTGACCGAGGAGGGCAGGGACTAAGTCAAAATTTTTCTCCAGTTTCCGGATATTCATAGCTTCAAAGTCGAAACTCTTCCATGTCCGAAGAATGAAAATTTTTAGATAATCCGTCAAAGAACGGATTTTTTGTTAAATTTCTCAGAGGTAACCAAAGTAATGTCTTGACCTAAGTCAGGGACCTGGAGGAATGTTGGAATATGCCTTTCAAAATTTAACCTTCGAATTTTCAGAAGTCATCATGGTAATTCAACGGGGAGGAAGTTGTAACGTACTTCGGGGACTTTGAGAGATTGTTCGAAAGTGAGCATAAGTATCTGAAGTAGGAGCTGCTCCTGGCCTCGTTAGAGAAATGGTTTTCCGAATTTCCACCTTGGGAGTTTCGAATGAATTTTTGAAGTTGATTATAAAAATTCAAGGAGGAGAAAGCTCCGATCTAAAAATGTTCGAAGGTGGCTTTCAAGTTTTGACATCGAGACTCGGGAAAGTTTCAAATTCGTAAGTAACTGTAGTACAAAACAAGAAGCGTTGGCTTTGGTGCTCAAATTTATTCCCTGTGACGATGGCAAGCTCTGATCTAGTTTAGGAACTTGGAAGTAAGGTACCTATCTGAAGTGGGGAGGCCTGTTTTTGAAGATGATTGTCGTTATCCACGGGCGAGAGATTTTTGACCTAGTTTCGGGACTTGAAGAAATATTCAAAGGTAGCTTTTGATTTCGAGACTTGGGAGTGTTCTGAATTTATTTTTGAAGCTGACTACCGTAGTGCGAGGGGGAGGAATTTCTGACCGGGTAGAGAAGAGGGGACTTTTTTAAAGACTTGGAAAAAAATTTCCAGTAGCGTTTTCATTTTTGACCGTGGAATTTGTATTCTTGGCTGTGTGTATGGTAGTGGAGATTTCGAAATACTTCAATGCTTGGCTGAAAGTATAAAATAAAAATGTCTTGGAAAAAGTTGCTACTCTGATTGTGAAAGATGTGTAATTACCGATAAATTATTGACTGGAAAGAAGGAAAAAACATGGTACCGGTAGTAAGTACAGTGCAAATCTCTCAATTGTTTCAAATACCGGTGTAGTACAATTATGAGGGTGATAAATATCGCAACTAAATTCTATTCAGAGCCATGAGATGCAATATTTACCATGAACGCGTGCTTCCTGTGATTTCATTAAAATTTATGAATATTTCAAAAGACTGATTCCAGATTTTTATTTTGTTAGTCGATATTTTCTTTTAAATGAGCGCCATTTTTCTCCCAAAATTACTTTAATTAATGATGATGAAATTATTTCTTTGATATTTTCTTTTCTTTGAAGGTTGGTACCAAACGCGAAAATACAAACCAATGAAAACTCTGCGTCTTTAAAATATTACAATAATATTATTTTTTGGAGTTTTGTTGCCCCTGGGAATTAAAAACGAGAAAAAACATTTTCTGAAGCAGAGAAAGGTGAAACACTGTAGAAATAGTTTTCGAAAAAATGAAAAAAATTGAATTTATAAGTATTAATAATATTTATTGTTTTACTGGTAGAAAATTTTTTTTATTTAAAAAATAAAATATTTGATAAATCAACATTTTAAAATAAATATTCAAAATCAATTATGAAAACTAAACGGAAGCTATTCAACTCATAATTTAAAAACTAAATTATTTAATTAAATAAAAATGAGTATTAAAAAAAAATTAAATTTTGGCTTTAAATAGAAAACATTCTTAATAATATTTAAATCAATTAAACAAGCTAATGACCTATTCTGAATAGTTGCAGAGCTTGTTAAAAAAAAAAAAAAAAAATAGGTTAATGAATAAGTTATTCTACTAATCATGAAAATATTAGATTCATTTTTAATACCAGGAATGTGATCAGAAATTATAGGGATATCAGTACGAATCATTATTTGAACAGAATTATTTAATATTTATAAGTAATAATTTTTACTGTAGAATATTAACTGAATGTAAATTGCATACAAAGTCCAAAGTTGTACTGTTTGGGAATGGTACAGGCATTTTTGTTCCATTTGCCAAATCAAAATTTGCAAAGGTGTATAGGACTTTTATACCAAATTGATTGATCCAAACAAAGAGAGATGTACAAAGTCCGACATAAAACCCATAACTAACTACCTTATGGAAAAATTTTGAGTTCCTTGAGGCAATTAGGAGCTATGAATCTCTTGAGAGGAAGGCTGAGAAGAAGTTTGAGCTCTGAACCGTACAGCTAGGCTATAACTTTGGAGTTTGGAGCTAGATTTCTCCTGTGGATCTAGAAGCTGGGCTGTAATTGACAAGAGTTAGCAGAGGGGCTCATTGTTTAACAATTACTTACTTCTGCACAGTGGACTCCATTCTCCTGAATGTTTCTGGCTGGAAAGCGTATTGAACAAAAAAAAGTGTAAATAATGAGAGAGGGTACTACAATTGGTCTGTGTTGATGAATGGAGCTTATTGAACGGAATATCTTCTTTCTCTCTCTTCTTCTGTTCAGCGCGCATCTATTGTGACAATGCCAATGAGTTCACATCAAACAAATTTCTGTTGTATGTCATTTATTGTGAAACTGAATTACAATACTATGCTACAAATATAAGGAAATTTCATTTCCTGCTTACCAAGAAATACAATTAACGCTCCAATTGAATTTATAAATATTTATAATAGTGTTGATAATTTTTTTATTCAGAAAATGAAACATCAAATAAATAATTTTAATAAAATCATTATTCGAAATTAATATAAAATGAAAATAAAGCTAGAGCTATCAAACTTATAATGTGAAATCCAAATTTTTCAATTTATAAAAAGGAATTTAGAAAATCAAATTCCAAAATTCAGATAGAAAACATTGTTGATTCATTTAAATCGATTATATGAATGATAATTTTAATAATATTGATTTTTGCAATAGAATAGTAACTGTTCTTCACAAATAATAATTTTTCAAATAAAAATATCTATAATATCATTATTGGAAGAATAAGAAATGTCCATAAAACTAGAACTACGTATCTCCTCCCAAAATTACTCGAATTAATGATGATAAACCAATGAAAACTACAGCGTTCCTCCAAAATATTACAATATTATTTTTTGGAGTTTAGTATTCAAAGTGAAACATTATACATAAAATTATCTTAAATAGTCCTCTGGATATTTTTTTTTTTTTTTTTATTATTATTTTTTTTATTTCATTTTATTTTTTATTTAATTTCATTTTATTTTAACGAGTTTTAAAACAACCAATAGGTTATTAGCTCGACGTATACAGTAGGCTTATATAATGTAGTTAGAATAATCATATAGTAAGTTAGGATAAAGCAGTTTTGGATACGAGTAAAGAAAGATGAGGAAGAGTCAAGCAAGGGTGAAGTGGAATATGTGTGAGGAGTAAAGAAAAGTTTGTGTAAATGTTCTTAAAGTGTAGTAGTTATTTGAGTATTGCAATTTAGTATAGTTGTGGATGTTATATGTGAGAATAAAAGTCAGTTAATTTGAGGTATTGTAGAGTACAGGATATGGTGTCGAGTTGTTTTAAATTGAAGAATCGAATTTACAGATATTATTGATTTTATTCATTTTTCATTATATCTTTTCTTTCAAACTAAATGAAAAATAACCTTGATTGAAATTTTATTTTCTATATGTCTATAATATGTCATTCTTTTTATAGAAACTTGATAGAAGTGTTGATGAAACTCTGAAGTTTGAATGTTCATATTATTTCCATGGTATTTCTAGTACTACGCTCGTACCATTTGTTCTACGCGAAGAAAATATCAGGCTTTGTAGGGGTCAGAAATTCAGGAATTGTTGAGAGACTTCAGAATTTCTGCAAGTCGGTCCGGAAGTTTGAAAAGAAGGTAAGGGGGGAAAATGGCCTTGGTCGGAAAATGTTTCAAATGTTCGTCAAAATGTTGTCCCCAATGAGAAAACTCGAAATCCAAACAATTGGACCCATCCGCTCACCCACATGGGCTGCAGAGTCATTTTCAGGCCTAAAAATCCAAATGGTTGTATCTCAGGCAATAATGATCGCACAGCGATGAAACTTGGGGACATTTTAGTATACGTAAACGTTCATCCATGGTATTTTTTTCAAAAGAAAAAACATTCATATTTTTCCTAGTTTCTAGCTATAACAAAACTTCAAACTCGAATAAAAAAAAATCGGGGGGGGGAGGCACCTGGGGAAAATCATTCATTTGAAGCGCCATACCCTCTACTACAACATACATGAGTACCATAGTCCTCGATGAGGTGGAACATTCCCAAAAAAATTAATATTTAATGAATTTCTGTGATTTTTCCATGAATAGCGGGGTAAACCATGACTGCTACCGCAGTAGACCACGAGAAATCAATAGTCAATGTTCGAGTTGAAAAATACGCACTCCTCCGTGGCATGAAATGGGAATGTTGATAGACCAAAAATATATTTTTAATATTTCGTTTATCGATTTGGTCAATTCTTATGTAAACACGTCCACCGATTAGGTGGAGTGCGTTAGATTGAGAAAAATAGTTGAAAAATTCTCCAGTCGCTGGAACAGTCTGAAAATAGTAGAGAAGTGAGAAAATACACTTTTTCAACCTGGAGAACTCTGATTTTTCATATTTCATTCATCAATTAGGTCAATTCTTAAGTACCGTCGAGTTTGAAAAAAATAGTCAAAAAATTCTCCAGGCGTTGGAACATTTTGGAAATGAAAAACAATCGAAAATACCCACTTCTTCACCCTGGAGGACCATGATTTTTCATATTCTGTTTATCAATAAGGTCAAATCTTATGTAAATACATCTTGCGAGTTGGGAAAAAATAGTCAATAAATTCTCCAGTCTAGGGGTCGCTCTGGAAATAGTAAAAAACCAAGGATACACACCGACTCCTAAGATTCATTTCCTATACTTTAAAATGTAGAATTTTTATTTTGGTTCCCCTGAAGTTTTAGTGGCACAAACTGTGTTACAAGGAGCCGTGCACGTAACTGGATTTTCTGGATCTGGTACTATTTCTAGATCGTTCCAGCGACTGGAGAATTTATTGACTATTTTTTTCCAACTCGGTGGATGGATTTACATAAGAATTGACCTTATTGATAAACAGAATATGAAAAATCACGGTTTTACATGCTGGAAAAGTGGATTACCTACAGTTTTTACTATTTCCAGGGCATCCCAGAAACTGGAGAATTATTTGATTATTTTTTCACAACTCGGCGGATGTATTCACATAAGATTTGGCGTAATTGATGAACAAAATACCAAAAATCACCGCTCTTCATGTTGAAAAAGTGGACTTCCTCGATTTTCTGCTATTTCCAGACTGTCGACGGACATGTTTACATTATAATTGACCTAATTGATGAACAAAATACCAAAAAGTACGGTTCTCCAGGGTGGAAAAGTGGATTTCCCCGATTTATTGTTATTTCCAGAACATTCCAGCAATAGGAGAATTTTTTGGCTATTTTTTTCAAACTCCACGGACATGTTTACTTGGGAATTGACCTAACTGATGAATGAAATACCAATACTCACGGTCCTCCAGGGTGAAAAATTGATCTTCCTCGACTCGTATTTGTCATTTCCAGAACGTTCCAGCTACTGGAGAATTTTTTAACTATTTTTTTCAAACTCGACGGACACGTTTACTTAAGAATTGACCTAATTGGTCAATGAAATACCAAAACTCACGGTTCTCCAGGGTGAAAAAGTGGGTTTTTTCAATTTTTTGTTATTTCCAAAACGTTCCAGCGCCTGGAGAATTTTTTGACTATTTTTTTCAAACTCGACGGTACTTAAGAATTGACCTAATTGATGAATGAAATATGAAAAATCAGAGTTCTCCAGGTTGAAAAAGTGTATTTTCTCACTTCTCTACTATTTTCAGACTGTTCCAGCGACTGGAGAATTTTTCAACTATTTTTCTCAATCTAACGCACTCCCACCTAATCGGTGGACGTGTTTACATAAGAATTGACCAAATCGATAAACGAAATATTAAAAATATATTTTTGGTCTATCAACATTCCCATTTCATGCCACGGAGGAGTGCGTATTTTCCAGCTCGGACATTGACTATTGATTTCTCGTGGTCTACTGCGGTAGCAGTCATGATTCACCCCGCTATTCATGGAAAAATCACAGTAATTCATTAGTATTGATTTTTTTGGGAATGTTCCACCTCATCGAGGACTATGGTACTCATTTATGTTGTAGTAGAAATGATTTTGCCCAGTTGCCTCCCTCCCCCCCCCCGATTTTTTTTTATTCGAATTTGAAGTTTTGTTATTGCTAGAAACTAGGGAAAATATGAACGATTTTTTTTTTGAAAAAAATACCATGGATGAACGTTTACGTATACTAAAATGTCCCCAAGTTTCATCTCTGTGCGATCATTATTGCCTGAGATACAATCATTTGGATTTTTAGGCCTGAAAATGACTCTGCAGCCCATGTGGGTGAGCGGATGGGTCCAATTTTTGGATTTCGAGTTTTCTTATTGGGGACAACATTTTGACGGATATATGAAACATTTTCCGACCAAGGCCATTTTCCCCCCTTACCCGGCTAGAGCCTTTTGGTTGTGTAATTCCTGACATCGGAGAAAAAAATCCGATAGAACCGTCACGCGATATACGAGAAGGAGTTCGGACTTCTTCCTGTATTAACTCATCACAATGGAATAAATGATACGACAGGGTGAATACTGAAATTTGAGAATAAAAATGCATGCTATTTGCAGGTCATTTTCCATACTCTTTCCACATTCGCATTTTCAAAATTGAAGAAGAAGAAGAGGAAGAGAAAAATTATGGAATACGTGCAATACCTGAATTCTTTTTTAAAAATGTACGCCAGGGGTGCTCAAGCCACATAGAATGAGTTAAAAATTCTCTCGGGCCACAAAAAAAAGTAAACTGTTCATTATATCTTAATAGGTAATTATCAAATCAGCAAAAATATGGGATAGAAGGCACACAATTTCGTATCTCTACCTTTGAAAAAGTCACAAATATTGCTCACTTCTTAATCATCAAGTTACTTGCCATTTTCATTTTTCCCCCTTCCTTCTTTCCTTCCTTTTCTCCCTATTTTTTTTTCTTGTTACGGGCTCGCGGGCCATAGGTTGAGCACCGCTGATGTACGCTATATAATTCTAAAGAATTGTTAGAAACATACTACTTGCATGCTCACTCAAGCAAAAAACATGCTATTTGCGTGTTTTGCTTATTTTGCATACCAGTAGATACCCTGTACGAGGAACCCGCGTCCGTCAACAAATTGCGAATATCTTGACAAAAAATCCACTCAAGTCACCTACTCGAGCTCTGATCCCCGCATTTCTCCACGCAGACACGTATTGTACTATATTTAAAGAATTTCTACCTGCTAAGCGCCGCCAACTTTTCCATAACCAGAAAATCTCAAATAAGTGTGTACATTCTACTTCCTACATTATTTTTACGATCATCGTTACCGTATCAGCGTGTGCAGCACCGTAGTTCATGTGCCTTAGGAAACAAATTGTGCAGACAGTATTTCGAGTAATTTTTCTCTACGCGAGCCTGACAGAAGAATAATTTCCGCTGGCATGTTAATACCGTATTCATACGAGCGGCGATGCTTTTTTTTTCTGCTCGTCGTCCCATTCTGAGAGACTTTTGACTTACGCACTGTTTCTAGCTGGTTATCAACGATTACTGGTACTTCGGTATGCCAGATCAGTACTTGTAATGTTACATTCCGCGACTAATTTATTAATTAACGTGACTTGTTCATCCTCTTTCTTTATCGCACCACCTTAGTCTCCGTATAGGTATCCCGATGAAACTATGAAGAATTAAGACAGATGTACCGACAATGGTCGATATATATTTTATAAATGTATTTTGTTTTTTTTCCTGCGAATACCATAAATGTTGCCTTCAGGACTGTTACGCGGCGCCGTAATTAAATCGCCGCTTCCTAATGTACGATTATTGTTATTTTTTCCGTGGACCGCTGGCCGTCACAATTGGTACACTCCTAGACACGAATTCCGTACAATACCTACTTCTACGTACTTGCCTTTCTTTTACGTCTCATCTTCTCGAAAAACGAGGAACGTGATTCATTTATTCGGAAATATTTTTTGCGTTCGACAATTAATAAGTAACTGATGACGGAATCGGAAAAAGTTTCCCAAGGTTTCGAGATCCCCGTTATTGAAGCGGTATAGACTTGACGACAGTTCATAGAAAGAATCGATTCTTCTTGATATCACATCAGGAAGAGCGATCATGTTTGGAGTTTCGAACAGAGTTGGACTTTTGTTTGACTTCCAAGATTAGATTGTACTGAGCTAATGCCTTTTCAGCAGTCTTGGTCTTCCGCAGAGTAACGCGTAAGGGCCAGTATTTAAACTTGGCCAGGAATCGGGCATTGCGGTTCAACAACGAATTTACGAGCTCAAAGTACTAGAACAACAAATATCTCTTCTTTCATTTACTCATTCTGGAGTATTTGTTGTTCTAATTATGTCAGGCCCGACCTAGAGGAAAGAATCAGTTCAGCTTAAACTATGTTTAATCGGATTATCAGAACTAACCCAAGCGTTGATTAGATCAAATTGAGTTTAAACCAAAGTTCAAATATTCTGGTACAACTAACCCTAAGGCTGCGCGAATTTCGTTAAAGGACGAAAAAGAATCTGTCATTGTATAAATATTTCGAGTCTAATTTCATTGATATCACCTGTGGCAGAAAATCAGATATAGTACGTATAGTACCGGCTTAAGCTTAGAAAGTCACATAACAAATACGAGTAAACAATCATTGTTTTGAGTTACTCACATCAAGTGGCTTACGTACGAGGTTAGTAGAGTTCAAGTAGGCAAATTGGAGCTATACCCGAATTACGTTATCTAATTTAAGCTCGTTAACCTAGTATGTAGCATTTCTGTGCTTACTCTATTTCATGAAAAGTTATTTTTACTGCGGTTTGAATTACATCATGACATCGAAGATATAGTAAATTTAAAGAAACAGGCCAAACGCAATTTTCATTTGAGAAAATAATAAGTCGCCGAGGAAGTTCAACTTGGTGCACTGGAGGTCGATAGGGTATCACCCACATCGAATTAAAGATAAGCGGACTCGATTAGGTAACTTGAAAACGGAAATACTGAAGGGATAAAAAACGTATTTCAAATCACGCTGGTGACGAAAGAGTATTAGTCAGGATATCTACAAATTCATAAATAATTTTTCTGATCTCTGAAGGTCCGTCAAATATTTTTACTAGGTGAAAAAAAAAAAAAATGTGTAACTTGGTCATATTGTAGTATTATTAAATTTTCTGGCATAGCCAAATAAATGAAAATCATGTTCCATGTCTTTAGTATTTTATCAGTCATCATGAAATATTTCAGTCTAGGCTTCTACTAGGTCAAGTGTTCGTGAGATATTATTCGTTTACCCCTTTACCTATCTCGGCGTCGTATAAGTCTTGTATGAGAAATATTTTGAGGTAATTGTGGGTGTTCAATATTTTGAGGTATCAACTTTCGGTTGGGCGAACGAGCGATCTCGCTGTTGTATTGGAATGGTATGAGAAAATTCAAATCTTTTCTAATTATTAATTATATTAATTATTTATTTATTTATTTATTTATTTATTTATTTATTTATTTATTTAATTATTTATTTAATTATATTAATTATTTATTTATTTATTTAGTTATTTATTTAATTATTTATTTATTTATTTAATCATTTAATTATTCAATTATTTATTTATTTAATTATTTATTTATTTAATTATTTATTATTACGCGGGGTGTACTCGCAAATTTCTGAATCACCCACGGGGTAGAGATTTTCTAATTATTAATTATATTAATTATTAAATTATTAAATTATTTATTTATTTATTTATTTATTTATTATTAATTATTATTATTACGCGGGGTGTACTCGCGAATTTCTGAATCACCCACGGGGTAGAGATTTTCTAATTATTAATTATATTAATTAATTAATTATTAAATTATTTATTTATTTAATTATTTAATTATTTATTTATTTAATTATTTAATTATTCATCTATTTAATTATTTATTTATTTAATTATTTAATTATTTATTTATTTAATTATTTAATTATTTATTTATTAAATTATTAAATTATTTATCTATTTAATTATTTATTTATTTAATTATTTAATTAAATAATTATTTAATTATTCAATTATTTAATTAATTATTTATTATTATTACGCGGGGTGTACTCGCAAACTTCTGAATCACCCACGGGGTAGAGATTTCTCTCGACGGGGGGAGGGGGGAGGGGGGGTGTACTCGCGAGTTTCAAAATCGGGTTCCGGCGAGAGAAAAGACATGGAACATGTCAAAAGAGAGAGAGAGTTGAATGATTTTTCTCAACCTTTTTGTGAACTTTCCGGAAGCCATTCCTAATGACACCCCTCGACCTGTGCTTTACAGATGAATCCAAGTCGGGTTCCAAAACTGGCTATCAATTGAAAGGTCCCTAATTGGAACTCCATGAATTATCTGCCATCTACTTTTGACGTAACTACCTCGTAAATCCGACTCTCTTTCTTATCTCCAAGTCATACAAGACCCCTACTCTTCCAACCCCATGGCTGCCCGCATCCTCATCCTTCTCCGTACTTAAAGCATCTTCTCTATCTTCAATTGCTTTTCTCTGAATTCCTGGTCACTTCGGCCTCCTGGAACACGACGCGATGTATTGGACCCAGGTGCTAAGCTAGCCCTGCTCTCTTCCTCAATCACTGATCCTACCTCTTCTCCAGCCCCTGACATGAAATTTCAATAGGGAACCTGTTTTATCGGGGGTTTTTCCGGAAAAAATACCTCAAGGTCATATCTTATATAGTTTGGAGGTCGAAATTTTAACAGACAACCTGTTTTATAGGGAGGTTCTCGAAAAAAACGTCCGCTATCCGCTGTCCGACCGGCCAGCAAAGGTCGGAGCACAAAAATTTTTTCAAGTTTCCCTCCTATCATATAAGTATAGCTAGGGAGCTCGAGGGCAAATAAAAGGGACATCAATTTTGTTTGCCACTTACTGACCGCTGACGACTTCATTACAGGATAAAAACGCAGGTTTGCCGGACATTCATCTTGTTTTCTCATGTTTACCAAAGTGGTTGTCTATTTTACCCGCTCTCGAACTCCTCGATGTATATAACCTGAAAGATAGCCTCTTCGACTAACTAGATATGCAATGCTTTATACACCAATTGACTTAGCCCCTTCAATAAGCCAGATATGCAACCCTTCAAACACCATAAGACTCAGAATGTCCTTCTAAAGTATTCTAAGTCGCTCTCCTATTATATATAGCTCCAAATTCCGGCTCTATGACGCCACAACTTGATGACGTCATAGGTCAGCCTCGTGACGTCAGAATCTACATTTTTCCCATAGAACAGGGTTCCCTGCCACCCCTCGTTCAACTCCGTTAGGTTTTTCAAGTCTGTTAACTCCCTCTGGGAACCACAGTACTCCGTGATCCAATCCGCCCCTGAGGTTGACACTTGAACTATATTACATGGACCGCATGTGATGATAGCAGCGCTCGTCAGATTTGGACAGAATGTAAGTTCGAGTGTGAAAGTTGTGTACCCGATGTCATCGAGAACATATTTCGGATGACGTGCCCAAGTTTCTGGTATCAGTTGTGCATCTTTGAGTAAATTTTAAACATTTCTTAAAAAACGTCGCTCAGAAAGTCATTACGCAAGCAGAAAATAGTTGGGATTTGCGCTTATCTTCAAATAATAATGGTGATACTGATACCATCATCCAGAAGCTCTCTGCCAGAGTTCCTTAGGGCGCTGTGCTTGGGCCTACACTTCTGAATATTGCTATGACTAGTGTGCATAGATCAGTTCTACAAAAGCTTAGTTACCACTACAATACTAAAATTATTAGCTAGGCTGATGATGTCGCACTAATCGTTGGTCTGCATCAAATACTTCATATTAATGTACAGGTCAATGCTTTTATCTCAAAAATTGAAAAGGCTCTGTTTGGTATGGGTCTGAATTTTGATGGGGATAAAATTCGGGCATCAAAGAACCACGACCCGAGTTAAATTAATTTATGAAAAGTGCATGACCAAATAACAAAGTAGATACAATATAATATGATAATGGTGACACAGGTCGCTTCGCACACTCCCTTCTTCCTAACACCAATGAGAGAATTAAAATGAGGTACTGCACTGAATTTCTTACAGCGTACGGTGCATTTGCAGATTACCTTCTTAGATTCAATAAGGTCAATACTGATATATGTGTGTAGACTGCTCCTGTGAGAAAGATGGTTGCATCCCATGAGACCCTTAAGTGTAACCGTTTCTGTGAAATACAAAATAAGAGTATGCTAAATCTTAATGAATGAATGCCTCTAATTACAACTTTAAATGAGAATCTATACCCTGACAATATTGCAGAGAAAAATGTAACGGAGTTGGTCGAGTTAGTTATAATTCGGGGGACGTCGTCGCATTATTAATCGACCTAATTAGGATTCCGACTCGGTCGTACCACGAAGCTTTTGCCTAATTTAGGGCTTCTCAAACTTTCACCGTTCGCGTCATAGAGCTTACTGAATAAATCTTTTCTTATACGATAGTGAAGTTTGTTTCAATGTATACTGCGTCGTAGCCATCAAACGTACGTTGTACTCAGCACATGTTAATATTTAAGGACGAAATTACTGAAAATATTGTTGCCAAGTATTATTACTATTACTCTCGTAATCATCATTATCGCTGTATGATTGCCATAATCACTCATATTATCATCTCCAGTAGGATGGTTCAGAAAAACGAGCGAAATAATAACAGCTAAAAATGATGCTAGTCTCAATTTACAGTAGGAAGCATTCACGCAGCGGGTGCTCAACAACGAATACACCCACGATTTTTAAATAAAAGAGAACACCATACAAGTGTGGTCTGTCGATATAGAGTGTACATGTGATGACGTAAAGGCTTTTGAACGAATGACGTAAATTTAAGATTCTTCTCAAGAAATTGTCTTTTCAGCGCTTTAAATTCTCGATCAGGACGAAATCGTATCATTTATTAAAATCACCAAAGCTTCGAGGACAGGGCGAGCCATTCTTAATTATCAATTTTTCGGAAAGTAACCATACTTGACTGCGGTCTTTTGCTATCAGTATTTTGTTTTTTTTTTTGGGAGATTACATGTGCTTTAAAACCGATAGTCACAACTCCATAAACATAGCGATATTCTTTATCTGTTCCCCATAATTATATTTTCACAACCAAAGAAAAGAATGTGAATTTCTTTTTTGAAACAGGTACGGAAAATTTGTACAATTTTTCATGCGCAGGTTCTAAAGAACCGCGGTACAGAAACGAACAAAGGAGTACCTCCTCCAGAGACACGTTGTATACCCTTTAGTAACATAGACCATCGATAGTGATGAAGAGTACGTCCAAAAATGGGATAAGATTTTAGTCGGTCGGGTTCTGAATGTTAGCCCACTTTTGGGGGGAGGATTCATTTTGGAGATTTTTGTTACAGAAATTGGAAAGAAATTACAAAAAATATATTAATTATGTGATTTGTAGAAAAAATGTATTACAAAATTTTTTTCCTACACGCACCCTTCCATTAGGGGCTGTGGGCCCAAAATTTCACAAAATTGTAAATGTAATCAGAAAAACTTAAAATTTGGTATACAGGTGAAGGAAGAATAATATTAACACGAATGTCATGCAGTAAGTTAATTTTTGTTCCCCCAGGGGCCCTTTTTTTTGGAGGGGGGAGATGCTTATTTTGAACACTCTTGTTGCAAAAATTGGGAAAAAATTATATAAAATACATGCATTCGGTGAGTTGTTTGAAGAAATGCTGCGAGGAATTTTTTTCTTTACATAGACCCTTTCATTGGGGGCCTTGGGGCCCAAACTTTCGCAACATCATAAATTTCATCAGAAAAACTAGAAATTTAGTACACAGGTAAAGGAAGGTGTAATGAATAATATTAAGAAGAATATGCCACAGAATAAGTTCATTTTTATGCCCCTATGGGCCCATTTTTTTTTGGGGGGGGGGGGGCAAAGGCTTCATTATTCTAAGACTTATTGTTACAAAACTTGGAAAAAAAATGTACATACTAGGTAATACTTCTTTTTCTTAAAGATAACGGGTTAATTGTTGTGAATATGAACAGAGTAATAAAGAATGGTTATCGTTTTACTCTGACAATTCAAACTTAGATGATTTTGATAAAAGAGTTTGAGATCTATATCAATCAAATCAAAATGTTACATATATTGAGATTTATTCTATGTCTATAATCTATCAAGTTGACGTCATTATACTCGTATACAAAGAAATTTCTTTTTCAAGTATTACAGTATTAACTGAAATAAAAAGAACTACTCCCGTTTGTACAATACGTCTGTTGTACACAAATGGTAACCATTATATGCCGCTGGTTGAAAAAATTGCTAGTGTGCATCATAGATTGACAGATGCCGAAAATCATACTTCAAATATCTCATTGAGACATTCTTATGCCAGTATAGATGTCAAAAATCATACTACAAATATCTTATTGGAGCATTCTTATGCCAGTAGTTACTCCAATATTGATAATCTAGGTGTTGACTCACGTAGCGATAATTTGAATGACCATGAAAATATATGAACGTAGTTGACTCCTTTTCAAATCATTCATATGCCAGGAAAGAGTTTTCTGTTGATAATAATGAAACAAAAAATATTTCACATCTATCAGACAATAGGTACATTTACTTTTGAAAATGATATAGGCTCAATCACTTCGGATTCTGGTTCAATATTTATTGGTAGAAGAAAATATTGTGAAATCAATATTGCGCCGAATTACTTGGGTGCTATGAATCTGAAAAGTAAATTTTGCGGAGCTTTTCATTTCAAAAATGAAGTAACCGAAAAGCAGAAAATATTCACCAAGGAGGAAAATATATTTTTGATTTTGATGTGCCTTCGTTAATCAAGGAATTGTGGTGTGGTATTCGTAATGAAAGTACGAGTAAGTAATTCTGAGAAAATATTAGACAATATAATTCGGCGCTAGCTTTTGCATCTCTTGGTGCCTCAGTTTTAATAGGTAATGTACAAAATGTGTCAAGGTTTGGGCCTCACTGTTTTAAGATAAAAGGTATTCTTTCACATTTAAGTAGTAATTTGAGAGGAGATATATTAAACAGCACATTAAAATAGATAATTTACACAATAAGTGAGGAAACAATAAAAGACCTATGTACGACCAATAAAAGAAAATAATGCACCTATAACTTGATGAACATTGGAATAATGTGTATGAGCAATAATCGCAACAGTAACTACTCTCATGATAATTTTTACTCAATGAACGATAAGATTTTCCTGTTCGAACAATACGTAATTTATGCATTGTTCAATAGGAATGTACCAGTGTGCTATAATCAATGGTTCCTAGGCGCAGCCATTGGCTATCCACTAACAAATAATGGGCTGGAGGGCACTAATTCAGTTCTCAAAAGGGAACACACTCTCAGAGAGAGACTACCAGTAGGACAATTTCTTCGGAAAGTCGAGGAAGTCATTAAAGAATGGTCTAGAAAACGTGATCCGGATTCCCAAAACTCTGTGCCATTCGCTGATTCACCGAACATCCCCCTGAAGCTATGGACAGCGGCCTATCAATGGGCGTTGGAAAATCGCAAAATACTACAACGGAAAAGGCCTGGCAACATTTCTTATTACATATCAGCGAAAGGCAAACCTCCAATTACCTCCCTATTGTTGAACGAATATGAGAAGAAATTGGGAGCGTGGAAGAATTTTGATGAATTCAAAGATAAGTACTACAGCATTTGGACAGTAACGGTTCCAGACAATGTTGACGAGAAATGGTCGTGTACTTGTCCTTCATTTTCCAAATATAGCGTTTGTGAACACATTCTCCGATTACAAATCCGTCAAAAATCAATTGTCGTACCCGAAGCGGCTAAACAGATACCGTTGGGGCAAAAAAGGAAGAGGGGGCGTCCCACTAAAGCGAAGCGCGCATTGCTGGTTCAGTAATTACGTTTGTTTAATGTTTCACATAGGCAAATTTTAATGTTCATTTTTATTTCTTTAACAGAGCCACGGATATCGGTCAAAAAATTATTTACATGTGCGAATTTATCATATTACTGCGGGATTATTTTCTTACCTCTGAATTGATTATTCAAGGTGCGATATTATATTTAAATGTTCTTTTTCTGAAATATTGCTGAAATTATTAATAATTGTGTTTATCATCAAAATTTATTGTTTATTTCATCTTTTTTATCGGGCTGAAAAATGGGTACCATTTGAGAGAACAAGAAGCTCAAAAAATTAAATATTCACGACTTTACTTTATCGACTCAAGTTTTGCTAATAATGTTCGAAAAATACAGAATCCAGAATTTGTCTCTACACAACGGCACATGATAATAATTTTATTCAATAAATCTTTACAATTTGCGTTTTCTTTTGTCTCATAATTTGTGTAAATTAGGCTTAGTATAATGAAGGCGAAAAACTTACGTACTCATCTGATGAAATTTAGAGTTTTGTGAAATTTGGAGCCCATGGGCCCCCAATGGAGTCTATACATAAAAAAAAATTTCTCACTCCATCTTTTTTATACAAATCACCCAATGAATATATAGTCTTTTTTTCCAAGTTTTGCAACGATAAGTCTTAAAATAATGAAGCCTTTGCCCCCCCCCCCCCCCAATTTATTCATTACACCTTTTTCTACCTGTGTACTAAATTTCAAGTTTTTCTGATGAAATTTATGATTTTGTGAAATTTTGGGTCCCAAGACCCCCATGACAGGGTCTATGTATAGAAAAAAATTCCTCGCAGAATTTCTTCAAACAACTCACTAAATTTTTTTTTTTTTTTTTTTTCTATATTTTATAGTACGATCTTAGATACAATTACTACGATCTAAATTAGTACTACTGTTACAGCGTAAATTTTTTGAGCGATTAAACTTTCTTCATTAAGATCGTTTACCATTCATATTATATAAAGCATATAAGTAAAGTTAAATTAAGTCGCCTGGTTTGGTGCGACGTAGTCTCCTTACATCTTCCGCGAACAGTAGCAGGTTTAAAGCCTCAGTATTGGGGTGTCTGTGAAGCCTTTCTTCGTGTTTCCCTGCGCTAGTCTTTACTGTGGTGTTAACGTCTGGTATGCGCAGATCCCGATGCAGGTCCTCCATTCTCGTATAACGGCACGAGTTGGCTATCGTCTTGAGGTACTTGTTTTGCACTCTTTGTATTATAAGCCTGTTGGATGCCTTTGTGCAGCCCCACAGTTGGATACCATATGTCCAGATAGGCCTTGCTATTTGCATATAAACTGCTCTTTTGCAGTATAGACTCATTTGTGAGTGTCTTCCCAGCATCCAGTACATTTGATGGTACTTAGCGAGCAACTGTTTTTTCTTCATTTTCACATGAGCTTTCCATGTGAGTCGGGCATCGAGGTTCATGCCGAGGTATTTTGCAGAGTCAGCCTGTTGGATCGGAGCTCCGTTCAGGTAAACTCTGTGGTGGGCGTCGGTTTTGCGGAGCGCGTAGGTCACTTGGATAGTCTTCTGCTGATTTATCATTATCTTCCAGTCTCTGGCCCATTTGCTTATTTTAGAGATGGAACTCTGAAGGTTTTCGACTGCTTTCTCTTGGATACTGTGCACTGACAGCACCGCGGTATCATCAGCAAATGTGGCGACTCTGACCCCACTATTACTCGCTGTCGGAAGATCCGCCGTGTAAAGTGTGTATAGCGTAGGGCCCAATACACTACCCTGCGGGACGCCGGCCATTATTGGGTACGAGCTTGATTGAGCTTCCTCGTGCACTACGTGATACACCCTGTCACTAAGATAAGACTCAATTATCTGACATATGTTTGCTGGCATAACCTCGCTGCACTTTCGCACCAATCCCGCATGCCACACTCGGTCGAAAGCCTGTGATATATCTAAAAACACCGCAGCACAGTATTCCTTTTCTTCAAAGGCCTGTTCAATCACCGATGTAACCCTTTGCACTTGGTCCACTGCAGCATGAGATTGCCGGAACCCAAATTGATGGTCAGGTAGGGTAACTAGTGGCTTGATACGTGTTAGTAGGAGTTTCTCAAAGAGTTTTGAAGTGACCGTTAATAATGAGATAGGTCTGTATGAAGTAATTTCTTCAGCCGGTTTACCAGGTTTAGCAATCATGATGATTCGTGCAACTTTGAAGCTTTTTGGTACATGCTGTATTCTTAAGCAGGCATTTAAGATGTATGTGAGCATTACAATGCCTTTCCGTGGCAATTCCTTTAGGACCTGTGGCGTTATTCCATCAGCACCTGCTGATTTCTTGGCTTTGAGTAAATCAATTTCTTTTGCTACTTCTTTGGGTGTAACAAATTTTATAGTCTGATTCTCAAGGTAGGTCTTGTCAGTATGTATTCGGGAATCCATTTCGTGTGGTCTGAATACTGTATTTAGGTGCTGAGCAAAAGCTTCGGCTTTCTCTTCCTTGCTGCGCATCCATTGATCATTGTTTTTCAGCGGGGGTATGTTAACTATAGGTCTTTTGAATTTCTTTGTGGCTTTCCAGAGCGAATAATTCTTTTCGGAGTGTGGACTCAAGTTGGATAGATAGCTTACCATGCTGTCTTCCTTATATTTTTTGATAAACCGGTTCAGCTTGTTACTGATTCTGTTGAACTCAGTTTTATCTAATGGGTGTCTTGACCGTTGCCATACACGTCTCGCTTTTCGTCGCTTGCAGACCAGCTCACGTATTTCACGAGGGTAGCATATCTCCTGATTTAACGTTGATTCCACTTTAGGGGTTGCTATAGTGGCTGCTTTTTGTATCAGTTCAGTGAGTAGCTGTGCCTGCGTGTCCAAGTCGTTTGGCGTGTGTATCCTAACCCGAAGGTCGAGTGTTGCGTCCAGTTCCGCTCTATATAGATCCCAGTCTGTTTTACTATTGGTGAGTGTACATTTCTTCCTTTTTCGGATTACCGCATCGCTCAAGGTCACGAGTACTGGAGTGTGATCTGATGTCATGTCGGCTATGTTTTCAACTTCAACGTAGTTACTGGATATGCCTCTGTAGATATAGAAATCGATGAGGTCCGGTACCTTATTAATATCAGCAGGCCAATATGTAGGCTTACCGTCTGTTAATATGTTGCAACCTTGATTGTTAATGGCCTCCAACAATTCTTTGCCCCTGGTTGTGGTGAGGCGAGAACCAAACGCCGTATGTTTAGCATTGTAGTCTCCTCCCAAGATAAACTTTGCACCCAATCGTTGAAGGATTACTCCAAACTCCTCCTTCTTGATCTTGTGCTTGGGTGGGCAATACGCCGACGCGACCTTCAGCTCAGAGTTGCGGTACTTTATGGAGACGACAGTACTCTGGAAGTATTCATGCCTAATGTGGTCAGAGACTTCATGATGGAGGTTGTTTTTAATGATCACTGCCGTTCCCCCGTGGGCTCCGCCATCTGGGTGCGGGGTATGGTAGAGCCGGTAGCCATATATCTTCACGTGGCCCCTTTCTGTGAGGTGCGTTTCAGACACTAGGGCAATGTCGATTGAGTTTAGGTGTAGAAAGTTTTCGAGTTCTTGACTTCTGTTTGGTAAACCATTGGCGTTCCAACAGATTATTCTTAATGATTGGCTAGTCATTTCCTCTTTCTGCTCGCTCTTGTTTGGAAACCTCTGCTTTCCAGTTTTTCAATTCTACCGACCATTGAATCAATCTTCTGGTTCAGTTGTTGAAGGAGCTTCACAATCTGGTCCCCACCAGGGACTGTTTCTGTGGTATTTTGGTATGATAGAGGTGGATTTACTTGTTCTCTTCGTTCAACTGAGTTTTTCCCCTTTTTAGGATGTGATGATGGCAATGATGCTTTCGCAGGTGGCGGTGTTTCCTCAGGTCGCATTTTTTCTGCTTTTGAAATTGATTTATGTAGTTGAATACGTTGCACCGCTGATATTTTGGGCTTGGCAACTGTGTTATTTGCTTGCTTATAAGCTTCGCAGCCTCGAAAGTTCGCAGTATGATTTCCATCACAATTGGCACATTTGAACCTAGCTGGATCGTTGATACTGCACGTGGACGAAGGGTGACTTGCGGCGCACTTGAAGCATTTTTCGGGCCTAAAGCAGTTAGATTTAGTGTGATTCCATTTTTGACATCGAATACATTGTGGAACGCCTGTTTTCTTGTAAGGAGGTTCGACCTTTATCCTGCAGTGCAGAAGATATTTCATTTCATAGGCGTCTTTGTTATTTGGCTTTGGAGTCATATCAACGTAGAATAGTGGAAAGGCTTTCTTCTTTCTATCAATTATTTCATTTTTATCGTTACGAATTTTAATAGTTCTGACTACATTTGTAATTTTTACCGTCTCATGCCCCATATTAGCGAATTCTTGATGCAACTCCTCTATATCAGTCGATGTTGGTAGTCCTCTAACTACTACTCGAAATAATTTGTCACTTTTCAGCTGATATGAATGATACGCTATGCCGTGTAAGGGATCTTCAGGCAACTTTTCTGTCTCCTTATTTATTTCTCGTATGAGAGCGGTTACTTTACGATAATCAGTATCAGTTTTTGTATTCACGCGTATATCGCCGTTGCTGCTAAGTTTGAATGTAGTGTAGTCACTTTCGTCCATGCTGTCTAAAACTTTCGATTTAAAAGAGATAAAATCATTGACACCACTTACGATAACGGGTGGCGGCGTATTTCTGCTGCGCGTGATTGTTGCATAGGTAGTCTCGCTATTTTTCACGGTCCGACCTGTGTCTACGTTGTTTGGGCGGTGTACACCCATGTCCAGGTCGCTTGCACTGAGATTTTCCGAACGAGGTGAATCGAGATCATCTTTTTTACGCTTCTTGCTGATTTGTGGGCTGGTAAATTCGCCACTCTTATTTCTGCATCCGCTAGTTGTAGAACCGTTGGCCGGATCAACAGGATTATTGAAATTACGTTCACCCATCAATACCTGAACTTGTCTTGATAAATCCGCAATTACTTTTTGCAGTCGTTTAATAGTTAATTGCATCGTCTGAGGTGATGATAAGTCAATTGTTACCTGGCAGTCTAGGTTTTCATCATCTGTTTCACACATTTTACCGCGTAACTTATGGCTAGCCGACGTTCGGCTGCCGTCAATTTTAACACGTTTAAACCGGCACTATCTTTATCGTACTACACGAATGAAGCAACGTTATGCAACATGACCGCGCGAGCGATTCGTTGAAACTGTACTCACTAAATGAATGTATTTTATATAATTTTTTTTTTCAATTTTTGCAACAATAGTGTTCAAAATAAGCATCCCCCTCCACTGGGGGCACAAAAATGAACTTACTGCATGACATTCTTGTTAATATTATTCATTACCTCTTCCTTCACCTGTATACCAAATTTCAAGTTTTTCCGATTACATTTACAATTTTGTGAAATTTTGGGCCCTCAGCCCCTAATGGAAGGGTGCATGTCGGGAAAAAATTTTGTAGTACATTTTATCTACAAATCACATGATTATTATATTTTTTGTAATTTTTTTCCAATTTCTGGGACAATAATCTCGAAAATGAATCCTCCCCCCCCCCCAAAAGTGGACTCCTGGGGGCACAAAAATGGACTTATTCTGTGGCATATTCTTCCTAATATTATTAATTACACCTTCATTTATCTGTGTACTAAATTTCAAATTTTTCTGATGAAATATTTATGATTTTGTGAAATTTTGGGTCTTAAGACACCCAATGACAGGGTCTATGTATAGGAAAAAATTTCTCGCAGCATTTCAAAAACACTCACCAAATGCATGTATTTTATATAATTTTTTTTCTTTTTTTTGCAACAATAGTGTTCAAAATAAGCATCTCCCCCCCCTCCCAAAAAAAGGGCCCCTGGGGGCACAAAAATGAACTTACTGCACGACTTTCTCGTTAATATTATTCATTACCTCTTCCTTCACCTGCATACCAAATTTCAAGTTTTTCTGATTACATTTACAATTTTGTGAAATTTTGGGCCCACAGCCCCTCACGGGAGGATGCGTGTAGGAAAAATTAGGAAAAAAATTTTGTAATACATTTTTTCTACAAATCACATGACTAATATATTTTTTGTAATTTCTTTCCAATTTCTGGGACAATAATCTCGAAAATGAATCCTCCGCCCCTAAAGTGGACCCCTGGGGGTACAAAAATGGGATTTTTGCGTGGCACTCTTGTTAACATCAATTATTACACCTTCATACACCTCAACACCAAATTTCATGCTTTTATGACAAAATCCACAATTCTTTCCTTAGTGCCTGTACTACACATTGACATCGATGTCTTGATTTTAGCGATCCTACCGATCATTTTATATGTTCAACTAAATAGCTTTCTCGAGCTCACTCGCTCCGCTCGTGGCCTAGTATACTGCTAATTGGGCTCCAGCAAAATGTTTTTTTTCTTCCAATATTACTCTAAGAGCTCCGCTACATAAGCAGCAACCCGTCAAGTTGCTAGCAACCAAACCAAAAGGCTGCTTATGTAGCGGAGCTCTAATTTGCCCACACTAGTAGCCAATAGAAACGCAGCACTTTGATCAACAGGGTGAACCAATCACAACGCAGTATGTCTTTTGCTTGTCTTGATTACCGCCCATTGCCCGCGGGCAATAGGCGGGCAATGAAAATCCGCATTTTTATATTTTTTCAATTTTTTGTTAATATTTCATCAAAAGTTCAAAACTTGCCACACGGGCAAGTCTATCAAACAACGATCTGCAGAAAAGTATTTCTTTTAACGGGTGAGATATACTTTTCTGCAGATCGTTGTTTGAATGTTTGAATGCAACGTTCCCTGAAACAACGATCTGCAGAAGATGATTTCTTTGAGAGGAATGAGGCATACTTTTCTGCAGATCGTTGTTTGAATGTTTGATTGCAACTTTCCCTGAAGCAATGATCTGCAGAAAAGTATTTCTTTGAGAGGAATGAGGCATACTTTTCTGCAGATCGTTGTTTGATTGTATCGATTACAAGAAATGGTATTCTATTCTTGTCAGAAAATCCGACTCAGGTTCTCCGTTTAAGAGCACTAAATTTAAAATTATATGATTATTGATAACGATCAAGGCTTGATAATGATCCATTTTTGATTATTGAGTTCCTTGTAATTGTGATTCGCTAGTTCCAATCAATTGGTTCCAATTCCAGTTCCAGTGATTTTCGACAAGACACTAACGAGTAACAACTAACAAGCAACAATTGTTAAATAGAAAGACGTACCTCATCTTTTCCTTTTGAGATGTATTTGTCACACGTTTAACTTGATTTGTTCAGACGCTTGTGAAGAATTACCGAGAACGGTGGAAGAACTGGTGAGGGACATTTAAAATTATATGCAAGGCAGCCCAAAACGTATACAGAAATTCAACACCATTCAAGCCTTGTACAACTTGAAAGCTCATGAATTGTTGAGAAGTTGTTCGATAAGGTGGCTCTCTGTCCTGCCCGCAATTCAACGTATTCTGGAAAACTGGGATCCGTTGCTCGCTTACTTTGAAGAAATTTTGAAAATTGAAAAATTGCACTGTGTTGATGCTATCCTCAGTCGATTGAAAGATACTCAAGTTAGAATATATCTCGGTTTTCTAAATATGACCTTACCCTATTTTCAGAAAATGTCATGTGTGCGGTGGTGATCGTTAGAAACTCGATAGTGTTCCATAATGACCTTCAAAAAAAAGCTTGTAAATACAACACGTTCTATCTTCTATGTTGATCGATAATAAACCGTAGTGCTGTTGAACGGAGAACCGGAGTCGGATTTTCTCCGGCAGTGTGACCAATTGTGAAACTCAGTTAGGAGCCTAATTCGATAAGAATCGGGGCTAAATTCCACTTACGCAATGTATTTCTTCTCATCATTGGTCATCGTGCTCTGGAGCCACCACTGACGAAAGTCAAAAACGACGGCTTCCTTAACGAAGTTAAACGAGGAACGCAGGGAACCTGTTTTATGAGTCAAATAGGATTTGGTATGGAAAATTCAAGGAAACCTAGACCTAGATAAAGCTAGTATAAAGAAGGCCTAGACGTAAAATAAGCCTAGTATAATGTAGTTTGAAAGTCCAAGTTTTTCTCAAATCTCGAGCTATTTATGATAGGTGGGAGACTTGGGAAAATTTGTCCCCTATCATATATAGCTCGAGAGTCAAAAGTTTTCCAAGTCCCTCTTCTATTATATATAGCTTCAGATTCGAAATTTTTTCTAAGTCCCTCTCCTATCATATATGGCGCGAGAGTCGAATTATTTCTAAGTCCCCCCTCCTATCATCTATAGCTCGAGAGTCGAAATTTTCTCCAAGTCCCCCTCCTATCATATATTCTCGAGAGTCGAAATTTTTCTAAGTTTTTCGCTGGACGGCGCACGGCGTACGTCAGATTTCTCAAATAGCCCCCCATAAAACAGGTTCCCTGTTAAAAAAAATTAAAATATTAAAACGCACGCGGGCGCGCCCAGGCGCGCACGGGCACCGCGACCACTGAGCAAAAGCAAAAAAAAATTAAAAACTGAAAATATTACCGCACGCGGGCATCACAGTCACTGCCCGCAGCCGCGTCCGGACGCCCGCGCCCGCGGGCATGTGGCGCACTCTTGTTTCATTTACTGTTCATTGTGCCTTCTAAACTAAACCTAACAATCATACAGGATATTGACACCTTTGATGACGTCATCAGTGACCTTGACCTGATATTCAGTATAATAGCTAAACTTATACTAGGCTCAGAAAGGAGGTGAATGAGCGGAGCGAGTAAAGTTTTGAGAAGCAAGTTGGCCTAATATACAGTATATATGCTGTGGTTAGCGGAGCGAGTGAGCTCGTCAGCTAGCTAGCCCGACTTAAAGAGCGATATGCACAGGTAGAAGTGCTTTGAATGAATTTCGACCTTCCAAAATAATCAATCGTATGATCGATCATCGAAATCGAACACCTACCTTTCGCTGCTCGCTTCAATTAAGATACTTGAAGAGAGAGCGAGAGATCCCGCGAGCAGCGACTTGTGAATCTTTCCATAATGAGAATTACTTTCCACGTTTCAAGTTCACGATGAAAAAATAGCCTCTCGATATTCTAGAGTACAGAAAACTTTTTCGCTACGATGTTTCGCGATTTCGTGCGCAGTCGATGATTCTATCAGATTGTTTTCGAGCTCGGGAATGATGGGCGGTAACCTAGCGGTTCTAATCCAGCGGCTGAGCCGTTGATGATGAAGTTGAAGAGGTATAAAAAGAGCGTTCGCAAATCCCTTTCACGATGTTTTCGCATTACCGACGCAACGAACGAGGCTTTTTCTCGAATTTTATCGCCGCCGACGGGAGTTCGTGATTTCTGATTTACGTTTGTACGAGATCGCAAATTCAGCGCGAGTATCACGAAGAACGGTTTTCACATCCGTTCAAATTGAATTCAACGAATGGGATGCAGATCACGTGTATTCTATAGTTATTTATTTCGCCGCAAACTAATTAGCATTGTGTTCGTTACACAGAGTATTACGTGCTCGGCCAAATACCTTTATATACATTTAGATTGATTCTGTAAAAGTCGTCTAAAAGAATCTTTTCGCGTCATAGGTGCAGGAGGTGTTTGTAGAATTGGGATGTTCAATATGGAAGGGCGAGATTGATATTATTGTGAGCTGGCGAGAAATAGGATCGTTCATAAGAGTACAGGAAATGGGTAATTGCAGAAGAATACAATGTGTATCTCATATTTACAATGGATGAATAGCGCAGCAGTGGAAGAGAGAGTGAGCGAGATTATCCGCGGATTCGAGTCACGGTGGTAATGAATTATGATGCTTATGCAACGGTTGCAGGCTCGACAGTCATTGTTAGCGTACGGTATATTGATGGTGTGTAAACTATAAATATGTTCTATTACGAGCTCTCGGAAGTCCAGGTCGTTAGAAAATGATTTGAATTGAAGTTTTAAGTCGAATCGTGAGAACGAAGATAGATTTTCTGTGCCATATGTGCGCCTTTCTTGACTTATAAAGTTCAAGCATGAACAGTCAAACTTTTCGTACTACTCGTAACTGAGGAAATTATTCGAAAAAATCATTTGTCATTGTATCTTCTGCGGGTACTCTCGTATATCTTTTTTAATAGAACGCTCATACGAAATCTGATCGTTTGTAAACATCGAGCGTATTTCACTGACCCGGATTTACTGCATAATTTTGAATTTTAGCGCAATTTTATGGTCGTAAAAATTTACGAAAGTGAAAGCTAATTTAGTCGGAATAGGTCTGCTACACTTCACAGCTTCGTATGATGAGGAACCGAGTAGAAGAACTTCTTTTACGTCCTATCTATATTCGTATCATTAGGTTGATCAATGGCAAGAACGAAAATTCAGTCTAGTGTGATTCTGGTATACAGATTCGTGCATCGTAGTGGAACAAAAATCTAGGCTGCGATGTATTCAGAATATTTTGCTTGAGGGAGCTTTATCAATTTTGCGAAACGAACAACGAGCCCGCGATCAAGAAAATAAAGGACGGGATAAATTTACAGGTAGCTGTCAGTTGACTGACTTGAGCTGCACCGAAGGAAGGAGATGACGAATAAATCCACGACGATGTATAAACTCCGGTGTTTCAATATTTTGTTTTTTGAGCTAGACGGTTGGCGTGCAATATGTGGGCATCGACGTCTCCATGTGGGGGAATACCGTTTTTTTTTTTTGTAGCAAAACGAGTCTAGAAAAACCCTAAGAGGAATGTAAAGATCCTTGTGAAATTTTGAAAATTGTATCCTGAATTCTCTGAACTACTGTTTTGTAAGTTGTCAGTTGTGTCTCAAAAACCCGTTTTTGCATCAGTTGCGGTCCAAAGAGAAAAAATGAAATATTTCAATTGCGTCCCCGAAAAATAAGCAACGTTGTGTGTGAGTTGCCTCCAAAAATTTGAATGAATTGCGTCTCAAAGTTTAGGAGGTTTAGCTTACCAGACCTGCCAAGATGATATCGGCAGCCTAATAAAGATGCGTCCGGCCAATCTTTATGTACCGCACCATGAATTGCTATTTTTTCAAAATCAACAAACACTGTGCAGGGATGATAATCTTGCAAAAGAAAAGAACGAATTGTCGCAATACTGCATCATACATTTCCTAAATTTAGATACATGTGATTCATGTGTTCGTTAAGCCCGTGTGATTCAAGTGTCAGTTAAATTCACGTGATTCAGATATCTTTTGAATCTGTGTGATTCAATCGTCAGTTGAATCTATTCAAATGTCAGTTGCATCTGTGTGACTCAAGTGTGAGCTAAATCTATGTGATTCTATTGTCAGTCAAATTCGCGTCATTCAGATATCTGTTGAATCTGTGTGATTCAAATGTCACTGGAGATCGGCTCCATTTCCCCAAGCCCCCCCATGACGGAATTCCGAGTCGCGACTAATGCCATAATTTTGTTCAATTTTGTTCAACAAATTTTAAATTTTGTTCACTCGTCGTTTCCCCGCTACATCCATTTCAAATTTGGGAGGCGGGGAAATGCATCCCCCCCATCTTCGAATTTTGGGTTCAAATCCATGTGATAATTTTGTTTACATTTTGTTCAATTTCGTTCAACAAATTTTGAATTTTGTTCACTCCTCGTTTCCCCGCTACATCCATTTCAAATTTGGGGGGCGGGGGAAATGCAGTCCCCCATCTTCGAATTTTGAGTTCAAATCCATGTGATAATTTTATTCACATTTTGTTCAATTTTGTTCAACAAATTTTGAATTTTGTGCACTCGTCGTTTCCCCGCTACATTCCCAGCCCCCCATCTTCGAATTTTGGGTTCAAATCCATGTGATGATTTTGTTCACATTTTGTTCAATTTCGTTCAACAAATTTTGAATTTTGTTCACTCGTCGTTTCCCCGCTACATCCATTTCAAATTTGGGGGGGCGGGGAAATTCAGCCCCCATCTTCGAAAATCCATGTGATAATTTTGTTCAATTTCGTTCAACAAATTTTGAATTTTGTTCACTCGTCGTTTCCCCGCTACATCCATTTCAAATTAGGGGGGGGGGGAATTCAGCCCCCCATCTTCGAATTTTGAGTTCAAATCCATGTGATAATTTTATTCACATTTTGTTCAATTTTGTTCAACAAATTTTGAATTTTGTTCACTCGTCGTTTCCCCGCTACATCCATTTCAAATTGGGGGGGCGGGGAAATTCAGCCCCCATCTTCGAATTTTGAGTTCAAATCCATGTGATAATTTTATTCACATTTTGTTCAATTTCGTTCAACAAATTTTAAATTTTGTTCACTCATCGTTTCCCCGCTACATCCATTTCAAATTTGGGGGGCGGGGGAAATGCAGTCCCCCATCTTCGAATTTTGGGTTCAAATCCATGTGATGATTTTGTTCACATTTTGTTCAATTTCGTTCAACAAATTTTGAATTTTGTTCACTCGTCGTTTCCCCGCTACATCCATTTCAAATTTGGGGGGGCGGGGAAATTCAGCCCCCATCTTCGAAAATCCATGTGATAATTTTGTTCAATTTCGTTCAACAAATTTTGAATTTTGTTCACTCGTCGTTTCCCCGCTACATCCATTTCAAATTTGGGAGGCTGGGGAAATCCAGCCCCTCCATCTTCGAATTTTGGGTTCAAATCCATGTGATGATTTTGTTCACATTTTGTTCAATTTCGTTCAACAAATTTTAAATTTTGTTCACTCATCGTTTCCCCGCTACATCCATTTCAAATTTGGGGGGCGGGGGAAATGCAGTCCCCCATCTTCGAATTTTGCGTTCAAATCCATGTGATAATTTTGTTCATATTTTATTCAATTTTGTTCAGGGAACTTTAGATTTTGTTCACTCATCATTCCTCCGCTACAGACATTCAACATTTTGGTGCCTAAGAAAATGTATAAACCTCCCTTCTCTTATTTATGAATTTATAAGCAAAATTCACCCATATTTTCCAATTACTCACATCTCATATTTTGGGACTCACAGACATGAAGTACCCTTGCCTATCCTCCTTAGTTTTGAACTTACATAATATTTCATTCTATTCAATTTTCGAAAATAAATACTGTGCATAATTACGGGGTGCGCCAAACAGTTGTTAACAGTTGAATGGGAATTTGGGCTAAACCTGTCATAGTGCGAAACCGCAAAACGTTAGATGAATAATTCAAATGTACGAAATTTGTATTTCAATGTTGTCTTTAATTTGCGCCAGATCCGAAGCTTCTACGTCTTCTCCGAGACGAGTTATCGACACAAAATGTACCGAAAATTTAGGAAATTGCCAGGGTTCCCAAAATAGGGCTTGAAAATTGATTAATTTATAGTATTGAGATTAATTTCGAATATTTAAATAATTAGATTATTGTTATTGAACTGAAATTTACGCGGAAAACAAAAAGAAAGTCACAAAATGCTGCAAAGCACAGGAATGGATCATTGGGCCCAAAAAAGGTCAAAATTTCCCCAAAATGAAAAATTGCGTCATCTTCAAAACTTTGTACTATTCTCTAGTGCAATTTAGCGCTGGGTCCGAAAAAGTCACCCTAAAGACTCTACAAAGCTACAAAATGGATGTACGGCCCCAAAGAAGGTCGAAATCTCCCAGATGAAAAAATTGCGTGAGCCTCGAAATTTTGTACAATTTTCTAGCAAAATTTTGCGCTGAGTCCGAAAAAATCACCTAAAAGACCCAACGAAGCTTCGAAATGGATGTACGTCCCCAAGGAAGATCAAAATCCCCCCCCCCCAAAAAAAAAATAAATAAATAAATAAAATTGCGTAATCCTCAGAGTTTTGTACAATTCTGTAGTGCGATTTAGCGCTGGGTCCGAAAAAGTCGCCCAAGAGACTCGACGAAGCTCCAAAATGGATGAACGGTTCCAAAGTAGGTCAAAATTTCGCCAAGCCTCGAAATTTTGTACGATTCTCTAGCGAAATCATTATTTAATCTTCTAGCTAATGATATGACTATATTGAATTTTATTAATAATGAATTTTTATCCTAATGTCTCAACAAGTTTTTTAATTCCTTATTATTAAATATTATATTAATTAATTCAATTAATTTTTAAAAAATTGACTATTATAAATAATATGAATTTATTGGATAAAAATTTTAAAATTCAAATAAATATTTTCATATTTAATTTCAAATAATTAATGATAAAATTTAATGAATAATAAATTTTTTAAAATTCATTTTTCCAATTTTCAACTCAATCAATCAATTTATTTACTTGAAATTCAAATTAAACATTTTAATAATTAATTTTTCTATTAATATAATATTATGATTACTTAAAAACTATAATTTAAAGAATATTATTTGGTTCATTTAAAAATAATTTTCTTAGTAGACTAACTCTTCATGAATAAAATATGATGAAAATACGGGGGGGGGGGGGGGTACGGTAAATAATTAACGTAGTTCTAAAAGTTCATAGCAGATTGAAGCGTGGAGTTATGAAAAACTGGTCAACTTGTCTGGCTGCACTTCGCTGTATTTTTACAGCGCCCAGAAGCTACTGTACGACTGTACTACAGTCAAAAAACGCTCGAACACACTTCAGTACCCACAGCCGGATCGCCCAAACGGCACTCTGTAAGACTGCGTACTACAGATTTGCAAAAACTGCGACCGCGCAAACAGAACTAATACGTCTCAACTTTCTGTATCAGCACTCTTTACCAAGAGTCAGGAGGGTGTCTTGATAATTTAATTTCTCTTGACCTTATTTTCTCTCTGAAAGTACGCTTGTTTGGTTATTTTCTTCCTTTGAAATTGACAAGAATCGGCGTTCTCGAGATATATCAAAAATGACATCCTCTCTAAATGATTAACCGCTGTCCTAATTTGATATGAATGGATATTTCAAATTTTAGAAACAAAGTTGTGTTCAAAGATGCTTACGGAGAGGTATACCTGAACAGGCTTTTGAACTCACTTTCAATTTAATTAACTTTTTTTGGCCCCGATAGATGAACGAGGTCTCGTTGAGTAAGTACAAGAAACAGTTACATTTTCAAAACTCTGTTCTCATTTGTAATAACGATTGACGGACTGACAATTCCTTTCAATCGATTGAACAATCCTTCGAAAGTTACTTTATCGAGTTTTGAAAGGCGGCACCTGCGAGATCGAGAGAGCATGATGTACCATGAGAAGGAAATATTATCATATCTGAAACATACTCGTTCATATTTACGTGTTTGTGAATCAAAATTTGTGGATTATTTGGTTACACATTTCTCGCGGCGTCCTCGTGAGATGACAGCATCAAAGGAGGCCGCTTCGCGCCGCTACTCAAACTAATCTGGTTGTCCGTACTGAGTAAGTGTATACGGAAACTACCGTGTATATTGTGCGTTCATTTTCACTCGGAATAACACTCGTGGCGGTCGTAATTCCTCGGGTGACATTCACATTGATGTATTTCTCCTAAGTATACATTTGTCCTTCGAGTCTTTTAAAAAAACGAACAATAGTTTATAAGCTCCGGTCGACACGACCAATCATTTCGTCGAAGTTTTCATTACGCGCTCGATTTTTCTCGTTCGTATGCAGCGTAACTCAGTAAAAATATCACTTCTTGACAAGTTGTATATTATTTATGCGGACGTTGATCTGACGGGACGTTCTTTTTTTTCCTTCTTTCAATACAAACTGCTTGATGCATATCTTACATCTCTTGTACGCTCCTGTATCAGCGTATCACCGTTTTGATCTAAAAGAAAATGCGTACTCTCAAAGAAGTATAATTAACGTTCTCCTTAGAGAATATACGTTTTCATCAACCTGCCAAAAGTCATTTATCGCAATTTGTAAAATGCTTCGTAGATAATCGTATCATTGTGACTTGTAGTTGTAAGATGAGTATCGTACTTATAAGTTATAATCTTGACGCGGTGTCAGTGGATCATTCGCTGTTCCCTTCTTTTGCTAGCGATCTGTGTATTTCTGTCAGTTCTTTACTCTGCACATATAGCTGAGCTTACCGTAATTGGACAGACAAATCTGATCATGTTCCAATTTTGCATGGCTTCTGGAAATGAATGAGACCTAAGCCGGACATATCTTCATTTTTCGGTGTTGATGACGTCATACTCAAGAGATACAAGCTGAGTTTCGTATGATGTCATTAACAGAATCTCTACAAATCTCAATGAAACTCATATTGAGTGTGGGACGAGAAAATGGAAGCTAAGAAGAGAACCCATGATGACACGACGAGAAAGTACTCCGGGTTGATACCATACACAAACAAGGTTATAAAGGCGTTCAACGGCTGTGATGTAAGATTGGGCACCCATAATAACACACCCACAATGAAGAGAATCAGCATTGACCAACATAGAAGAAAAGAACAAGGAAAACTTGAGCAGAGTGCATAAGTTAAGTTGTAAAGCAGTGCAAAGGCATCAACATCGGTGAGACTGGGAGAAAGTTTAAGATCAGGAAGAAGGAGCAGGAAATATCGAGTGAGAAAGATGGAAAGTCACCGTTTGGTAAATACGGCACTGTAACGAAGAACATCAGCACAATAGAGAAGGAATATTTGAAGCATGACATTCCGAAACGGACTCCGTCCATTTTTTGGGAAAGTGAGTTGTTAGGAGCGCTACCTGGTGGAGGAAGTTGTAATGAATCGTATGAACCTTACAAAACTCGAAAAATTTATTTTTTTTTCATCACAATCAGCAATCAATGTGAAATAAATCTGAGAGAGTGTTATTCCAAAACGGACTTTGTCCATTGAAAATTGATCACGTTATCAGTATTCATCATTTTAGTAATCGAAGAGAGAGATTTCTTGTGTAATATTGACGGCAAGTGATGGTCGGCTACTTGAGATTTGATTGTACTTCATACGTAAATAATTGCACAAAGAGAAGAAAACTCCTGGAATAGATGGAGATTGCAAAGGCAAAGAGGAAGAAAGCCAGGCCTCCTGCACAATGTAATCACGTTTGACAGCGAAAAATCATTTTGCTTAGTAATTGAACGAGAAAAAAAGAACAAAACCAACCAATAACATGGTAGTAAACCTGGTATAGTATAGGCAAATGAGAAAAAAAAAAAAAAAAACATTTTGCTGGAGCAAACGTTTTTTTGCTGAAAATGTTTCAGGATGTGGTCCTGAACAACATGCTAAAAACCCCGCGTTTTTTTTTTTTTTCTTCTTTTTTGGAGAGGGGCTCAAAAATTAGTTTTTTACCTATATCGCGTGAAATTGAAATTTTACTAAAAAAAGTTTCGAACAAAAGTTGTTCCTCGTTAAATTCCCTACCAGATAACGTATTCAATACAAGAAAGAGGAATACTCCGACGTGGAGTAAAACATGCAAACCGCAGAAAAAATGAAAATACGACGAGCGCTTTCGGTTAAATAACCATCTTCAAGACTGAAATGAAAGCAACTGACGAACACAAGAGAAGAACGAGGTATTAAGATCGTCCAAACGAGAAATCACGGTGTGAGTCATAAACAAGTTCGATCAGGCCATCTTCCGGAATGTACGAATTGAGTACAGTGATACCGTCAGTATTGAGATGACGAATTATCTCTATATTCTCGAGGGCGATACGCTTACGGTAAGAATTCTCCTTATGGAGGAGCTTTTCGGATCCCTCGCGGAAGCTGTGGCCACTGTTTATTAAGTGATCGGCGAAAGCTGACTCCCCCAAGTGTCCCTTCTTCCAAGACTTCAGGTGCTCAGCTACTCGAGCTTTCATTTGGCGGCTGGTCTCACCAATATAAAAGCCTCCACAATCGGAGTATTCCTCTTTCTTGTATTACGGATAGCCGTAACTTAAAGGAACGGATTCGTTTAATTGAGAACGCTTCTGCGGCGTATTTACAGTTCCTTTTTCTGAAATTTCGGAAGCAACGCCCTTCGTTTTCCTCTCATATTTGGTTTCTTCGTCGGTGTTTAGTGTTGCATTTGAGACCCAAGTTCGTTAAATTCCGGTTCTATTCCGATTGTAAGGTTACGACTAAGAAACTGGAAAATTATATGAGGGAGAAGTGGATCAGAACAGAGTTGCGAAGATGGTATGGTAAATTTAATATCACGACCAGATTAAACCTTATGGTCCATTCGAGACTCTCCGGTATGCTCCTCCCCCTTGAGTTTGATTACTTCATGCGGGACGTCAATGAAAAGTGTCGGAAGTTTGAGGCGAAGTTGAGGGAGAGGAAAAATAAGAAGCTGTCCTCCCTAATGACGGTTAATGAGGAGGTGATTGAGGAGGGGGTGAGTGATGGTGTTGTCGTTCATAAATTCCATCCCCCCTCATAAATAATAGTCAGGTAGTGTTCAATAGTGACGAAACATCCCTCCTTGATAAAGGTTTGAAGTTCAGTATGCCTCCCCTCAAGAATGATGAAACCTTGGCGAATGTTGTTGCGGATCTTGTGGTTAAGATTGGTCCTGGTTTTAATACCCAGAAAGTCTGTGCCGAATTAGTCCGTAATAACCCCCTCCCTCGCATGAGTAATAAATTGGGAGGAGTGATTCAGGGTTTAAGGAGGAAGATGAAAGAGGGAGATTTGATCGTCACTAAGGCTGACAAGGGCAACGCTGTTGTAGTGATGGAGAGATCGGCCTATCCTTCTAAGGTCCATGAAAACCTACAGCAGTGTGGTGCTAAAGTGAGTGAGGATTTCAGCTTTCCCAAGCACGTCAAAGAAGTTAGGTGTGTCATCAACAGGAGTGAGGCTGTCATCAAAACTCCTGCTTTGAAAAAAAAAAAATTTGTAACTTGGTCATATTGTAGTATTATTAAATTTTCTGGCATAGCCAAATAAATGAAAATCATGTTCCATGTCTTTTATATTTTATCAGTCATCATAAAATATTTCAGTCTAGGCTTCTACTAGGTCAAGTGGTCGTGAGATATTATTCGTTTACCCCTTTACCTATCTTGGCGTCGTATAAGTCTTGTATGAGAAATATTTTGAGGTAATTGTGGGTGTTCTATATTTTGAGGTATCAACTTACGGTGGGGCGAACGAGCGATCTCGCTGTTGTATTGGAATGGTATGAGAAAATTCAAGTCTTTTTTGAGAAATATGAGGTAGCGCGAACTCGCTCCGCTCGTTCGCCCCCTGTCTCGCTGTTGTATTGGAATGGTATGAGACAATTCAAGTCTAGGGGACTTGGAAAAATTTCGATTATCCAGCCATATATGATAGGAAGAGGGACTTAAAAAACTTTACCTATCTTGGCGTCGTATAAGTCTTCTATGAGAAATATGAGGTAGCGCGAACTCGCTGTTGTATTGGAATGGTATGTGACAATTCAAGTCTAGGGGACTTGGAAAAATTTCGACTATCCAGCCATATATGATAGGAAGAGGGACTTGGAAAATTTTCTAATTATCAATTATATTAATTATTATTATTATTTTTTTTTTTAATTATTATATATTTCACGTACTATCATATGATATTTACGTGCTGGTTTGATTACAATAGTATATGACATGTTATACTTGTTAGCTGGCATTCCAGCTATCAGTACGTTTAAATTACAGTTGACGTGTAAATTATGTTGTTATCATGAGATTAGCTTAGGTAGTATTACAGTTTAGCTTACCGATTTATCGGTGCAGTTACTTATGGATAGGTAATACAAGAGGTATTTTGTTACTTAGGATCTTGTAGGCTGAGATTAATCTAAGCTAAACAGCTTAAGTCTAAGAAGTGACGTCGTTGGAGACGCCTCAAGGGTGGTTCCTCCAGTAGTCGTATGGCCAGCGTATTGACATGTCGATGGAGTCGTTTCTCATAGGATATGGTTAATTGCTGGATGGATTCCTTTACCGTTAGAATGTTGAGGTCCTGGTGTAGGCATTGGTTAGTCAGGTACCATGGTGCACCAGTAATGCGTCGCAGTATCAAATTTTGCTGGCGCTGTAGGATATCGATGTTAGCCTTGGCTGCAGATCCCCAGATGGGCGCTCCATAAGACCATAACGGGCTTAATTATTTAATTATTTATTTATTTAATTATTTAATTATTTAATTATTCAATTATTTATTTATTTATTTATTTGATTATTTAATTATATTAATTATTTATTTATTTATTTAATTATTTATTTATTTATTTATTTAATTAAATAATTATTTATTTATTTATTTATTTAATTAAATAATTATTTAATTATTTATTTATTTATTTATTCATTTATTTAATTATTTAATTATTTAATTTTTAATTAATTAATTAATTAATTAATTATTATCATAACGCGGGTGTACTCGCGAATTTCTGAATCACCCACGGGGTAGAGATTTTCTAATTAATAATTATATTAATTATTTAATTATTTATTTATTTAATTATTTAATAATTTAATTTTTAATTAATTAATTTATTTATTATTTATTATTATTACGCGGGTGTACTCGCGAATTTCTGAATCACCCACGGGGTAGAGATTTCTCTTGACGGGGGGGGGGGGGTGTACTCGCGAGTTTCAAAATCGGGGTCTGGCGAGAGAAAAGACATGGAACATGTCAAAAGCCCTCCTTGTTCCTAACCCCACACCCCCCTCTTGTACGGGCTGCCTAAAGTGCATAAGAACAATACCCCGATGCGACCCGTTGTTTCTTTCGTCTCCTCTCCTACCTACCTCCTTGCGAAATTCCTTGACCGTTGGTTCAAAAATCGTATTGATTTTGAATCCCCTCACTCGGTCTTGAATTCGGCCTCTTTAACTGACGTCCTCAAGGATGTAAGCCTTCCCCCGGGAACGACCATCTGCTCGTTTGATGTTGTTGGTTTGTTCCCGAATATTCCTAAGGCTGCTACTATCCAGCGTATGGGTGAGCTACTCGTCAAAGCCAACATTCCTCATAATGAGCTTCACGAATTCTTCGATCTTCTTAATACTTGCTGGTCCCCTAACTACTGTAAATTTGAAGGGAAATTTTTCGAGTTCCCTGACGAAGTAGGGATCCCCATTGGATCACCACTAGGCTCTCTCATATCCGAAATCTTCATATCTAAGTTTGAACTTGACCTCTTTTCCTCGAACCAGGTGTTACTTAATCATATTCATTATTGGCACAGGTACGTTGATGACGTTCTATGTACCTGGACTGGTCACCCAGATCTCCTTGGTGAGTTTCTGAGGTATCTCAATTCCTGGTACCCTTCCATCAAATTTACGTTGGAAATAGGGGTATTTTCCATTAACTTTTTGGATTTATCGATCTCTATAATAGACGGTATCCATAAGTTTTTTAAATGAATTGAATATTATTTAATGATTAGAGTTTTTTATTATAGAATTTTAATATTATTTATTTTTGATATAAAAAAATTAATAGCTTTATCAACAATAAATAATTTAAGATTAATAATATTTTTTTTATTAATTAATTTATATAATTATATATTTAGTTATATTATTATTCATGCTATATTTAAATCTATAATATTTTTATGTATTGGATTAATAATTTATAATAATTATGGACCGTTCAAAAGAGTCCCAAAATCAGTTTTTCCATATCTCACATACTTGAAATTTTATTAAAAAACGTTTCAAACATAAGTTGTTCCTCGTTAAATTTCCTACCAAATAAAGTATTCAATATTCAGCCTAGGTCAATCAGTGCCGCGGCAAAGCCTTAAGAGGCCGTTCAAAAGAGGACCAAAATCAGTTTTCCCATAATTGAAATTTTACTAAAAAAATGTTTCAAATCAAAATTGTTCCTCGTTGAATTTCCAATCATATGAACTATTCAGCTTTCAGGATAGAGCAACTAGTCTGTAGAAAAGGGCTTTCAATGTGAAAAATATAAGGTAGTACTATATTAGGTCGAGATTCCTGATGACATTATCAAGCGTGACAATATATTACGTATTAGGCCTAGTCACCCTAGTATACTGTAAGTTGGGCATAGTCAACGTGGCAGGGTTAGCAGTATCTAAAGCCCCTCGTAGGCTCTATGTTGAGTCTAGTATAGCCTAGCATAATGTATGTTAGGCTTAGTATAATGAAAGTAGAGAAGGTCAAATTTTTTCTTAGTCCCTGAAGGGGGTAGAGGTTACAGATGATGTCAACAGGCGTAACATGAAACCGTGAAACCATACCTACACTCATTTGCAGCTGAAACTTGAATCATACAGATTTACATTACACTCAAATCACGTAGAATCAAATCACACTTGAGTCATACGGATGCAACAGACATTTACACTAGAATCACATGGATTGAACTCACATTTGAGTCATACAGATCTAAGTGGCTCCATTTCCCCAACCCCCCCGAGTCGCGACCAATGCCATAATTTTGTTCACATTTGGTTCAATTTTGTTCAACAAATTTTAAATTTTGTTCACTCGTCGTTTCCTCGCTACATCCATTTCAAATTTGGGGGGCGGGGGAAATGCAGCCCCTCATCTCCGAATTTTGCGTTCAAATCCATAATGATAATTTTGTTCAATTTTATTCAGGAAACTTTAGATTTTGTTCACCCATCATTTCTCCGTTACATACATTTAACATTTTGGGGCCTAAGGAACCCCTATGAATTTATAAGCAAAATTCACCCATATTTTCCAATTACTCACATCTCATATTTTGGGACCCACAGACATGAAATACCCTTGCCTATCCTCCTTATTTTTGAACTTACATAATATTTCATTATACTCGATTTTCGAAAATAAATACTGTGCATAATTACGGGGTGTGCCAAAAAAATTTCAACAGTTACATAGGAATTTGGGCTAAACCTGTTGTAGCGCAAAAACGGAAAACGCTCATCCTTCATCATGAGCTCGCGGAAGGGGGAGCCTGACGATTCCCCGCGACCAATTCGCCGCAGCGTCAACTCGCCGGGGACAGTTCGCCGTGGTAGAACTCGCCGGATTCAAAAAACTGGAGTCAATTTGCCGCGAAAAAATTATTTATTAAAAATGATGAAAAATTCACCTCATAGTAAAATTTACTGAAATTTGGATGAAAAAAATTAATTAGGGTAAATTATGAGCGATGGCTCGTAAATATTCTACGGAAGTACGTTCTGTGCCGTAACTTGTGACAATGTTGTAGAGGCGATTATCTACAGCGACATATTTAGGTCTCTTTTGTCTTGGAGCGTGAGCCATTTCAGCTTGCGTGTATTCCAGATCTCGAGTTCTTTGCCAGCGTTGCAGCTTCTTAATAAATCGCCAAATTGTTGGATGACTATACTCGAATTCTAATTGTAATTTTCGATTACCAGCTTCTGAATAGTTATTGGTTCGCGCGTCTCTGTCAAGGGTTCTTTGATAAACATTCCACCAATCTAACTTAAATCGTGGTCACCTTTACCCCGTCGCAATTTTCTACCAATATAATACTGCTCTAGGTAAGCCAACACACCTTCCAACCGTTCTCTATCATCGTCACTCATGAAAGACTCATAATCCTCGAAAACGTCGGCAACTTCATCAGGAGGTACTTAAAGCTAGCGCCTGCAACATACGGACCGACAGGTTGAACTCGAGGTCATTTTGGTACGACGTAATCAAACCTTCGCTCCTCACTTTCTTCAATAAATTTTGCGCGAATTGAAATAGGCAACCGCCTATAGTGGCCTCAGGAAATGCCCGGCGAACTTCGCCTATTACTGCCAGCTCGTAGTCACGACAGAAGGTGGCCTCTGCGTATCTTCTGCGACTCCTATTTCCTTTAAAGCAGTAAATAATGACCGGTATGTCTCCTTTTCCTTATTTTCTCATGTTCCTTAGAACGGTAAATATTTCGAAAATTTTTCTTCAAGTACGGAAAATATTTTATCACCGAGAATTTTTTTTCGCTTACGACGAATTTGTACCGCGGCGAATTTGTGTCCCGGCGAATTTTTTGGCGGCGAGTTTGTCCTGGCGAATTGTCATGCACCCTAGGAACAAAGCAAAACAAGGGAAAACCTCATCCTCACAAAACGTCCGCGGTCGATCTTTGTGACGTCATCAATGGTTTTGACGTTATTTGGATACTTGGAAGAATTTCGAGTTTTGAGCTATGGAGGTGGGCCCAGAGGAAAATCGAGCTCTGAACCTTTTGTGCTAAGCTGTAACTAAATTTCTCCTCTGAGCGTAAAGCTAGGGTACAACTAATTGAGCTAGGCCCTGTAGAGGGTCTTAGGCTAATTGCCTTCAACTTGAAACCCTCTTTCTCTCTATGAATTAAGTTCAAGCTTGCTTGATTGACTGTAAAGAACAAATACAGTGACGTCGTCAATGTACTTGGGTGGTCAGGAAAATTACTGGTATGAAAGCATGACTTCATCAGGGCCGGATATAATGAGCGGAAAGGACAAGCAGGTGAGTGTAACGTCATCAAAGAATGCTACAAAGATCAGAACGCGATGTCAAGAAATATTATGACGAGGACTTGCAGAAATTCCAGGAGAAAAAGGAAGAAGTAGTTGCAGCTTCCCCGCTGCCATTGCGGAAGATGCGCGGTGGCTGCTGATTTTTATTAAAAATTTTTACTTTCGATCGATCTGTAACAAAATTATCGGTATTAATATATTATTTTCCGCTAAATTCAAACCCATAAAATTGACATTTTACCCTTCTTGCGTGACGTAATTGGAAAATCCATCTTTACGAGTTATTTCTCGTTCGACCGAAATATGGTCCTACAAACCCGCAAGAAGACGACGAAACGTTCTTGAAAAGAATAAATACAAATTGCATTCGCAATTATCGTCGTCATTTCCATAACTACACAACATTATACGCCTTACACTTATTATTTATACTGTGCGCGGGAAACCGGTTCGACTGAGGAAGATTTTTTTCCGTGTTATACCTCAAATGTACTAAACAAGTTCCCATAAATGTTTGCACATCATTTCATCACACGTCAACAGCGTTTGTATTATCGGTTGATTTACGTGCGATAATATGATGTGAACAACCAATGGTCGCAATAAATTCATCTATGCCTCGCAAATACACACATATTCGCTACAGACATGCTAGCATAATTCGGATATAGCAGACGAGGTTCACTTCTGTTTTACTGTTATTGTGTGACGTGCCTGATTCGTAATTTGTCGATGATTGTGAGTCACATCGTTTCTGCTATTCGTTTTGCTTGATTCATCATCTCGGTGAAAAAGAAGAATGATGAACTGAAGGAAGACATAGGAGGACTCGATTAATGTCACCGTGAGCAGATCGGGAACATGTACAGTATAATACGCTGCCGATGGCCACATAGTGGTTTGACGGGTAATTGATGATGATCGAGTTTGGGGAAATGATCGCGATATCGCATTAAAGCGAACATTGCGTGCGATGTGTCCTCCGATGTGCAAATTGATGCAAAACGTGTGCCATATTCTTGCGTTATCGATTCCGAGATTGAATGGTACGTACAATGCGATGAGTTACCAGTGCGTGATTTCGATAATTGGGATTGTTGTGCGAAATACGATACGCGTATCCCCGTGCAAAGTACCTATCATGATATACGTGGCCTACTAACACGCACGTAGGCGGGGTATGACTTTTCAATCTTCTTGTTTGATTACAGGTCAATTGCATATTTGAATCTGAACTGCTTTTTTGTGTACGAGTTCTATTTTTCACTTTATATTCTCCCGTAGAAACCTTTTCGGCAGTATACTTATTGTATATAACTTCCAGTCTTATTTAGTCTGCTTCCTAGATTCTAAAAGCAACCTTTTTACCGACAGGATACCTGCTACACGAACGTTTTGAGCCGTGGTTGTTTTACAATTCTTTTTTTTTTTTTTTTTATTTATTTATTTGTTTAACGACGCATCAAGAACAAAGCTTATTAGCGTCGACAAGAACAGAAATATCTTCTATAACATTATAGTACTATATGAGTTAGGAAAAGGAAAAAGAAATACTGTAACACTATTAATTAAAAAGCATCGATGAGTTTTGTAGCGTGTAGGTATTGAAGCATCTTGTGGACAGCCATTGCGTCATCAGTGAGTGTGCCAACAATGTCGTAGTCGTTTGAGCCATAGAAGTGCGCTCGAGCGAGGCTGTATTCTGGGCAGTGATTGAGGATATGTCGGATAGTTAGCGCGTATTTGTTGTTGCAGTAGCCGCAGAGTGGGTATGTTTCACCTCGAAGAAGTGGGCCATGGGTAATGATTGAATGCCCAATTCGGATTCTAGCTAGAATGATTTCGACTCGTCTTCTCGGATGTGTGGATGTTTTCCATTCCTGTATAAGAGGTTTTAATTGGCGAAGCTTATTTCCTATCATGTGTTCCCAAGTGGCCTGATGTGCGTTTTGTATTTGAGCCTGAATGTGAGAGTATAGAAAAGGTAGGGGAACGTATTCAAGGGTGGAAGGAAAATCTATATTGTAGGCCTCTATGTGACGTTTGCACTGTTCGCCTAAAGGAAGAGGATAGGTGTATCGGATGGGAGAGTAAAAAGAGGAGTAGTGGTTAATGTGTGTTGGTTGGGAGAAGATTTTAGCGTGATATTTAAGCTGGAGGAAGTGTCGGCGGAGTGTGAGAGGGAGGATTGCAGTTTCAGCATGTAAACTGGATGTTGGGCTTGTTCGCATGGTACCGGTGCTGATTCGTAACGCCAGGTTTTGGATTGGTTCGAGTTTTTTGAGAACGCTGTCTTTTGCTGATGCATATACAGGACATCCGTAGTCGAGAATGGATCTGATGTGCGAGGAGTATAGTCGAAGAAGGATTTTTCGGTCTGATCCCCAGTTTTTCCCATGCAATGACTTCAATAGGTTAATCCTTTTCAGGCAACGCTGCTTCAATGATGTTACATGAGGTATCCAGGAGAGCCGGGTGTCGAAAGTTAACCCAAGGAATTTCACAGTAGATAGGCTGGGTATTGGCATATTGTAGATATTCAGGTTTACTTGTTGCGTGTTCTTTCTTCGACGCGTGAAAGTGATTAGCTGGGTTTTTGAGGGTGAGAAGCTGAGACCGTGTTTAGCGCTCCATGTAACGAGATTTTGAATTCCTTGCTGAAGGTGATGTTCGAGCGTCTGTAAGTGAGAGCCTCGTTTGTAGATGGCTAGGTCATCTGCATAAAGGGAGTACTTTAGGGAACCTTGGAGACAGTTTTGGATGTCGTTTATAGCTAAGATAAACAGAAGAGGGCTCAGTACCGATCCTTGTGGTGTGCCGGTCTCTTGTAATCGTGGAGTAGATAGGCGATCTGCTATACGTATTTGAAAGGTACGATTATGCAGGAAATTGTAGACAAAGTGAGATAGATGGCCATGGATATTTAAGGACTGGAGAGCATCCATAACAGATCGCTGGTGAATCCTATCAAACGCTTTCTCCATATCGAAGAGGACGCAGACAGTGTATTCATTGCGTGCCAGACCGTCAACTATCTCCTGTTGGAGACGGATGAGGTTATCAATTGTTGATCTGTTAGGTCGGAAGCTACTTTGGAATTTGTCTAGCAGGTCTTTGTCTTGTAGGTGGTGGTGTAGGCGATTGACAATGACTTTTTCCATTCCTTTACAGAGGGTGTTTGTTAGCGAGATTGGTCTGTAGCTGATGGGGTCAAATTTATCTTTGCCTGGTTTCCAAATAGGGAGGATGTGAGCCTCTTTCCACGAGATAGGGATGTGATGCGAGTGCCATATTGTGTTATAAAGATATAGTATGGCTTTTAGGGGTTCTAATTGAAGGTGTTTCAGCATTTGTGGGTGGACCATATCAGGGCCTGGGGACGAACTTTTCATTTTGCTGAAGACTTTCCGCACTTCCTCGATTGTAATTGGTTCATTGTAGAATGGGAGGCTTGAGGTTATTTGATTAGGAGGTGGTTGGGCGGGAGTGTAGCCTTGTTGTAGCTGGGTGACTGTGAATTGGTGGTCTGCAAAGATTTCTACAATTTGCTGAGGATCTGTCTGGTATTCTCCATCTATATTCCTAATCGACGTGATTGGGCTGTAGGTTCTGATATTGCTTATCTTCCGTATTTGTGTCCACAGCTGTTTGCTTGGTGTGTTGGAGTGGATTGTTGATTGGAACTGTCGCCAGCTCTCTCTTTTACTGCTTATTAAGGTTCGTCGGGCGTAGGCGCGAGCTTTTCTGAAGTTTTCTAGATTGGAGTCAGTTGGATGTCGTTTGTAAAGATTCAGTAGATGATTTTTGTACTTGATTGCTGCTGCACATGTGGAGTTCCACCACGGTACACTTCGATAATAGACAGCTGTAGGTGAGGTTAGTGGAATATGTGTCCGGGCAGTTGCTATGAGATTGGTGACAATGTTATTGTTGATTTCGTCTACAGTGCGATATTTGAAGGCTGACGATAAGTCAAGATCCGATGAGAAGGCTTGCCAGTCGACGTCCTTCAATTTCCAACTTGGATAGCGTCGTGCTGAGGGAAAACTTGAATGCAATAGCTCTACAAACTGTGGAAAATGATCGCTATTGTAGAGATGAGGGCTTGATGTCCATTCTAGTTGATGTGTAAGGGAAGAACTACAGATGGTTAGGTCAATAGCTGAGGTGAGACCAGAGCGGGTACAGAAATGTGTTGGGTCACCGTTGTTGAGAAGGCTCAGGGAGGCAAGATTCAAGAACTGTTCTATAAGTAGTCCGCGGGTGTTATTGCGCACTGAGCCCCATAGCGTGTTATGAGCGTTGAAGTCACCTGTAAGAATGTATGGAGGTGGAAGTTGAGCGACCAGATCGTTTAGGTTTTGTATAGTGACGTCGTCATTTTCATGGAGGTAGATAGAACATACTGAGACTGCTTGCGTCAGGTAAACTCTGCTAGCTACCGCTTGGAAGGGAGTGCGGAGATTTATTATTTCAGCTCGTATGTTCTGATGGGTGGCTATGGCCACGCCACCTTTGGCGTGTGCGACGGGGTCTAGGTCCTTTCGGATTATTTCATAGTTCTTGAGCGAGAATGTTTTCTTTGGGGTAATTTTTGTTTCTTGCAGGCAGATTACTGTTGGTTTTTTGTCATGTATGAGAGCTTGAAGGAATGGCAATTTCTGGTACACACTGTTCAGGTTCCAGGATATCATATTAATAGCAGTAGTCATGTCGAAGCTTAGCTTGACTCTGACTGAGACTCGTCAGAGTGAGTGATGGTTGTCTGAAGTATGGCTTTCTGGAGTGATGTTAGCGTTCGCTTGGTACTTGCCAGTACCAAAGGTTTAATTTCTTCAATGATTTTGGGAAGATCATCCATGTTTGCACCAAGTGCCTGAGCACGGAGTATTTTGTTAGGGGTCGTACGTATTTCTTTCAGAAATTGGAGGAAATCTTCATTCGAAAAAGGACAGTTGATGATCTTGGTGGATCGTATGGCCTGGAGTTGTGTTTCTATTTTCTTGACTTCTTCAGGTATCAGTTCGAGAGGCTTAGCGCTCTTTTTTTATTATTTTTGGCTTTTTGAGTGCAGGTTGGATGGCTTTAGAGTTTTCTGCGGGAGTGAGAGGTAGCGGTTCGCTGTTGGCCTTTTCTTCTCCGTGGTCAACTGGATGATCGCCATTAGAAGATGGTGGTTTGGCTCGTTTTAGAGACTGGTTGATGTCTGCCTGTAAAGCCACGTCCTCGGGTGTCAAGGAGGAGGGGCAGGATTTTGCTAAGTGACCCTGGGATTTACATAGGAAGCATTGTATGGTAAGATCGGTGGTTATGAAGACTCTGTATTCTTCTTCTTCGTATTTTATAATCAACGAGTCGGGGATCTTGATAGTTGGGTCTTGAGAAGTGCTGTAGTATACAGATCGTCTGAAGCTGAGGACATGCTTGAAGATTTCGTTCGAAAAACCGGCATTCAAATACATCATTGAGGAACACAGCTGTAGGCTGGTGACACGTTTGAGTTCATTTTCGAGAAATGTGTGCGGGATTATTGGGGGGACGTTGGACAGTATTAATTTTTTGGACGGATTTATTAGCCTGCGAGCAGCTATACGTTCACCATTTATGGTTACAAATCCTGTGTCCTGTATAAAGGTGTCAACGGTGTCTTTGGAGTCTAGATATATGCACACTCGACCATTAGACATGCGGGAGACAAAGCGGATCTGTTCAGGTTTGATTGAGCACACCATAGCAGTGGCGTACTGTTCATTTGTAACATTGTCGATTACAGGGAAGATAATAGCTTCTTCCTTAGTCGGCGGTTTTATGGTCATTTTACGGGGTTTCATACTAGTAACAGAAGAAAACGATTGATTATTACCTGTTGTCGTCATAGCGGAGCTATCGGACAGTGAACGGAGTTCACACAAAAAGCTATTCGGGTTGCAGTTAGTCCTGCCACTTGTTGTAAATTTACTTCAGATCACGTCGGAACGTGTACAGTTCGCTTGCAGATATCAACGAAAAACGAAAAACACGCATGAACGCACAACTCAATACTTTACAATCCTAATCGGAACTCTACAATTCTTGAAAGGGTATATTATTCAAAGAAACACGTATTATAGAAATGATCGAGCAAGGAACTCTGGTGACGTTTCTGGTGAAAAAGAGAAGACGAGCCCAATTTCTGGAAATCTTGTTTAAAACGAGATGCACGATGGTCGTGATATTTTTAGAGCTCAATTTTCCTCTGGACCTGCCTTCACAGAGGTTCATAACTCCAACTTTTCTGCGTCCTTCCTCTGAAAAAAATCGGTACTCGAAATTTCCTCATGTCTCTTGATAAGGGGAAGACCATTGATAACGTCACAGGGGTCGAAAAAGGACTTCACTGGAGGATGTAACCCCTCTAGTTCGAAATTAGTCCAAAATTGAACAGTCTTAGCTTGAAATGCGCCCTCCTGGGTCTGTAGCTTACGTGTAGCTCTAACTGAGCTTGAATTTTTCCACCTCTACAGAGGTTCAGAATTCAAAAAATTCAAGTTCCAATAATTTTTCGTAGGTTCATTGCTTCAATTTTCACAAGTCCCCTCTATTGAGGATCAGAGTTCAAAGTTTTCCAAGTCCTTGAATAAAGTCAAGATCATTGATAGCGTCCTGAAATTTGGACAAGGACCAGGGTGTCTATAAGGTCAACCAAGTCAATTAAAATCGACTTTTTTGAAACATGGTCAACTAAGTCAAGTAAAGTCAACTTTTCTATCCGCAGGTCAACTAAAAAGTCCAAAAATGCATAATTTTGTGTAAAGAATGTTTTTCACATGTCTTCCTATATGCACAATATCAAGGTATATCGGGTGGGGCAGAAAGATGTTACCAGTTAGATGGGAATTTGCGCTAAATCTGTCGTAGCGCGAAAACGCAAAACGTTAGACGTATAATTTAAATGTACGAATTTTGTATCTCAATTTTATCTTTACTGTGAGCCATATCCAAAGTTTCTCCGACTTTCCTAAGTCGTGTTATGGACCAAAATGTGACAAAAATTGACCAATTTGCCGAGATTTCCAAAATAAGAAATTGAAAAATCCCCAACTTTCAAGCTTCATAGAGTTATTTAGGTATTTTTTTCGGAATCAGCGTTAAATCTCACTTTTAAATCGGATAAAATATGGAAGTTTGAATAATTTTTAATTTTTGAGAATTTTGGCAAATTGATTAATTTTTGGCGCATTTTTGTCCATAACTCGGTTCAGAAATGTTGTAGAAAGTTGAGTAGGGGCGCAAATTGAACATAAAATTGAGATACAAATTTTGTATATTCAATGTGTGCATCTTACCTTTCGCGTTTTTGAGCTGGAGTGAATTTAGTTCAAACTCCCATTTAACTGGTAACGTCTTTCTGCCCCACCCGCTAATCAACAAACTTCTGACTTTTAAAATGACACTTTTCTCAATTAAATATTAATTCTTGCAAACGAATAAAAAAAATACCGAAATTACAATGTTAGTTTGGGGAGGGGGGAGTTGGATATTTTTTAAGGTCAAATAAAATATCGAAAAAAAATTTGTAACTTGGTCATATTGTAGTATTATTAAATTTTCTGGCATAGCCAAATAAATGAAGATCATGTTCCATGTCTTTTATATTTTATCAGTCATCATGAAATATTTCAGTCTAGGCTTCTACTAGGTCAAGTGTTCGTGAGATATTATTCGTTTACCCCTTTACCTATCTTGGCGTCGTATAAGTCTTGTATGAGAAATATCTTGAGGTAATTGTGGGTGTTCTATATTTTGAGGTATCAACTTTCGGTGGAGCAAACGAGCGATCTCGCTGTTGTATTGGAATGGTATGAGAAAATTCATGTCTTTTTTGAGAAATATGAGGTAGCGCGAACTCGCTCCGCTCGTTCGCCCCCTGTCTCACTGTTGTATTGGAATGGTATGAGACAATTCAAGTCTAGGGGACTTGGAAAAATGTCGACTATCCAGCCATATATGATAGGAAGAGGGACTTGAAAAACTTTACCTATCTTGGCGTCGTATAAGTCTTCTATGAGAAATATGAGGTAGCGCGAACTCGCTCCGCTCGTTCGCCCCCTGTCTCACTGTTGTATTGGAATGGTATGTGACAATTCAAGTCTAGGGGACTTGGAAAAATTTCGACTATCCAGCCTTATTTATTTAATTATTTCATTATTTCATTATTTAATTATTCAATTATTTTATTGTTTAATTATTTAATATTATTTATTTATTTATCTATTTATTTATTTATTTATTTATTCATTTATTTATTTATTTAATTATTTAATTATTTCATTATTTAATTATTTCATTATTTAATTATTTCATTATTTAATTATTCAATTATTTTATTGTTTAATTATTTAATATTATTTATTTATTTATTTATTTATCTATTTATTTATTTATTTATTTATTTATTTATTCATTTATTTATTTATTATTAATTCTTCTACTAGGTCAAGTGTTCGTGAGATATTATTCGTTTGGAATGGTATGAGACAATTCAAGTCTAGGGGACTTGGAAAAATTTCGACTATCCAGCCTTTATTTATTTAATTATTTAATTATTCAATTATTTAAATATTTAATTATTTAATATTATTTATTTATTTATTTATTTATTTATTTATTTATTATTAATTCTTGTACTAGGTCAAGTGTTCGTGAGATATTATTCGTTTACCTCTTTACCTATCTTGGCGTCGTATAAGTCTTGTATGAGAAATATTTTGAGGTAATTGTGGGTGTTCTATATTTTGAGGTATCAACTTTCGGTGGGGCGAACGAGCGATCTCGCTGTTGTATTGGAATGGTATGAGAAAATTCAAGTCTTTTTTGAGAAATATGAGGTAGCGCGAACTCGCTCCACTCGTTCGCCCCCTGTCTGCCCCGACTATCCAGCTATATATGATAGGAAGAGGGACTTAGAAAATTTTCTAATTATCAATTATAATAATTATTTATTTATTTAATTATTCAATTATTTATTTATTTATTTGATTATTTAATTATATTAATTATTTAAATATTTATTTATTTAATTAATAATTAATTAATTAATTATTTATTGTTATTACGCGGGGTGTACTCGCGAATTTCTGAATCATCCAAGGGGTAGATATTTTCTAATTATTAATTATATTAATTATTTATTTATTTATTTATTTAATTATTTAATTTTTAACAGGGAACCTGTTTTATGGGGGGCTATTTAAGAAATCTGCCGTCCGCCGTCCGCCGTCCGCCGTGCGCCGTGCGCCGTCCAGCGAAAAACTTAGAAAAATTTCGACTCTCGAGCCATATATGATAGGGGGGGGGGGGGGGACTTAGAAAAAATTTCGACTCTCGAGCTATATATGATAGGAGAGGGACTTAGAAAAATTTCGACTGTCGAGCTATGATCTAGGCTTCCTTGAATTTTCAATACCAAATCTCATTCGAATCATAAAACAGGTTCCCTGCGTTCCTCGTTTAACTTCGTTAAGGAAGCCGTCATTTTTATTTATTTAATTATTTAATTATATTAATTATTTAAATGCTTATTTATTTATTTATTTAATTATTTAATTTTAATCAATTAATTAATTAATTAATTAATTAATCAATTATTTATTTATTTATTTATTTATTTAAATATTTATCCATTTATTTAATTATTTATTTATTCAATTATTTAATTATTTAATTATTTATTTATTTATTTATTTATTTAATTAATTATTTATTTATTTAATTATTTAATTATTTATTTATTTATTCATTTATTATTAATTATTATGATTACGCGTGGTGTACTCGCGAATTTCTGAATCATCCAAGGGGTAGAGATTTTCTAATTATTAATTATATTAATTATTTATTTATTTATTTATTTATTTATTTATTTATTTATTTATTTATTTATTTATTTATTTATGTAATTATTTAATTCTTTATTTATTTAATTATTTAATTATATTAATTATTTAAATATTTATTTATTTATTTAATTATTTATTTATTTAATTATTTAATTATTTATTTATTTATTTATTTATTTATTATTAATTATTATTATTACGCGGGGTGTACTCGCGAATTTCTGAATCACCCACGGGGTAGAGATTTCTCTTGACGGGGGGGGGGGGGGGGGGGGGGGGTGTACTCGCGAGTTTCAAAATCGGGGTCTGGCGAGAGAAAAGACATGGAACATGTCAAAAGGTCAACTAATGTCAACTATTTCCATTTTTCAATTCTTGTAGACACACTGATGAGGACAGGGAAACGAACGTTCCATTAACAAAATAGAATGCGGAATTCTCGCTAAAAGGGGGGCGTATGAGCGTGCACGCACGCCCAAAGCGGTCCCCGAAAAACCGCACCTCCGGCACCGGAATCCACCCCTTAGGGCATTGCGTCGGTAGTCCAGAGGGCTCGAATTGAGAGTGGCCCGGCTCCATTTCTCCTTGGGTTCCGCGCGCTGTGCAATGTCTGTCAATGAGGCCACTACAGGGGTCTACCCTACTAACCGAGTGAGCGCTCAGCACTCAACCTAGTCCTGTACCATGGACGCACGCGTATCAACTCCTCCACTAGAGCTTTCAGTCATCACTGGGAACTCACTAGGAGCTCACCAGCAATGTTTCGCGACTTTGGCTTCTCAGGCAGGGGTTTCTTCCTCCTCCTCTTCTTCTAAGTTTTGTTTTGTGCTTGCCCTTTTATTATTTTTTTCCTTTTTGTGGGCACTCCCTCCTGAGCGCCCTGTATATGGTGGTACTGGTGCTGACGAGAGGTGATGTGGCAGCAGCAGCAGCAGCAGCAGCAGCAGCAGCATGGGGGATGGTACACATAGATGTTAGGGGCCATAACGTAGCTCTACATCTGCCGCTCCCATTCCGCGTTCATTTTCTTCTTCATTACCTTAGCGGCAAATGTAGATACATAGTTCCATGCCTGCTTTGTTCTGAGCATGTATGGAACTAGATTACCTGGGGTGAGTTCTTCATATTCCTTGGTTCATCATTCCGCTCTTGACAGTGTGAACACAACGGTTGCTCAACTTCCCCCATTTTGTGTAGGTACTTGTTGAAGCACCCATGGCCACTCATCATTTGTGTAAGATAAAAGTTTAACTGGCCATGGTCTCGGTTCATCTACTGGTCAAGATCGCCGTTTGCTGTTTGGGCGAGTTGCTTTTTCCATTTGGCAAGCAAGGAGCGCCTGGCCTCCTGCTTGAGCCACAAGGCTTGATTGGTGGTCCTTGTCTTCTTCTTTGCATCGAATACCGCTGCTCGCTCTTCCGCAAGCAGCTCAATTGGCGGCAAAGAGCATCCGTCGACACAGTGCGGTAGGCACTTACACACCTAAGCGCAGCTCTTCGTTGGATTTTTTCCATCTCTCTTCTTCTACCGTATTTTACCGCGTATAATGCGCACCTTTTCTCCATTTTTGAAGATCGTAAATATGGGGTGCGCATTATGCGCGGGTCGCAATTATACGCGCATATTAATAAACTTTTAAAAATCACATCGCTTCAAATTTTTACTGCGCATTATCCACGAGTGCGCATTATAGGCGGTAAAATACGGTATATGCAATCTTCATGGAGTTGGCCCAGACTGGGGCTCCATAAAGTAGGACCGACATTGCTACATTCATACAGAGTCTTCTTACAGCTTCTCTAGGTCTTCCCTGGTTCGATATTAGGTGGGACAACAGTGTCACCACCCTGGCAGCTTTCTCCGCCACCATCTGAAGTGGTGACGGAAGTTTAGCTTACTGTCCAACCAGAGCACCATTCTTAGTCTCAATAGCCACACCTTGCAGGCGAAAGGTGAGTGGATTAAACTTTCGACGGATCGTGAATATAATGGCCGTCTTTTCTACTGCCAAGTTTAATCCAGCCGACTCGATCCAACGGGTCACAGCCTCTAGCGCCTGGTTCACCTTGGTCTCCACCTCGGCAACAGTGTCGGCAGAGCCAACCACCAGTGTATCGTCGGCATAGCATATAAGCTGTACTCCTGGTGGTAGCTTGATCTTAAAAACGACGTTGAATGCGATGTTCCACAATGTGGGCCTCAAAAGAAAGCCCTGAAGAACACACTTTTCTTCACTGTGCCAGCAGACGTCTCTGCTTCAATCTCTCTGCAGTTTAGGTAAGTGCAGATGATCCTTAGTAGGTGACCAGATACCCTTGCGTTTTGTAGCATCTTCAAGATCTTCTGCCACGGAATAGAATTCGCATTCTTCATGTCGAGGCTGACAGCTACGCAGAACTGCCGCTGCTTCATTGCCGCAGAAGCTACCTTCTTCAGTTTGATTGCGGCATCTGATGTACAGCGTCTAGCTCGGAAACCGTACTGCCTCCCAGAAATTATCTTCTAGGACACTGAGTGGTTCTCCAACCGCGTTACCACTGCCCGCTCAAATAACTTGCCGATGGTGTCGAGCAGGCAGAGCGGTCGGTAGGAGGATGGCAGGCCAGGTGGTTTGTCCTTCTTCTCTATCAGTGCAGTGCCAGCCTGTCATTTTTCCAGCGTTTTGGGTACACCCCCTCTGCAAATGCCTTATTGAAAACACTAGGCAGCAGAGAGGGCTCCACACCGCGTTGGGTATTTCATCTGGTCCAGGAACTCTCCATTGCTTACCATGCAGCCTTCGAATGGCTGCATTAATCTCTTCGGAACTAGAGAGGGGCACGTTGGTGGCGTAATCATAAGTGGCGGGCCTTGTGGAAACAGTGTATCAATCACTCTTTCCACAACCTCTGGCTCCATTCAGCTCGTTGCGGATGGACCCCCTAATTTCTTCATTATAACTTTGTAAAGTTTGTCCCAGGGGTCTTCATCCGTAAGGTTGCAGAGCTCATCTCAACGTTCCTTCTTGCTCTGTTTTATTGCAGCCTCTAACCTTTTGCGAGCCTGCTGGTATTGCCCAGCAACCCTCTGCGCCTCTTCGCGGCCTCTGCTGCGCTGATATATCCGGCGCCGATGGTTGCTCTCCTTGCGGAGTTGGGCAATTTTGTCGGTCCGCCGATACAGTGGCCCTCTCTTCTTTGGTGGACAAGGATGAATGATAGAACATGTAAAAATTTTTGGATTTCAACCTCCGAAGACCTCTTGTGTGTGAAAAATACGATCAAATTCTTGTACACGTAAAGCAAATTAAAAATTGAAAATGAAACGGACTTGGTAAGAAGCGAAATTATGCAATGAGAAATACAATAGCCTGTACACATAACGGTTCTTGGGGACTGACCGCGACCCCTCACACTTCCCCAGAATCATTCGACGAAAACACTTTTCCGTGAAATTTTTCCATCGTCCAAAGTTTAAGACCTCACGAATCATTCGATTATATAAATCATCGCCATCGACCATAGTGACAAATAGAGTACGAATATTGCGCAGCAAATGAAAGTAGTTACGCATAGTGCGAGAAATGAAAACTGGTAGACTCGAATAACGGTATAGATTTTTCTTCCTCTGTCAATATTTTGAATGAAGTATTAACCATGCGAAGAAGTAGAAGTCTGTAGGTTATTTTTTGCACATTCATACAGTCTATCAGGAAACGTGAGAAAAGTCTGCACCATAATTATATTACACAACGATGACAATCTCTTTGCTCGCGATGAGATAAATCCGTTCAAATATCAAATACGTATTTGATCCAAAATCAATCAAGCAAGACAAGCCACCGAACTAACAAACAGTAGTTGCATCATACGAAATTAATTCGCGGAGTATATAAATTAAACAATATAGGTACTTTTCTTCGACTGGTGACGACTGTTACAAATATTATCAAGATTAAAAACGTGACGCAGACAAGAAGAGGAAAACAACCGCAGCCCACTAGCAGAGAACCAGTTATATGGAAGATTTCTCAAATCTTGATTTCAATAATCGATTATGGGTTCTATTATTAGAGAAATATGGAATTCTTCCAAGAACTTTGATATTGTCTACATCGCCAAGGGGTCAGAATTTGAGTCAGAGACCGCACTACGCTCGATTGTGGAAATTTATTATGCCCCTCTCTCCTTGTATCTAGGCTTTAGCTTAGAAGTCGTATAGGTTCTCGCCGGATGAGAGGGGAAAGCGGTCCTGGTCACAAAATGTTCCAAATATTCACTCATGAAGAAACTCGAAATCTTTAAAATTTGATCCATCCGCTCACACGAATGGGTTGCGGAGCCATTTTTAGAACTGAAGTCCGACTATAACCCGGCATTTAATCGAGGCGGGTAAATACGCAAAAATTCCCATTGTGGTATGCCAATGGAAGACCAAAAATTGTCGTGAGGTCCGAAGAGAGAACGACCGATATTCCGCTTGGATCAAACGCGGTGCGATAGCCGTTTTCTAAATGCGACCAAAATAGTATATTACGCTACAAGAGCACAAAGTAAGCGATATCGGAACGAGCGCTTTGGTGACCCGGGCCAGCGAGAACCGCCATGCAGCGCGAGTTCGTCGCGTACTTCGTTCTTATGTGGCGTGCTTCACACGAAAAATATTTTTCGCGCATGCGCAACGCGACCCAATTCACTAAAGAATTGTTTGGTTTCATTGCAACGAGAATTTTTGTGTGGCCTCCCGCTTTATTCAAAAACGCGGGGCGATTGCCGTTCACTCACCGCGAACTTACAGCAGAAAAAATCTTTTGTCGCCATTTCCCTCCATCTGTATAAGACAACAAGAGTTTTCGCGTGCTCTCCCACTTCATTCAACGCGGGGCTATCGCCGCGTTCTCTCATCACGAGCTCACAACAGAACTCAATCTTGTTCTATTACTTTGCTCATGAATGACAAGTTTTGAAGTTGTTCCCTTATCTCGGGAAGGGTTCTTCCACTTCATGCAAGTACCAGTTTGTACGGCTGCGACTTGAGGAAAAGAAAGTCAAAACATTTTAAAGTGAAGGATTTGGGGATGTCAGGAGTACGTATCAATTAGCCCGAATATTGCTTATTGATTCCACGCGGTCTGTAGCGGTAGCAGTCATAGCTTACCCCGTTATTGATGAAAAAATCACGGAAATACACAAAGATTGATTTTTTGACGTGGAATACGTCTATATTATCTATATGAGATGCTATTTTTGAAAAAGCGTAATCTGTCATCTGCAAAACCTACACCAAGACTCAAAACAAGGTATCCTAGATTTAATGCTCTACCTAAGGTATATTTTTACTGTCTGAATAAGTGATAAAGGGATGCCCTATGTAGATGTCCTTAATTTGATTCTCTACCTGTGATAGGTGAAAAAGGATACATTCCTATTGAATGAATCTTTTTGGGGATCTTCCAAAAGGAAGGAGAAGTTGATGAAATCTCTACAAAACTTCCATCAACTAAAATCAATCAGTGCGTCTTCGATTTACTGATTGCAAGGTGTTGTGTCAGTGGTTTATTTATTTATTTTTTGGAAGTGGTTAGTTCTCATATATTACATTAAGGGGGTGTGCTTTACTTGTTCGGAAACTCCGAAACGGTGTACGATAAGTTGCATGAACATCCCCCAAAACCCTGCAAGCTTCGGGAAGCTAGCGGTCACTACGCGACGCTTGTCAGGCGTGCGTGGGTAGTCCTCGTAACAAATGACGAGGAATGATTTTGCAAGGTCACATCTCAGGGCTCCATTTTCCGACGAATTTTTTCTATCTTTGGAAATGTTGTACAGAAGGGTTCAACGAAAGGCGCTATCGGAACAGAATCCTGAATTTTGGCTCCAGAAGAATTTCACTCTCGTCAGAAAGTAGACGCATTTTTACCAATTTCAACGTTAATTGAAAATTTATAAAAAGACATTTTTTAATTCTGCTTCGATAGCGCTCCTGGTTGGACCTTTCTGGAGAGCATTTCAATTATTCAGAAAGATCCGTTAAAAATTCGAGTAGTAAAATGTGATTTTTGGTACCATGTTTTACGAGCATATTTTCACAAGTAAAGCACACCCTCAAGTGATAGTGAATAACTTAATTTCTGTTGAATTTTTTGAAGTGCTGATTTTTTTCTATCCTGTTTTGTGGTTTATTATTTATTTATTTATTGAAGTACCCTCTATCCTGTTTTTTTTTTTTTTTTTTTTTTTTTTTTTTTTCAACCTAAAGATGAATACTTTTGATGAAATCAAAGAAGAAAAACTACAAATTCAAAAAAAAAAAAAAAAAAAAAAGAGTAATTCTGAAGCAAGTAAGAAGTAACGTAAATGAGGAAACTTAAGTATCAGAATAATATACTGTAAGCAATAATGATGATAATAAGAATATTAATATTGAAGAAGAGATCAAAAAGAGAGGAAGAGTAATTTTGAAGCATGCAAGAAGTGTCGTGAAAAGAGGAAACTTAAAAATCAGAATACTGTGAGCAATTATGACGATTATAATGATATTAATAAAATTGAAGAAGAGATACAAACTCAAAAAAAAAAAAAAAGAAGAAGAAGAAGAGTAATTCTGAAGCATTGCAAGAAGTATTGTGAAAAAGAGGAAACTTGAAAATCAGAATACTGTGTGAACGATAATAATGATAATAATAATATTAATAAAATTAAAGAAGGGATACAAAAGTAATTCTGAAGCATACAAGAAGTGTTGTGAAAAGAGGAAACTTGGAAATCTGAATACTGAAAGTTATAATTTGATGAATAGTTATTCATCTTCAAATAATTAACATTTAAAAATTAGTGATCATTGTCAAGGAAAAAATATGAAAACATTAGAAGATATTTGGAACAAACTACCATCGTCCATCATGCTCCTAAATGACTGACAGTGAAATACCACAAAAGCATGAGATAGTGGTTGATCGGCAACAGCTAGAAGTAGATAATAATTTGCAAATTATATAATAAGACTTGAATTAATGATTACTTGAATGACAATAATGAACGAAGGTCCAGTAAAAAAAAATATGACAAACGAAAAATACTTATAACGAAAATAATGAACAAAGATCCAGTGAAAAACAATGAGAAAAAAAATACTTCATCGCTAATAATGAGTTGAAGAAAAAATTTCTAAATAATCCTTTTGGACATATAATATGTCATTTATGTGACTGATTATGGTTTCTTAGTGATTTAAAAAAAGTACCTGCTTACTGTTTTGACTTGTGATTAAAAGAATGTCCATCTGATAATATGTGACCCAGTCTACAGAAACCAGGCTTAATCAGTATTGTATCAATCAGCAAAAAAGTAACTCAATTATGTGTAGTATAGATACCTTTCTGCTGATCAATGTAATACTGATTAATCCGGGTTTCCGTGATTGGGTCACATATCTCTGATTTCAAATTATGGCATACCTCTTATAAATCCATATCGTCGTTGGATCGGAAAAAACCTCCTATGTGGCAAAAATAAAATTTTACAGGAGAAGCAAAAAACTGATTATTTTGTGAAAAGAAGGCCAAAATACTTTGGAAATTCTCATTAAATGTGGAAAAGCTTCTTTGATACAGTAGTAACAAAAAATTTTCAAAATTTTCTAAAATATGGCGGTATTGGGCGATAAATGTACATAGGAGGAATTCCCGGCCCTAAATATTGCACATAAGAGGTTTGCTCTGCACATAGGAGGTATTCGAGACCACATTTTCTGGATGGTGCACATAGGAGGCATTCAAAACCGCTCTTACCGGCGTAATTTTGAACTTGGCACATAGGGGGTTTTCCCAGTCGATGCGCCTCGAAATTCCGCGTCCAACCATATAAAAAAGTGCATTTCTCAAAAAATGGCACACAGGAGGTTTTTTCCGATCCAACGACGATATGTAAAAAACAGATTTCATACTTAGCAAAATCTAATGGCTTTGTATATCCTGTTTTTCCAAATGATCTACCTGAATTAGATTCAATAACAGAGAGATTTTTTTTTTTTTTATTTTAATTAACGAGCTACTAGCAGCCTGCCTTCAGGGCTATGAGCTCGGCTAGATTGTGTGATTATATGCGTGAGAGGAAGTTGGCTTGTTGTAAAAAGTTGAATATGTTAGGGATGGAGGGAAAGAGATCTGAAAGTGCTTCTGTATGGTTGTGGGGGATGGATAAGGAATTACGGAGTTGGGTCAAGTTGGGGCAGCAGAAGATGTGTTGAACGGATAGGGGGTGTTCAGATTCGCAGTGAGGGCATGAGAGAGGCATAAGATGAGAGATGAGATGGGTGTGAGTGAGTCTGGTGTGGCCGATTCTGAGACGGATGATGACTATTTCTTCTCTGCGTGTTGACAGATTTGAAGAGTCCCATGCGGTGGGAATATTTTTAATTTGGGCTAGTTTGTTTGAGTGTGATTTGAGATCAGACCAATAGGTGAACCATGCTTGAGTGATGAATTTGTTGATGTGTTTAGAGAGATCTGAGCGTGAGGGGAGGAAAGAGCGGTTGACTGATGGGTTATGGGTTGCTAGTTAGGCTGCTTTGTCGACATTTTCGTTTCCTGAGATACCCTTGTGACCAGGTACCCAGATGAAGAATAATGGGATGGGGATGGTACGGAAGGTGTTAATGAGAGTGTGTATACGACTTATGAGTGGGTGGGAGGAAGTGTGGTTGGATATGGCGTCGAGTGATGATAGGGAGTCGGAAATGACTAAAAATGGGTTGAGAGGAAGACGGGAGGGTAGGTTGGTGAGGATGTGCTCTAAACAGCTAAAGATTGCTTGTAGTTCAGTGGTAAAGACGGATGCGGTGTTGCGGTGTCGGTGAGAGACTGTGATGTGATCTATTGAGTAAGCGAAGCCGGTTTTGTTTTGATATTTAGATCCATCGGTGAAACATAGTATAGGGTTGTGAAAGTTGTTAAGGATTTTGTTAAACTGTGCTTGGTATTCTTCGGGAGAAGTTGAAAGACGAGGGAGGCGTTTTAGGTCGCGAATGATTTTGGGTGGAATAAAGAGCCAAGGAGGGGTTGAGGGAACGATGTGGTTAAGGCAATGGAACTTGAAGGGGCGTGCTAGTTGGAGTTCTAGGTTGGAACGTAGATTGGTCGAGGAATTTTGGTTATGATCAGGGGGGAATATGCGATGGTGGACGGGGGTTTGCGGATATTGTAGGACAGTTGTGAGGAAGTTGGTTGTCAGTTTGAGGCGTCGATAGTGAAGTGGGGGGAAGCCAGTGTCTGCACAGAGGCTTTCAGCGGGACTTGTTCGGAATGCTCCAGTAGCTATTCTGAGTGAAGAATTTTGGATGGTGTCGAGTAGTTTTAAATGAGAGGGAGGGGCGAGACCGTAAATGGGTGATCCATAATCGAGGATGGATCGGATTAAGCTCTGGTAGAGGTGGAGAAGGTTTTTTCGGTTACAACCTTCTTTAGGGTGGGAGAGGAATTTTAGGACATTGAGTGCTCGAATGCATTTTGATTTAGTTAGTTTGATATGGGGGATCCAAGAGTGACGGTTGTGGAAATTGAGGCCAAGAACTTTAGTATTTTGACTTGTGGGATCGGGTAGTGAGCTATTGTGAGAGGGGGAAATTTAATAGTTTTCTGGCGTGGTTTTTGGAAAATGACGAGTTTGGTTTTGGGGTAAGAAATGCGGAATCCTAAGAGGGAAAGCCAAGTGTGTACTTTATTGATTGTTTTTTGTAGCAGACGATGGGCGCGAGTTGTGTTAGTGGAACGTAAATGGATGCTTAGGTCATCAGAGAATAGGAGGGTTTGAATTGGAGATTTTATGATTTTTGTTATGTTGTTGATGGCGATGAGAAAGAGGGTGCCGCTAAGTGGGGATCCTTGGGGGATACCATTTTCTTGAGGGAAGGTTGAGGAGTAGTGATCGCTTACGCGGACTCTAAAAGATCGATTAGTAAGATAATTTTGAAGTAGGAGAGGGAAGGGTCCTCGAAGTCCAAGTTGGTGTAGGATGACGCATATTTGGTATGTCCAGACTCTCGGGAAAGCGTTCTCCATATCAAAAAATATTGAGTAGAGGTTCGCTCCGTGAGCATGGGCGTCGTAGATTTGGGAATCGAGGTCAGCAAGGGCCATTAGAGCTGATCGGCCCTTACGGCACCCATATTGTGTATTACTTGATATTTCGTTGGAATCAAGGAACCAAGAGAATCTACTATTGATAATTTTTTCGAGAATTTTGCTAAGAGTGCTTAGTAGTGATATGGGTCGGTAGGATAGAGGGTGTGAGGGGTCTTTGAGAGGTTTCAGGATTGGAATGATTAGAGCTGTTTTCCAGTTATTGGGGAAGGAGGTGGAAAAAAATATTCGGTTTAGGAGTGAGGTGAGGTGTGAGATGGCATTTGTATGAAGTTTGTGTAGCATAACGGGGCTAATTTGGTCGAGACCGGGAGCTGATTTTTTGGAGCAGAGGGAGATGGTGTGGGTGACTTCTTGTTTGGTGATTGGTTTGTTGTAGGGAAGTGTGAGAGTTTGTGACAGATTAAGGGAGAAATCTATTGTGGTGTTTTCGGCTTGTTGTTTGATTCGAGTGAAAGGTGGGTCGTAGTTAGTGTTGGAGGAAACAGAGAGATTGAATTCACCTAGATTACCTTTTATGCATTTGAGAAGACTCCATTGTGAGTATCAAAATAGTAACATTATAGGTCAAGGTATGAACATTCCTATAGACATTAATGATATGATATGTAAATTACTGAAATTCAATGACGACTACTCTTTCAATGTTTGTATTAAAAGAAATCATCATACTTACGAGGTCATAAATCAAAATTCTTCAAAGCCCCTTCCTCTCCACCGACCGATATACACCACTCGGTGGTCAAAATTTCTTCAAGCCGCCCCGCGCGCATGATTTATACAGATTATTCATAAGAATTTTTTTCCAAGTTTTTTTCCTCTTGTAAAAGTCAAAATTGTGTCCGAGTCATTCCACCTTTCCCTTATACCCTCACATAAAGCAGGGGTGCCGTGAGGCCAACTTTATGAAGACGATTTTTCCTATTCGTTTTTTTTTTTTTTTTTGGGGGGGGGGGGGCTATAATTCAACTTTTTTTTTTTTTTTTTTTTAGCTACAAGAAATTGAAGTTTGAGGAGGGTTCCTTCATTGGCCTAGGGAGCTCACGGCACCCCTGTAAAGAATTGGTGGTTTCAGAATGAAAAGTACTTTTTTCGCCTTTGTCAATGTCAGATTTTTCTGTCGGATATTTTTCTGTAGATTTGTGTCCTTCCTTTGTGTTATCTGCGTTTTGTCATCGGTTCAGCGCATGATCTCCTTGATTTCCAACTATACTTTTTCAGTTCTGGTTCAGGCTTCTGGTCTCACGTCGTATTCTATGGTTGAGAGTACTTGTTCGCAGCTGATGGTCATATTTTCAAGTATACACTGTGTCAATTTCTCTGGCTGGTTGTACTTGATGTCTTTTCCTAGCAATCTTTCTTCTTCTGTGGTTGTGACGCTTGATAGGTTCTCAATTCCAGGAGCACAGTTGTACTTTGTTACCGATATCTCTTCTTTCCTCTCTTCTCCGTTTCGGCGCAGTTCGGTAAGTTTCTTCTTGATCTGTTTGGTTTTTCACTTTTCGGTTGAATACCAGTGGTCCAGCAACTTGTTCAGGTGGAAATATCGCAGTCCTACAGTAAACCATTTAGCTTAGTTATCTTCTTGAGAGTTCATTTATTTCCTTGTTTATTCTCAACCTTTCAATTTGCATCTTGGTGCTATTTATTGCCACACTACTTTCTGATAGCGTGACAGTCGCGTACTTCGGGATAATATGTTCGCATGTGTAGCTCTCAGTTTAGCCTTAGTCCTCAGGAACTTGTAAACCTCTTTGATCATGTCTATAGTCATTTTCAGTGTTATGAAATGATGTGAGTAGAGCTCTGGAAATTAAAATCAACTTATTGGGAACGTCATCTCATAATCGATTATCTGCTCGCCGACTTTTTTCATTTATAATATAATTCTTTTTCTAAAGTGTCGCAAATTTTCGTCGTCGACAATGCACTATCCTGGAACATCCGAGACTACGTGTCACTGTCTCCGGCTATACTGTCTCAAAGCTATGATTAATGATAGAGGAAATATGTGAAGAGTAGGTAGGATGCTGAACGCGGTTTAGGGGCAACGTTCTTAAATCTTTTTTAACATGTATTAAAACGACTCGTTGGAAGTCTTCGAATATTATCGAATAATTTTAATTCTCAATTAATTTATACACGGTGCGAGGCGTTCAAACGCAGCACGAAATCTTTCGATACTATGAATAAAACTCAAATGAAATTCGTTCGAGGAAAATGCTGCGAACGAGATAACAATTCCAATTCCTACGCGATGACGCTGTCTTTATATCGCAAGTACAGACGTGCTATTAGTTCAGATTAGGAGCAGATTATTAGTGGAAATTGCACCGCGGAAAGGGCGAATTTTTGAATTGTGTACGTGAGGAAGTTTGACGTTTCTGAATATCGTTGACAATGGGGACCGGATTTCGTTAATAAATACAAATACGAATTTATTTAGTTTCGAGGAGCTCGGCTAATCTTAAATTTTATCTTTGTCTAGTTTGTTGACAGTGCCAAAAGTCTGTTGGTTAATTCCAATAGAGACTGCTTTTTTAATCATGACTTTATAGATTTTCTAGAAAACTATAATATGGACGGTCATCGAGAGTTAAGTGTGAGTGATTATGTCATGCCGAGTGAATTTCGAGATGGATGGGAAATCTCTAATTTTTCTTGGCTTTGCTTAGAGAAATGGAAAAGTCTCGTCGTAACCTTGTTTGAAAATAATTACCATTTTAACAAAATATACTTTCTTCCATAGAAGTAGTGCACTACTGTACTTCTGTCTCAAAGCGGTATTTCTTATTGATTTTTTTTTTCTTTCTTTATCGTTGCAGATGATGAAGCACGCTTGGGATAATTACGTGAAATACGCGTGGGGTATGAACGAGCTGAAACCAATCTCGAAGAAAGCTCATAACGGAAGTATATTCGGTTCGGCTCCACTGGGCGCCACGATAGTGGACGGATTAGATACTCTATACATAATGGGACTTCACGACGAATTCAAACGTGGTCGAGATTGGATCGTGAAGAACTTAGATCTAGACCAAATCGTGAGTATACCACGTACATATACTTATTCTATGTTATTGATCAGATTATTATTAAATCTACTTCTCCTTGGAACTGGAATGAGAATTAACTTGGAACAAAGAGTAAGATGTATCGTCGACCGGCATGTCTACTTGCGCGGTATACAATAGGATTACATTGTCGCGGGACATGTGTTAAGACAGTGAGGAAGTGTGCAGATTATCCGCGCTCGTATTAAAGCGAATCGAAGTTTGTAGAAAAATATTAATGAATGCGATAGGAATGGAGGTACGAAACACATTCAGTAAACCGGAAATTTGATAATATATTCCTGTATGCGGGTGCATTACATGAAAAGAGCCTGCGTACCTGCAGATTTTCGGACGTATGAAAAGGATGTGAAATTTCTAGGACGTCTGTTGTCGTTTTCAAGTAGTCGAAGCATGTTGTAGAGCACGCCACATTCAGTTTTTTTTTTTTAATATTTTTTTCAACGCAAGTTAGCCTGATAATTATTGTTTGCATAACCACGTAATCGTCATCGTCGTACATAATGGTTCAGTTATGAAAGACGGTTGGGGACAGCCGGTTATAGAATAAAATATTGAGTAATGATCACTGAATAGCTACGTAATGACATAGTAGAATGTAAACAATCTTCAGCCGTTTGTTATTCTATGGGTTACAATTTCGTTTTAAAAATTGTGATTTATTTTAAGACGGTTGTCGTTAGTTGTGGTAGATTTTTGAATGTGAGGAATATAAAAATACTAATTTTAAGTACTGTATTGTACATTCGTTCTGTTTCTTTGTACTCTCAATGAATTATGCAAATTACTATCTCGCTGTTGTGAAAGTACTCGTGTTACTATAGTTAAATTTCATAGAAATTCATATATTGGTTGATTAGTTTATGACCATCCTCATCTTTGACTGATTATAGCCTTCGAACTCTCGAGGACCTTGTATATCCATTTCGATGAAATAAATGACCTGATACAAAAATATCAGTCGACAATCATGAAAAAGAAGCGGTAATTGACTCTTCAAAATCTTAAACTTACTATGAATTTTCGAATTATTCTCGACCCTAAGGCTGTCGGTGGACTCACGAAGAAATAGAGGCCTTGGAATGAACACGCTGCTCTCGAGGAAGACTTATTTGACTTATCTTATAGAAGAAGGCCAGATACTTACTTTATGAGTCTGAATTTGAACAGGCGAAATTGAAAATAGTCCAATCTATGAAGTCTCTTGACTTCATCCCTTCATGTATCAACGTAAAGAGTTTTCTCGAGTCCTTATTATGGTCCATTCAAATTAGGCAAAAGAAAGACCTCAACTGGACCTAACTTCGAAAAAAGTCCTTGATTATGATGATAGAAAAATGTCGACCTACAACCTGTGTGTGATAGGAGGGGACCTGGAAAGAATTTCGACCTTTGAGCTATAAATGACAGGAAAGGGGCCCGAAAGAATTTCGAGCTTAGAGCTAGGAGGAGACTTGGAAGAAGTTCGATCTTTCATGAACATCGACTATTTTTACCACTGGAACTTGGAGGCGTGTTGGACTTGGACCTTTTTGACCGATTTTTATTTCTTGCCAGACACCATACGGCGCACGGCAAATTTTTTGAAATAATCCCATCCCCTCCCGCAATAGGATGGATGCTCTGTTAGAATGTTGACTTCCAAGCTAGGGATTGTTCTGTGATGTCATTAGATTGTGACGTCATGGGAACTAATTTATGACGTCATCATATTGTGACGTCACAGGGGCTGATCTGTGATATCATCAGATTGTGACGTCACGGGAACCGATTTATGACATCATCAGATTGTGCCATCACGGATACTGATTTATGACATCTTCATATTGTGACGTCAGCGTCATGGTGACTGATTTATGACATTTTCAGATTGTGACGTCATGTGCACGGATTTATGACACCCTCAGATTGTGACGTCACGGGGATTGATTTATGACATCCTCAGATTGTGTCCTCATAGAGACTGATTTATGACATCGTCAGATTGAGACGTCATGGGGACTGATTTATGACATCCTTATATTGTGATGTGACGAGGACTGATTTATGACATCATGAGATTGTAATGTCACAAGAACTGATCCATGACGTCATCAGATTGTGACGTCATAGGGACTGTTCTATGAAATCATAAGATTGAGACGTCACGGGTACTAATTTATGACATCTTCATATTGTGACGTCAGCGTCATGGGGACTGATTTATGACATTTTCAGGCTGTGACGTCAGGAGGACTCATTTATGACATTTTCAGATTGAGACGTCAAGGGGACTGATTAATGACGTCCTCAGATTGTGTCGTCATAGAAACTGATTTATGACATCTTCAGATTATGACGTCATAGAGACTGATTTATGACATGATCAGATTGAGACGTCATGGGGACTGATTTATGACATCATCAGATTGTAACATCCTCGGATTAGGACGTTATGGGGGCTGCTTTATGACACCCACAGATTGTGATGTCACAGAGATTGATTTATGACATCCTCAGGTTGTGACGTCACAAGGACTGATTTATGACATCCTCAGACTGGGACCTCATGGGGACTGATTTATGACATTCTCAGATTGAGACGTCATGGGGACTGATTTATAACATCCTCAGATTGTGATGTGACAGAGATTGATTTATGACATCCTCAGATTGTGTCATCATAGAGACTGATTTATGACATCTTCAGAGTATGACGTCAGCGTCATCGGGACTGATTTATGATATTTTCAGATTGTGACGTCATGTGCACGGATTTATGACACCCTCGGATTGTGACGTCACGAGATTTATTTATGACATCCTCAGATAGTGACGTCACAAGAACTGATTAATGACATCATTAAATTGAGACGTCATGGGAACTGTTTTATGACATCCTCAGATTGTGATGTCACAGAGAGTGATTTATGACATCCTCAGATTATGTTGTCATAGACACTGATTTAAGACATCTTCAGATTGAGACGTCTGTGGGACCGATTTATGACATTGTTATATTGTGACGTCACGAGGACAGATTTATGACATCATCAGATTGTAATGTCACAAGATCTGATCCATGACATCATCAGATTAGGACGTTATGGGGGCTGCTTTATGACACCCGCAGATTGTGATGTCACAGAGATTGATTTATGACATCCTCAGGTTGTGACGTCACAAGGACTGATTTATGACAGCCTCAGATTGGGACCTCATGGGGACTGATTTATGACATTCTCTGATTAAGACGTCATGGGGACTGATTTATAACATCCTCAGATTGTGTCATCATAGAGACTGATTTATGACATCTTCAGATTATGACGTCAGCGTCATCGGGACTGATTTATGATATTTTCAGATTGTGACGTCATGTGCACGGATTTATGACACCCTCGGATTGTGACGTCACGAGATTTATTTATGACATCCTCAGATAGTGACGTCACAAGAACTGATTCATGACATCATTAAATTGAGACGTCATGGGAACTGTTTTATGACATCCTCAGATTGTGATGTCACAGAGAGTGATTTATGACATCCTCAGATTATGTTGTCATAGACACTGATTTAAGACATCTTCAGATTGAGACGTCTGTGGGACCGATTTATGACATTGTTATATTGTGACGTCACGAGGACAGATTTATGACATCATCAGATTGTAATGTCACAAGATCTGATCCATGACATCATCAGATTAGGACGTTATGGGGGCTGCTTTATGACACCCGCAGATTGTGATGTCACAGAGGTTGATTTATGACATCCTCAGGTTGTGACGTCACAAGGACTGATTTATGACATCCTCAGATTGAGACGTCATGGGGACTGATTTATAACATCCTCAGATTGTGACGTCAAGGGGATTGATTTATGACACCCGCAGATTGTGATATCACAGAGGTTGATTTATGACATCCTCAGGTTGTGACGTCACAAGGACTGATTTATGACATCCTCAGATTGAGACGTCATGGGGACTGATTTATAACATCCTCAGATTGTGACGTCAAGGGGATTGATTTATGACACCCGCAGATTGTGATGTCACAGAGATCAATTTATGACATCCTCAGATTGTGACGTCATAGAGACTGATTTATGACGTCATGAGATTGTCACGTCATGTGGGCTGATTAATGACATCATCAGGTTGTGACGTAATGGAGACTGATTTATGACATCCTCAGATTGAGACGTCATGGGGACTGATTTATAACATCCTCAGATTGTGACGTCAAGGGGATTGATTTATGACACCCGCAGATTGTGATATCACAGAGGTTGATTTATGACATCCTCAGGTTGTGACGTCACAAGGACTGATTTATGACATCCTCAGATTGAGACGTCATGGGGACTGATTTATAACATCCTCAGATTGTGACGTCAAGGGGATTGATTTATGACACCCGCAGATTGTGATGTCACAGAGATCAATTTATGACATCCTCAGATTGTGACGTCATAGAGACTGATTTATGACGTCATGAGATTGTCACGTCATGTGGGCTGATTAATGACATCATCAGGTTGTGACGTAATGGAGACTGATTAATGACATCATCAGATTGTGACGTCATAGAGACTGATTTATGACGTCATCAGATTGTCACGTCATGTGGGCTGATTTATGACATCCTCAGATTGTGATGTCACGAAGGTTGATTTATGACATCTTCAGATTATGACGTCATAGAGACTGATTTATGACATCATCAATTGAGACGTCATGGGGACTGATTTATGACATTGTTATATTGTGACGTCACGAGGACAGATTTATGACATCATCAGATTGTAATGTCAACAAGATCTGATCCATGACATCATCAGATTGTGACGTCATAGGGACTGATTTATGACATCATCAGAGTGATTTGGTGACGCCACAGGGACTGATTTATGACAAGCTTGTAGTGGGTTCCCCATTGCCATTGCAGAGTTTGTAATGGCATGTAAAATTCTTCTCTTGAGGCTACTTGGTTAAAACACCAAAAAGTTCACAGCGCTCCGCCGCGCCTCCAGGAAAACACTAATTTCCCGAGTCCTTTGAGTTTTGAATCGTGGAGTAGAAAATTTAGCCTAAACGGATGTACATGAGCCAAGCCATGATTTAGAGAGGAGAGGGACCTGGGGTAAGCATAATGACCTCGATCATTTAGCTGGGCCAGAGAGGGTGTTTGAGAGAAGTCTCTGGAGGCAGGCTAAAGATAAATTAGCGCATCAGCTAGGCTAATACATATTTCGAAAACTCGTGCGATCTGATTAAAAGAGAGCCTACATAGTCCAAAAGTTAGAATTTTTTCGTTCCAAAAGCAGTTCAAAGTTGAGGCACACGCGTATTTCGTTGTTTCATAATCCTCAAGTCCCATAATTTCTGAGCAATGTACGACCTGGTTTACCATAGAGCAAACTGGGTTGAAGAGCATCTAAGAGCACAGAAACTAGGCTAAGACTTTGCAGGCTTGGCCCATACATGAGTAGATAAGAGAGATTATCTCAGTTAGCCTAGGCTTAGGATGTAGTCAGTCTGGTGAGACGTCATCAGAGACACTTTCGGCGTAAACACATATTTTATCCGGGAGTGGTTAAGCTACCAAACTTTTCAAGCTCTGTATATATGACGAGAAGAATTGTAAAATTTTTGATTTTCGAGCTATGAATACGAGGCTATGCATATTTTCAAGAACATGCAACTCTCTGCTTTCTTGTTCTACTCTCCAAAACTGATCGTGCTGGGAATTTTCTATCACAATACCTTCTCGTAAAAAGTGTTGTGCTGGCCCGGCTGGTCGCTCAGGGATGCCTGGCCAGAAAAGGCTCGCAAGAAAATTGGAATTGAGGGGAGGGGGCGAAGAGCTAGTTACCTGGCCCAAAATATATGAACCAGTACAACTCTGGTAAATAGTCCAAATTTAGAGCCGAAATGATCCCGCAAATAGTTCTAAGAGGCGTTTGCGGTGTAATTTGCCTCTCAATCGCAAATAGTCCTGCTAATAGTCCAAATCAGAAAAGAGGTGTCTGTGTTGTTATTTGCTACAAAATTGCAAATGGCCCCGCAAATAGTAGTGTCGTACTGGTCCGGCGTGGCGGTTAGGAATCCTCGGCCAGAAAAGGCCCGTAAAGGCTTTATGGGGCTTGCGAGAAAATTATTTGGAGTTTGACCATGAGAGAGTGGGGGGGCCGGTGAGTTGGCACCCGGCCTAAACAATGCGTGCCAGCGCGACACTGCTCGTGAAACATAATATTTTTCTTTCAAGAGACAAATTCTGATCTCACACTTTATTTCAGAAACATAGGATAAAGCAGTAGTATCGTTCGCACTGGATTTTACTCCTTATCTCACATTCACTTTTCGAGCGTTAGGCACCTTCATCAACCATTTGAGCTAATTCGTTACAGGTAGCTGCTTTCGTCACCGGACGACTGAGATTATCGCAGTAAATTCACTCTCTGCCAATGAAGAAGTAATAGAAAATCGTGGTAGGAGATATTTCTTGCTGGTAGTACATCTATCGTTAATCAAAATTGTCATAAATGAAGGAATAGTCGCGTGCTTGAAAATCTAGATGGTTTATTTCCTATCTTCATGCGACCTCGTTCGCTAGTTTCTCCAAGATTACATTCCACGCACGATAATAATCATTTCGGCTACTGAGAATGCTAATGTTAGTGCTTGACTTTCGCCACCGAGAAAAGACATCAAAGTCACTGTAGTGTTGGTCTTATTTTTGCTTCTTTTAGTGTACTTCTTTGATCAAATTTATCTGATTTATAAACCACTTTCGTTGACACACCGAACGACAGGTCTTTGAAACCTTACAATAATACCAGTAGAAGAAGTGCACGAACGAAATGTGCATAGAAGACGATAGTTTTAGGTCTTCCACCAAGAGTAAATCTATCAGATTACACATACTTTATTTTGATCATGAAGAAATATGATGAACGTTGCATTCTCCTCATAATTTTCATGTTTTAAGTATCATGACGCAACCGGTTCACAAAGCGTCAGCTTTCCTTTTTTGAGGTAGAGTCTTACGATTTGAAGGTATATTGGTAGCATTTGAAATATGTGCTGGAACAAAGAAGGGATGATAAATCGCAATTAGAGAAATTTCAGTATCAATTCTTTCTGCAACACCCCTCCAAAAATTCGTGAAAGTTACTTGATAGACTCTTTTAAATTCTTGTATACTAGGTAAGTTAGATGAAAGAAGACGAGGAGGGGAGGAAGAAACCCCCGCCTGAGAAGCCAGAGTCGCGAAGCTCTGTTAGTAAGCCCTTAGGGAGCTCCCAGAGGTGGCTAAAAGCTTTGGTGGAACAGTTGATACGCGCGTGTTCACGGTACAGGACTACCTGAAATCCAGGTTGAGTGCTGAGTGCTCCCTCGGTCAGTAGGAGAGACACTTGTAGTGGCCTCATTGACGGACATTGCATTGCACAGTGTACGGGCCTCGAAGAGAAAATGGAGCCAAGCCACTCTCAACTCGAGCCCTCCGGGTAACCGACGCGTCGCCCTAAAGGGTAGATGCGACTGCCGGTGGTGCGGTATGTAGGGGACCACTTTGCCCGTGTTTGCACGCTCATATGCCCTCGCTTCAAAGCGATCGACGAAGTTGTTCTGTGGCACGGTATTCGACTCTAATTTGGTAACCATGATCGACATTCTAATCCATCACTTTCAAAAAATCTACTAATAACACGATACACTTTTCTTTTGTCCCTCAATCAGGACAAAAAACGCTCGTAGATTTTAATTTCATTTTTACGAATTGCTTTATCACGATGGCACGTGTTTTCACTTATCAATTCAAAATTCAGGTGAAATTTTGAGTGTCCTCTTACAGTGTAGTAATAGTGTAATTATTTGGTTGCTCTTCAACTGATGGTGATGCAAAAAAAGACGATTTTTTGTGAAGTACCTCGATCGTATTGATTTAGTATTTTGGCTTGAAGAGGTGTTGTCGCGGTAGTTCTAAAACTATTTTGAGCTACATTCAAGTACAGTGCTACAAACATGGTTACATCGCTACTCAAAGTACTTTTCTGCTGGTTTAATCAAATTGATGTTTTGAGACTAATCTCAGTTTTCTCGGACTTCACAACATTACCATATTCGCTTTCGTATGAGCACTTCACCCTTTGTACGTATTTCGCAAGTTTTCAATTTTTGAAATCTTTCTAAGAAGAACCGACATCAAAAGTCGTAAAGTCTTATCGACGAGAAAGTTGTCGGGTTGTTCAGGAATCGCGTAAACGGCGACTATTATCGATGTTGTTGTAAAGTTTTCCCGCTAAGAATTGTGGAAAGTAAAAATCGAAGATAAGAATTAGGAGAATCCTTCTCTTTGATTGGTACGCCCGGTGGTAATAAAAGTTGAAAAAAAAAAGTATTATCTCAATTGCAGACGGGTAGATGTTAAAAATGTAAAATACGATTGTAAGTACGCGACACATTGAAAGTCAAATACAAACTTTCAATGATTAGAATATTTATACTTTTTCGTTAGCTCGCTGATGTATGTACCTAATGTAAATGCGAGTTCGTCAAACACAAAAAACTCCTTTACTGCGAGCTTTTTCAGATTCTGGAACATGCGTCATTATTCCTAGCTCCGAATTTTACATTATTTGCTCGTGAAAACTCTTTCGTGAGTTTAGTTGAGCTTTCAACTGTTTGAGGATGGAATTCAAACGATTTTCGGCCAGTGCAGTCCTAGTCGGTGGGAGGATCTGGGGCGAAATCAATAGGGTATCTGCCATTGCTAAGGTAACTTGCTGAAAGACGTTACAGAATAGAAGTTCTATTAGAATTTGTACTTTCATCTTCGTCGTTTTTGACTAAAGGTAAATCTTTGCAACAAATTTGATGATCATACTCAGAAAGATGTCGAACTTAGTTATTTTGAGTGATTTTTGATGTGAAGTAGAGAATTAACAGCAGTTTGAATGGAAAACTTGACAAGGACTATTCTCACCAATTGGGCATTATCATCATCGAATATTTGTACAGGTATTTCTAGGTACCCTTGATTCTCGAAACAAACAAGTTGCGCTGATTTCTTTGAAATGTGGATTTGAGAACGCTCATCATCAATATGAGTTGTGTTTTCATCTTCACTCATCATCCACTAAAGCTACTGCGTTTGTATGATAGCCTCGTCTTCATGAGCTAAGCAGGCAAGTTCAATTTGGGATGAATAAAAAAGGTGTGGAAGAGATTGTGGACGGCCGCTGGGTCTTCATCATCTCTCTCCTTCTGTATGGTGTCTTAATTGAGTCGGCCCATAGTGAGGTACCGTGTAGGAGGAACGACGAGGGGGTGCTCATCATGATCCCTTTTCTTGCCTCTTTGGTCCTCCTAGGTTCCTCATCAGGCGGCTTAGGTATCCAACTACCCAGCCTGCCTTTTCCTCTGCCATCAGGAAATGGTGCCTGAAGCTCGGCGTTGATTCAAACTATAGATGCTTAGGTACTTCATCCGCTTCTTGGTCTCAATTTCCACACCCTGCAGGCAAAAGGTGGGTGGACTGAATTTCCACAATGCCCTCCATTTTACCTACTAAAAGTTCTAGTCCAGCCAACTCGATCCAACGCGCCACATTGATCGAGAAATAATTTTTTGTGGCCAAAACTTCAGGACTTCGAGTATACCCGTTTTTTGGGTCACAGAATCCGAATATGGTAGCAGTTTTATCATGCAACTTCAACGAAGATGTTTTTCACCAAAAAAACATGTTTTTTCAAGGAAAAAATATGTTTTTTTAATTTTTTTCGGGAAAATGTTATTATTTTCAGAGGTTGAAAGCCGTAAGATAAAACTTGAGCTTTTGACTGTAGCTTTTGATTTTAACCTAAAAAACCAGGGCTGCTTAGCCAATCAGATTGGCTAAAAGCTGAGCTAAGAACTAACGTTTTTGAGTGATCGGCTTCAACTAACAGCTAATGGCTAATCTGCTCTGATTGGCTAGCTAAGGGCTAAAAATTTTAACATGGGTATCATTTTGTAGCTTCTTCCAAACTGTTTTTAAATGAGATGTTACTTTTGGGCTAATCGCAATTCGCAATAGAAAAAGAAAACAAGAATTTTCAACAGCGTACTGTTAACAAACGAGAGTTTTCACTCTTTCTGAGAGTAAGAAATACTCTTTTTTTAGCACCAAAATTCAAAAATACGTGATTCTTTTCTACAAAGATGGGATGAAAATTCACTTGGACATTGTTGTCTGTCATGTTTTAGATTTTTAGAGCAATCAAAGAGCAAAGAAGTATTGACTGGGCCCGCTGGCAGTGCTAGTGCTTTCTGATTTTGAAGAAAAAATTCAATGAAAATTAGCCGTTAGCTATTTCAATTTCAATGGCTAAAGGCTAAGCTAATTGCTAATTTGATCTCATTAGCTAGCTAAAAGCTAGCCAATTTTGAGCAAAATTCCTTGGCTAACGGCTAATGGCTAAAAGCTAACGGCTAGCTAATCAGCCCTGTAAAAAACTACTTTTGGCTTTTCGCTTCCCAATAAAAAATATTTTTCGGCTTTTGACTTTCGGCTTTTTCCCGTCAAAATTCTCCGGCTTTTGGCTTAAAACTTTTAGCTTTCAACTTTTCCGAAGAAGAAAAAAAAAAAAAATGAATGATACGTTGAACATAAAAAGAGAATGGCGGGAAAAAGCAGAAAAGGAAAAGTGAAAAAAATAGCTAAATAGATACAACTTTTGACTTTCGGCTTTTTAAGGTCAAAATTTTCCGGCTTTCGGCTTAAAACTTCAGCTTTCAGCTAGCTTCCAACCTTTGATTATTTCAGTCATGTTTTGGATCACTGATTTGAAATTGAGCAGAAATTTTGCTATCTAACTGTAACGGACATATTTTTCAAAAAAAAAAAAAAAAAAATGTTTTCTAAAGGAAAAACTAGTTTTTTGTTTTTTTTTTATTTTTGTCAAAATGTAAGTGTTTTACTTATGTATTGGATCACTGAATCCTAATTTGGCAAAATCTTTGCTACCAATCTAGAAACAAACATGTTTTTCAAATGTTTTTTCATTAAAAAAACATATTTTGCTGTGAAATTCTGTGAAAAAATAATTTTTTTCATTTTGTGGACCACTGAATCTAAATTTGACAGTAATTTTACTGTATAATTTCAACAAACATATTTCTTACAAAAAACATAGAATGTTTTCTTTTAAGACAAACATTTTTCCAAGGAGAAAACATTTTTTCATGGAAATGAGAGTCATTCTATAATTTGTAACATCTCGATCGCTAGTCCAGAAATAAATTTTTCAAATAAAAACCTGAAAAGATTTTTTTTTTGGATTGCTAAATCCAAATTTGAAGTTCATCTTACAAATTTCGTTACAAACTTGTGTTATTTAATTATGGATTATGACTCTACTATTGGCGCAGATTGGCAGCTAAAGTTTCCATTATCTAAAAGCTAAAAGGCGATGTCGCGAACCGACGCGAACGCTCACTGAGGGTTTGTGTTATCAGTGTGCATTTACGCAACATTACAATTTGAAGTTTTCTTTTTCAAATATCTTCTTAAAAGGAATTTCTACGAAAAAAATCATAAGAATGAAAGTTGTAGAGATTAAAATTTTCTTTAATTTGTGACCACTCTCAAATATCTACTTTGTTGAAAATATTTTCTGATTTTCATCCATAAACAAATACATTGGACGGAGCCCTCAGTGAGCGTTCGCGACATCGCCTTAATGCTTCACCGAATCAAGTTCTGATTCTCCATTGACGCAATTAGTTCTAGTCCATGAAGCTCCTACTTTATACCCAATTAGTTGGGTTTATCACTTGAAAATTGTGTCTTTCGGGATAACTATTGAAATTCCAATCTCAGAAATCATTACATTCAAAAGTAGAGGTTTTAAGAATGAAAAAAAAAAAACAAAAAAAAGCGGACAAATCATCTTTTGAAGCTTATGAAGCCGACGGTATCTTCAGGGAGGGGCGTATATTTGGCATCTTTCAAGCTAATTTTCCAATACACTCAGAAATACGTAGGAAATCAATCAAATATGTGCAACAATCACCTACCTCAGCTATAACATAGCTCGCTGTAACTGCGACTTGAGTTAATAAGATGAACATTTCCTCAACAGCATAATCAATTACTTTTTGCGACGCACTTTTCTACATAAAATAAAAAAATTTTCTGGCATAGCCAAATAAATGAAAATCATGTTCCATGTCTTTTATATTTTATCAGTCATCTTGAAATATTTCAGTCTAGGCTTCTACTAGGTCAAGTGTTCGTGAGATATTATTCGTTTACCCCTTTACCTATCTTGGCGTCGTATAAGTCTTGTATGAGAAATATTTTGAGGTAATTGTGGGTGTTCTATATTTTGAGGTATCAACTTTCGTGGGGCGAACGAGCGATCTCGCTGTTGTATTGGAATGGTATGAGACAATTCAAGTCTAGGGGACTTGGAAAAATTTCGACTATCCAGCCATATATGATAGGAAGAGGGACTTAGAAAATTTTCTAATTATTAATTATATTAATTATTTAATTATTTATTTATTTATTTAATTATTTATTTATTTAATTATTTATTTATTTATTTATTAATTATTAATTATTATTATTACGCGAGGTGTACTCGCGAATTTCTGAATCACCCGCGGGGTAGAGATGTGCACGGACGCACGGTAATTAATTATTTAATTATTCAATTATTTAATTATTTAATTATTAATTAATTAATTAATATAATTATTTATTATCATTACGCGGGGTGTACTCGCGAATTTCTGAATCACCCACGGGGTAGAGATTTTCTAATTATTAATTATATTAATTATTTAATTATTTATTATTATTACGCGGGGTGTACTCGCGAGTTTCAAAATCGGGGTCCGGCGAGAGAAAAGACATGGAACATGTCAAAAAGTCGACGACAAGAAAATCAGTTTTGAAGTCAGAATATAGAATTCAAGTGTATGCCTATATTGAGCACTTTTCTCATAGTTTATACCAATTCTTTTGAAAAAATAAGGAATAACTGTAAGAACAAAAGTTATTTTGGTGGAAGTACTGCAATATTTTGTTTACCTATTTATTCTCAAGAACAATTCTACATAAAAATATAGGCACTTCTCGATAACTTTTTCTTCATGGTTTTGACCGCAATTTTCCTAATCTGGACCAGTGTGACGTAACACATCACTAACTCTAGAGCCCGGTTTACCCTGCTCTACCGCTACATTTGTTTCGGCAGTGCACACCACCAGTGTGTCATCCGCATAACAGACAAGCTTAACATCCGATGAAGATCCTGTTAAATGCAATGCACCACGACAGTTACCTAAGGACCGACCCACGCGGCCTCCCATAAATAATTAGGCGCTTTAGTGTACCAGCACACGTCTCTGCTTAGATTTTGCGACAGCTAAGATAGCTGCTGATCATCTTGAGCAGGTAAGCGGGCACTTCTGCGTCCATGAGGGCTTCCAATATCCTCTCCAATGGAATTGAGTCGAACGCATTCCTTATGTCGAGAGGAACGGCTGCGCAAAACTGACGCGTAGCTATTGCTGATACCAGCATCAGATGTACAGCGTCCAGTTTGAAGACCCTACTGACTACTAGAGATTTTCTTTCCTTCAAAAAACTCTAAAGTCGATTCGCCATCACTCTCTCCAGGAGTTTCCCAGCATTGTTCAGCAGACAAAGTGGTCGACAAGAGGATGGCAGGCCAGGTGGTTTACCCTTTTTATCAACCAACGCTAGCCTGGCTTTTTTCCAGCAGTGACCGCTGCATTGAATGTCTCAACAAGCAGTGCTGGGTCGACTGAATATCTCATCCGGGCCCGGAGCCTTCCAATACTTACCCAGCAGTCTATTAACTGCTGCATCCCCCTCCTCGGTACCCAGGAGGGATATACCATCCTCCTCCACTATTGGCAGCGTTGCCATTGGCGGTGGCTGCTGTGGGAACAAGCCATCAATGAACATCCGGCATAATATTTTCATGTTCAAGTATCTTTTTTCCATGTATCAGAGTGAATTGTGATTTTTTTGGGTCCGGTTCTATGACTTCGATACCGAAACATGTTCCTTACCCTCAGATTATAGGAATTACAATAGCGATATCGGAATGTGTTTGAAACTGTTCTCTGGCTTACCATTCTCGCATCCTCATGATGTACCCGATTTTTTTGCTGACGAACTTCTCCTAATGAAGTAACCATTTTGCCTGTGCAGTAAATCTGTACTCATTATGATTCTCAATCACACCGATTCATATCGACAGATTTAAGTCTGTGAAAGTGAGAAGGGAAATGAGGTTGAAGTACGGGACTCAACTCACCTCTGCAAAACTTGGGAGTCAGTTCGAAGTCTCCGGGTTTCCAACATCATCCTTGTTGTCTGTCAGGACTTTTGATCTTCGGTTCTCTCTCCAGACCTCTTGCCGTAATTCACTTTCTAGAAGTAGATAACGAAATCTTCGAGCTGCTCTTCAAGTCAGGTTTTTGACATCTTCATTCCAATATTTCGGCTTATTTGAAAAAGGAAGTAATCCGTATTACAAAGAATAATGTGGAGAGGGATAAATGGATTTTAGATGCACAGATTTACGCCGCATTTCATTTCATCACGAACATCTGACAATTTTCCTGGGACACAATTGTATGATAATTCATTTCATGCCGTCTCTAATGGTTTCACGCCGATCTCATAAATCGTCGATCAGGTCGTTAATAGGACGACAGTTTTTGCAACTCTTGATGGATCGTTTCACCTCTAGCGGATGTTGACTTTGTTTCGTTTTCCGTAGTTTCCTTACACGCGCTCATGTCCGTATCGTGCGTCTATTCGCTATTTTCTCTTTTGCCGCTCACGCGTCTAGATACTTCCTCTTTCTCGCACTGTTCAATGGACCCTAGAACTGCACGAATGTTGAACCGCATAATGACTAGATAGACCTACCATCTTTGACATAAGAGAGGCGCGTGCGATATACCTTTTGCAAGACTTCAGCTTCGACAAAAACAGAATTTTACGTCAGAATACGTGTCGAATCAAAAACTTGGTTCTCTTTTTGCGCCGACTCGTAACGCCACACAATCGAACAAAAAGAAATAATGAGAAGAAACATACTTTATACTTGGTGTATATAGGTATATAAGTACGAGTATAAGAACGACTAATGGTCTGCCACAATGCTATAATTTTGAAATGAGACTTCGCAATTTATGTCGGAGTAACGGTAATTTGCTGCGCCAAACCTATACCGTATGAGGATGGGTTTATCCGCCAAACAGTATATTATTTTCGTTTATTTTCTCAAGGTTGTATTATTAATGAAGAAACGTTCGGTAGTCTCATTAAATAATTCTGGGACGCATGGTAGGAACAGTTTTCGCAGAATAACGGGACGTTTTACATCTCATGAACCCTTGTGAAACGAATGAAGCTATTATGAAATCTTGTTATAAATTTAAGATGAAGTTTAAATATTGTGTCCTCTCGGAGTAACAACAGCCCAGTACTCGCAATTCGTTCTTGCAATCTTTTCCAGGGCTTTAGCTCATAATCCTAACTGAGAAGGTTGAGGAAGACATTTCTGAAAATTGGATACTAAGCTTCTTCGATGGGGGAACTATTTTTTCGGGAGTACATAGGTACGCATTAGAATCAAGAAATATTCGTATTACGAGGATAACTCGTATTTCAAGGACTTTCTTGGTCATTAGGTGCACGTCGAGGCTCATTTTTCTGATGACACTGTCACAAAAGACGTTTATTCTACACAATAGATTTTTACCGCTCGCGATGCCAAAGTATGAGAAAGATGCACTCCTACGTATATTTTTTTTTTACTGTACCATTGATCGTATTTCTGAAAACGATTATCAATATCCACACGTGTGTACGAGGAGGAATTTCACATACATTACTTCGGTTTAATGTGAAACATCAGGTTCTCATATAACCTGTTATCATTATCAATATCATTACGCCATTATGAGTCCTCAACCAAAACGAAATGTCAACGTTTTAAAATTGGTAGACGATGACGACTACGACGGGGACAGACTCGATCGTATTTCGAGTTTTCGAATCCGCACCTAACAAAAGGTGAATAATTAGGCACCATCGACGAGAATATTGTGGATTTGTTGAGAAATTTACGATTTACAAATACCTACTCGAAGAAACGTAAGCGTCTCAAGTCACAAAACGTGCTCGAGACTTGTATGAAATTATTGGATGTGATATATGTAATATTATTGAAACCGTATAAATGTTTGAAAAAATCGTAATACAGTTTTCAGCGCGAGATATGGGACTTATATTCTGGTAAAATATTCCCGTACCGTAGAATGGTACTTCTGAGTTAGAAGCCCATGGCCATTTCCCTGAAATTTAGTTCGTCAGCTTTATCCAATTGCATTGGATAACCTGAACACACTTTCACACTCTTCGAAGACTTCATTTGAACCCCTCTGTGTTTAATAGGTGTATTTACCCCTACAGACCAAATATATGTCTTTTCGATTGAGTCCAGAAAACTTGGGAAAGGTATTTCCTAGAAAACTTGGTTACTCGGTCCTCGTTTTTTTTTTTCATCATGCTAGACAGTTTATACGACAGGTACCCTGTTCGTAATTCTCTTCCGGTCTGAGTGTCGGATAATCTGATCATGCACATACGTATCTCGCTAGTTCTTCAACGATAATTTTCAACGTTTATTCGTTTCAGAGCATGGACCTATCAGTATTCGAAACGAATATCAGATTTGTCGGAGGATTGTTGTCGTGTTACGCCCTCACAGGAGATACGATGTTTCGAGACAAGGCGGAAATGATAGCGAAAAAATTACTTCCCGCATTCCAAACTCCCACCGGTATTCCTTACGCTCTAATCAATGCTAAAACTGGTGTAAGTAAACGAAAATTATTGTCGTAATTCATTTTATTGTTGCGCTCCGTATCGCCGCGAAAATGAGAAAGTACATAGGTACCTATACTACTTATCGTAGGTACTGTAAAAACTGTACATATCTTTCCTTTTCGGTAGTCTCTGGTAACCAGTTTAAATACGAATTTATGAGTGGTTGTGAGTTTAGAAAAAGCTAGCGAGCGTGTCGGTATTATAAAATATCGCTATCGTAACAATCGTGTATCATTCCTACGAATTATATTTTTTTATGTGGTTTTTGCGCAGAGTGCTAAAAATTACGCTTGGGCCAGTGGTAGCAGCAGTATATTATCGGAATTCGGTACTCTACATCTGGAATTTTCGTATTTGTCTGATGTGACTGGTAACCCCGTGTTCAGGGATAAAGTGATGCAGATACGTAAAGTGTTGCGGGAAGCGGAGAAACCGAATGGCTTGTATCCTAATTTCATAAATCCAAAAACTGGCAGATGGGGACAACGTAAGTTTAGCACATTTCGAGAAAATCGGTTCTCAGTTCCAGCATGTATCTTGAGTGACAGATGTCTTGAAGTTCTTCATGATCGATTTTGAAATCGTTTTGTTGGAAAAATGAATGTCACCATTCCTTCATGGATGTTTTTCAGTCCTTTGTGATTGATTTTGAAATCGTTTTGATGAAAAAGTGTATTTCATCATTACTTCATGGTTTGCGATTCAAATGATCGTTACATTATTCGACTTTCAAAATTTTTCATTCTTGTATGAAATGTGATCTTTGTAGGAAGTGTGTGTCTATTGATTGATACAGCTGTACCGAAAGGAACGGGACTGCTTAAACAAACTGAAGAGCAAGTGTAGACATGAATAGTATCCCGTTGAAATCCTCTTCGTTCACGTGACGTCACTAACTGCTAACATCGAGCAATTTTGATCGATAGTGCGCGATATTCTGCGATAATATCGCAGAATTTTGCGATAGTATCATGCGATGGTGCTTAGAACATTATCGACTCCCATAAGAATACACAGGGAACATTTCGATCATGTGTTAGTATTTCAAAATGAGAAATAAATAAGGAATTCAACGTTGATAATCAAAATCTGAAAGATCTCAAGTATTTGATAATGTATTTTTCGTTTCTCACTTTATTCTTCTATTCAAATATGAGCAAATGATCGAATTCAATTTTTCTTCTTATGGAAAAGTCCGTGTAGAAAAAGTTTGTTTACTTTCCCTAAGCACCATCGATCACAAATCTCGAAATTATCCTATATAATAAAGCGCGGTTTGTTTACAAACCGTCGAACGTGGTGTCTGTCGATCAGTGGCCACCGGGGTGCGCTCACTCGGTCCTGCGTGTCGACAGCAAGGGTGCTATCGGCTATCATTCATCACAACATCCATACGTTGAATATTTTCAGAAAATTTTTATTATTATCAAAATTCATATGTCATTATTATCATTCTGCTATTTTGTGTTCGAAACTTTGAAATTGAAAGAGGACTGAACTGAACAACTGAGAAACAATTGATATTCATTTTTCAGCCAGAATAACGAAACAAAATTAAAAATTGTTCGATAGGATAGTGTTGGAAAACATAAATGGGTATCATTGATTTGTGATCGCATCTAGCTTCGGTTTTTCGTATACTGGTATTATATGAAATTTTGAACGAAATAGGATCAGCGAGAAGTTGAAATTCTAATTTCCTAAGAAAACCAATTACGAAATGAACGGCCAGGTTTTGTGTTTTCTGTTGTGGATGAAGTCTATCGGATGAAAAGATCAATAAGCGCAAGTGAACTATTACTCATTAACAGGAGAAAGAGGTTGAAAATAGTAAGTACGGTAGGTTGATGTGCTCTTGATCGATTGTAGAAATAGAATCGTGATTCGAGTTTTGAATACAGAACGTCATTCTCGATCGCATGAAGTGATACTGCTCTTACTTATTTATCAATCCAAGTATCCGATACTGGTAGATGAATTTTCCTTATTGTTAGACTATTTTGTAGGTCCTATGTTTTAATCCGCAAGTACTTGAATTCTCGAAATCGAAGGAAAAACTAGCCTGTGAGATTTATTTCACAAATCGCGGAACAACATTAGAAAATGTTCCATAATGTCGTAAGAGGTAGATATTTTAATCGACAGTACTGATGATACTTGATCGCATATAGTTTCTGCTTTTTGTGAATTATGAAATTTCAAATTATTTTGTAGGTTCTTATGTTTTGGTTCTCAGGAACTCGAATGCTCTAAATCAAAAGAGAAGCGCAATGAGATTTAATCTACAAATCCCGAAAGTAAATAGAAAAATATCATCTGAATAGTAGGAGTAGTTTGATGTGTTTTTGATCAATTGCGATGAGTTTTTGATCAATTGCGTAAATACAATATTATGTAGAATCGTGATTCGAATTATGAATACAGAACGTGATCTTTGATTGTTTGAAATGATATCTACGCTTATTAATTTACTTATCAATATCAATCGGGTATCCAGTTCCAGTAGGATTTTATTATCAGAGAAAGTGGTTAGATGTGGCTGTCGTGATATTTAGTGATGTTTTAACAGGAAACCTATTCTATAGGGGGCTTTTTGAGAATCTTGCCGTCCGCTGTCCAACAAAAAACTTGGAAAAATTTGGACTATCGAGCCATATATGATACGAGAGGGACTTAGAAAACTTTTGACTCTCGAGCCATATATGATAGGAATTTTTTCAAGTCCCCCTTCTATCATTTATATAGCTCAAGAGTCAACATTTTAGCAGGGATCCTGTTCTATGAGTGGCTTTTTGAGAAATTTGCCTTCCGCCGTCCAACAAAAAACTTGGAAAAGTTTTGACTCTCGAGCTAAATATGATAGGAGGGAGACTTTGAAAAAATTTCGACTATCGAGTCATATATGATAGGAAGGGGATTCGAAAAAATTTCGACTATTGAGCCATATATGATAGGAGAGGGACTTGGAAGGTCTAGGCCATCTTTATACTACTTTATCTAGGTCTAGGCTCCCTTGAATTCTCAATACCAAATCCCATATGACTCATATTGAAGAAATTCTGAAAAATATAAGACTATGATGGTCAGAAACCCACACCTCGGTCTTGACAGAGCTAGGACAAAATTAGCCTTTACCCATGTCAGCGGGCTGTTTGTTGGTTGAGTTTGGAATTGCGTATGTGTGTGTGTGTGTGTGTGTACTGGTGGGAACAGTGAACTAGATGGCAAGTGGGAATACATATTTGACTATTGAAAGTTCAAACGTTATGAGCTCTCATGAAATATGGTATCTTTCAGCAAGTGATAGTCCGTCGGCGGCGTGCTCTTTGCGAGCGCGAAGCGCGAGCCCGTAATCATGAAACAGCGAGCGCGAAGCGTGAGCCTGTCTGGCGCCGCAGGCCTAGCCGCCAGGCGCGCCGAAGGCGTGCCGCAAGCGGCTAGTTTTGAATACAACGGTGCTGTGACGTAGGCGTGAACAAAGAGGATTGATAGATTGGATAACGTGAACTCAATGCTGATTGCATCATTGTTGTGGATCAAAAACGTAGCTCCCTTTCTCAAGATCATTATCAATTATCATACAAAGACACATCTTCTTATCTCGAATTCTTGAAGGGTGGTGCATGAAATTTATATCGCATCTAATGAGCAGGAATCTTGATTGTGAGGAATTTCCATTAAAGTAAATCAAAAACAGGGTTGGTTTGGTTCCGTTTGGCGCTAAACATGATGGACCGTTCAACAAGGGTGGTACTGTGTATCTTTGCACGTCGTTCATTTTCAGTTTTTTCAATTCTTTGTCTCCTTATTGCTGGCAAAGTTAAATTGACGTATGTCCTAATCAACGATCAGAAAGAAATTCTATTTTCTTTAAATGAAGTTAACGTAGCTAACTAAGGAGTCTCCTACAATGAACTGAATTGTTGATAATAAATAAGATTGAATCCTCAAAGGTACGAGCCATTATATAATTGACTCAATTATGAATTGTTGATAATCTGGTATTTGAGCAATCTAAACAAAGAATTTCGTTTCCTCTGCCCGAATCGAGCCGTGTATTGTCCACATCAACGTCGCCAAAATTTCACCGTCATTTTCGAGACACTTTCAAATCTCACTGATGAAAAATGGCAATCTGATCGCTGAATTTTCCGTTTCTTGTTGCTCTTTTTATGACACATTTTTAAGATGAAAAAATAAGTTAACGTGTAGACGTAACTCGTCAAAATGTAAACATTTATGTAATCGTAAAATATTATACATATATGTTTTATTATATGGGATGAGCGCGAGCGCTTTCGACTAAAAAGTCATCATCAGACTCGCGCTTATTAAATATATTTTACGATTACAGTAATTTTGACGTTATGACGTTTTACGTCTGCGTGGCGTTAACTTATTTCTTCATTATTTATGCTCGTTTCCAACTTTCTTGTTTAATGAAATGTTCAATTATCATGCTAGTTTTTCAATACAAGCATTCCTTCTTCTAGTATCGGCGTTTTATGTTCATATTTTGGATGGTGTCAAAATTTTGACGTACATAATATCGAATGATAACACAATCTAGAGAAAAGTATTCATAGTAATATGTGAAATGAAGTCCAATCCTGGTAATCTTTCAATAAAGTGATAATAGTTTTATCACAATTCACACGCTTGCACCAATCGTCCAAAAGATACTGTGTATCTGATCCTCAATTTAGATATCAATTCAACTTTGTACGGCAGCTTTGAAGTTTTGGTATCATTATTATTGCAGAATATGACATCAGTCACATCACCAAAAATTATGAACGTTTTTTTGTGATCCACCAAAATAATTTGAGAAAGAAAATCGATTACCTATGACTTGAGTTCTTATTTCTGAAAAAACTTGAAGATTGTATTTGCCGTACAAAGTAGAATGGACGAGTATACAAATCACCAATCACGGAAAAAATCGTTTACTCTTTAGAGAACAATTGACCAAGTTGAAGACCCCATTTTCAACGAGAAAAACGATGGTCATGATAGTTTAATGATACAGGCACGTTTTCATCAAGAAATTCAGTAATATGCATATACGATACGTCCAAATTTTGAGGTATATCTTGCAGATGAACGGAAAAATTTCTATCAGTGTATTGTTGATTAGAACCAAAAATTAATAAAAACAGAAGTACCTATTTATATTTTTCTAAAATCTATCATCTTGAATTCTTGATACGCATTGAAGCGAATACATCTCAGCTTTGAAAAATAAAGCATTTTATGTTCATAAATCACAACCATCGAGATATCTATTAGAAAATATTTCAAACAAGCGAGAATAAAAATTTTTGGTTTTGTGCAATCTTGTTGTTGATTGAATGCAAAATACTCTTATCAGCTGGTCGTGATTTTGAAGATAGATTACGTCCATTCTACTTTGTAGGGCAGTGTTATCCCTTATTGGTTGTTGCTGGAGATTAGTAATCAGCTTCCAAAATTAAACTTTTAACCCCTCAATTCTTTCTCAATTTTAATTAATACCATACAATCGGTTTGGATTGTAATCGATATTTTGTTATCATAAAAAACTTGGTCTATTACATGGGGAGCCAAGATCATTACTAACTGGACCCTTTTTAGCCAAACCCAACCAAGCGACACGATAACAATCTAAAGAAATGTTCCTTTACTATAAGCGGAGATTCTCCTTTTCCCTAGATCGTTATCATATCGCTTGGTTGGGTTTGGCTAAAAAAGGTCCAACTTATGTAAATAATTCGGAATAATCAGACTTAATTAAAAAATCAAACATATTATACCTTTAAAATGGGTATGCTCTACCTTCGATGAAATGGTAACTTGGAATACCTCTCAGGAGTCTAATATTGCACAGAATGCGATGAAACTTCGGAGTTTTATTGTTCAAGGTTACAGAAATACCGCTAATTAGTTTACAAGTAGTGTATATTGGAAATTGTAAAAAATAATTATGAATATTACGCGCTCAGAACCAATTAGCGGTATTTCTGTAACCTTAAACAATAAATCTCCAAAGTTTCATCGCATTCTGCGCAATATTAGTCTCCTGAGAGGTATTCCAAGTTACCATTTCATTGAAGGTAGAGCATACCCTTATGTATTCTTATAAAAGTCAACATGTCAGTTGGATCAATGTTGGATAGTTCTTCTGGCAGTTATTCTTTGTTTGATATCACAGAAACGTGGGCTATAACACAAATACGCAATCAACCTTCTTGCAGCCAAGCTTCCATACATTGCCACCTGCGGCAACTCTTTTGCTGTCAATTCCAAATGAACGCGAACCCTTTTCATTTGGTCTCATAGCATTCATGAACATTTTGGACATGCGCAAGTGATAAGAATAGGACCGTCCTGTGTTGATAAAATCAAAAAAGAAGCAATCTCAGTAGTATCCTGGAAGAATTTTTAACATCAAATACAAAAATTCTAGCGACAAAAAATAAACGAGAACTCATTTATTTACTCATTTTGCCAATAATTAATCAAAATTCGATTTTTGATATTTAATTTCTCACGGCACTACTGAAACCTCCTGAAACTGCTCCTCCTTTGACTTTATCATCATGGCGACAGTCCTCTTCTCATCACTTGCGCATATCTAACTTACGTAGTTTCTTTCACAAACGCAAATGGAATGGAACCAATGTTGATTCAAATCAAATTCAGAATGACACTGATTTGGATTTTTTTACTTATGAAACTACCAGTTTAAACCAAGATCAGATTTGGATTTTGTTAGTAAGTTTTCTATTATTTGGTACTTCCGCCTGTTGAGATCTTCTACAATGATGAATAAACAGAAGTTGGCAACAAGCAACTGTAACAGGCAATCTGATATTTGAATAACCTTATTAACAACAAATTTTGTTTTCATTGTCACCCTATGTAACTCAAACATTGCTTAAGGGGTCTCCTACAATGAACAAAAGTTGGTAACGGGCAATCTGGTAGCAAATGGACCAATGGTATTCAAGATCTGATCACTGGATTGACCATTGCTTGTTGCCAACTTTCTTTTATTGTAGACGACTCCTTCAGAGATCAGCGTCTTTTACAGAAGACAAGCTGCAAAGTCATAAATATAATCATGATTATACCATTCATCTTCCTGGAGGTATAATTAATTGGTCAGAATAAAAAATAGAAAAAAGTTACTAATTTTCAAAAAGTAAAACAGTTCCTCGCTTTCAATTACCAATGACATGAACAGCGATACTTCATAGATTCTTATGTATGATGTGCCGCAGGCACTGTGCTCGTCCTCCTTGTTTTTCAAATTTCATATCAACATCAAACATCATCACTTTATCAAGTCTTTCATTCTATTGTTTTCAATTGGTTCATTCACTTCAACTCTTTGACTTTTTATCATGTGAGACTTCCAAATCGATCACAATATGGCCGCTTGATAATTGCGTGATAATGATTATTTATTTATTCCCATTCTAAACAGCGTCAGGGCGAGAAAAAAGTGAACTTCATGCTCATTCTGCATATCATTGCGACGAACTTCTCAATTGTATTTCATTTATGTACAGAACACATGTCAATGGGCGGGCTCGGAGACAGCTTTTACGAGTACTTGTTGAAAGCGTGGATTCAGAGTGGCAAAACGGATACCGAAGTAAAAGAGATGTACGAAGAGGCGATGAGAGCCGTGTTCCAGCACATGCTGCAGGTATCTCCGGGCGGTCTCACTTACATATCTGATATCAAATACGACAAATTAGAATATAAGATGGACGAATTAGCATGTTTTTCCGGTAGGTATATCGGATTGTATCCGGTGTTGAAATATTGTGCTTGCGATTTACCGCAGCTCCCTCCTGACGCGTTTATTGTGATTTCACTTTCCAGCTGGTATGCTCGGACTGGGCTCAAAAATGCTGAATAATGAATTGTCAAAGAAGCACTTGACCGTAGCCGAAGGTATCGCTAATACATGTCACGAGGCATTCAATCGATCGGCGACCAAACTCGCACCGGAGTCATTCCGATTCATTGACGCGCTAGAAGCAAAAGCGAGTAGAAGCCCCGACAAGTATTACATGCTACGGCCGGAAACGATGGAATCGTATTTTGTTTTGTGGAGGGTGACCGGTGATCCGAAATACCGGAAGTGGGCCTGGGAACAAGTCGAGGTAAATGTGTTGACATGTTAATTTAAAATCAATTCAATCAGATTAGTCCCGACATGAGATGAGTGGATGGATCATTTGATGCAGAACTGAATGATGTCTTCACACCTATATTAATATCGCGAGTTAGGATACGGAAGAGGGAATTCGAACCAAGAAAACTGTAATTTGAACGAGCAATTATCAAAATACTGTGGTAATCAGATAATTTAAAAAGAAAGAATGGTTTCTAGAAAGATAAAAAGTGGATACGCTTTTATAAGAGTGAAAAGAGGGCTTCTGATAGTTTTTTCGTAAAGAGTCTCAGAATGAAAGAATAATAATGAATGCATCGAGATCGACTAAAATAGTATCTGAGGTACTTGGTTACCAATCTGCTTCAAAGAAGTCTCAATCATCAACTACGATAGCTCAATTCAAGTAATTGTCCACACTTGAACGCTTAAAAAGTCATCTAAAGCTGTAAAATATTTGAGAGAAATTTCATTGCAGTATGTAGAAGAAAATGAAGTACGTTTATTTATTTAGACGTACTTCTAGGGGCAAAAATTTTCGCAATCGTTCTTTTTAGTTTTATTTTAATCTTTAAAAAAAAAAGTACTAGAAACCAATTGATGGAGTTTTCGTTTCTTAAAATAACATTTCTTTATACGTATGTGTATCCTTGCAGGCCTTAGAGAAGCATTGCAGAACCGATGGCGGTTACACAGGAATCAGAAATGTGTACTTACCGAACTCACAAAAGGACGACGTACAGCAAAGTTTCTTTCTGGCCGAAATGTTGAAGGTAATTGGACTGAATATTTTATTGAGTTATGCTAGCTTCACAAGTTTGCATACATTCGTCACAGATCAATTATAAGCATCAGGCGTCAATACTAGATTTTCGTAACAATATATTTTTATTCGTTTTAGTATCTATACTTGCTATTCAGCAACAACGAACTCATTTCATTGGATGAGTGGGTTTTCAACTCGGAAGCTCATCCGTTACCAATCAAGGGCAACAACGCCTTTTATCGAGGAGCTGAATCAGCTTCGTGAACGACGAAGAATGATACGATCATGTGAGGTCGATATCCTTGGAGCTTGACGGATGTCAGGCCGTTGAAGTGAATTTTCCTCGATGATATTGAGCACCGAGCGTTTCAAAGTTGATCAGAATTGGGAAGGACGAGCTCAGAAGTTGTATCCAGAACGTAGGAGATGACAATTGAATAAGAACAAAGTAAAAGAACAAAGGAGCCATAGTACTTATTTGAAATTCTCTTCTTAATTTCATAATCTCAACTATCTTGTACAAATTTCTAATTCTATGCAAATTGTATTTGGACGATGATATCACTTTTTTTTTTCCATATTCTATATAATACTTAAGTAGTCCAATTTTCTCGATCAATTTTTTTAAAATTCATTTTTAACATTACGCGATGGCTGTTATTAATTTAAGACGAATTAGGTGCAGAAATAGTATTTTCTTTTGTTATTTCGTTCGATACGGGAGTGCATATTATTGCTACACGTTTATTTTTGTTATTGTTAATTTTTATTTATGTGGATAATTTGTGATTAACGACGGACAACATGAACAGTTCTACTGGGTAGGCGAATAGTTGATATATAAGTGTAGCTACTTAAAATTTGATCACATTTGTTTTCTTCCTGTACTAGGTTTCGATATCTAGAATTTTCTGTTTAAATTTAAGCGGTATCATTTAAGGACGATTGTGTTTATCTATTTGCATGACAGTGATTGTGATTTTCGAGTCGTATTACCATTGTTGTTGCTAGCTTCTAGAAACAGCTTTATAATTCTAACATTATCTCATAGAATAATTTTATAAGTTCGATATTATATTCATATGTATTTCTTTCACCCTGGAAAACCACGAAATTTTTGTCTTCCTCAATGTGTATTGGAACAAAAAAAATGCTTCGTCAATAGGATAGCTCTTGTTATTGCAATAACTACAGGGAAGTCAGAATTTATTGGGTGACTTGTCTTCTTTACAATTGAAGCAGACCATTATAGCGTTAAATCACCAGAACATAGATAGAACAAATAGTGACGTACTTTTCGAATCTCTGATTTTTTTATTTTCGATTTATGTATGTAGGTAATTATTATCGATTTATTATGTTTGTGACTGAAACATAATTATTGTATCGAATTGTTTTGATAATTTTAAGTGAATGAATGTAAATAGTGCGTTGAATTTAGTGTTAGTTGTTGAAATAAAAATGATTGAAACTCGCAGTTCGCATCATAAGATTATTTCAGAAGCACAATAGAAAATCGACGATGACAAGAGGACGTATAGAAACTTAAAAAAGTTACTTTATTTTCAATATACAATGATGATACAGAATTATCGTTTACCACCAACCCTCGGGGCCGCGCCTTTCGATTGCATCTTAGCTGATTTCATCTTCTGTTTTTGGGGCTGGAAATGAATAGTAAACAAATTAAAATATAGAACGAGGAGAAAAAAAAAATGAATAATAGGAATTTACCTTAGATTTGACTTGGGGTGGTGGAGGCGGTTTCTTCGTAGAAGCTTTCTTTTCTTTTGCGATTCTGCAAAAAATTAATTTGATTAAAACAAATTGAAACCAAACCTAAAATAATTAAAGTGAGATAATACTTCATTTTCCCCCCTTCCTCGATCTCAAGTTTTAGGAGGAGGCACAAAAAATCAACGATAAAATAAGGTTCTTGAGATCGATCCTTTGAAACACTTGGTGGTGGTCGGACGCAAGATTGCGATACCAAAATCTCTAATTTGTTGTTATTCAGGTGGAATTGCACTAGCCAAAGAAGAAAATGTGTCGGTGAGCTCAACTCAAGCGACCATTTTTAGATTCTCGTGAACTCGGAAAGAGTCGCATAGTACTACGAAATTTAGATACGTTCGAATTCCTAAAAATTGCAGGAGTAACAATTGATGACATATCGGGGACCCCCCTCAATTATTAACCACTTTGCACGTGTCATTCAAACAGTGACACGAAGTGAGAAAAGAACCAATCAAGTTGTGGAAGAGGAACAACGGATTCTACGGGTCGAAAGAAAACATGATAATCATCGGCTCCTCTCTTTTATCACAAAATTAGGATTATATTTACTTGATAGCCTGTTCGCGTTGTGCTTTACGGACTTCAGGTTTCATATTTCGCTTGGCGAGAATTTCCGTCAAGGAAGCACCGACGATAGCTTTCTGTCCTCTGTTGATACGTCGAACTCGCTTCTTCGTCGTCTCTTCTTCTTGACCTTTTTTGTGTTTACGTCTAGATGAAACAAGAGTAGAATTTATATTTTACGCTAAATTGATCGAAATACGGAATTTATGTGCCAAATCGAGAAACTGAATTTTTGGAATCGTTACTTTTGACGTGAATTCAATAAGAGAAATCAGTTGAAGGTACTCATTAACATTATGTGTATTTTAATTCATAATTTCGATCAAATTTCCGTTCTCCTGAAAAGTTTGCTAGATAGATCGACTCCAAATCAAATATTACGGGTATTTCAACGTGTCCAATAATTTGAAGAAAAACACATCATCGAATGAAACGAGATAAAATTGAGAGAAGTAGATCAAAATTCGATCTAAATTTAGCTCTATCGACCCTAAAGGAGTCAGTTTAGTAAAAAAAAAACTTTCCAACGCACATACTCCAAGAAGTCAACAAAAACTTTCGGTTGCACTTGTAATTCTCGATAACAGACACACCGGCACATCTGGACCTCATTCTATAGATCTTTAAAAATACTTTACCTGTAAAGCATAGTCCACGTAACCTTTCTTGAATTACGCTTCATCAAATGAGATCTTTCACATTTGGAATTCAGAAAGGTAAACACCTACAACATGGTAAGAACAAGTTCAAATAAGGATGACGTTCTTGTCATGATGTGAAAGTGTTCTAATGAAGAGAGAAGGTATCTTACTTTGCCGTCGGCTTTCACGAGTGTTTTGCCGTGGCCTGGGTAGATTTTGTACCCGGAGTAGATACACAATCCGATCCTGTAAAATAACGAAGTTCATAATTTATTGAAAATCGAAATATCTGAAGTAGGAGATCTATTGATAAAATGTATCACGCGAAGTGTTTTAAGATCATCTGAAATACAGAGTTAGAATTAAGTAATAGGATACAAGTCTACTTACTTCATTTTTGATCACCGTCTCACGAGAAAGGATAATAATTTTTTAATTCCAGTTGGCTAGTCTATACGTCTGATAGAGGAAAATTCGAAAGATTCGAGTGAGAAGACGCGAAGTTGTTCAACGTGGTGCCGATCAGGGTGCGGTGCCACACAAGTTTTAGAATAAAGGAAAATAAAATAAATCGAGTTCTGTGAAAGCTGGCCAAGCGACAAGCCAACGATCTAGAGAATAAGATCTCTCAAACGATCACAATAGACCTTTTACTCAAAACTATCAGCTTATCGTCTGGCCACTTTTTATAGAACCCTGTTCAAGACTTGAATGCAATGATGCAGTGCATGAACAATGATGGAAAAAAATAGCTACTTAGTAACAATTTTTAACATTCGTGAGCGCTACTATCAATATTTTGTATTTGCGAATTGCGTTGCGTTCTTGACTTCTTGCATGGTTGACCGTTGACGCAGGAATGATTATTGATTAACGTGCAGCGTGCTTGGAAATTGGAATGGAATCAAAGTCCAAAGTTCTATTTTAAATTTCGAGTTTCCCTAGTTCTGGAATCTGTGGTTATTATCAACACTATCATCATTCAGCTGCACCGATTAGGCTCTAGCTCCTTAATTAGGCAGACAATTAGGAAACGACTCAAGATTTTGCGTTGTGTTTGAAACCGCCGAAGTTGAATCCTAGAAGAAGAATATCAACATAGTTTTGTTGACTCTCTTGGTTTCCCCTGGACTGTTTCATCAAACGTGAGTAATACATTGAAAATTTTGTCGTACTTGTAGTTTGTGTGAAACAAAATCATCGATTTCGTAAGTTCGACATTATAATGTTGTATCCTATTGCATTTGCTGGCAGGTTTTCATTTCGTGTAGAGAAGTAAATAAGAAAGTGAATCATACCAGAAATCATAAATAGAATTGAATTTTTCGAATCGCAATAATGGAGGCAGATCCTTGGAGATGGAAGAAAACTCATCGGCCGTACGCGGTCGAAGTCTTCTTACGTAAGGAAAATGAGATTCCATTTTTGTGTACTCATAATTCTAGCAGTTAAAACGCCTGCTGGTGAATAGTTGATCCTTCAATAACTAACGTTAAATACGAGAAAAACCACGAGAATTAATATGAAGCTTAGCTCGTTTTCTGGTTCTCAAACCTGTTGCTATCCTCCTTTTCTCATTCCTTTCAGCGCGCGTTCTTTTCAGTATCGTGCAGTAGAATCGAATGCGCTACCGTTACGTAACTTACTAAATTCGTTTTTCATTTCGGTTTTTCTTGTCTTATAAAATTTAAGAACAGTTAGAGTGATACATCCTCTTTGCTATGAATACCTTGTGCCTTTAGTGTGTACAGTATGTTCGTTTTTTCATCTCAGACATTTCGGAGTGAATTATTCGCTAAAGATTCTTCCTGTTTCATCTTCGCATCTTATTATCATTCTGTTTCGATTACATGATCGTAAAGTATGCATTATTTTGTTACCCTAGAACGAAAATTCGTACGTTACATATTTGTGTTCGAAAAACGTCCTGCAGCATCGTGAAACGTGTTAAAATTTTCAATTTTCTTCCTCACCACTAAGATTATTGAAAAGAACATAAATCGTGCAGACTTGTTATTCTATTTCAAACCGTATGTACATTATTTTTCTGTATTATTTTGATTATTAGGTTTACGAAAATTGGATATCCAGAGAGCAAAAAATAAATCTAATCGTACTATGCGCCAAGCCATTCTGAAGAGAATTCCCTCCGGCACGTTAATTATGAAACAAATGAAAGAAAATCCTGATTTTTTGAAACTAATCATCTTCAAAGAGTAAGTGAATATATTTTTTCATTATGAAGAGTCTTGAAAGAAGATACGAAGTTCAAATTTTTGTAGCTTGTTTTTCTTTTCATAGCTGTTAGTTTTTTATTTGAGCGTTTCTAAATATTCTTATTTCACCTTCAGCCCGGTTCATTTCATCTACGGTAGGAAGAGGTTGATAATTTTTACTATATTTTCATGTAGTTGGGAGATCAGTTGTGGTATGGTAACTGATGTAGCAGACGGTATCAATTTATTTTCTACGAGTATGCTCCTTTAGTAGGGGTGTGTTTTTTTTTCTCTTGATGTTTGAAACTTTTTGCCTATGAATTTTCAGAAACACTCTTTTCCTGGTGTGAGTGCAGGGCGCTTCCTCACAACACGATTTTCTTTTGCGCATTTCATCGTTTACATTGTTCTAGTTTTGAAATAACAGAATTCAAAACTCTTCTTGGTCGTATTATACGACCTTTATTCTATTTAATCAAAATTTTCCTGTCATACAACAGAGAATATTTTTTCAATTTTTGGCTTCATAGAAGCTGTAAAATTACTGAAAGCAAATAGGTGCCTTAATAGTATGCACTCTGTAGGTTCATCACTGTTTTAGTAGCCGCTCTGGTACGTTCGTGTGCTCTACCGTGAGTGTGTACCTGCTAGAGCTGATTGGCGCTCACAACCAGGCTGTGGAGCGTTGGTGGCTGGATACCAAAATTGAAGTATTAAAGAAAATGGAAGATGTTCCAGTGTCCACCTTCCGGTCTCATGTGGATGACTATTGCTTACGGGTGTATAGATGCAATACACGTCATTTATTCCTTGCCAGATTCATGTCATTTAGCCAGAAGACTTACGAGTGACGTACACCTGCTAACTGGCTTACACACCATTATACATAGACAAAACGCATATTGCATCAGTTTCACACTAGCGGTAGGATGCAGTAATTACACAGAGCGCATACTATGACGGCACCAGCAAATGTTTCGTTTTCCAAATTATAGCAATGCTCTTTTGTTCTGTCGTTTTGAAAAAAATTTATAGGACGAAAAACTTTTTCATGCGCATGGAACATTTTGTACCAGAAATATATGCAGAATGGGAGAATAAAAATGACTCTACCATCGTAGTGGATGTAGACAGTAACGAATTCTCGGGTGTGTACTTGTTTGTGATAGTTTTGACTTTTACATAAAGGTGCTGTATTCGATTTCATAAAAAATCGCTCTAATATTTTATTTTTCCTCGGAAGATGGTACGATGTACCGAAACACTCGGTTGATCATTATTTCCACTTCAGTTGTGTGAAAATTAGAGCAAGTTTTTATGAAATGAAACTAATGAGTATTATTTCTCACACTTAAAACGTACTTTTGTATTTAGGCTTGTTATAATTTGTACTCTTCTCGTAGTAATCGTACGAAGCTGCCTAAAACCAGGTGTTTCTTATTACAGGAATAGAACAAAGTTTTCTCAAACCATTAAATGTGACGAGTAAAGAAGAACTGATGACGGGTGCGAGAAATTTGGTGAATCTTTGCGATTCGATTGCAAACTGTACCGAAACAACCAGAAAAGTTGATGAATTGAAAAACTCAGTCACGGAGGTGGCAAATTTTCTGTACGATGATAAAGATATTAAAACTTATCTGTACGGATCCCGGTTTACAGGCTTGGCTCAAGAAGACGCAGCTGTCAATTTGTATGTGGAAGTAGGTGAGTACAATGTGCTAACGTCTTCTATAGTTTTTCCAAGTGTCCACCTAAACATTTACAAGCTAGGCCGATGTGCGTATGATATGACCAAAACAAAGTGTTTCGGTTGCATATTACCTTGTTTTTTGTGTATTGGAGCTCGCATATCGCTATTTTTATTAATAGAAAGAATCTTACAAAAATTGCGATACAGAACAAAGTTTTGATGAAAAAATATACTGCTGTAAAGGATTTTACCTATTGAATTATTTAGATTTTTTCGATAGAATTTTTTTTTCGAAGAAAATACTCCTTCGCATTGCTGGATTCCTTTATCGAAATTGGTCAATGTATTCTTTAATCAATCATTTTTTTTTTCTGTCGTCAATTTCTACTTATGGTTTTTGCAATGCGGTATCGATACATATTTAGGAGCAAACATTTTTCCCTTGCATAATTCAAAGTATTCTGATGATTTTTTATCTCAAAAATAGCGAATTCAATGCACAACAATTTCTGAAAAATTTGTTCATCTACAAATTATTATACTTTCTTTTCTTCTTCTCTACTTTTTTTTCAGATTGTTCTTTTTGTGGTAGTCTTTATACAAACATCGAATTTCAGCGTGGTATGGTTGAGAGATTCGCGTCTGAAATGAGATGCCGTCCCAGCGAGTTCGAAGAAGTGTGTCCTGTGATCGACGTGCAAGTTCCTATTCTCAAGTTTAAACATAATAAAACAAATTTGAGAGGAGAAATAGAATTTCGAAGTGGAATTTCTACTCAGATCAGCAAGCTTGTGAAGTAAGTTTTGACAGAGTATCAATTCTTCTTAAAATATTCTGCTATTAGAAATAAATATGTACATATCAATTTTCAGTAATCACAACTTGATGAACTTCATAAAAATACTTTTTGGAACTTCTCAATTTTATTTGAATTCTAATGCTTCCAACTTATCGATAGATAACCTGATTCGTATTAGAATTTTGAGAATTCAAAAATATGCAAATATATTTAAATCTCTGACCCCACAAATCAAGTCGAAAGCTTTAGCTTTATTTTCCTTGGGAAATAATTGCAATAACGTTGAAAATCTTTAGAGTCTGGGGATTTCGGAAATTCGTACTACGACGGGATTTTTTACTCTAGTTCCACCATAAAAACTTGATTCACTACTAATCCTAATCTCTTTTCAATGTTTGTTTTGATTAATATATTAAAGGCGCGATTAATATTTGGATTCTTCTCCTATGTTTCAGACTGTACGTGAATCTCGATCAACGCGTCAAATTTGTTTTATGTGGCGTGAAATATTGGTTCGCTAAAAATGAATTGAACGATCCAATTTATTTTCCACCTATAGTACAAACCTGGCTGGTCTTGTATTATTTGGTACAAGTTGATCTCATACCAACCGTCGAAGAACTTAGAGATATGATGCCCATTGACCAAAGAATTTATAACATTGAAAGTGAGTCTTTCAATTTAATACATGTTTTCATAGGGGTGGACTTATGATGATTGAAATAACATTGAAATACAATAATATCCACGTAGATCTGGAACATGACTCATTAGATCGAGTTTGATGATTTTTCAAAACTCAATTTGCAGAAATTTGTTTTTTTTGTCACATATTTTACGTGGCATATTTCAAATTTTTTCTGCTCTAAAAATAAATTGTCATTGAAACGTAAAGTGTGTGCATGTGTGGCATATGTTCGGGTTACAACGTCGAACCTATAAAAAACAATTGACAGATTTAAATTTTACCGGGAATTATCTATTCATCTTTAAAATAAAATCTCGGCCAAGTTCACAATTTATTTCATTTATCACGTGTTCGAAACGTTGGGATAAATAAAATGAATGGTGAACTTAGCCGAGATTTTATTCGAAAAATAAAAAACAATGTAGGCCTACCTTCGTTTTCGTTTTTTTCTTCGTGACTACCAAAACGTCAATCGGCATTAATTTTTCAAAATATTATTCTCGCTTCAACGAATTGTATTCAACACACTAAAATAAGCTCTTCGATACTTTCGATTGAAACGAATTATATTTATGACTGTTTTTCAGGTTGGAATTGTGCCATTCCAGATATTGATCTCGTTCGTTCCAACTGGAAATCTTCTTGTTTCTCATCTAGTAGACTGCTTTTAGAAGGATTTTTCACTCTTTACGGTCAGATTCCCGTCGAGAGATTCGTATTGTGTAGCTTCGATGGTTTTATGCGACGAAGAAAAAAATTTTTCAAAGGATACCGTCAATTGAAATTTGACCGACAGCTCCATTCTAAAGTGCAAGGAGACTATGACGGATTTTGTGTGCAAGATCCGTTTGACAGATTTAAAAATTTGACGATGAATTTGAAAAAAAAGAATACTCGGAAACTTGTCGAGTTCGTCGAATTGTGTAAAGAAACCGAAGAATTATTGGAGAAAAAAAATGCTCAATGAGAAGGAGGCTAAAATTTCTTTCTAATCGTAGGAGTTTTTAATTATTTTGTTATGTTTCTTTTTAATCATTGTTTACGATTGCGATTTGTGCAATTCGCCTTATCAACCTATCCCTTTTTATATTTTTTCTAATGAAAATATGGTTTTAATGAACGATAAGAAAATATTTTTCGTACTTAATTTTGAAATTTTAAATTTTTTCTTGTGAAAAAAGTTATTTTCCAATTACAAGAATTATGTTGTACTTGTGAAAGTTTAAGTTCTTATTTGTTGAAATACTTAACTGTTTTTTCTCATTAAATACTAGAAAAAATTCTGTCGAGAGGAAAAACAATGTCTGTTGAAGAATACACTACAGAGCTGTTTTGTGAGCAAAAGAGAAGATATCTAGTAGGAAAGCTCACTTGGCGAAAGCTCTTTTTGCTTTAATTACGTTGAATGTGACATGAACATAGGTAACTCGCATGTATGATTCATTCTGCAATGAAAGCGCCCAGAAACATATTTTTCCTTGCCTTGGGATTTAATCGATGGTACACACTTTCTGAAAGAGAGACGGTGAGTGAAAGAAAAGTGACGAGAGAATTTTGTAGTAGCTGAGTCCATCTAGTGTTCTTTGATGAGAGGTAACAAAGGAGCAGCTCGGAAAAGGATGAGCAGGAGTTTCAAATGATGGAGGAAATACTTTTTGACGTTCACGACAAAACTCAGGTTCAAGCAGCTCGAGACATGGGATTTCTCTCCTAGATCTTTTAGTTCGAATACGGCCGCTAGATGTCAGCCATAACCATAACGTTAGAATTCTAAATTCTTTTCAATATTTCTCAGAGATGAGACTCATAAATGATAATTATTTCTGAACTTTGTTATAACTTTAATGAAAGTTTCCTTCAAAGTGTTCTACCCTCTTGTCACCACTAACGGCAAATCATCATCAGCAGAGTAGTACAAGTAATTCAAGTTCACTCTCTAGCAGCAGGAGTATAATATCACTATCATAAGAATAACATCGTAACAGCTACAGATCTTGGATGTAATCATGTACGTCGCTGCGTGTAACGCTTAACTCCACAGGTCGGTTGAGTAACATCGATAATGACGCCGGTTTCTATCAGGTATCCTTGTTTCAGATCATAAAAGTAGAAGCGAATGAGCTTGAACATGGAAATACCAGTAGTAAAGATTGAAAAATTATTGATAGAGAAATGTCCCACCATGGAAGAACAATTATTGCAACGTCGTCTGAAAACGGCCGAACGTGTGCGTAGATTTCGAGAACGTAAAAAACTTCTTCAAGCGAGTTTGATTTCAACACCACCTGATCCGCAAATAATTCTACAACAGCGCCTGAAAGCCACAGAGCGTATGCGAAGATATCGTCAACGCAAGAAGTTGTCAGAGAACTCATTTTCTACTACACAACTGACAGTAAACAACGTTTCTCACTTCCAAGAGAAATCATACGTGATAGAGACGGAAGAAGTCGAGGATAAAGTAAATATAATTCAGTCACGTTCGAAAGAACAAGGTGAATGAATGAACTGACGATAACACGATAGTTTTAATTTAAATAGTATAACTTGGGAATGTCGGCGGATGAATCCCCACCATTATCGTCATTCAGTAATTCGGTATCTTATGGCTCTCCTGTACGAAGGTCCAAAGCAGTATCATCTGGGAGCTAATAAAGAAATCCGCTGTAACGAATGCCCAATCTTTGTCCCACAAATGAATTTTCCGGAGTTATAAGTAGAGACCTTATTCGTTGGCACTTGTTGAATCTTTTCCTGAAGGGTGGGAGGTATAGAAACCCAATACAAGCACATTACAGGGGTTGGGGAGGCTAGGAAGGAATTTGTATTCTGCCAAGAAATACCAAATAATACAAGAAAGTGCTGAAAACGCTAAAAAAAAGAAATAGGGAAAGGAAAAAGAAGGTTAAAATGGGATAGTTGGTTGAATGCAACATCATATTTTGCGGATAATTTCGACAAATTTTCCAAAGTGGTCGAGCAAAGAGTCAAACTTGTAGCAGATTTAGCGTTTATAAAATCATACCTAGCTTCCACCCGTTGCAATTACCAAACTGGAGTATTGCTTCAGTCAGTTCCGCATATCTTTTCCGAAAAATGACATTTTCAATTTTCAGCGCCAAATTATATGGTTGAACGTGGCAAAAAATCTGATCTTTAATTAGTTATAAGCATTAAGAATTACCAAAATTGCGCTACATTTTCTCTTACAATATTGCTCTTAAGATTTAATTCTCATTTGCGATAGTAATTAGCTCTGTATTATTTGTCAGCAGATCCGTTAGGACTAGTCAATGTTCATCTTTCCGTCAGTGAGGATACTAAGTCAAGTCAATTTGAAGAAGTAGTCGTCGGGGTTGAAGACTTTAGACCTCCTCTCGGTGCGTAATTTTTTTCACTCAACCGCTTGAACGATGATGTAATTTGTATTTATTTTTAAACTTTTTGGGTACACTTTCGAAGACAAATTACCATCAAAGCAATATCAAATAAAGGAAATTTTCCGTAGATATCGAGCGAGGTATTTTGCTTCGAAAAGGTTTTCAAAAAGAAAAATATTCTGCTTCAATGAGAAATGAATAGGAAATTTGCCTCCATTGATTACTTGTTGGTGTTTAGATACTCTTCATAAATATTATCGAAATAACTATATAGGATTATAATTCAAGGAATTGAAAGAAGAAAATCAAGTATGTCTTCACAGATTAACGAGGAATACTTAATGAGCAACAATTTGAAATTTTCCAGAACATTTTTTATTCATTTTGAAATAACTCAGGCATTTCTTTGCTTTGTGGTTGTTTGTATCTCGGTTAAACTGCATTTCATTATTTGTTAGATATATTTTATGCAGGAGGTGTCAGAGAATTGAGAGACAGTTTTGCCTTCGAAAAGTCAACTTCCTACCGAATTCCTCTAAGTCTTAATTCCTTCAATCTCGTCAAATTTTCTGAATCATTGCATAGCCAACAACGATCAAGGAATGATCGTTTAAGTTGATACGTTAATTTTTCTTATTTCAGGTCCAAATGTTCGTGGAATTTGTTACTGTGTCAAAAAGAAAAACGAATTTTCGCCACGAAGCGGGTACGGCGGCGTAGATCCTACAAACAACGATAGTGAAGAAAACGAAGATATTTTCACCCGCAAATGCGCGGGATTGAATTGTCGTGGCTGTGTAATCAAAGTTATCTCTCCGATAGAGAAATTTGAAATCCCGCACCAAAATCTTCTTCGATGCATTTCCTCCTATTGTACCAAAGTTGCTACTTTAAATATTGCTGGTCAGAGAGGCTTACCTGAAGCTACATACAATTTGTTGAGTACGCTTACGCAAGATGATCTAATAATTACTTCTCAACAATTTACTCGTATGTGGCGTTCTTTTTTACTACGACGAGTTCAAGAAGTGGAAAGCAAGACTACGTGTTTGAGACTTCCTAACATGATAACGCTCGATTGTACGGGATTACTAGTACCAGCCCCTTTAAGTGACCTGCTTCATTCCATCGGTAGGTTCCATAGTACGGTCACTGGTATTATGCACCACACTGTCACACCTACAAAACCTCCAACAAATGCGGAGGATTGGTGGTCGTTGGATAATAATGTTCTTACTTCATGGATACACACAATGAATGCATTGAAAGATAAATTTCTAATGAAGCAGACGCCAACTGCAGCCAATTTTGATGATAAGCCTTTAGTGATGACGCAGATAGAGATAACGGACGAGTGTATGGTCCAATGCAGGTCTAGAACAACCGAAATTGCTCTTACCGATGGATACGTACACATGGCCAATGACCCTTTATACAAACCTGGTATTTATGCATTCAAAGACTGTCATGTGATCTTGAGCACACCAATTAATCAAGATTACCTGCGCAGGGAGTATTTAAGTTCTTTTATAATCCACGAAGAAGTTTGTTACTGAATATACGTTATGAATTGAAAATGGGTAGAGTGGAATTCTTCATTGTATCGGATAAATGAAAAACTAGGTTAAAAATGAAAATATTTATGAAAGAGAGTTACTTCTTGGTAAATTTATTATACAGAAAAACGTACGAGGCCTTTCGCTTAACAAGGCATTATCAAGTAGACTGACGATTTGCAGCAAAATGGAACTAAGAATTAATGAAAAATTAGGTGCTATAATGAATAAATAGAATGATGAAAGCAAGAGAAAATTTTCGGATTATAGGTAGTTCACGAAATAATTGAACATTTTTAAATAAACGTGTGCTCGTAGAGTACACTAATAACTGGTGATACCGGATGAAGCAAAAAGGTGTTACCAGTTGAATGGGAGTTTGCACTACCTAAATCTGTTCTAGCGTGAAAACGCGAAACGTTAGATGTGTACTCCGAATCTACGAAATTTATATCTCAATTTGCACGACTTTTCTGAGCCGAGTTATGGACCAAAATGTGCAAAAAATTGCTCAATTTGCCAAAATTCTCAAATTTGAAAATTGTTTAAACTTCCATATTTAGCTTGATTTGAAAGTGAAATTTAACGCTGATTCCGAAAAACGTACCTGAATAACCCTATGATGGAATGTTCAACTTCTCATTTTGGAAATGTTGGCAAACTGGTTAATTTTTGGCACATTTCGGTCCATAACTTGGTTCAGAAAAGTTGTAGAAAGTTGGATAGGGGATGAAATTGAAGATAAAATTGAGAAACAAATTTTGAAGATTTGAAGTATACGTCTAACGTTTCACATTTTTGCGTTAGAACAGATTTAGTACAAACTCTCATTTGACTGGTAACACCTTTTTGCTCCATCCGGTGTACAGTAATTTCATTAGTGTGCTTCTGAGTACATTATTATAACTTCACTCGGATATGAAAACTTTGGAAGTTCTTGGGAGTTAGAATCCTTGATTATAACATCATGATTGAATATTAGAAAATAAAATACAATGATTAAAATTTGACTGAGGGAGATGCTTCTGAAAAAAAAGATGGCTTCCTTAACAAAGTTGAGCGAGGAACGCAGGGAACCTGTTTTATGAGTCATATGGGATTTGGTATTGAGAATTCAAGGAAGCCTAGATCTAGATAAAGCTAGTATAAAGAAGGCCTACACCTACCATAAGCCTAGTATAATATAGTTTGAGAGTCTAAATTTTTCTCGAATCTCGAGCTATATATGATAGAAGAAAGACTTGAAAAAATTCCTATCATGCATGGCTCGAGAGTCGAAATTTTTCTGTTTTTTGTTGGACGGTACACGGCAAATTTCTCAAAAAGCCCCCCATAGAACAGGTTCCCTGTTAATATAGCTTTCAACAGCCTACAACAATAGAGTCTACTACTGAATGATATTATATGTAAGTAAGGGTTGCGTGAGTGAATCAAAAAAGGTAAAAATTGAATCTAAACAATCATGATACCTGCAGAGAATTGTTAGTTCATACTCTCTTAATCCGATATTTTATTGTGTGCTTGTGTGAGTGTGTCAGCAGCCTGTATGTGTAAAATATGTTTTTTAAAAGGTGAAAATGGACATAATACCTTTTTACCTCTGAAGATAAAACGTAGTAATGAGTTGATTCAACTATTGAATTGGAGAAAAACGGTTTTATATCCATTTTCACCTCTAAACAGCATATTTTACACATACAAGCTGCTGACACACTCACACAAACACACAACAAAATAAAAGGGTATGAACTAACAATTCTCTGCAGGTATCATGTTTAGATTCAATTTTTACCTTTTTTGATTCACTCACGCAACCCATACTTACTTATAATATCATTCAGTAGTAGACTCTGTGACCCCGTCTACAGAAACCCGGCTCAGAGTTGAATATCGATCAGGAGAAAAGGATCTTTTACGGAGCTAGAACAATTCCTTTTCTCCTGATTGTAATTGAACACTAAGCCGGGTTTCTGTAGACAGGGTCACTATTGTTGCAGGCTGTTGAAAATTATATTTTGTTGTGTACTTGTGTGAGTGTTTAAGCAGCCTGTATGTGTAAAATATGCTTTTTAAAAGGTGAAAATGGACATATTACCTTTTCAATTCTGGAGATGAAATGGTATTAAACAGCATATTTTACCCACACCACTATAAGCCTAGTATAATATCGTTTGAGAGTCTAAATTTTTCTCGAATCTCCAGCTGTATATGACAGCTCGAGAGTTGAAATTTTTCCAAGTCCCTTTCATATCATGTATGGCTCGAGAGTCAAAATTCTTCCAAGTTTTTTGCTGGACGGCGCATGCGGCACACAGCAAATTCCTCAAAAAGCCCGCCATAAAACAGGTTCCCTGTTAAAATCTTGGGTTAAGAACCTGTAATTGCTTGGATTTTCCCGAACTTAGAAACTCAATTTAGGCTGTCACTTATTCAAAATGATATACAAAATTCAATTTTTTGGAATGTTTTGAAGTTGTAAAAATAACATTGCTGTTGCTTTTGTTTGGCAAAAAGTTCTCTTCAAATCTTATAGCTATGTTTTCAGCGCACAAATTAGACAGCAATTGAGGAGGGTTCTGGCTGTCCCATAAGAAATGCATTGTGCAGACGCTCTTTTGCCAGATACGTCCTCAATTGGAATATTATACACATTTGCCTCAAGCTGAGTGAACTCTTCCCAAAATGATCTTGGAAGCTCTAAAATAAGAACTTATAAATTTTGTTGAGTTTTTCAAGCTTCTAATAGGTATTTCAATTGTTCAACTACATGATGATACAATAAGACATCAAGAAAAATTGCAGTAATTGGATTGGTTTCATTTCTCCAGAAAGATCTCTGGTGCTCCAAGACAAGAACTTTTTCAACTTCTAAATTTGATGAAAGCTGATTCATATAGGCCTACTTTTAACAATTGAAAACAGAACAAAAAACAAACTAATTTTTGAGTTCTGGAATAATTTGTTTGATTTTCAAACCCAAGTATCTATATAGTAATTGGGGCCTGTAACCAGAAGGTTTTAGAATTGATGAGTTTGTCTGTAGTTGAGTAACCAAAAAGGATATGTATCTGCTGTTTGATCAGCTAGCCAGACTTGGATGGAGAGAATCCACTAGTTGGTAGTTATTTGATTCAGTATGAACAAACAAATCAAAGGTAGGTAGGTACCTGATGTAATTAATAATCTAGCAAGCGCAATTTATCACCCATTTTGTAGCAAATTTAGTTTTAGATAATTCACAATTGCAATCTTCATTACTTCAACTTGGGAACTCATTTTATAGAGGACCATATTTATAGAAAAAAATATCCATCGTTCCACACCACACCAAAAAACTGCAATTTTCATGTGACACTAGCCTAGCGCTGACTGCCCCTGATTTAACTACAGAATAGGCAACTTAACACTTCTTCCTGCAAATATAGTTGCCTGTGTGAATAAAAGTAGGCAAGATATGCCTTGGAACATGATACCAGCATAACTCTTATACTCTCCTGATACTCCTAGTAGTTTTTAACGTAGTTTTCCATTGTAAAACTTGAAAAACTTCAAAGCAAACATGTTCTCAATGCGTGTGCTTGTGTGAGTGTGTTGATGGTTGCTCCGCCCATTCCCATGATTTGACTTCACTCGCAGAGAATTTTGTTAATTTTACTATGGGAAATTCGATATAAACTACCAGGAGTATTAGGAGAATATAATAGTCATGTTGGTATCATGTTCAGCAATATGTATTCACTCACACAAGTACACACACCCATTTCTTAGTGACACTGCTGCTTGCTGATGCTGCGGTTCCCATTTCTTTTGACTCCCTGATAATGCACCAAGTAAACAAGAAGTGAAATTCAGTATTTGGAGTGTTTTCTCGATAGAACTTTAAAAATTTGTAATTATGTGATGTTTCCAAGATTGAAAACTGGAATAACTTCCTAGTTCTTTAAATGTTCCATAGAAACCACCTCTAATGTGGAAAATCAAACAAGCTACAATTTGAGAAATTCTCTCATTTGTGTGCTTGGGTGAGTGAATAACCATCAGAGCCAGTAGTCACTTTGGAAAATACAAAGGAAAAATGTAATAGACAAAGTTTCCACTCCTATAAATAAACATCAAACCTACTTGGTATAAAACTTTATTGAAAAACCATTTCAATTTTCAGAACACGCGTAGACTCTAATTCTCACAATAGAAAGAAAAAATACGCACACAGTACCTCATTATCAATACACAGTATGCAAAATAAAAGTCCTACAAAAATACACTTGAAACAGCGTAATATACGTATAAATTACAAAAGTTTTCTTTCATTTTTTAATCCCCGCCCTAGTGCTATACTTATATTGCATATGTATTTCTGCGTGATCGATTAAAATTACAAAGTAAATTGAATGAACTGCAACAAATTTCTTCAAAACAAACAAGAATGAAATAAAATAAAAAAATTCGTCGAAGTTTGAAAGGTTGATTGGGTAGGAAGAAAAAAAGAAAAGAAAAGATAGTTCCCAAGAAAAAAAGAAACATACTAATTAGTAATAGTTTTTGATATATTCAAAGCGTCCTGCATCATATAGTCTCGCAACGCCCATAAAGCGTTCAGCATACTTCCGTGGTTACCTACACCGTTTGCTAACCAATGTAGAGGAAGTTTACTGGTCTCTGGGACCGGTACAGAATCTTTTCCGGCATATAATTGACTTTCCCAACTGCTAACTTGAGATGACTTTTCGCTTGACAAGTTTTCAATGTATCTGTAAAGCAAATGGTGAAAATTCTCGCTCAGTTCTTCTTCTTCTTCTGCTAATAGAAGAGTGTGATACAAATACAGACCTCAAATAGATATCAGAATGTAGAACACGATGCGGCCGAGGAGGTACAACTACAAATAATGGTTCGGCACTTTTTGGCTGGACTACAATGGCTAAAATATGATAAAAACAAATGATGTACTCGAGTCTTGAGGGTTTGAATAGAACTGTACTGCTCAAATACTCGCTTACCAGGCTGCGTTTTTTGTGACTGCGTCTCTTGAGACGTTTGTTTGGCTGGTGTAGCTACTACTTTTTGGTTTGCTGAAACAGATGAATGTAAGTTAGATACAACAGATATGATATTACTTCACGACAGTCATCAAGAATTACAGCCAGAAGAAGGAATTCAGATTGACCAAGAATTTGATACTTGTGTTCATGATCCATCGCAATTTTGGATGTACAATAGTTGCCAAATTTGTGCAATAATTGTGAAAAATACATTTACATAGATGACTGTAGTTTTGTAGTTTTAAATAAGTCCAATTTAGTTTTTCCTCACTTACACAGCAAAAAGGATGCAATAAAAAGCTAACAAACAAATATTAATAAATACACTCACATGCAGTAACACTACTATTAACTTTCGTTTTTTTCGCTTTTTTAGGATGCCGAGAAATAATATAATGCCTGAAGAATAATAGAAGAAAATTATTTTTAAAATTTGTAGAGCACAATCTTGTATTTAAATAACATTGTTTCCAACTTTCAGGCAACGAAATATTATCCACCAAATCAATGAAAAATGATGCCTCACTAGAGAATGAAGAGGGTACCTCAATATAACACATTTATCTCTATGTTTTCACAAATTCTGTTACAAAATTGGAAAAATGAGTTCAATAAACGCGATATCTTGAGTTCATTCCAGCTCCCAAGCATCGAAAGATGAAAAATAAAAACATATGAATTACATCAGAGCCCTGAGCTCAATTCCTGGATTTGTGTCCGTAACCCCTAGCCCAAGTGGTTGACCTAAAAAACCTTGACGTCAAATCCAAATTGTGAATGACCTATATATTATACTGAGAAGAGATAATAGTCTTGAGCTTAAAGATATGACATTCACATATGATCCGGGATGACCTTAACCTAAATTGGAAACATTGAAAAATTCCAACAAATGAGGAGGGTTCCATATGAGGCATAAAATTTGTAGACATAATCAAGTAAGTTAATTGGAGGTACCAAATAATGCTAACATAAAAAAAAATTCTGATAGAGCCAAATAAATGAAGATCATTCTGAATGTCTTTTTATAGGTTTGAATAGAGGCAACTTGGACTTAGTTTTGCAGATTTCTAATAAAGAGGGGGGTGTAAAGACGAGGTTCCTCCAAAATTTTCCAAGTCCCTATGACGTCATTAGATTGTGACGTCACAGCCTATCCCTAGTTAGTTCATGTTAGGTCAAGATACATCGATATATTGATATCCATTTATTATATCGGCTATATTGATATATTATCAAATATAATTGATTTTTACATATCGATATATCAAATATAATTGATTAAGTATAATGAAGGCTATTCTTAGGCCTAGTATACTGTAGTTTGGGACAAGTGTAATCAAGACTACAGTAGCAAAAGTCCAAAGTTTCCCAAGTTCCTACAACTCGGCTATATCGATGTATCGAATATGATCTATTTAATATTATTTTATTGAAGTATTAACTTTCATTTCATTGGTAAATTGATGGGCACACTCACGTTCTTAGCTTAGTATAAGTACCTACTATAATAAAGATGAAAAATGATAATTCAAAAACGACACTAGCACTACCAGTATGAATAAGCAAGGAAATCAAAAGAAGGTCTACAGACAAAATTCATAAAAACGTGCAAAAAATTCGACTACGCGACTAACTACGGCAAACTATAGAAATAAGCGAGAAATTTGTGTCGATAGGAAGCAACCAGAGTGAGGAAAACTACTACTGCAACGAACACACAAGAAGAATATGAATGCAAACCATTTGACTTATCAGTATTCGACACAGATGAAACAGGCGTCGACGGCGGCTGCGCGGGTGGAGTCGGCCGGGGTCGCGGTTTCCGACTGCTGAATACGAAATTATAGACGCTAATCCTGTAAAAAAGTGGCGGAATGATTACACACATTTTCGTTTAACGAAACGCACCGTAACACTTCTTCATTCGCTAGATGGAAAACTTTCGATGCCTGATAGTCGATAACGAGGAAAAATCTGCAGGACATACTTGCTTCGCTGGCTAGGCGGAATCACTCGGCCTGGACTTTTAATTATGTGCACCTCCTTCACATGCCGTATCAGCCGATGTAGACTAGGAAACGGCGTAGCTTGCCTCTTGATCCGAGGGCAATCTTTCCATCGACATTGATATTCTCCTTCTATATTACAACAAAATGGATTGTATCAAGATCAACACTATGAATTGTGATTTTCTTTCTAGTCTACGCAATAGATAGGTCGCTAGCGTTCAATAAAGGGGGACCATCACAGAGAGGCGTTAGCAATGATGGTCACAAGATTTTGTAGATGCTGACAGTCTATCTATTGCATGGGGTCTAAGATAACCTCATCCCAAGAGCATCCTGTATCACTTACTCTGCTTATTGGGATTGCTGGCAAAAGTAGAACACACGTGGCCATTGCTGTCGGCGACCGCGTGATTCATACAATCAGACCGGTCTTCGAACATGAAATCGCAGTTATCCCACATGCACTCCCATACTTTATCCGGTAACGCCGAACCGGATAATGACGTCACCTGCGGAGTAGCTGGAGTTGACGGCGTGAGACCTGCTTCGCGTTCAGCCTTTGCTAATGATTCCTCATTGACGCGCTGCGCTTTTTCTTCCCAGAAATTCTTTTCTTGTTGCGTAAGTTTCTTCCACTGAAAAATTTTCCGAACATTATTAATTTTGAATTTTGTGATAAGTACAAGTACAGTATCGCAGACTTTGTCGTGATAAAATTTACTGTGTTTTAAAATTGGAGGGAAAGAGGAGGAGGAGAGAAATTCCAAGCTAACCTGTAAACAAAATATGATCCTCATTCCGCGAAAACAACGACCCTATCTTCATTTTTGGCTGTTTCTAAAGAAGAGAGAAGGGCTTAAATGTCTGCCGCTCTCTCTCTAAGCGGATGGAGGGGGAGATATCAGACCAAACAAAAATAACAATAATACAATCCAGCACAAAAGTAGTATAAACAACTCAGCCGATTTGAATGCCAAAAATCAAATGGAGAGAAGATACATAAACTTCCTTAAAGGAGATCACAACAGACAAAAATAAGAGCAATAAAATATAGAAAATACGTGGTACTAACGATTCAACCCATTTTCATACCAAAAATCAGATGGAGAGAAGCTTTTCCTCTCAACAAATAGATTTAAGGAAGCCACTTTTTGTTTAGAATGCAATTTCCTGACTTTTCAATATTTTCCAGACAACAAATTTTCAATTTATCCCTTGATACTTTCAAGAATAAACAGTAAAAAAACAAAATCTTCTTTATTTCAGACATGAATTCTATTTCATCTAAGTAATTTCCTGACTTCTTTTGAAATTTAACAAATTCCCTGTGACTTTTTCAAGGCCTTATACAAAATTCTCTGACTTTCCCCAGTTTTTCCAGAAAGTGACCAGCCTGTTGGAGGAGAAAAAGATCAGAACAAACAAAAATAACAATAATACAATTCAGCACAAACAACTCAGCCCGTTTTTAAACCAAAAATCAAACAGAGAGGTGCTTGCACGTCAGCAGCTCCTTTGGGAGAGGAAGGAGATCTGAACAAACTAACATAATAGTAATACAACCCATCACAAACACAGCACGAACAATTCAGCCCATTTTCAAACTAAAAATCATTTTGGATGTCTGCAACTCCTCCCTCTCAATGGGTGGAGAAAGAAAGAGATCAGAACAACCAAAATACCTATTCTTAGACCAAAAATCAAATGGAGAGTTGCTCGCATGTCTGCAGATCCTTAGGAAGGAGAAGGCAATCAGAACAAATAAAAATCACAATAGAATCCAGCACATACATAATACTAATAATTCAGCCCATTTTCAGACCAAGAATTCAATGTAGACGTGCTTACGTATCTGCAGTTCTCCTGGGAGAGGCAAAACAACGAGAAATAACAGTAAAACAATCTAGCATAAACAATTAAGATCATAACACTACTTCCGGTAATTTATAGTTACTTATATTATTTTAAATTACCTACTGCCCATTTTCAGGCCTAAAATCAAATAGAAAGGAGCTTGTATGTCTGCAGCTCCTCCCTTTCAACAGATGGAGGGAGAAGGAGACTAAAACAAACTAAAATAACAACAATACAATCCAGCACATACATAATTAAAACAATTCATCTCATTTTCGTATCAAAAATCCAATGGAGAGGTGCTTATATGTATGCAGACCCTTAGGGAGGAAAGGAGATCATAACAAACAGAGATATCCGTAACAGTAATACAACCCATAATAATAATATCAAAAAGCGAGGAGCTTGGATGTCTGCAGCTCCTCCTTCTCAATATTAAAACAAACCAAAAGAACAAAATAACAACAATACAATCCAGCACATAAATAATACAAACAATACAGCCTGTTTTCATGCTGGAAATCAAATGGAGAGAGGTTTGCACGTCTGCAAATTCTAGATCTGAAGGGTTGAAGATCAGAACAAATAAAAGAACAACAATATAGAATCCAGCGCATACCATTTTCAGACCAAAAATCCAATGGAGAGTTGCATGTCTGCAGTTCTCCAGGGAGAGGAAGGAGATCAGAACAAAGAGAAATAACGATAAAACAATTCAGCACATTTTCAGGCCAAAAATCAAATAAAGCTTGCATATTTGCAGCTCACCCCTCTCAATGGATGGAGATCAGAACATATGAAAGCAACAATTATAGAACCCAGCACATACATAATACAAACAATGCAGTCCATTTTCAGACAAAAAATCAAATGGGCAGAGGCTTATATGTCTGCAGTTTCACTCTTTCACTCTTTCACTCTTTCACTCTTTCACTCTCTCTCTCTCTCACACACACACACACACACACACACACACACACACACACACACACACACACACACACACACACACACACACACACACACACACACACACACACACACACACACACACACACACACACACACACACACACACACACACACACACACACACACACACACACACACACACACACACACACACACACACACACACACACACACACACACACACACACACACACACACACACACACACACACACACACACACACACACACACAATAGATAGAGGGGAAGGAGATTAGAACAAACAAAAATGACATTAATACAATCCAGCACAAAATTATAGCAAATGGTTTAGAAAGTTTTTAGACCATAAAAATGCAATGCAATGCAGCACAAATAATTCAGCTTGTTTTCAAGGCAGACGTCAACGTGAGAGGTTCACTTGTAGACAACCCCAATGGTTGGAAAGGAAAGTGATCAGCACAAACAATTCAATGTCTGTCCACTTCAATTATCTGAAAGGGAGAAGCTAAGGACATATTTGTATAAGTGGACCTTTTAACTTCGTAATTTTGATTTTAGTCCCTACATATGAACAGCCTTTGGTAAACATGAACAGGCAAAGATGTTTCTAAGAGTACTTCTTGCATTGAACATAATGGCGTTGACCGTTTTTCGGGATCACCTCTCAGTTTTTCAATTCAAAGTTTGAAAAAGACTAAAAATCGACTACTTCCAAGCAAATAATAAAGCGTGTTGGTGATAAAATTAATTCTTTGCCCGATGTCAACATTTTTAGGTCTTCCTCAGTATGCAACATAATTATCAAACAAATTGAATGAGAATTGAAAGATTATTCTCGCTTTTTATGTATCAACTTTTTCCACTTTAAAATTCAACCTAAAAAACACTCCATTCTTGTTCAAATTACTTTGTTTTTCATTGTGGTAATTTTTAGATCTCTGCGGACTGATAAAAATGAAAAAATATACATAATATAATATTCCTAACTGTCTCCTTGTCTAAAACCTATTTGTAAATGAAATGCACTTGTAATTCCTTCAATTCCTGGAACACTGATTAGATCTTATCATTGATGGCGATTGGGCGCACGACTTTCTGCGTGAGTAATGAGCATACGCGCGCGCAATGCGTGAGTCAGTGTGACCAGGACGACCCTCACAAATTTCCCCTTTCAAACATCTGTATTTGATCATGAAATGACTCTCAGAAAAATGAGTAGGACGCTGTAACAATGATAGCTAATCAAGTGAAAATATTATGTGTTCTAAAGAAAAGTATGAGCAATTTCTGGGAACCTCTTTCTGTACCTTAAGGTTTGTAATGATACAATACCTTATAAAGTATTCTAAAAGTGTCAGTTTCAAGTAATTTTCAAGCATTGAAACGCAATTTGTAAGAAACTTGGAGGAGGGCATTGTGCTCAGCGTGAAAAATACTTCTAGAAACACTTTTGCTAGTTCATGTTCATTCCAAAAGTTTGAAATTGGTTCATGTGCGTAAGGGATAATCGATTGTAGAGATTTTTTTTTTCATATATTTTCTTTGTATTCTCTCCTGAAATAAGGTTCCTTTTGTACTTCTTTCCTCTACATCTGTTTTCTTGTTGTAGTCAAGGCAATTTTTCTCTATTCTTTCCAACTTTTACGACTCTCTTATCACTAAAACATAAACATTCTACAATATTTGGTTATTTGCACAATCAACTTTTTCTACTCTCGACCTGTTTCTGATCTTTACACACATTCATTAAACGAGTATTTCCAGTTTCAAGTTCCGTCGCTCTAGCAAAGAGACTACAAATACAAAAAATTATAGCGAGGTCATACTTTCACTATCTGATCCCTGATATCATCCAGCTCACACCATGCGACAACATTAACCATATATGAAATCCAAAATTTTGTCACTGATAGCTTGACATCTTTCCAATTCTTTTGAAGAGTGGAGATACAGAGCAAGGAAGGATAAAAGATTAATTTTCTGAGCGAGAAACCATACACACGACCTTCACTAGTGGTATGATTGTGCTTTATTGTGTTTCATAATCGAGATCTGAAACTAATTTTTGTTATCTCGTTTATTTTTAGATATTGCTACCTTTGTAGTCAGAGGCAAATTCTACACCACAACAAAACTTGAAAGCTTGCTACACTCAGTAAAAATTACAGTATAGTCTTAAATAGGGAAAAGTCAATTGAGACATAGTGGGCATAACCAAACTCTACATACTCTGATTGAGCTATCGACCATAAGGCTTGCATTCACGATAGACATTTGGGTAAGTATCATATCGGTTCAACATAGTGAACTACAAAATTTATATTGCCAAATTCTGTTTCTTCCTCAAAAATAACGTATTTTTACCTCGTGTCCAACAATACGACTTATTTCACCGAACTTGCAGTTCGGATTATCCGCCGTGACTGTCTTGCGCACACCGCTCGAATACAGAATATACCCGGTGACCTGCTTGGACTTGATACCGTCGCCTCGTCTCTGCAGTAAAAATATAAAGTTTTAGAACACATTATCATTGGTTTTTACTTTCTATAAAGTTTCGAACACTCAACGAACTTTCTTAAACGTTGGCACCGTGTGATTTGAATTGCTATTAGGCGTACTAGGAGCGCCCATATCACTAGAGCACACCGACGGTGGTCCACCATCCATCGAGTCTTCCGTACTCACTTCTAAAGGTTCTACTTTTACCATATTGGATTGGCAACTTTGCTGTAATCCGAATTAAAAATTTATTAATTTCATTTGTATTTACGATAAAGCACACAAAAAACATTCATTATGAGGTCTTGAGGAAGTCAACTGTTACCGCACACAGTCAACATACCTCTTCGAAATAATCAGTAACATGCAATTCACAATTTGGTTATGGAATCGAAATATTTAAAACCTACCTTCGAACTATCAACATGCATCTATCATGCGAAAATCGATTACAAACGAGATAAATGACAAGCGAATAAATTATACAATAAAAATACAAATAGATTACGTCGCGATATGCGACCGCAGTCAAGTGGCACGACAGATTCATTCCTTCGGTCATAAACGACGACAGATCTCGAGGACAAAGGATAAAATATACATTTGCCACATGAAGCGACAGTAGAAAACAAGAAAGAGGTACCTTTAGATCTTCAAGCGTGAATACGTTAAAAGTTAATTAAAATAGATAAAAGTTTTAAAAACGAATAAAAAAAAAAAAGATAGAAACGAAAAATACGTACAAAGTTTACTTCGTTTTGTACGCTATTTTGTAGTGGTTTTTCAGGACGTGAAGTGGTGCTTATAGCATTAGAAATAGTAGAGGTATTACTAGTTGGTGTAGGTCCTTGTAGCTCCCCGAAAGCGTTAACCTGTCAATAAATACACGTTATAGATTGTCCAGAAACCTGAAATCTATCCGTAATTTACCCAATACACAAGAGTTTTTACATTATTAGAAGTATAGCCTAGCTCTATTCGGACGATAATACAAAACGTATCATGTAGAAAGAGTACAGATAAAATCTGAATTTGGAAAACAAAAGACTCGTTATCAATACCTTCCACCGTTTATACATTTCATTCTTCATTTTTTGCGATCGTTAAATTTTGTAGCCTAGGTTCTTCGAACAGTTATCTCGCGTTCTTCTTTAATGCTCATTTTTTTTCGCAAATCGTTACTCGGTATGACGAGAGGGTCTTCAGCAATTGAGAATAGTGATAGTGAAAAATCTTTTTGTCGACTGGATCGTTCAATTTTGTACGGTAAAATCGATCAAAGTCAGCGATAAATGAAGGTTTTGCGCTTGAAAATTTATATTTGGAACACTTTCTGAAAGACGACGTTCCTATTATTTTCGGTGCTACTGCCGAGAGGGATTTCAAGTCCTCACTGACGTCACGTGATTACGCTTCTTTTCTGGTATGGAAATGTTTTCTGAACATGGACAATCGACAAATCAATTTATTAAAGAAATACTTCATAGTTAGGAGAGTATTGTACTCGTCGTGAAACTCTTCGGCCAATTTGAATGGTCTGATACCGAAGTTTGAGACCCAAACAGTGAATTAAGGTATCTAATTAGCTTGGGAACCAAAGCTCAGAATTTTACCATATCTCACCTCAAGCTAGTATTTCAACAGGAAACTGGTTCGAGATGATCGGTTTCAGCCTTACTTCTAGTTACTGGAAAAATCCACCCATGGTGAAGAGAATAAGTAACGACCAGACTGAAGAAAAGGACACAAGCTCAGCTGCAAACAGTGTCACGGCACTTATTGGGAGACTGTGAGAAAAAAGCACGTCACATCAAGGGGGAAAAAGATGGCAAGTCACTGTTTGGGAAACACTGCATCACAATGGTGAAGGAATATTTGAAAGTCATACACGTAGAAAATCGTACAAAGAGAAGAAATCTCTGGGAACAGATGGAGATTGCAAAGACAAGTAGGAGAAAAACTAGTCATATTTGACAGTGAAAAATTATTCAGCTTGATGATTGAAGAAACTAAACCAACCAATAGAATGACAGCAAACCTGGTGACCAATAGAAACGCAGTACATAGCCGGATGAACCAATCACAACACAGAATAGTTGTAGCCAATAAGATCACCTTGTTAAACTACAAATTTTCAAATCAAAGGCCTAGAAATGGGAAAAATGTTCCAAACTTGAGTTTTTTCAGAGACCAAAAGCCAAGACAGACACAAACTAGAGAATAGGGATCTTCCATCATCCCGACAGAGCCCAAATTCTCTTGTTTCAAGCAGAATTCACCCAGTCATAAAGTAAAATGAACACAAACTGGAGAATAGGTACTTCCGAAGGAAATACAAAGATCCAATTCTCCTGATTGTTCTAAACTTGAGTTTTTTAGTATAATGTCGAAAAAATAAGCCAAAAGCCGAAAGCTGAAAAGCTAATGGTGAGCAAAAGAAAGCCAAACCTAAGCTGATGAAATTTCGGAAAAACTTTCAAGCTGAAGCAAAAGTTTAAGCGCTTCGCCAACGGCTTCTCATCTCTGACAGAAACCTGCCTTAGCGTTGAATATCGATCAGGAGAAAAGGATCTTCTAGAGAGAAAGAAAGATTCCTTTTCTCCTGATTGTAATTGACCACTAAGGCGGATTTCTGTAGACGGGGTCACGTATTTGTAGCAATATTTAGGTACTTTGAAAGACTTTGCCTGCAAGCTACATAAGTGAGGACTCTGAGCTACCGGGGAAGGAGTAAAAGGGCATTCAGGAAGGCGGGGCGTAGGATCTAAGCAGCCTTTTTCAATGTCATAGAGCAGTAGAATATCAGCAACAATCTCAGTTGCCGAGAAATCCAAGCAAAAACTTCTGCAGGTACACTAAATCGCCCAGTAACTGAATCGCATTTAACGGGATTTTCAAGATGAAGCTGTCATTAGGTGAGAAAGCTGATCTGCCGTGCGCAGACGACATACTGGTGTTGCGCATTGCCGACACAACTGTTGCGGTGAAGAGCGGAGGCCCTGGAAGTGCATTAAATCGAATCAGCGCAGCAGGAAATACAAAGGCGTCGAAAGTTCGTCCATAGGATGTAGAAAAGTACGATCAAGAAGGTGATGAAGTATCATTTTTGATGACAGCAGGAAAGGCGGGCAAGATAGTGACCTTCCTAAGACGAGGGAAGCAGGAAGGAGGATGATGATGAGCATCGCGTAGTCGATTCTCCTACGAGGTACCAGAGTATGAATCGATTCCATAGAGATGGCGCACAGAAGGAAAGAGACGGAAAAGATCCGACGAAAAGTTGCGCCAAGGTAAGTTAAAACCATACCACTGTCTCGAAGGAGGACTTTTACAAATAACCACCAATCGAGCCCCTTGTTGTGTAGAGAGAGGTGGTGTTCAAAGCAAAGAAGAGGTGACTGATCGACAGGTTTTACGAGTCAACCACGAGGCCAGACGCTCCTTGCTTGAGAAATTGAAAGGGAGAATTGCTCAGAATGAATCAGGAAAATGGACGCCGTGTGTGTCAAGACGGGACCTTAATGAGTGGACGAATCGAGATCATGGTCAGCGGAACGTTCACCCGACGCTGGTGTTAAGCGATCATGGGTGCTTCAACAAGTAACTTCTTGAGAAGTTAAGGAAAGTCGAGCAGGAAACGTGTTCGCGTAGGGACCAAGGGTGGGATGATGAACCACAGCGCCACCTCATTTGAGTGTGAGGCGTGAGCGGGGCAAGCTTAGTCGGTCACTGTAAGAAATTGGGGTCGATGAAGCGCCTGCTCCGAGTAACCTGGTAGCCTCCAGGCGAAGTTCCGAAGAATCATGGAACCAGGTGTATGCATTTGCAGTCACAGTTTGAAGAAGGGATGGATACGGAATGAGATAGGCAAATGCAGAGCGACGCTATAACCTACCCAATACCTGTGTACCATTCACATGCAGACGATACCCTGCAGGAAGAAGAGAAGAAGAGACTCTGACATCAATTTAGATCAAGTTGTGTCTGGTGAAAGAATAAGTTTGCGTGCCTAGGGGTCTCTGTAATTTGGCAATTACTAAAAAGAGGGGATTTCGCTCCAACATAGAAGTTATAGGAAACAAAATTATTGCAAACACGACCCGCACCTACTCCACAATGGAGGACGGCCGGTTGCACGTTCAACCAGGACGATACTGGGCCTTATATTACTGGAGAAGAAGAAGACAATCGATCGAACCGGTACATTATAATAGGCTAGTTTTCTTTACAAGCTGATATATAGGCAGAATAAGAGGGCGATTATCCAGAGCGGCCTGAAGAAGGACAGACAAGACGTAGCTTGGCCACCTCTTACCTCAAGCTAGCTTTTCTTAAGGTCATCACTAGTATGGGTACACAAGGTCTACATTAAATTGTCCTACGAAGAAAACAATTGATCAAATCAACTTGGGGGGGGGGAGGGGAGAGTAATATACTACAATTGGTGGTGGTAAACTGTCATTTTCTCCTCCTTCTTTCCCGGCCTAAAAAACTGATAAAAAACATATTTTCTGTTCACGCACACATGATGTATCTTGATGACCGTCAACGTCCTCTATAAAAAACTTTCCCTCTACCGAAATTAATAAGTTCCTTTCCATAGTGCAGTGTTTCTCAACCTTTCTTATATCGCGGCACATTTCTCCATCAGATGATATTACTGAGGCACAGCATTTCCAGAACTCCAAATTGTATCGAAAATTTTTGTACGGTTTGACATTTTCATGTCTCTACGATTTCCTCCTCCTAATTTCAGAATTTGTGGCCCACAAGATGACTATATGAGGCCTCATCCTTCTTTCTCTGTACTACGGTCAAGAGCTTTGATCTTCCACTGGAACTCAAAAAAATTTTTCCACCAATATACGCAAAAGTGTCTGGATGCTTCCTGCATTTATTGGAAACCTCCGGGCTCTGTATTTCTGGCCAAGTCACAGGAAGTTCTTGACTTTTATGACTTTGACTGCAGGTTCGGACCCAAGTTTAAGTAATTATAACTGGAACGGACATCATTCAAAAATTGGAACACATCGTTCAGATACGGCTTACGATTACTTTTCCGAGTAGTTTCATCAATGAAAATATTCAATTTAAATTTAAAAAAATTAAAAATATCAATTAATAAACAAATTGAAAAATAATTTAAAAAAAAATAAATTTGATACATTAATATAAAAGAAAATTAATAGTTAATATTTTGATTATAATTAGAATTAGAATAATTATTATTAAATAAATGATGAATTCAATTTATAATAATTAAATTAAATAGAAAACACACAATTAATTAATTTAATTTTAATTTGTATTCATGTATAATTCAAATGAATATTTTAATTTATTTTTTAATAAAATATTTTATTCAATTTTATTTAAATTGGATTTTTTTGATATCATTAATAAATCTAATCATTTCATTATCTTTAAGTATTACTTTTATAATTCTTATATTATAAAGAATATTAATTTTCAAATTTGAAATTCAATTTTTTAATTCTTTTGAAAAGTTTGATTTTAAAATTTATTATGAGTTTAATAGCAATTAGCTTTATTTTCAATTTCTATTTTTAAATAATTTTGAATATTAATTATTATTAAAAATTTAATTTATTCAATTTATTTAATATTTCATTTTTTAAATATGAAAAGTTTTCTTAATTATATAATTATTATTAATAGAATTTTCTATTTTATAATTTATTTTTAATAAATTATTTCGAAACGAAACAAAATAAAATCAGAAAAAATGATATATCGTCGGGGTATTCTATTTAAACCGAGATATAATTCATTCATGAACATGACCATCAATAAATATTAAAATAGATTGTATCCCTAATCAATTGAATAGAATTTTACAGGTTGAATTATATAAATTCTTTCAATATAATTTTAATAATTCAACATCGAGGTATCAAATTGAAAATTTCTATTGAATCATCCTGTTATCCTTGGAGATATTAATATTTTAATTATTTAAATTTATTTTCTTAATTAGATTAAATTAATAAATAGAATTTAAAAATTTTAATTTGTACTAAAAATCAAAATATTATTATTATTATTGTATACAATTTTTTAATTGGATTCATTTATGTTAATAAAATATTTTCAATTTATTTAGTTAAAGTAATAACATTAATTTGTCAGGTTATTAAAAAAAAAAATAATAACAATTCTTTTTTAGTTTATGTTAATTTATGTTTTTGATAAAACTTTTGCGGCACACCTGAGGCGGGCTTGCGGCACAGTGACGTACCGCGGCACAACGGTTGAGAAACACTGCCATAGTGGGATTGAGGCAAAGAATCAGAGTCTGGACATTCTCAAGGAATGCATTCCCAACAAAATAAATATCGACTCATAAAAGACGCTAGGGAAGATATTGAATTCCCTAATTTAAAAAAAAACAGGAGCTTTCTACAAGCCCCTTCACCTTCCTTTTAATTCTCTTTTCTATCCTCATATTCTCGTTCTTTGCTTCCCACTCCATTTCAAATATTCTTATTCTTAACGCTCGCAGGCAGTCATTTCGTTATCGCTTCTTTTTTGTCTTTCCATTTTCATTTGTGTAGTACTGAATCTTCTTACTAGGTATTTGTTTTTCCCATGCGTGGATGGCGAAAATTCTCTCTCAAGACTTGACATAAAAACGTGACGTCAAGTGAGGCTACGGCAGTGGAGCCAGATCCCAGGCTTACAGGTCATATAAGGAGAACGGGCTAAGATGTTCTTAGAGAGCGAAACCACAGCGATCCTTATCTAGAAGGACTCTGACTCCGCGCTCCTGTCTCGATCTACTGATCTACATTAGGCATTACCATGAAACACGACCTGAATATTGAAGGAGGAAAGGATGGCCTTCACGCCCCTGATCAGAATTGACCTTGAGCCAAACTAAAGATTACGTTGGAGCGCGACCTGAGTAAGGTTAGTAAGAGACAGATACACTTTAGTCCCCCTCTTGAGCTCAATGATCTTCATTTAAAGGATCGTGACCAAGCGCTTATGATCTCGATGGCCACGCCCAACAAGAGACTACCTTGGGACGCGATCTGAATAATATAGATAGGAGAGGAGATTGGGGACAAAACTAGCATTTCAAGTGTATCGAGTGGTTATGAACTACATTTAATCCATATCCATGAACAATTTTCAACTTTTCTGACTTTTTATCAAATTGAAAGACTTTTCTAGTTTTCAAAAAGTAGTATAGGTACCTCTGCATTCAGGTGAAGAATCATTTCGTGAAGTAAAATCACTTGGTCGTAGAAGGGGCAGTTCTTAAAAAATCAGTCTTACGGTGGAAACCTTCTCATCATACCAAGTTACCAATATTGATCAAAATGTAAACGAATTCAAAAAAAAAAAAATTTACATCAGATCATTAGAAATATTCAAATACAAATACATATAGAGCGTTCAGCGATCATTTCATCTCTTGAGAGGCTAATTTTATATTTTTCTGCATAAATAATAATTATCCTACATTCAACTTCTCATTAAATTTTTTCCCCATTCCAAACAAACACTCATAACATGATAAACAAGAAAAAAAAAAAAATTTTGATACAAAGTATTGCCACTGCTACGATTTAGGTTAGCAACAATGGAAGAAGAAAATTACTGCAAGCAAAAATACAAGTGGAGTAGTATTCTATAATCATGAACATGAAAGAATTGATTCATCGATTGAATAATCAAAGAGAACAGGGTCGCTTAAGTGGAGGAGGGTGGCGAGGCAAAAGATCTTGTTCGGACCACAGATTCTCTCCAAACTTCCCGAGTTTTCCAAAAAGTGGTAATTCTAAGCAAAGGAGATGATATGAATACATAATTTGTGAGATCGATACATCTCCCAGCGAACTCAATAAGAGAATATTTCTTGAATGGTGTACTCCAAAATTTCAATTTGATATTTTCTAGCAATATCCTTAGACCATGAGTGGCGGAATACAGATGGGCAGCAGGGAAAAGGAGAACCTGCTCTCTCAATCAGAATTCTGAGGCGATACTGCTATCAAAAGTGGGGCAAAATAGAAACAGTACAAGTGTAAGGCTAGGGTGAAATAACAAATTACAAATTGATAAAAACTAGACCGACAAATTTTTGGAATTTTCTTCTTCCTCTCAAGTGCAAATTAACATTGTTTTGATGGCTAATAGCGCAAAAAGTCTTATTTTTACTCGAGTCGAATAAGATATATCGGCAAATCATAACGGAGGTACTTCGTTTCGACGGGACAAATCAGCATTAAGAATCCAAATTTTTTACAAATACATAATAGCCTATCCTTGTTCAGAACATATTTTTGCAAGATCTCCATTGGTCACATACACACCTAAAACGTCTAACAAACCAGCGGAGTCTATCATCCGCCTCCAAATCTAGTTTATCGATCAATCACAAGAGCTAAGTACAAAAGTGCAAGTATTTCACACATCGTTACTAGAAAAAAAGTTCAAAATACACAACGCTACACTCTCCATTACGAGAAGCATAAAACTCAAATTACAACATCGAAAATCTCACTTTTATAGCATGTGAACATAGGTGCGATAGAATTGTAAAATCACCTACCTTAGCGGGATTGATAAGTCGTCTGAAGAAATAAATTTCGTCTTGATGAACGGGCTCTTTATTATGATTCAATTTCTTCAGTCCATCTTTCGGCAATTCGACAATCTGCTGTCTCGCCTCATCAACCATCGACTCGCAAAGGAACACATCATTCTCAGGTATTTCAGTAGGACGACCTGAAATTTATCGAAAATTACAATTCCATCGTTCTGATAGCGGAAAATTTACGATGAATAAATACTAACTCGAGATATAATCACTATGTTCCAGTATCGCACACTTCCCACTGATTAATGACGCGTCGTTGGTATTTTCGAGCGAGCTTAATAATATTTCCTGTTTATAGAATAGCCTATTGGGCGGGTGAGGTATATCGGTTGGTAACACTAACCACGGTCCATGAATGAACGCATCACCGCTACGTAACAATACACAAATCAACAAGAGTAATTCACAATCATTCAAAAGTTTTAATTTGACTTACTTCTCATTCATCCATATTCGATTTATTTGGCAAATTAGAGTACGACTAGTATTTTTACTATCATTGCGAAGATAAACGCAATCGCCAGTTCGAATTAGACAATTTGGCGTATTCAACTGTTTATAATAAACAATACCGTCCTCCGTATTCGAAATAGCTTCCATCACATTGGGCTTCTCTTTTTCGACTAGTCTTTCCTGCTCTTCCAACTCGGCGATCTCCTCCTTATGTTTCTCTATCCGATCTCGAAATACGGATACAGTTCTCTTCGGCTCCAGCGGCTCCTCACGTTCAACCAACTTATTGACGTTCGTCAGACTCGGTGGCCAACACTTCATACGCACATATAAAAATCGCAACATTAATAATCCACGCATTCGAGACGAACAAAAACCATGGAAAAATTATCGACGTACTTTGATTTTCTTGAACAATTTAGGTTTGGTCGAATATCTCGACTCGCAAACGAAAATATCCTTGTCTTCGAAGCCTTCCGGTCTGAATCGGAAATAATCCTTAACGCTGAGCACGGCACATCTGCCCTTGATAGAGCATAGAGGTAAGGCCATATGTTGATCCGTCTTGAATACTTCCTACTCAAAAGAAGAAAAGTTACTTTTTGGCCCGTGTTGAAGTTATTTTTCGGGGATGTCACTCAACTCACATTCTCGAGGAATCTACGCGTGGTTACGTGGTACGTTTCACTAGGCCTGTAATATTGATTGCCATACATCATTTGTTGATTTTCTTGATTCACCCACAACCGTTGTATCTCGAAAATGATCCATTCCATTCCACGCTCTTTTGGCTCAGCGTACACGAAGTCACCGATGCGGTACACCTGCTGATTAAAACTCATTGCGTTGTCTATGTCACCTACGTGACGTGTTGTTGGCTGGCCAACCCCCGACGCACTATCTTCATCTTCCTCCTTGAAGATCCGCAAAATTTGGATATATTATTTTAGAGAGGTTCTAGGATTAGAATTATAGATTACACACCTTTATGCTATCATTAGTTTGAGCAGTTATATCATTCGTATCGGTTGTTTCAATCTCTTCTTCTCTGATTGTACCTTCTACTCTTTCTTCAAAGCTTTTCTCATCGCGTAGACGATTTACAGCTTCCGACAACTGCGAAACAGTATAACTGAGTGCTGCTGGGGAGTACAGGAGATCACCATTTCGACACAACTCATCTCTGTAAATAGAAAAGAATTGTACTCTGGTTTTGAACACTTTGTCAGAAATTTACTCATTCACGTACCGCTGACTGATCAAAAACGTTTGTAGCTCGATCGAGTCCTCGAAAACTTGGGAATCGGTTCGCGTTAGACGACGAGCGCGCTCTAAACACGAGAACATGTCATCTTGGAAAACATCCAAGCGCCTATATTGACCAGTATCGAGGCGACGTTTTATCAAATCCAATGACAGCGCTCTTATTCTAAAGTAGAAGAGTATCGTAGAAGATCACAGAAAAAAATTTATTGTTTTATGGATAATGTAAATTGCTTACTTTTTGCCATCCACTTCATCGTGTTCCGGTAATTCGGCCATGGAGTCCGAGAAACAGCGACCCTCTTCATCCTGATGATTATAAACTGAAGAGAAGAGAGAAGTGAGCAATTCTTGAACAGCAGCTGGTACATCCGGTACTGTATCCTCGTCTTCTCTCAGCTGAAGCTTCGTCTGCAGTGTTACCCTTTGTAATACCAACGCATCCTGAGCAGAATACGCAGTTTTACCAGCAATACTCGAGTTTTCGCGTTTAGAATGCGAGTAAAATTTCTTACCTTGTAGATTTGAGAATCAGGCTCATTGTACTTGCAAGCGTTATCGAACATCAGAATGAAATCAGATACTAGGTCATCTAACGATTCATAGCAGTTACTTTTCAGCTTTTGCGAAATGATTTCGAGATTTATCGGTTTCTTGATCACCTCGTAGTAATCCGGATACTCCTGGACACGAATTGTCAGAGAGAGATTAAATTAAATCCAAATTACATGACAAGATTCAATCGATGCAAAACCAAATTTTCTCAACTTACAATTTTTGATGGAAGCTTATTGAATATAACGGACAATTGACGTCCTTTTGGATCTCTGTATTCTTTAATGGCTGTAAATAAAGACCGCATTTTCGCCATCGATGGTGTTGATACGAGAGGGGGCCGCCCTCTCGGCTTGATCACCGTTGGAGATGGTGTTTGTGAAAACCTGTGAATGAACGAGATCAGTGAAAGAAAAGTAAAATCACGTATCATCCCCATCGTGGAACAAGTTTCAACTTACAGTTTAGGAGTTTTCTTCTCAACAAGAGGACCCTCTTTCATATGGTCCATGAGCACTTTTTCGAGCGTAGTGGCATCTTCGTAAATCAACGAACCCTCTTCATTATACTCCCGGCAATTTCGGAACATAAGCTAACAATAAATCAAATGCAAAGTTGCTTACTGCTTATTTTATGGTCAGAAGGCAGATATTTACCACAACGTACCTTGAAATCCTGCAATATTTGGTCTTCATTGGTGTATTTTTCCGCACGAATATTACCCTCAATAGTCAGCATATCGATAGGCTCTTGGATGACCTTATAATAATCAGGATACAGTTTCTTCGACGGTTTCTCCATAAACATCAACATCGGCTGCCTCCCATCTTCCGTCTAAATCGAATATAAATTTTTAATGCTACACTGAACCATTGCGTTATTACGAAAGCAACTTTCTCCAATTTTTTGTAACTACTTTGTGATTATGAAAAAAAAAAAAAAGAGAGATTTCTTTAGGAAAATTGGCGAAACACGGAAAACATAAAAAATCGACTAACAAGAAAGATACGTCAAAGAAGAGATATTTTGTCGAAAAACCGGAAAGAAGAATTACTCAAAGTAACAAAGTCAAAAACTACGGTAAGAAAATTGATAAATTGGTATTTTTGTATTTGAAATACACAAACGGAACAAGGAAGGAGAAGACTCTGAAAAAAAACATAAGAAAAATATTAATGTAAATAACGATGGAGATGAATGAAGAACAAGAATAAAATGGAATCGTGCTCTCTAGAACCGACAATCCGAAGGTAGGAGCAAAGTCGGATTTTCAAATGCGCTACAAGAAAATACCAAAACAAACACGTACTACGTAATCCATTAGGCATTTGCATATCGAGTACAATCTTCGTTTCAGAGGCAAATTATTTAAATATTTTCCACGAGTCAACGCTTTTGAAGGTTTTGCGCGTTTAGCGGTTGGCTCGTCCACGGAATCGTCCTCACTGTCTGAGTACTGAAAACAAGTATCGTAATAATTAAGACTATTGTATTATCCGTGTCAAATTTAGGAAGAATTTTTACCTGATGTTGGAAGTCTAATAATTCTTGTACTTTGGCTTGCATCACTTTTTGTAGTTTGACCGCGTCCTAAAGAAACATTCACTTTACATTAAATTTGAATACAAAATTAACGAATTATCATCGGAAAACTTATCTCACCTTGTAAACTCTGGTATCAGGTTTATTGACTTTCTTCGCGTTCTCGAATAATATATTCAAATCACCTGCTACTTCACTTACGGTACCGTAGTGACCGTTCTAGAACAATAAATATTTATTACAATAACTCATCTTCGTAGATATTCATGTAAAATAAATCGATCTGTGATCGTGGTTGTATTTTAGTAACTATGCGTCTTTCTGCATGATCTTACACTTCCCCGTTACGATTGGTCAGCTTATTATCGTATATCAGTGGACGTTACCTATTCTGATAATAGTACCTATTGTAAATTATTTTTTTCATATTTTTTTTTATTCCTCGTAACAATTGAAACATTATAATCCTTTCATATCAATTCAGCTATTCAGTAATATCGCATGAATTGATCGAATTTGTATCTCATCCTTTTTAATTTAAAATTTTTGCTTCGTTAATCTAAATTTTACGAGTAAAATTTCCGCATTCATTTTGAACGAAGATTGAATAAATTAGAACTTACAGATAACTTTTTGCGAATTTGAAATAAAGACATATGATTTCGGATTTCTTTCCAGTAGGTTGACGCATATCGCTTGGACGGCAGCTTTAGAAAAGGTTCGGCCAGACATATTCCTGCATCAAAAGAATAGAACACATTAGCTTATCATTTCTAAAGGGTCAAACATGATTTTGATCTCGTTTATTTATCTTTTAATTAGGGAATCGGGAACCCGAAACTGAGCTTTAGATAGGAAACATTGAGAAAAATCAATTTCAAAGGTTTAGGATACAAATCAAGGAAACAGCAGGAGTCATGATATCGAGATTATGTGGTGTTTCCCGGGATGAGGAACAAATCAAGCAAATCAGTAAAATCGAATGATAAGAAAAATGATGAAAATAATAACTTGATAATAGACAAAAAGAAAATAAAACAGGGCGGAGTTGTTCACAAATTTGTCAAAGTGAAAGAGCACAAGCTACAATATTCTTCAATTGAAAAACTTTGAGGATCGGCCGGGCCTACACCGAAAATTTAATGTCTCATTTAGGTACCTTGGGAATTCGTATAAGTTCGCACTGCATTGTAGAGTTGCCAACGAGGATTATCCGTATCTTCATCGTCTCCTTGCTCGTCTACTACGTCGTCATCTACATCCGAATCTTCTTCTTCACTCTGCAAAGCCGCGGTAATAGCAGACAGTGACTGCATTGAACCCCGTTGTCGTTTATTTCTACAAAATTTCAATAAGCGAATGAACCATCAAGAGCACAAAAACTTGTACTGAGAAAACTACGATCTTAACAACGTCGTTTTGGACGTAAAAAAACTCCAAGACCAACAATACTTGTTTTTTCAATTGATCATTATTTCTCCTAGCAATAAAAATTATAAACTGCGCTAATTACCGGATTCTTTCGCTCTTCTTCTCCTGGTTCCCTCGACTATGCTCGATCTCGATTTTTCGACTAGTGATAATTTTCTTCAACATTTTCGCATCTTTATAAATTTGAGAACCTGGTTCATTGAAAATACACGCGTTTTTCGTCAATAATAAGAGATCTTTTTCCATTTCATTCAAACTAGTGTATTTGCCATCTTGAATTTTTCTTGCTATTGCTCTCAAGTCAATGGGATTTTCGATGATATCGTAATAATTCGGATAACGCTGAAAGCACGCGACCAATAGGAATTACTCATGTTTACGTATTTCAATTGACGAAAAAAGTTATCAATACATACCTTTTTAGACGGTAGAAGCTGGAAAACGATGTGCAATGGACGATCACCGTCGGTAGCTGTAATGACGGCTGAAAACAAGTCCTCACATAGGTTTAATTCTTCGTCATTACTATTGGCCCAACTCTCAGTAGAGCTTTCTTCAATTTCAAGTGAATCCTGTTTCTTTACATCTACAGATATCAGACGCGGCCTCCCCTAAAATTGAGACACTATCAATGTTGGTACTATTCTAGATTAAAGAGTGGGCAGGATTCGAGACGATAAAACTTACGGGTCTTCCACTTTTCACCGCAATTTTGTTCCTATTCTCGTTGGTGGTTTCTTCTCCGGATTCTAATACGCGGGTTTTCGTTTGCACAAATAAATCCCAAAGTTCGTTAGCGTCTTTATGCTCTTGAGATGTTCTCTAAACAACGTTGGTGTTCTTTTAGATACATCCAAATGATTCGGAAAAATGAGCCTGAGTTTATCGAGTTACCTTGTAAAAATTTCTAGCGTTATTAATCATCAATTCAAAGTCCGCTTGCATATCTTCGACATCATCGTACTCCTCCGTTTTCAATTTTTGCTGTACTTTCATTAAATCTATTGGATTTGTAACGACCTAAAAATGGGAAACTAATAAGTGGCATCCACAAATTTATCTAATGACTCTGTACCTCTAGATTCGCTCTATAGATCATATGAGTTAATCAGAAGTCATAAAATGCTACATCTAGTGTCCAACGCCGAACTGAACTATGACCTATTATTTTGCTTATCACTATAATAATTGCGACATACCTCGTAATAGCCAGGTTCTTGTCTTCGTTTGGGAACGCGGATAAAGGCATCACACAGGAGAGATCCATCCTCTTTCTTGAATGTTCTTATTGCATCTAAGATGGATTGCATCGAATCAAGCTGAAACGAGATGAAAGACGCGTATAAGGATTTAGGCGCCAAAACACCTAATCTTCAAAAGCATTTTCATAAATTCTCAAGTCTACGGTATAGCAACGGGAACTAGAAGTCTATGTCAAACGCTACGATTTGATTTACCACTGCGGTGATTACTACCGATATATTATTGATTTATTGGTGTTCGTAATTAATTTTTTACTTACAGGGTCGAGTCTTCGCCTTTTCCGCGTCGTTTCCATGAAACCTGTACTTTGAGAATCTGACTCGTTTGGATCTTCATCAACACTTCTACTAGCGACTGATGGCGTTCTTCTGCGCTTATTCATATTACGAATGAAAGCAACACCGGCCTTCAAACCAGATTATTATTTGATTTTGTGAACTACATTATTACGAGTCACAACGCTATTGAGTGATTGAGTCAGGTTGCACCAATGAAAGTTCAGAAATATACGAACGTACGTTTGATGATCAAGATTAATAGAACGTAATATATGGAAGTGTTTGCGATTCCCAGGGATAACTAAAATAAGATGAATGCATTTTCTTATTTCTATAGATACCAAAAATGATTTCATCAAAAATTATTTATTGTTTATTTTAGTTCAATTTCGTATAAAACAGAAACCGGAACAGCGTTGCCAGCTCTGCTAGAATCATTCGTGAACAGGGTGACGTCACGACACGATAAAAAAGGAACGTAGCCACGGTTGCCTATACACTCACCGTAAGGAAAACGAAAGCAAAATACGAAAGTCGAAACCACGGTCGAAACGCAAGCAAATACAGCAACGCCCAAAACGTGAAGCGCACTAAAGCGCGAGGCGTTCATGAATGTGATTAATAATTATTATGAACAGACGATACAATTCCTCAATAATTCAATTTTAGGTATTATTATCTTTTTTTTTCTTCTCTCCTTTTTTAGCCACCTTTGCCGAAATTAGGGCGTTGGTGCCCTTCACTTCGTAATTATTGAAGAGTAACTCGCTAGAAATAATTTCAAAATCTTTGATAAGATTTTTATTGAACATGTTTACAGGGGTTGGAACCAGAAAGAGAAATGGTTCTTTCCGTTTTGGTGCCAACCCCAATATTTTTAAAAGGTTTTACGGTTTTAGTTTTTGATTGTATACAAAATAAGCAATAAATTTTTCGGAAAACAGTTTCAAATTTTGGTTTTTCACAAAATTGAGGGACGCTATGAGAGAATTAATACTTTATTGAGACACAAGCACTGTATTAAAGTACAAAAGGGAACCTGTTTTATCCGGGGGTAAACTGCAGTGGTGTGGTAACCCCCTTAGTCTTTGAGGAAACCCCCCGAAAAATCAGACTCTCGCCCTCCGCCCAAAAAAATTTTTCACAAGCGAAAAAAAAAAAGGAAAAAAGGCCCTCCTGAATACATTCAGAAACTCCCCTCACCGTAGCTCTGGTAAATTGAAAAAAAAATGACGGGCGCCGGTTGCCGTGTTAATTGAAGACGGCCGAGAGTTGGCCTTCAGGCCTAAAACTAGTTTTCAGTGTAAGAATTATAGCCTTGTTTGTCAGAGCTTACTCCTAAAGCTTCTTCTCCATTATAGGTATGAAGAAAGCTATAGCTATATACGGAAATTCGAATTTCATTGATATTATTTATATTATTCAATCTCGAATCGAAGTTTAAGCGTAAGTGAAAAGTTCTTTAGATAACAAATTGTTCAACGCACTCGGCCGTCATGTCAAGAAAATATCTCAATTTGACGATGAGCTCACGTACTTAGGTGATCTATTTTACATTTTTTGATTTTTGGAAGAATGCTTGCAGAGTATTAAAGTCTACACAAAATATTTGAATTTTTTCCTAGATGCGCTTAAAATACGTATTTACAGTACCATTAGCTAGCGTAAGTAAACTATTGAGACCATAGTATTGAATGTATGATCCCTCTGAAATGTGCTTGTCAACGAGACCACTGCTTGTAAGAGAGTCTAAACCGATATTGTGAACGATGTTTCCGGGACCAGTTCCTACTATTGAAGTTGGAAACCGACGCATGGGCGTCAATAATTGGCGTATACTTCTTTGAGCACGTATTTTCGGAAAATTCGTCAAAAACTGTATAACCTTCTCATCATTTGATAATTGTATAGCGGTTTTATTATTGATATCGAGCATTGTAGGATCAGCTCCAGAATTGTACAGCAACTCCACCAATTTGATATGACCCGCTTCAGCTGCTAAATGCAGGGGAGTTTTTCCCATTTGATCGGCCTCGTTAACATTAGCACGTTTTTCATCAATAATATATTGAGATATTTCAAGACAGTTATTCATTGAAGACCAGTGCAAAACAGTTCGCCCTTCCTTATCTCTCCAATTGATTCTAAGGTCTGCGCGTCTCTCATCTAAAATGTATTTGAGCACAGTTATATCATGGCTCATGACAGCCGAAAACAAGATATTACGATTTCTGTAATCAGTTATTGACGTATCGGCATGGCATTGTTCAATAAGGTATCTTAAAGCAGGAAGTTTTGCATTTTTCGCCGCTAGAAATACCAACGATTCCCCCTCATTGTTCAACTCATTAACGTCAACATGTACGTTTTCAATAAAATACTTCAATATTTCTGTACGACCTTTAATTGCGGCGAGGTGAACGGCACTGTTTCCTTGGAAAAAGTTTGCTACTTGAAGTACATCAAATTTCCACTCCTCGATCAAATATTTGACAATGTTGATTGAGCCATTCTCCACACTCGTATGGAGTATATTGCGCCCGGTTTTGTCTTTCGCATTGAGAAGAAAATCACTATTTTCAGATAATAAATATTCAAGAATTTCAATATTATTTACTCTGGCGGCGAGATGGGCAGCTGTTTCACCCTCGGAGTTGATTTTAGAAGTAGGCACACCTTCTTGTATTAGACGTTTCACTTTTGTTTCATCACCGCGTTCAATGGCATCAATCAGGCTCTTCTTCTTGATTGCAACTCCTATTTGCCATCCAGAAAGAAAATCAAGATTCTCTTTTCGTTTATTTTTATCCGTTGCCATTGCGGTTGAAATTAAATAGAAGATCGAACTATATAGTTTCCAATCAGCCTGCTCTATACTTATTCCCACGAAAAATTGCACGAATGAAAACTGTTCACAATATAAAAATTGATGCTCTAGATACCTACTCGCCATTGTTCCATTGCGTCGTCATCAAAATTTAATATTTGTAGCTTAAGTATACGAAAAATTACTACCTACCAGAAAGAATTTATCTCGTTTTGTAGGCGAGCGTGCGTTGATAAGATAAATGATGAGTGCTCTTGCTCCAAATTCGTTTTTCTTTTTTTCTTCTTCGAGAAGAGTGATCTGCTATCAAAATTTGAAAACATTCAGCATAGAATTAGTTTTACTAGGTAACTTTAGTTTCAACGATTAATGTCGGTTATAGTACATCTAGTGGCCAAATCCGGTCAATTAGTTGCAAGAATCAGCAATCATTCTGTGTCACGTTTTTTATAGTGAAACTGTCTCTCGATATGTAAAATAGATAAGCACTTTCTTTTCGATGGCCCATAAAATATGATGGTCAAAGAAAATTTTAACCACAATTAGCTATCGAGAGCAGATTAACATAAGTACAGTGTTAACAAGAAAAATACATTTCGGAAAATCTCACGTAAGATAGGAGGATGATGAAGAGGGTCAAGTCAAATTTCACTATACCTCATCGAAGGGAGGGGGGGGGGGTTGAAAAACCGTCTCACAAAATTTATAGTCGTTCCCAAACCCAGACAGGAACTCTCTATTGGGTTCCTGAAATACAAAAGCTGAAACCGCAGGTACAAATTTGTTATCCAGAGACGCAAATAGGTAGCCAAGAAATTTGTAAAATTAATGCAGTGTTGATTTATTAACGACCGATCAAAAATCTCGAATTAGGACATATTATTATGATTTATGAACAGCGTAGATATTGAATTTTGAATATGAAATCGAGTGATGGTCCCCCATTCATTTTGTTGAGTGCAGTAAGAGATGTGAGCATTTATAGGGCTACTCTAGCTCTCTCTAGCACATGTTGAGATTTCATTCATACATGCTGTGAGCTGAAGGCTGAATTGAAGAACCGCACGTTTTCCCATAAAAATTATGATAAGAAAATCTTTCATCTACACAGCAGAAGAGAATTACCTATTAGAGAAATCTCATCTCGTGTTTCAGTCTTTCGTCTTTCATTACATTCGTAAATCTTGCTAAAATCGGTTTGGTTACTTTTGACTCTTCAATAAGAATCGTATTTTTTGCTCCACTAATTTCAAGTGAATTCTTAGGTCATGAACAACAATGGAGAAACTGAAAATATTCTTCAAGAAGCTGGAAAAATGTTGAAAGAAACCATCGATCAAAGTCTCTTGCACGATGATGGATCGGAGACTTCTGAAACGAATTCAAGCACATGGAACTATCAAGATGGCTGGCCCGAGGATCGATGGCAACATGTCAGTTTGTACCCAAAGATGTTTTGCCCCAAAAATGGCACTCCTGAACCGAAGTATAGCGATTTCTTTATTTGCAGGAATTCGACAGCCACCCTTTTTTCATGACGAAAGCACCTGAACCCACCGCCGACTTGCATCCATTATTAGAGGGCTTACAGCAACTAAAGTACGGCGAAGAAGATAATACTGGCGAAGGTAAAAAAACACTTATGATTTAGCTCCTTTAAATCAGTTCTCACTCTTCCGGCTTTGTAAACATGTTGATAGACTTACTCCGTCTTTTGCAGAATTAGCCGAAACTTACAAAAGAGATGGTCTCCTTAGTTTTGAATTAGGTAAATATAGAGATGCAATTTTAAATTTTACTGCGGCGCTTAAATATCAATGCTCCAAGGAATTGAGGTCTCAGCTGTATAATAATCGAGCTGCATCGCACCTGCTACTGAAAAATTACAGGTATATTTATCGTCCGATATCCTAATGTGCTCATTTAACGAAAACCTGATTTGTCTATGATACTAATTGCAGATCAGCTTTGCAAGATTGCCAAGAAGCGATGAAAATAATGCCGTCCTATACAAAACCAAAACTACGTATTCCGATATGCTTGTTGCACCTTGAAAAGTATCAAGAGTGCATAGATTTTTGCGAAGAGATTTTGGCGGAAGACAAGGATAATAAGAAAATTCAGGACTTACTCAAGAGTGCCAAGGACCAAAAGGTGAAGATATCATTTTATCGTTTTAAGTACTCATAGATTGTGCAAACGAATGTTTTTTTGATTCTTCTAAAGAATTTATCAAAATACTCGATCATTTTTCTCCAAAGAACGAAATTTCTTAGTATTCTTTTTCGAAATTATGTCTCTTCTAATACAATAGTTTCATTTTCGATTAACGACACTCGTCATTATGCTAGAGATTGGGTTTTGAAATATTTATCCGATTATTTAAGAAGAGAAACCTCATTATTTTTATCATACATTTTTGATTGCTCTCAAGAAAAATTTATCTCGATATTGAGACTCCAAAAATCTACATCTTGCGAAAACATCTTCCGAAAATACGAAATTGATTCTTCTGGTGCTACAGAAAATTATTTTAAAAAATATAAAATTTGAAATAACCTCTTCACGAGATATTTCGGAAGTATCCAATTAGAATATCATTCGTAAATCCTATATAATGTGTTTTTCCTTTCATTTCTGGCGAAGATAACACTATATCAAACACTTTTATTTTCATTTCAGAAACTTCACGATCGATGTAATAGAAAGCAGGAAAGAAAATTGAGAGATGAAGAAAAACTAGTCAAGGCGATTAAAGAAAGGAATATCCGCCTGAACATAAATGGTAAATGATCTATTAATCGAATCATTTAGAATTGTGCTCATTGTTAATTTATACTATTCTATATTAGAAGAATTCATAATTGCTAGCTCTGAAAAGGAAAGTTTGAATGATAGTTCAATTTGATAGAGATCTTGTGTATTAACAATATTCTTAACACTTCAAAAAATACTCTGAGAGAAAGGCTTGAAGAAAACAGTCTGCAGTAGTTAGAAAAAGAAAAGAAAAACATATTCAAACTCACTCAAGAAAATTTTTGTTTGAAATATAAATAAATTGAGTCGAAATTAAGGAAAATAAAAAATAGATTTTCATTCCATAATTTGCTCCGAATTCATGTTCTGATATGTTTTAATTACTCGTATTTTCTTTTATTTTCATTTAGGTCGACAGTTCCATTCAGTCACCCAATTAGATCCCCCAGCCAACCCTCCAGGACTCAATCGTGTATCTTTAAGAGAGAATAAACTTGTTTGGTCTGCTGTGATTGCTTTTCCGGAACCTTCAATATTCGAATGTGTACAATCGTTTCATGAAGATATCACGTATGCACATGAATAATTATTTAGATTTTCAAAGATTTCAGAACAAGTTTAATTCCTCTAGGATTCTAAGAGACAAATTTTATTCCTTTTTTTTTCTTTTTTTACTTGAGCAACTATAAGAGTCTGATACGTAGTTATAGTGTGTCATGATTCATTATTCTAATTCGAGAACAGATTCATTAATTTATTGTTGAAAATCCTAAAACTCCCATCCATCCAAAAAATCGTTATAAATTAAGTAATTATTTTATGATTTCTGTATTTCAGTCATCCGATTATCATTTTTTTTTTTTTTTGAATTTGTTACTCTTTCAGATTTGTAGAAATCCTAGAAGATATCTTCGAGGCTATTCATGCTGAATGGGATACTGAAAAACGGTACACTGAAAGTACTGTGAATGTTTATTTTAAGGATGAATGTAGATGTCCAATTATGGTCTCAATTAGATCTACTTTACTCGCAGCTCAGCAACATCCGAGGTAGTATGTTCTTATCAAACGTTTCGTACAGTGTATTAATTAGCTTAAACTAAGTATACGTTGCACAAGCTACAGTTGTAGACGATAGGTTGTTTTCTTGTCTGCAGATATTTTCAAGATTCCGGCGTACCGCATTTCTTCATTTTACCAAAAGATTCGGAGGTTGAAAAAGAATTTCGGAAAGGCTGTCTTTGAACCGCTCGTTGAAGAACCGGGTGTATTTGTATTGAGTATTATGGCGTTCTGTTGCTCATTTATTGCGATCGACAATATTTTGGTGCCTTTTTCTTTCTCGGTGGGTTCGTTGACTCGGAGCCTGATTTTGGTTAAGCATCCTTGAGTGAGACCAGTAGATACCGCTGCGATCACCTGAATCGATTCTTTATTGTATCATTGATCGTAATAAAAAAACTTATAGTCTGGTCATTTTTTGATAAAATTGTGAGTCTGCCACTGGGTTCCTGGAATCAACAAGTCAACCCCTAGACACAAATTCGTCATTGGATTCTTAAAAATCCATTAGTCAAAACCCAGGCACGAATTTGCGATTGGGTTTTTAGAATTCGCAAGCCGAACCAAAGTCCACAGTAAAAACCCAGATACAAATATTTCGCACTGGGTTCTTAAAATCCATGAGCCAAAATAATCCAGCATAGTCAATAAAAGTCGTTTGGCAAGGATCGCGTGAGATAATTGATTACGTTTTTGGTTACCATCATGAAGAGCGCACTGATTCGCTTTTCTGTATCATTCTGTATTTTTTGCGGCAACATCGGTCACACTGGTTGGTCAACATCATTCTGATAAGCTGATAACATTCGGTATCGTGGAAGAATCGCCTTTCTTTCACCAAATTTTACCCTCTTTTACATTCCAATTTCCAAAACCGAACTTCTTAGATCGTGGGTTAGTAGTTTTCATTCTTATCGCATGAGAATCAAAGCCAGTGATGAACTAAATGAAGATTTTAGTTTTCGTCTGATGCGGTGATTTCGATGAAGGCTTGTGACAATTTAGAAATTACAATCTGTCATTATCAGTCGGTTTGAGACGGCACGGAAAATATGCTAGTTTTCCTCTCAACTTCGTAATTTCAAGTTATGCAGAGAAGACGATTCAAGACTCCTTCGAACGTCGCTCTACCGCTTTACCAAGATGATCTTAGTGATGAGGATGAAATTAGAGAATGCAATACGCGTTATGAAAATCTTGGCCGCCGGGATATAGTCACGATACAAGCCCTTCATGCCATAAGCATCATTTATGGAAGCGCATTCCTGATTTATATTCTTCAAAATGACAACTTCCTTCATCTCGGTAAACTTAGTTCATTATATATTCCTGCTATTCACGCGATACTAGAATTAATAAAAATAAATACACAGACGAGTAAGCGAATCAAACTCGAACAAATCGATTTCGTGGATATTATTTCTAAGTATTTTATTTGCACTTTTTTCTGTCATGGTGTTACTGTCTTATTTGGCGCCGAACTTGTTTCCGAAATCGAAGAGACGTTTGTCTTCAGCTGTTCTCTCACGGCATTTGTTCTTATACCTTTATATTTTTATTACGGTAAGGATTCTTTATTATTATTATCATTTCGAAAGACTGCATCTAGTCGTCTTTACAAAAGTCTACAAATCGTTGCCTATGGATCAATTATCGGCGCTTGGTTTGGAGCTTTTGTCATTCCTCTTGATTGGAACCGCAACTGGCAGCGATGGCCAATACCATGTGTGATAGGTTCCCTACTAGGATTTGTACTTGGACATACGTACTCGTTCATTTCTCTGATCGATTAGTCATTACCATTGTAAAATTTTATTGTTTTTGTACTTTGAATAAAACATGCTCGATATTTCTACGTTTTGTAAACGTTTAAAAAGTTAAAATAGCTCTACAGAACAGATCTGTGATGCGCAGGAAATGATCATTAGAAGTTTAGAACGATACGGATGCTGAAAAGAAGAACAAAATATTAGATGTTTTCGACCGTCATAAATTTTCAGTAAGAATGATAATAGAAAATACCTCTTGCCCTCGTGCAGTAGGTCAAAACCTTTGTTGATCTCGGCGATGGGTAGCTCTTCAGAAATGAACTGGTCCAATGGAATTTCGTTTTTCATCGATTTTTCTACTAACATTGGAACACTGTCTTTACTTTTCCAGCCTGTATTCAAAGATGATTTCACGTAATTAGAGAAAAAAAATGAAAAATTTTGTTTCTTAGATTAAAGAGGAAAATGTTGAAATATTTGAGAATAACGAGCAAAACATATTCCATGGAAAATTCACTGAAAGATCGCAAGTCTCTCTCAATGTTCTTAGAAAGAACCTTTTTATACGCGGAGAATAAGGCTCATTGGGTACGGTAAATTTTCGAGACAGTCAAATAGGGGTATCTGATGCCGTAAAATTCAGCATATTCCGATAATGAGTATGTGAACAGTCGCCAACTACCAGATACAAGGAAAATCTGACGAGGTTGCGACGAATCCTCAAACACAAACTTGAATACTGTTGAATCAAAATACTCACCTCCGAAAGCAGATCCTTTCCACACACGTCCTGTAACTAGCTGAAACGGTCTTGTGGATATTTCTTGACCGGAAGCGGCAACACCGATAATCACAGATACGCCCCATCCTTTATGACAGCTTTCTAATGCCGCTCTCTATTATCCAAAATAAAATACGATTAATTTTTGTTTACTACGATGACGCATGGAATTTATAGACTAATATTCATGAAAATTACCATAGTTTGAACGTTACCAATGCACTCGAAAGTATAATCTAGTCCTCCATCAGTCTTTTCAACGAGAACCTCTTGTATAGGCTTCTCAAATTTTCGAGGATTCAAAAATTCGGTACAGCCGAACTTTTTGCCTGCGCAAAAATAGCGTAACTTCAAAACTGAGTAAAAATATACGATCTAGATTCATCATAATTATTGCATTTCATTACCAATTTCAAATTTATCCTCGTTTATATCAACGCCGATAATTCGTGTAGCGCCCGCAGCAACACACCCCAAGGCACATGCCAGTCCCACGGCACCCAGACCGAATATGGCACATGTCGAGCCTTTTTCAACAGTGGCTGTGTTCAAAACTGCTCCATACCCGGTAGAAACACCACAACCGAGCAAACAAGCTTTTTTAAATTCAGCTACTGGATTTATCTAATCCGAAATAATGATTATATGAAATATTTGCGCAACCGATAACATATCGGTTAGACTCACAAGTTTACTACCTTACACAAAGATATCTGGGATACGACGGTATATTCGCTGAAGGTAGAGCAACCCATGAAATGAAATAATTCGATTCCTTTACACTTGAATCTTTTGGAGCCATCGGGCATTACTCCTCGACCCTATTAATTCGAAAAATTCAGTATGGTCTTAAGGATGGGTATTTTCAAAGGTGGTATTCTTACTTGAGTCAGTCGAATCTTACTGCATAAATTGGTCTTCTTCGACAGGCAAAACTTGCAGGTATAACACTGTGGAATGTATAATGGAATAACATGATCTCCTGGCAAAAAGAAAACATAAACAATGCAAGACAGGAACTAAGGTCGAGTAAATCGAAAGGATAGATATTAATCATATAAGTAAGAACCTATTTCGAATTCTGTTACATCACCACCAACACTCTCCACGATACCAGCACCTTCATGGCCGAGAACGCACGGAAAGTTTCCTTCAGGATCGAGACCACTTAGCGTGTATGCGTCAGTATGACAAATAGCTGTCGAAATAATTCGAATACGGACTTCTCCCGCTTTTGGAGGTTGTACTTCTATTTCTTCGATTGATAAAGGTTCTTTTGGTTTCCAAGCAACTGCAGCTCGACATGTTATAACCTTGCAATCGGGGAAATATTCAATGAATGAAGCTGTAACTTGAGTTATGTTTATGTAATGTGTTATCTTACCGAAGCCATGATCAGAACAATTTCGAAAATTTCTCGACAAACACGGACTAAATATAGATGAAGTACGAAGAGAAATAACGAACGAATCGAAGAAGGAACCTGAAATAGAAGAGAAACGCAATTCGGGATTTTCTCAGCCTGGTTCAACAGAACTTCGAATTATTGGTGTTTTGTGAGAGGTAATAAGCCGATGGAAATCATCGGAATATTTAATTATGGTAGGCACAACGGTGCAACTCATCTCACGATAAATATACCTATGTTATGATTCAGAGTGCACGTCAATTTGCCACAACCACGTGGGAAGTGGGCCTTCTGTGATACAAGCGGAAACACTTGCATCTTGCCATTCGCAACAAGTGTTCGACGCGTTTTGTGAGAACGGACTACTTTGGAACGAACTTATGAGCCTAGGCTATCGGAGTCAACAGCGCATTTTTTTTTATCACTAATCTCGCGTAGCGCCTTAATCTCGCGTGATGACGATATGCGACCGTTATGGCAGACTGGCAGAGGGCAGAGCCATTTTTATTAGGACGTAGGTAGAACTTCTTCAAGGATTTCCTTTCAGGTTCCCACCTGTGCTACAACCTATCAAGTTGTTGTACTAAAGAATAATTTCGGAGATTTTGGCCAGTACTTAGACAGTTTTATCAGAAAGTTTTGCGAATAATTAACTTTGAAATCTTTGGCAATTGACAAGAAGAACCTACAAACAGAGTAGAAGCATTAATTAGCAAGTCATCGCGCGAAGACGACGAAAGTACATACAGATAAGTAAGCTACCTGCAACTGAAGAAGTTCTTCTTCAAACTCAGAAATTAAAATTGAGAAACAGTGTTTGGGTATCCATCGGGTGAATTGTGATTCATCTTAATTTTGTTCTATCTGTCATCAGATTCAATTTACGTACTGAATACTTGCTCATCAGATTCAGAGCGGTCGGATTATAATTATGTGACGTTTTCAAATAATATTAATTTACTGGTTCTGATTTCATTGATTTCTTCTTCTATTAATAGGAAGGAAAATGAATACCAGTACATGAATCAGGCTTACACTCCTAAATCAAAATGAAGATTGCAAGAGAGTTTATTTGACCAATATTTTCTGGAAGTGATGTACGACTTGAATTTATGAACTCATGAAGTTAACAGAACTTGCCGGAAAGCGTTTGAATAATAACCCGACCTCTCGATGTTTGAGAGATTCCCATCGAACTGTATATTCTTTCTCTCCTTTTGGTCCTAGTTTCCTTCGCTACGAAAAAAGGTTGTTTCCATTAGTAAAAGAATAAAGCTTAAATATATTTTTTTTTCTTTTTTTTTTTTCTTTCTTTTTCTTAAAAGTTTTGGGCTCTAAACAAACGAAAATGAGAAGTATAAGATTGAAGCAATACGCACGTCTATCATCATTAAAAAACTGACCCATTTACCCAATGAACTTGCGCGAAGAACATCGATTTTAATTTAAAAAATGGACTTTTCATAGGTAAGTACTCAGTATTCATCTTCTTTTTTTTTTTTTTTTTCTTTTTTTTTTTTTTTTTTTCATGATTTTGGTCGGATTACCTTTGTGATAAATGACTGCTTTGACAGTTCGATTTTTCCCCCTTTTTTTTGGCTGTGGTTGACAACGAGATGTTGTCTTTATCTTAAAAGGACCTCCCATTTCCCCAAAGAAATGATTAGTCGCGTCTACGGGTCTTGGAAAGCAAAACCCGAGGGAGAAAAAGAAGTTGAAAAATATAGGCGTCGTTAATAGACGCATCGAAGCTACTTTCCTGGTATCAACTAAAACACACTGACATTCAAAAATAAGCAAAAAATATCTATGCTGTTGCACTGCTTGGCAGGAAAAATGTATTTTGTATCAAATTTGTATTTAATGAAAAACTTATTGTTGTTACACAATCTCAATATTACAAAAATAAACATCAGGAATTACGTGTAAAGTACAATAATAATAACGACAATAACAATAATAATTATAAAAACTATTATTATTATCATCATCATCATTATTATAAAATAGTTATAGTAAATAATAAATAGTAAAATGTACGAATTTAGATTCATCATAAACTCGTGGGAAAAATAGTAGAGAGAATGGCAAGGCAAATAGGCCGTTACAAAACTGACGGCGAGGAAATATTGCCAATTTGGTAACGTTACAGTAGTAATTTTTTTTTTTTTTTTTCTTTCCGTTTTCTCTTTCAGTAATGCATGTACAAAGTATTATCACAAAAAATTTTAAATAACAAAATAATAGTGTTTTTCTTGTTCTAAATAATGTCAACAAATTATTGCAATGTTTTTAACAAGAATAAATCAAGCTACGATACTAAGATAATGAAAATTATTTTAGTCATTAAAACGCGCTCAATTGCTAACAAAATGATGAAGAACAAAAACAAGGAAAACAAATAGTAAAATTCTAAAAGTTGTAACAATTAATAAAATCATTTCTAAAACGCATGATAAATTATTAAATTAAGCGTAACAATAATAAAAATTTTCTTTTTTTTCTGGTAATTTTTCTTTTATTTTTATTAAACAAAAATTATTTGCTAGAGAAAAGGTGAGTATTATCACATTGTGTTTATTAAATTATTCGTATTTATGTTTTGAAAGAATTTAACTTAGTTAAACTTTATATTATCGAATTTTCTCTTCATCAATCTCGTTTAAGGTAGACTCTATTTAATTATATTTTACTGTACAGTACAAAGGCAGTAGAGATTTCAGCTGTACAAGGAAGAAAAACTGAAGTTTCGTCGAATTTTTGAATTTTTGAGAACGAGTCGAAAATATTTCGTTTCTTGGAAGTAGAATGTTCACATTATTATTTTACCCTGAAATTGAATTACGACGGTTGAACCCTCTTTGGATCGTAATTATGATGAAGAATTACCCCAGGTCTTAGAACAACGTTTTTCTTAATGGTTACTTCATTGCAACTATAAACACGCTTCAAACTGGGGATGTTTCTTGAACTTCAGTTGGACTGGCCGCTTTTGAAGCTTCCGAAGGCGATGAAGTTCGGCAAACTGCCTCCGAAATTTCTACTTCGATATTCAACGATTGAGGGATTTCTCCCTCATTCGTTGGACTTGCAGCAGCATTATTACTGTGATGACTCGTGGTTTCTGCCACAAAGGGATTGTGATGCCCTCCATACTTCCTCCAAGCGTTTTGAATGATTCGAGCGCAATACTCTTCTCTCTGACGCCATAAAGTTGAACTAACAGGTTCGTAATCGACTTCATCCGGTCTCGTCTGAATTTCACCTATTTCGGCAGTCTCCTCAATCGCATTTCCTAAGAGAATAAAAACAATTAGGTATTGATTTTTTAATCGAAAATTTTCCATCAGCACAAGAGTACAATTTGTTACCTTTCCGAGCGAAGAAGTCCTTTGTTAAGGCATCCAAAATATCAACGCAAAACATACGATCTCCTTTGCAGATAGGTATATCCATCGAGACAATTTTGTACTTGTTCGGCTTGTGTATTTGCAGAGGTGGCTCCAAAATATCGAGGAAGTCGCTTAATTGATCGTAACGTATATATTGCGTACCGTCAGGGTCAAACTGTTGCCAAATTTCGTAATACATGTCGTAATCGTCGTCGGTCAGACCTTCTTGTACGTCTTCAGTCGCTTGCGAATAGTTCTCCAAAATGACGGCAATATACATGTTGATAACGATAAGAAAACTGATAACAAGGTACGAAAGTAAAAAAGTAATGCCAATGGTTGCGTTGCCGCATGATCCTGGTGAACCCATCTCCATATCTGGAAGATCGCAATCTTCTTCGTTGATAATACCATCTAAGACACCATCCCAGCCGGCCGACGTTGACATCTGTGACATAATAAAATAGTATTTTATAGCGAGGGAAGAGCGTATGTCCTGTTTCGAGTGGAGGAAGAGACTCACTTGAAAAAGTAGGATGAAAGATTGACCGAATGTCTTGAAATTGTAAACGTCATCGATACCGCTCTTGTTTTTCACATGCATAAAAAATGACATGCCAAAAATCGCGAAAATGAACATGACTAAAAATAATAGTAAACAAATGTTGAACAGTGCCGGAAGAGACATAGCTAAAGCGAAAAGCAACGTTCGTATTCCTTTGGCTCCTTTCACCAAACGTAGGACTCTACCAACTTTGGCCACTCGAACCACCCGGAGTAGGGTAGGCGATACGAAATACTTGGCAATGATATCACTCAGTACCAAACCTAAAATGGGAGTCAATTTTATTATTAAGGACCAATTTAGACGGTGGACAATGGAAAATTCATTCATTTACTAACCAATAATGGACAGTATGACGACCACGAAGTCAAACAGATTCCAAGGTTCTTTGAAGTAGTGGTACCTCAAGGAAAATATCTTAAGTAGACATTCTGTAGAAAAAATGACGATGAAAATAGTATTCAGCATCTCCAACGTATCACCGAGAACTTTTGACGGCCTATATCGGTCCATCGTCATCGTCAACATATTCAATCCGATAAACAACATTATGACCATATCAAATTTTTTGTTCGTACAAATTTCGAAGGCGATAGCTTGTGGTTTCCACTATAACAAGAAGATGTAGTTTGGTAATTAGATGGGCCGTACAAAATCTTGGAAATAAATTTTACAAGATTGAAATACGCACCTTCGGCCTGGGTATGGCTTTTAAAGGTTTTTTCGAGCCCATTTTCTTCATGGCATTATAATACTTTTTTTGATCTTCAGTCATAAACATCTCGAGAGATCCACCTGCGTAAACGAAAGAACGAAAAATTTCGGGATAATTTTATCCGGCTTGTAAGTGCATTATTATTCACGCAAATCTTGAAGTCTATCGAACTACAAAGCTATTCAATTTCGTTGAAAAAGCTTCACAGGATACTTATCTTCTTTTTCTGTTCGTTAAAGTTGTCAATAATTACTCCGATAAATAGATTTAAGGTAAAAAATGATCCAAAGATGATAAAGAATACAAAATAAAGGTACATGTAAATATTTGATTCGTATACTGGTTGTTTATGAAGCTGAAACAAGGCGCAAACAAGAAATCCACATCTAAGAACTATGTACGATCTAAAATATATTAAATCTATTTCTAACGCTAAGTTTTCTCTAGTCGTCTAATCTAATTTTGTAACGATTGTCTCTCTATACTCTAATCTAAGGAGATTTGATTATGCAACTTCATTAACACCACGGTTAGTTGTATTCTTGTCCTCAGTGTCACTCGCTTCACATGCAGATCTACCTCTGATTAACATCACTAATCGCTACCTAATTCTAGGAATTTAATTTTTCCACTTCATTTTGATGACCAGAGTCTACCGGAGAAGTGTATTAATTGGGGAAGAACTCGAATTGAGGTGAACGTTTACCTCTCTGGAATCGATTGCATCGTTCATGATTGGAATCCATCCTTTGAAAGTAGCCACTTGAAAAAGACAAAGATACGCTTTTCCAACGTGATCAAAATTCATTGGAGAATTCTGCCACGTATAGTTTTCACGTTCGCACGTTATCTTATCAGGTACGATTTCGTGATCCAGTTTGTTACCATTTTCGTCCTCGCACTGCAAAACCATGGGGAAAAAATGAGAATGTTTATCCTGATAGGTAATATGAAATTTACGCGGATTAAGTTTTCACGGTTACGATACCTTGTGATATTTTCCGGCGAACAGTTGAACACCCATAATGGCGAAAATCAACCAGAATATCAGACATACGAGTAACACGTTGAAAATACTGGGTATAGCTTGAACCAGAGCGTTGACAACAACCTGAATAAAGCGAGGAAAATACAGGTAAAAATTAGCTTTTACTCGTACAATGTGATAACAATCTACGTCTGTGCGGTAATGAATCGCTCTTTGTAGAATAGAACCTGTGCCAAACAGATTTTTTTCATAACTGAGAGAACTGGTCGTGAATTTGTACACACCATAACATTTTATCAAAATTTCCAAGACCTATTAATATCATAAAATATCACACTGGTGGAACTGACGCCTACTTCCTGGGAGGGGAGTCGTAGAATACTTAAAATTTATACAATATTACCCTCCTGTTGTATGTCGAGATTTATGAGAAGTGATGGTCAGCGTCTTGGAACTTTAGCTCCACCCCTGAAACAACCCTTTAGTACTAAACAGTTGTTATCGAAAAAAATATCAAGGCAGCCTTCTAGCAAGGAGAGAAGAATAGAAAAAAAGAGATTACTAAATACCTACGTAGAGCGATTCAGTACGTTTCTTAATTTTGTATCAGAAATGATCTAGGGTATGAAAACTAACTACTCGTGCAAGCGGTTACAAAAGTCATGCTAGGTATTTCTCTAATGCTACTAAAATAAAATAGATTGAAAGGAAAAGAAAGAATGGATATAAAGCGACAAAATACAAACAATACTGAGAATAGTTTTTACAGAAAGCTCACTGTGACGAGCGAAAAATACTCATAAAAACTAAACATAACCACGAGACACTAGGTTTAAGTTATGACCTCTGGAATGTAGATCCACATTTCAATGCTAATGATTTTTTGAACAGCTTCTGTTTCTGAATAATCATAAATTACATCTTGTGAAATTTCAATTCATCTTACTGAATAAGTGCGTCAGCCCAGCTCAAACAGCTCTCATATAATCATGTAAATAAATCGTCTGTTATTGAAAAATCTACACGATAAACCTTTTGATCACTAATTTATAATTATACAGTTCTGAAAAACGCATAATGACCATCAAAGCTTTTTTCACTTATCATAAGGTAGAAATCCATCAGCCCCATCCCTTTCGGAGCCTCCCAAAAAAAAGTCAAATTTTTTTGAAAAAATTTCGGCTCATGCCCCCCTCAGAAAAGACAGAAATCTATGTTGATGAAAAGAAATAATGTCATTACTTCCACTATTTGTGACGTTATTATTATTACCCCGAGACATTATTTTCCCTAACCATAAGACCAATTTAACTAGGTGATGTCATCGACTTGTAACGTGATTACTCTGTGACGTCATCACCATACAAGTTTATTACTTTCAATATTTGTGACGTCATTAACCTGTGGCATCATCATTCCTCGCTCTAAGAGTATTGTGACATCATCAACCCAGGGTGTGAGCGTTATGGTCTTATTCTATATGAAAAAAATTTGGGTGGGTACTCCTTTCAAAAAAGACAAATCAAAAAACTAACGTCATAACCACAATATTTGAGACTTCATCAACCCGTGATGTCATTATCTTCAACATTAATTGTAACGTCATTAACCTGCTTGACATCGTCATTCCTATACTTAACTTTTTTGCAAGGGTGGCAAGCGATTTGATTTTAGGGCTTAAGCTTAAGGCTTAAACTTGAAGTTGAATTTCTTTTTGCTTAAAGCTTAAGGCTTAAACTTAAAATTAAATTTCTTTTTGCTTAAGCTTAAGCCTAACTTGTTTTTGTTAAAAAAAGCACGTTTTCGTCAGAAAAAACATGTTTTCAGTAAGAAAAGCATGTTTTCGTCAGAAAAAACATGTTTTCGTCAAGAAAAGCATGTTTTCGTCAGAAAAAATATGTTTTTGTTAAGAAAAGCACGCTTTTGTCAGAAAAAATATGTTTTTATTAAAAAAAGCAAGTTTTTGTCGGAAAAAAGATGTTTTTGTTAAGAAAAGTACGTTTTGGTCAGAAAAAACATGTTTTTGTTAAGAAAAGCACATTTCCGTCAGGAAAACATGTTTTCGTCAGAAAAAACATGTTTTTGTTAAGAAAAGCACGCTTTTGTCAGAAAAAAAAATGTTTTTATTAAGAAAAGCAAGTTTTCGTCGGAAAAAAATGTTTTCAGTTAGAAAGCATGCATTTATCAGAAAAAACATGTTTTCTTCAAGAAAAGCATGTTTTTGTCAGAAAAAACATGTTTTTGTTAAAAAAAGCATGCTTTTGTCAGAAAAAACATGTTTTCTTATTAAGAAAAGCAAATATGTTTTTGTCAGAAAAAAGATGTTTTTGTTAAGAAAAGCACGTTTTCATCAGAAAAAACATGTTTTTGTTAAGAAAAGCATGTTTTCGTCAGAAAAAATATGTTTTTATTAAGAAAACCATATTTTCGTCAGAAAAAACATGTTTGTGTTAAAATAGCACGTCTTCGTCAGAAAAAACATGTTTTCATCAAGAAAGCATGTTTTTGTCATACAAAACATGTTTTTGTTAAGAAACGTGCGCTTTTGTCATCAGAAAAAACATGTTTTTATTAAGAAAAGCAAGTTTTTGTCAGAAAAAATATGTTTTTGTCAGAAAAAAGATGTTTTTGTCAGAAAAAAGATGTTTTTGTTAAGAAAAGCACGTTTTCGTCAGAAAAAACATGTTCTTGTTAGGAAAAGCATGTTTTCATCAGAGAAAACATGTTTTCATCAGGAAAAACATCTTCTCATCAGAAAAAATATGTTTTTGTTAAGAAAGGCATTTTTATTAAGAAAAGCATATTTTCGTCAGAAAAAAAATGTTTTTGTTAAAAAAAGCACGCTTTCGTCAGAAAAAGCTTTTATTAAGAAAAGCACGTTTTTGTCAAAAAACATATTTTTGTCAAAAAAAGCGTGTTTTCGTCAGGAAAAACATGTTTTTGTTAAGAAGAGCATGCTGTCGTCAGAAAAACCATGTTTTCGTCAGAAAAAATATGTTTTTATTAAGAAAAGCACGTTTTTTTCAGAAAAAACATGTTTTTTTGTCAAAAAAAGCATGTTTTTGTCAAGCAAGACCATGTTTTCGTTAGAAAAAAACATGTTTTCAGTAAGAAAAGCATTGTCTCGCTTATCAAGTCGCTTATGAAAAATCGTTTCACTTTTGCTTTTTTACAGCTTAATACCTAATTAAAACTTAAGCTTACCACCCTTGCTTTTTTGTGACGTCACCAAATCCAACATATCAACGAAAGATGCGAGCGTTAAATTTCAACGTGAAAAATTTTTGGCGGATGCCCCAAAGAAGATAATATCCATGTTGAAAATAAGTGCCGCGCAAGCATCATCTTGTTGGCGCGCTCACTCAATTTGTATCGCGTTAATTGAAAAATCACAAGAATACTCTTTTCTCGAGAATTTTAAGTACCTAGTTTTTTTTTTTTTTTTTTACTGAGGTATTTCATCTCTAAACTCCATACTTTTTTGAGGAAAATTCGGAAAAAACGCAAAAAGTGCCAAATTAAACTCCTCTTTAGAAGGCATTCGGCAAGGGCGGGGGTGATAGGCTTTTACATCATAGTACAAAACTTTTGATGGACATTTTTTGTTTTCTGACCCACTTATTCACTATATGGGTTATCAATATTTGAAATTCACAAAATGAAAAAATTCACCGTCAGAGGAGAAATGCGAGTAATCTGAAGAAGAACTGGAAAGATGGAGAAATATCGATCATAAAATTGTGCTTTCTATCACCATCTTGTTGTCAGAAGGGCGTGATACCGTCATAAAGTAACGTCAACGGAGGATAGTTTTTAGTTCAAATCCCTTTGAAATACGGACTTACGAAAATTAAGGCACGACGTCGAGAAAACTTGGATCCTTGAAGGTGTGACGTCATCAGGAGGATATAAAAACATATAGATTGAGATGTAGATGGAAGGTGTTACAAATATCTGACCCATTTTGAGGGATGTAGAAAAATGTTGTATAAAACGATAGAAAGACTATCAAAAATCTCGACTGAAGAACAGAGGGGAAACAATTACGAGGAGCAAGGGAACATTTTCCTACAGGGAGAAGTAGGTATCTGGAAATCTTCGTCTTACTCCGTCTAATCCAACGAATTCTTCGGTAAAATGAAGTATTTTTCAAAGTCAAATCTATTCTACAAATCGAGTCTCTCTCCCTTAAGTTCTTCCGTCTAACTACTTTATTTACATTGTATTCTATTGGAATCTACACACATTTTGTTTCATTCTATCATTTTAAAAATTTTCTACAGTAAATACTAGATATCAATAACTTTATAAAACAACGCAACTGAATTTCCATTCGATACTCGGATTTCTGTGAGATTAGCCAAACTAGTGGAAGTACTACATTAATAATTCGAAACAAAAGCTCAGTCGATCTTCTATTTTATTCTGCTGCGTTGTTCATCTATAATTATCGTAGGTACATTAAAGACTACGGCTGGGGGTACCAAAGGGAGCAAAAATTACCATACCAAAAGCATCGTCGATGGATGATTTTATAATAGTAATAAACAGTACTATACGCCTTACGTGGGAATCACTTACGTAGGTCTACCACAACAACGATACGATAATTTTAGAAAATAATAAAAATAAAACTCTCGTTACGCTCGATAAAATCAACAACAATCAAAAATACTCGTGCAGGATTGGACAACGGGTAGTGGGGGATGTAACGTACCCTCATCCCCTGCATTCGAGCCATGGCTCTTAAAGGTCTTAAAGCTCTCAAAGTTCGCATTGTTTTGAACGCTTGGATACCACTCGCTCCACACATCGAAGCAACAAAATTTATTAGCGACACCTGTGTTTTAGGGAAACAAAGAATAGAGAAAAAAAAGAAAGAAACAGAAAATATGACATATGGTAAAACGTTATACACACAGACACGGAAAATATACGTGTAATAAAAAATAATATTATATGGTTGTGTGTGTTGACAGTCGTCAAGATAATAATGTAGTCTAGGTAGGTTATCGATGGAATTACATCGTCGCATCAATAAAATAAAGAAAAAGAGATGCTGAAAGAAAAATTAAGAATAGTAAAGGACAGAATAATAAGAGGTTATAATAATAATCATCGTCGTATTGATGAAGGCAAAAAATTAAACACACGACACATCAGCGAAGAGCGTAAACGGTCTTTGAGAAGTGAGGCTTAACATTGCAAATGCACACAAGGCTGGTCTTAGAAATTCTTATGAGACAGGCACTGCTCAAGATCATTCAGCAGTGATCTCTTCCCATCATCCTCGTTTTACTTACTCGCATGCCCTCCCAACGGGAGACGGCTCTCAAAGGTCGCAGGGCTCGTAAAGTACGCATTGATCGAAACGCTGGTATATCGGCGGCACCGAGCCAAACAGCGGCCAAATTTATCAACGATAACTACAATTTTATATACAGGGTAAATGGTCGTGGTTAAAACGAGATTAGGCACTGGGTGCTTCTTGTCCCTCTTTAACTACGCTACGACAGTTATAGGAGAAATACTGCTAAAAAGTTTATTATAGTGACTGATGTGCAAATGGAAAAGGGAATCTATAGTTGTAAATACAAAATATTTTTAATCAATTACATGAGTGTGGTTTGGTACACCTTAAAATATTGCCCCCGGAAGAGTAATATGGTGATACATGAAAAAATATAAAATATTTGTAATTAGAAGACTGTTCCTGTAATTTGAGTGACGAGGCAGTTGTCAACGGAATCTACGAAGACCAAATCATGAAATGAAAGCTGTAGAGGTGAGGTGACAAACTTTAAATTTATATAAGTCGAGAGCACCAGATCATGATACTGTAAGCCGAATAGAGGCGACAGAAATTTCATTACCGAAAATCTACCTATCTATATGAAGCAGGCGGGACGATAAAATATGATGAGCAAAATGAAACAACGACTTCTATCGCAGGTTTTGAGAAATGCTAAAGTATTCTCCATGATTTTGATTCCGTAATTCCGTTTACGACCGTAATAATTATATATCATTACTCAAAGTATTGTAGTGTACGATATGCTCAAACTACTTACCATAACAATAATAAAATCCAGCCAGCACCAAGCGTTCGTGAAATATTTTCGGAATCCTAATGCTAGCCATTTAATTAACATTTCAATAAAAAATATAACTGTAAAAATTCGATCCATGTAGTATAAAATATCTTGCAAAATTGGTCTTGATTGTAAATGAACGTCTTCTAAAGCCTGTCGCGAAAGAGAGAAATATTTTATTAAAACTCGCTTCAGGAGATTATCATCTTGAGTGTTTATGATAACTTACTAATGCTAAACTACTGAGCAAAATCATAGTAATAACGGCGGTTTCGAAATATTTATTTTCGATGAGCTGAAACGTCTTCAATCTGAGATTAGCCCAACCCTGCCAGAAGGGCGACTCTTCGTCACCAAGCAGAAATGGAAATCTGCGATAGCAATCATCCGAGAAACAGTCAGCCGGATATTCCATCATCTCTTCCGAATCAGGTTCTATCGCAATCTCTTCCAATTTCGTCAACTTGCTCTCCGCTTCGGCTGGCGTCAACGCGGAAATCTCTTCGGCTCCTTCGTCTGTAGAAAAATTATTGTTTTGTATAGTTTTATTAGGTAATTGGAAGAATTTAGTATGTCAATAAAATCGGACTTCGAGTTTATCTAAATCCGACACTGACACATCGTTCAATTGGACATGCTCCCAGTTACTGTAGAAAAGTTGTACTATGAGGTTTGAAAAAATAGATGATTGAAGGGGGAAGATGGACTGAATCGTTTGTGTTGGACTGTACTGCTGTTTATTTATTTTTTTAGCGGGTCGTGCTATTCGGACCGGGCAGCGCAAAATTTTTCAATTTTTTAAAATCTCTCAAAAATATTTTCATTTGAAAGAAAATTTTCCGCTCTTCAATTTTGTTCCTTTCAAGTATACGCCTAAATTCATTATTTTTGGAGAAATTTAAGAAAAACTAAAAAATCACCTCCAGTTTCAAGTCACGATCACCCTTCGCTTATCAGTACTTCCTGAGTATTTTACATGGGCGACGCTAGCGATCCTACAATATGCCCGGTCCGAATCTGTTTTGTTTTCTGAGGGGAGGTAAGGTAACTCGTCCGCCTTAGATGACGTCATGAACCTAATTTAGGTTAGGTTGTTTTGTTTGGCGAGGCGGGGGGAGGCAATGCTCAGGAAACATTCGCATCCGACTTTGATGACGTCATCAACCTAAATTAGGTACGTGGTGTAGCAGATAAGTATGTTGTGCGAGAAGGGTACATGGAAGAAATGATGAATGCTCAAACGGAACGATCTGGAGAAATGGTTTTACGACCTTGGAAAATTTAATTGATGTTCGGCTCAATTCAGCTGATTTTCGGCTGATCAATGATCAATGTTATGAAGAAATGTGAGTTCCAATAAACCGATCAGGAGAATTGGTGCTTTGTCATACTTGTGCAAGACACTCATTCTCCAGTTTGTGTAAATCTCCATTGGATGACTGCCCTGCAGGCTCTTACGCTGAACAGCTGAACTGAACCGGAACCAATTTTCCTTATCTTCGTTAATTCTTTGGCAAAGCCAGTCTGGCCTAGAAAGTGAAGCAGTTCAACTTGAAATTTGAACAATCAAGCAGTGCATTTTCCTATTTCGCGGAATTAGGAAAGCTGAAAAAAAAAAACCCTAAAAGAATGGCTCATTTGGGCTTTTGGCTTTCATCTGGCTGCAATAAATTTCCATCGATGACATCTACACGGTTGGTGGGATTTTAAAGTAGAAAAGCGGAGAAAAAACATACCTATTTCGCGACCAACGTCTTCTCTGCTAACATAATTTTCTTCTTCTCCGTGAAGAATATTTATATTGTCTTCGTAGCTGCCTTTATGACTATCGTTTTTATACGAACGATGAATGTGACTACCGTATGAGTTATTACTGCAAATAAACAAAGAATTTAATATAACCGAGAATTTTTGTATCTAGCCTAGTCTGTGAGTAAGAAGAATAAAACTCACCTGATGGTATCTTGATCGAATTTACTTCTACAGTCTATATCCGAACGATTGTCTTTATGATTGCCAATATTATTACAAACTATTGAGCGTCTTCCTTTGAGTCTACTTCGGATATTACCTGCGTTACAGATTTCAAAATTGAATAATTAGACGTAAAATAACGAGCAATGGAACAGAAAATCATAAATGCATCAAAATCTTCTCCTCTCATTACCACCATTATGAAATCGTCTTAGTTCTAAAGAATATTGCTCACCACGAGAGATCATTGAAATTTAAGACGGCCCACATTAATGGTGGGTGGCTTGTAATGGAAACAAATGGCATATTTTTAGTCTTAGAAAAGAGGAGGAATTAATGCCTCTTCATACCTTGGAGACATCAGTTTAAGAACCTCCAAAATTGAGAAAAAACTCACGAGTTCTTTAACGTCGTTGAATAAGGGGTGACAGGGAACCTCTTTTATGGGGCATGTGGGATCTGAAAAATGTAGATTGTAACGTCACAAAGCCGACCTATGATGTCACCAAACTGTGACATCACAGAAGAAAAACTAATCTACGACATCATCAGATTGTGACGTAACAAGACTGATCCATGATACAGGCCCCACCCCAAGCCAGATATTAAGGAAAAAAACTGAGATATTATATATGATGTGAGGGGGGCTTGGAAAATTTTCGACCTCCAAACTTTGCTGGCCGGCCGGATGGCGGACGTTTTTCTCCGATAAAACACATTTTCTTTTAAAACCGATCTACGACGTCACAAGACTGCCCTACGACGTCATCCAACTGTGACGTAATAGGCTACGCCTCCAAGCTATATATGATAGGATGGGATTTGGAAAAAAAACTGATCTATGACGTCATCGGATTGTGATGTCACAAGGCTGCCCTACGACGTCATCCAACTGTAACGTCACAGGCCCCGTTCTACAAGCTATATAATTATAATGGGAGGGAGATTCAGGAAAAACACTGAAAAAAAAATTGATCTATGTCGTCATCAACTTGTGACGTCACAAGGCTGACCTACGATGTCATCAAACTGTGACGTTACAAGGCTGACCTATGATGTGACATCACAGCCCTGTCCCGAGATATATATTGTGACGTTCTACCAGTCACCAAATATCTCTTGACACCGATAATAAAGAACAATTACGAAAACCGAGCTTTATTACTGGTACCGCAAGTACAACACTTCTAAACACCGTTAAACTGTAACACAATCGCGTTAAAGAACGAGAACACGTTAACTATCGCTTTAAGATTACAACTGAATCGCTTTATCGGGTTGCTGCCGGCTATTTATAGTCTCACCCTTAATTCCGGAATTCTCGAGATTTCTTCTAGAACGGCAAACAGGTTATGCAAGGGTCCTTACAATCAATCGAGCACGTTCTAGGTTGTTCAAGCGTATTCGGCAAAGTAGTTAAGCGATAAGTACGCTTCCTTGCGGCGTCTGCTATTATTAAAAGTTTAGCGGCATGTGCAAGCTTGGTGCTTGCGCCTTCATAGCAGAACGCCACACTTTCCCCTCCTCAGTTTTGAATGTCCCGTTCAAACGCCGGACTCCATACAGCTAGTCTATTTCGGTGGACCACTTTGAACTTTCTGTCCTGTTGGATGCGATAGATGACATTGTTGATTCTCTTCACGACTGTCCAAGGTCCTTCCCAATTGCACTGTAATTTTGGGTTCTTCCCTTTCTTTCTCTGTGGTTTGTAGAACCACACCCTATCCTGAGGTTCAAACTTGGTTTCATCTGCACAGATGTCATAGCGTGCCTTCATCCGGTCGCTAGCAACTTCTAAATTTTCCCTGACCAGCTCATGTACCTGCTTAAGTCGGTTCTTCAGTTCTTGCGTAAATGGCTTGACTTCTTGAGGTGGCTGTGGAAGGGTGCCCAGCTCTAAATCACACGGTAATCGAAGTTCTCTTCCAAAAATGATTTTTGCAGGTGTTTCCTTGGTGCTCTCATGGATTGAAGACCGATAGGCTAGCAGGAACAATGGAAGTAGCTTGTCCCAATTCCGCTGGTCACTATCAATTACTTTGGATAGAAATTGGTCTATTGTTTTGTTGAACCTCTCGACCATACCATCAGATTGTGGGTGGAGTGGTGTTGTACGAGTTTTCCTCAATCCCATCAGCTTAGCCACTTCTCCAAATACCTGGGATTCAAAGTTTCTTCCCTGGTCTGAGTGTAACTCCAGAGGTACTCCAAACCTTGAAATCCAGTTTTCCACCAGCGCTGTTGCAACAGTGACGGCTTCACAATTTGGCAGTGGGTGCTTGCATCCATCCATTTGCTGAAATAATCTCCCACCACTAGAATATAACGATTACCTTGGTCAGTTTCTGGAAATGGTCCTGAGATATCTGCCGCAATCCGTTCAAAAGGGTATCCCACATTGTAGATTTGCATCTTAGCTCGGCCCCTAGTATTGGGCCCCTTACTGGCATTACATGCTCTGCAACATTGAATCCAATCCTCTACATCACTTCTACAGGCTGACCAGTAAAACCGTTCCCGAATCTTGGCCAATGTTTTTGTTATTCCAAGATGACTACCAGATGCGTCATCATGAACACTCTTCAAGACATCTGGTACAAGTGCTTCAGGTATCAGTAGTTGGCGCCGGTGTGATCTGCCATCTGTTGTTTCCCAGATCCGGTAAACAATTCCATTTTCTACTTGAAGCGAGTCCCATTGTGACCATAAGATCTTTAAATTTACCGACTGTGAGCTGATATCTTGCCAGACTGGTCGTTCACCTTTCTCCTTCCAGGCTAAGATGACCGAAATATCTTTATCCCGTTGTTGAGCATTTCTCATATCCACATTGGAACCTAGTTGTATGGATTTGACTGAGACTTCTTTCTTCACATCATTGACTATAGTGCTTAATTCTTCTTCAACTTTGGTCTGGAGGAGACAATCCTTGGCTTCCAACTCATAAAGTGGTATATCTCCACAGGGACTTCTTAAAAGGTCATGCTTCAGATCAATAATCAACCCATACTTTCGCATTAAATCCAGGCCCAGAATACAGTCATCCTCGATATCAGCAAGGATGAATTTTCCAGTTATTACCATTGAGGAAATCTTGATAGATAGCTCAACGGTGCCCTTGGTCCAAGCTTGCTCACCCATGGCAGTCCTGAGGCGGTACTTTTCTCTCCAATTAATGGATAAGCCTGGGATGTCCTTGACCAATTGTGTCTTGATAACTGAACCAGTCGCAGCGCAGTCCATGCACATGTCTATATTGCGTCCAATACTATCATTCCATCCCGATACATAAATGTTCTCATTTGAAGTGCGCATTTTGGAAATTCTTATTTCTTGGGCCCTTCTCCTTGGCCCTAGAGTTGGTTGGCCCCTGGCAACTCCAGGTTGGAGTTTTCCGCCTTGCAGTGATCTCCACTTAGGGCAACTGAGCTTGATGTGACCCTCTTCATTACAGTGGTAGCATCGACGTTTATCTCCAGTTGGTCTGACCTTTGTTTGCTTCAAAACTGTAGAACCTCGTCTACGAGACGCCTTTCTTGCAGCTTCTACTTCCAGGGCAAAGGATAATGCTTCTTTCAAGGTTTTGCAACGCGCAATGCGAACTTGACTCTGAACCTCCCAGTCAAATATTCCATCAATGAATGCCTCAGACGCAGTTTGTTCAATGGCTGATACAGTAGCTTCTGGGTAAGCTTGTTGAGTTAATTTTAGGATTTCACTTGAAAACGCTTGAAGACTTTCTCCACGGTTCTGTTGACGGTACTTCAGTTCTCTTCTTCTGATGGGAGCCAAGTGAGCTTGACCAAAGCGTTGTTCAAGGACCTCAACCAACTTTTGGTAATTCTTCTTGTCATCCTCGGCAATGTTGGACAACAGCTGAAGTGCAGCTCCTCTCAAGCTGACAATCAAATTACCAGCCTTGGCTTTGTCATCCCATCCATTGAGTTGAGCTGCAATTTCAAACTGCGATTTATACAGTTCCCAAGAGATCTCTCCATTAAATGTCGGTATTTTGACTTTGGTCTTTGACAATGGTTCTGTAACTGGTATGTTTCCTTCGTTAGATCCAGAACTGAAGAAGGCAACGCCTGGCGGATCCACAACCATGCTTACTGTTGGATTTCCTTCCAGTCTTTGAAGTCGTTCCTCTATAATTTTCCATTGTTGCACAAATTCCTGTTGGATTCCCTCAACCTGATGTTGGATTGGTTCAATTTGGCGTTTAACCTCAACATCGATAGTCTCTCTTAGCCCATCAAAGATTTCTGCCTTATTCCGTTCGAGTTTCTCCTCCATTGCGTTCTCCATTGCATTCTTGTTCCGTTCGAGTTTCTCCTGGATCCATTGCATTCTTGTTCCGTTCAAGTTTCTGTTCAATTTTCTGGTGTATTGCAGTAAACCCAGTCTTCAGATCTTCTGAATTTTTAGCCATTGTATCTGTCAACATTTGCAGCATTGCACTCAAATCTATAGCTGGAGACTGCTTTGTTGGCGTACCGGTCCCAAGGTTTCCAGTAGCCTCGTCAACCTCAAATTCAAAATTGGCCACGTCCAAACCCGAGTCTTCGAATGCTTTTTCCAGACGATCGGCTAATTCATTTTTGGTTCCGCTAACAGAGAGGTTACGATTCCGGAGTTCCTCGCGGAGTTGATCCCGAGTAAGTTCATGAAACTTCTTCTTCACCATCTTGAATCACCACCAGTTTCAAACGCACAGAGTACGCTTACCTACGCAATCCCACTTCTGACACCAGTTGTGACGTTCTACCAGTCACCAAATATCTCTTGACACCGATAATAAAGAACAATTACGAAAACCGAGCTTTATTACTGGTACCGCAAGTACAACACTTCTAAACACCGTTAAACTGTAACACAATCGCGTTAATGAACGAGAACACGTTAACTATCGCTTTAAGATTACAACTGAATCGCTTTATCGGGTTGCTGCCGGCTATTTATAGTCTCACCCTTAATTCCGGAATTCTCGAGATTTCTTCTAGAACGGCAAACAGGTTATGCAAGGGTCCTTACAATCAACCGAGCACGTTCTAGGTTGTTCAAGCGTATTCGGCAAAGTAGTTAAGCGATAAGTACGCTTCCTTGCGGCGTCTGCTATTATTAAAAGTTTAGCGGCATGTGCAAGCTTGGTGCTTGCGCCTTCATAGCAGAACGCCACAATATGAAAGGAGGGAGAATTGGAAAAAATTTATCTATGACGCTATCAAATTGTAACGTCACAAGGTTGCCTTATGACATCATCCAACTGTGATGTAATAGGCTCCGCCCCCAAGCTATATATGATAGGAGGGGATTTGGAAAAAAACTGATCTATGACGTCATCGGATTGAGCTGTCACAAGGCTGCCCTACGACCGACGTCATTCAACTGTGGGGGGACTTGGAAAACTTTCGAGCTCAGAGCTTTGCCGGATGGCGGACGGTGGACGTTTTTTCCCGAAAAAACCCCGAGAATTCTACGGATGCATTAAAAGCCTCGAAAATGAATTGAGATTCGTTTTCATCACCGGCGTCGCGAGATTTACGCAGTCATACCTGTTTTCGTCGATCAACAATTTGAACGATGTCAGTCAAGATGAAGATTATACAGATATGTTAGGTTTCACTGTGGATGAAATGAAATTTTTCGAGCCTGAAATTGAAGCTGTAGTGAAATACAGAAAAAATAAGTGGGGAGAGGTGGCAACGATGAACACTGAAAATGATGAAATCCGAAAACACTACGACGGATATAGATTTACTGCTGGAGGTCCTTTCATGTTTCACCCTTCGTTTCTAATGACATACCTTAGAACAAAGGATCATAAAGTAGTCAAAGGGAAGATTCCTGAACCTGCGTACCTATGTTGAAAATTGAGGAAGCCTCTTACTATATTCAGCAAATTGAAGCCCAAATCCTATATAAAAAATTGTCATTCAACATACCGTGAATTGTAAATTCCATTCCCTCACCGATGGTCACTTCAAGTTCGTCTTTTTTAGCCTTCCCAGAAAATAACATACTATCAACTAACATCTCGTTGGCAGCGAGATCCAATTCGCGATCGCGTTTATCTAGAAAAGAAAGATGACTCCATAATTTTTCTCCTTCTAAAACAGACAGACACCACAAAGGTCCGTAGACTTACCAATGGCTTGTTGAACCGAAATCTGATTTGTGATTTTCGTTTTAATAGCCTTCAAAACTTTATAAATAGATAACTTGATCCAGGTTGTAAAGCGCCCGATACGATCGAAAGCTTCGACAATTTTGCTGGTATCGCTGTCCGCTGTCGGCGCTGACAGATTAGACGAACCAAAATTACTGAGCAACAGAGCTAAGAAGAGATTGAGTACCTGCACGAAAATACGTCATTAGAAGAAATGTAACCCTCTTTTTCGAGTCATCCGTTTCAATTCCTTTTACTCACCACAAGATTGCCAATTACGACTGTAGCTAGAAAAAATGGAATGCACGAAATATCACCATCGCCGACTAGTAAACAGTCCCACATAGACTCAATCCACTCTCCGCATAAAACTCGAAACACAATCATGAATGAGTGCATGAAATCGGTGAAATTCCATCGAGGCAGAGTGGCATCCGGAAAAAAATGGACGTTGTCTATAAATCAGATTTAACAGATTTAATAAAACCTCCTTACTCGAGTTCATCTTTGAGGACGTTGGGGAATCGATTAACACACCTATGTAATTTTTTCCAAACAATTGCATGCCCATCACGGCAAAGATGAATATGATGATACACAATACAAAGGTTAGATTACCCAACGCACCAATCGTTCGTCCCATAATTGATATCAGCAAATTTAATGTCGGCCACGATTTGGCTAATTTAAATACTCTAAGCTGAAATACACAACAGAAAATTAATAGCAAAGTGGTGACGAGACTAGGGCCAACGTTTACTTGTATACGTACCAATCGAAAAGAACGTAAAACCGACAAGCCTTGGACTCCCTCCAAACTGAACTCTACAAGCGATAAAACGACTATAATGAAATCGAAAATATTCCAGCCGACTTGGAAATAATACTTTGGACTCATGGCCATCAATTTTAACGTAGCTTCGATGGCGAATGTAGCGCTGAAAAACTGATACAAAGTTTACGAATCACGCGAGGTCTCACAACCATTCACTCTGCTATTTAGGGTGAGAACTTCGTTCCAACTTACATAATTGCCACTTTTTAACGTTTTTTCCAAGTCCTTATCCATATCATAATGGTCCAGAGCCATAAAAAGCGTGTTGACAACGATACACAGCGTGATGAAAAGCTCGACAAAGGGATCGAATACGACGAATGCAACTCCTTCTTGTATTTTTAACCACAACCAGCAACAATCCCATACACAAAAAAAGTCGATTCCTTTTATACAGAGCATAAACATTTTCTCTTTGGCAGTAGGCTCGTCCTCCTCATCTTCGGTTGGAAAGTAATACGTCGTGGCCACTAGAACAAATATTTTATTATTCGTACAATATCAAGATATCAATTGTTCCACACTTGGGAAACTAAGAGAGACACATTGATCCAACCACAAAAGAGGCTTAAATTATGCACTCTGGCCATAGGTACTTTTTGAAAGATTTGTATCCCTTTCCGTGAAGTGTACCACTAAATCCATGTCTGCGGTCGAAAGCCCTGGTCATAATATTTTCAAGATAATTTCGGAACCTTCAAATTTTTACAAATCCATTCCTTCTGTGTCAACTCTACTTAAATCCCTAGTCCTTTCGACAACTGCTTCACTCAAAATCAAAATTGAATTTGCTTAGCAGTATTAAATGTCATGATCGTATTTCTGCATTCGCGTCTTCGTCGCCTTCAAACATGTCTTCAAAAAACGATGAATGTGGATGCTGTCACGTTGTCTCCACCCCAAATACATCCAATCTCGCTGTACCCGTAGTCAGCCAAGCGACCCAAACTAACGTCATTGGCAATGGCTCGAAAGTGATTGCCTCCCTGCTCCAACAAAATAATGAGGTACGCGCCGAAATCCTGACCCTCGAAAATCTATTATGCGAAAAGTACTCGGAACTGATAGCGTTACAAAATACCGATCCTCATCAAGGTGTGGATTCGATGAATTGCAGCAATCAGTACAAGCTACAACGCGCAGTCAATTTGATCGACGATTTAGAAAGATTCTCGCAAGAGGACGGATTGAATGAGGACGCTATAGACGAATACATTCGTTATTTGGAGTACATGTATACGCACGTTCCTATTGTCGGACCGGACGCGGTGCAGATGATATGTTATTCTCCTATCGAGCGAACGCGACAATTTTTGGAATCGAAAAAGGCTCTAGATGATAAGAAATTGCTGTTCGTGTTGAAAGACGTGGATCGTTACAGTTTGCTACTGTACAATGTGACGGACGCTTCTTTCAACTTGTACGACATGACGAAGGAGAGAAGTGAATTGGCCCAACAGCTCATATTCACTTTGAGGCAGTGTTTCGATGTGCAGCAGGTGATCGATGTGGAGGAGAATTCGTTGTACACAGAGAGTGCTTTGTTTTGTATAGATAACATGATAAAGATTATACTGAACGCCGAAGAGGAGAGCTTGACGACCACGGGTCCGAATGCACAATCTTCCCAGTCGCCAGTTTCGCAGCCTACGTCGACTCCAGCACAGTTGATGCAAATACACTCGCAACCGGATTATCTCAAGATAATAATCATGAGTAGATATATTGTGACGAAGCTTTCGCAAATAGAGAAACTCTGCTCTGGAGACGTCGAAAGACGCTGGTCAATGAGCTCGTGAGTCATTAAAAGCTATTTTACTCGCTATGTTTAGCAAAATATTTTCAAAAGAAGATCGACGGAGCTGCTTGGATGGCCGGGGGATTAACCAAAAACTTCGATAATAAAACTATCTAGAAATAATTTTTCGTCTCTGAAATTTAGTGACCTTTCTCTTGTTTTGGTAATTTTTACTCGAATTGGGATCATAAAGAATTTTCAATAAAACCAATTTGTTGTACAGAAATTCACCTGGTTCTTCGATCTCACGACTAGGTCTTCCGGCAGCCTGCTTTATTATATCGTTCAAGACCAAAACATCTGTTGGAGAGTCAGAAATCATCATTATCATTTTTTTTTACTTACAGCTCGAAAAATTCTGGAAAAATATAATATTATGTTTATATTTTGCTTACCTTTCATATCTACTAACGGTTGTTTCTCGACAGACTCCTCTTCGGGTAACTTTGACTTTTCTGGTAACATCTGATCTTCTGGGCCCGCGTGGGATACATCCTAAACGAACATCAATATTGCAAAAGTGAAAAATATTCTTTCAAAACCAGACATACAGCTGAAGTGGAGTTCAACAAGGAATCGATTCTAGACAAATCGATTCTCATACAGGTATTTATTAGGTGGTATAAATTGAAAAATTTCCCTGTCCTTCAGGTTGTGAGAACTAAACTTTCCTTCCTAAATGATCTGCGATACATTTTATCCAGATGTCTGAAAAATTTTTCACCAAAAAAGTTACCAAAACGCTACCTATTGCTCATGAGAGTAATATGAAAGGATATTATTTTGATTTTGAAAAGGGGATAAAACGTCGAGGATTAGGATATCCTCATCCATCCTAACTGACCAGCGAGATGATTACTTGTGAGACATCTTGAATGCGAGGTATCTGCAGTTGTATCGTTCCAACAGTTTCTAACAGCGATCACAGCGCTACACATGTGTCGTGAATTGGAAACAGAGACTTCAGTGGTAGGATATGGATCAACAAAAGCTAGAATCTATTTTGAACCAAAGTCGATCTGACCCATGGAAATTTTCTTGTCTCGATACCACGCAAGATCCGTCTCCATACCAAGATCTGTTTCATGAATTCGAGTTAGAATGGTTTGATTGCCTTCCCTTCAGGTCCACATGACAATGAATGACTCTTTTCTATGTTCTCATATGCCCCATAGGTGTCGAATTTATTGCAAAATTTGATGGCAAATCCCTCGTCCCATTTCAGATTCACAGAAAAAGTGATATTCTTTAAGCTACAGATGGGGTGGACATCAAGGAGGTTCCCAGAAAACACAATCGACCTAAAAAAAACTGTCAATTTGACCTCTTATCGACCTTTTACCGACCCAGTTTGTCTACAATCATGAAATGATTTTTTAAGTCGATTAACGGTCCGGTAATTTCCTCCTATTATTCGTCTTCATTCTGACCAATAATCGAACAAAGAGTCGACATCTTTTTTCCATCTAAATGAAAATTGATTCTATATTGACCAATAACTGACTGAAGAATCAATGTCTCTTTTGAATCTGAATGGAAATCAATTCTATTTTGACCAATAATTGACTGAAGAATCGACGTCTTTTTTTAACCTAAATGAAATTCTATTCTATTTTGACCAATAATCGACTGAAAAATCGAAGTCTTTTTTTAACCTAAATGAAAATAGATTGTATTTTGACCAATAGCCTAACTGAGGGAAAAATGGAAGTCTTTTTTTAACCTAAATGAAAATCAATCCTATTTTGGCCAATAAATGACTGAAAAAACGACGTTTTTTTTATTGAATATGAATGGAAATCAACTTTTTTTCTACCACTAATCAACCAAAGAATCGACGTCTTTTTTTAACCTAAATGAAAATCAATTCTTTTTTTACCAATAATTGACTGAAAAATTGACGTTTTTTTTTTTAACCTAAATGAAAATCAATGCTTTTTTTACCAATAGTTGACTGAAAAATCAAAGTCTCTTTTTAACCTAAATGAAAATTGCTTCTTTTTTACCAATAATCGAATGGAAAATTTAAGTTCTTTTTTAACCTAAATGAAAATAGATTCTATTTTGACCACTAGCCTAACTGAGTGAAAAATTGAAGTCTTTTTTTAACCTAAATGAAAATCAATCCTTTTTTGACCAATAATTGACTGAAAAATCGACGTTCTTTTTATTGAATGTGAATGGAAATCAACTTTTCTTCTACCAATAATCAACTGAAGAATCAACGTCTTTTTTTAACCTAAATGAAAATTGATTCTTTTTTACCAATAATTGACTGAAAAATTGACGTCTTTTTCTAACCTAAATGAAAATCAATTCTTTTTTTACCAATAATTAACTGAAAAATCGAAGTCTTTTTTCAACCTAAATGCAAAACGCTTCTTTTTTACCAATAATCGACTGAAAAATTGAAGTCCTTTTTTAACCTAAATGAAAATAGATTCTATTTTGACCAATAGCCCAACTGAGTGAAAATTGAAGTTTTTTTTGAACCTAAATGAAGACCAATATTATTTTGACCAATAAATGACTAAAAAATCTACGTTTTTTTTTTATTGAATATGAATGGAAATCAACTTTTTTTCTACCACCAATCAACCAAAGAATCGACGTCTTTTTTTAACCTAAATGAAAATTGATTCTTTTTTTGTTAACCTAAATGAAAATTGATTCTTTTTTACCAATAATTGACTGAAAAATTGATGTTCTTTTTATTGAATGTGAATGGAAATCTACTTTTCTTCTGCCAATAATCAACTGAAGAATCAACGTCTTTTTTTAACCTAAATGAAAATTGATTCTTTTTTACCAATAATTGACTGAAAAATTGACGTCTTTTTTTAACCTAAATGAAAATCAATATTATTTTGACCAATAAATGACTGGAAAATCTAAGTTTTTTTTTTATTGAATATGAATGGAAATGAACTTTTTTTCTACCACTAATCAACCAAAGAATCGACGTCATTTTTCAACCTAAATGAAAATCAATTCTTTTTTTTACCAATAATTAACTGAAAAATCGAAGTCTTTTTTCAACCTAAATGCAAAACGCTTCTTTTTTACCAATAATCGACTGACAAATCGAAGTCTTTTTTTAACCTAAATGAAAATAAATTCTATTTTGACCAATAGCCTAACTGAGTGAAAAATTGAAGTCTCTTTTTAACCTAAATGAAAATCAATTCTATTTTGACCAATAATTGACTGAAAAATCGACGTTTTATTTTATTGAATGTGAATGGAAATTGACTCTTTGTCTACCACTAATCAACCAAAGGATCGACGTCTTTTTTCAACCTGAATGGAAATTGATTCTTTTTTTACCAAAAGGGCTGATAGAGAGATTGGGTAAGGCAGTAATCAAGAACAACGATTGACTAATACCCTTGGACGTGAGAAACGTGTTTGATACCATACCAAAGAAGAAACTTCTCACCCTGCTGCCATGGGAACCCTGACTGGCTCCAGTACGCCAAAATAGTGGAAGAGATTGTGGACTAGAACCATGGCCGATTCAATAACAAGTTCCACAGCCAGGAAAAAAGACTAACAATAGATCACCACTGTCACCGATACTACCAGGAGGATATTCATAAGTGACATGGAAAACGACATATTGAATAGAAACTTGATGAAATACTGGGCTAGTACGTGGATGATGTCTTCATTGTGTGGCCAGGCACTAATACGTAGGTGGACCAATTCCTTCTGGAAACAAATCCGATGGATGAGAATAGAAGAAACTATTTGGACCTGACACTCACACCAGAGTTCAACAGGATAACATACAGAATCTGAATACGGTCATCCCAATTCTCAAACGGCTCCTACCATCACCTCAAGCACAAGTTAGGAGAGATCCAGAACTACTGCTATCGAGCAATCTATTCTGAAGAACAATGATTGAGATAGTAGAGGCAGGGTTGAGAAAATGGAAGCAAATAAGAGAAACCAGAACAGCATAGTGAAAAAGTACTACGAGTCAGTACCACACATAGGGGAGTACACACAAGGAGTCAAAGGCGTTCAACGTTTATGATACGAATGTGGATATAAGGACAAACTCAGTTGTGGACAGTACGAAGGCTTCTACATTAGTCAAACGGGGAGAAAATTCGACATCACGAAAAAGGAGCACGAAACGTTAAAGGAAAAATAATATGGCAATTTACTGTTTGGCAAACACTGCAAACAAGAACAGCATGCGAAGTCATACATATAAAAAATCTCGCAGCCTCTTAAACAATGTAATTATGTTTGGCAGTGAAAGTTTATTCACCTTGGAGATTGGTCCAATAGAAACATACCTAATCTAGTTGCCAAAAGAAACCCAGCACATAGGTGAATGAACCAATTAAGGGGTTGTAGCCAATCGGATCATAATGTTAGACTATAAAAACTAATGCTCGAGGCCTTGTTCCCCAGTAGCGGTACAACTGGTCAGTGCTCTACTTACACCTCACCACACTCAATACGAGTTTCGACAATAATGACAACTTTGAGGGACGGGAAAACTCAATAAGTTTTATTCTCTTTCATACTAATTTAGGAGCTTTCTTACCGAATCTCTGCTGACCGCTCGATAATCGCCCGACGAAGAATGATACCTTTGCGATCTGGATCTCAGCTGACTTTCTTTTGTCAATGCATACGGTTGCTTAAATAAATCCGCGTGCGACGTATACGAAATTCGAGACGTATGTGACGTATACGAATTATGTCTATTACCTAAATTAATATAATACGAAGGCAAATTCGAATGACCGTTATCTTCGCTCATTGGTGTAACCACTGTTGAGTCATCAACATAAGGCAAATTATCCTGCAAGACGAAAAACGCGATCTTATTCGTGGACATTATAAATTTGTTCGAATGAGATTCTCAAAATCTTACTTGAGCATCTAGTAGGGTGTTTAGGACCAAAGGTTTGGTGTCCGAAGCGACCGGAAATCGTGGTCGACTATTTTTTAAGGTAAATTGGTGACTACCTTTTGAAGCTCGTCTTATATTGAACGGTGACCCGGGAAGACTTAAACTTGTCTGTAAAATATAATCAAATATAACGCTCGCTCTTCCGTTCACTTCAACCCTTATATAACTTTTTTTTTCGGAAAACTTACAGTGCTATGTTTACGAATTTTATTGCTTTGCACAGATTGTTTTCCTTGACTAAGCGTATCCGAGCGAAGGCTCATTTTCTCTTTATTGTCATCGACGTTCCCTTTCTCTTGTTCGACGAATAGTTCGTAACTGTGGCACGAGTACTCGGAAGGTGATTTAACTCCACTATTGGTGATACTTTGATGGTCAACAATCCCGGATGCAGCCGCAGCAGCTTTTTCTTTGCGCTCTGCCACCCTGGCCTCGTGATCAGCCCGTTTTTGGTCTCTAACTTGAGCCGCTTCTTCCGCTTGCTATGGAGAGAAAAAGATGATAGAAAATCATACAATTTTACTGTCAAGTGAAATGGGGGAATTTGATATTCATCGGCCTTCCCTCAATCTATAGAGGATGAGCTATCTAGCAACAATATAAAGAAGTACTTTGAACAAAGAAGATAAATACTCATGAATACTTACTCGAATCGCCTCTTCCTCTGCTGCTTCTTCCTCTTCAGCTTTCTTTTGTAATTCGTCATACGACATCGCGACGATAGCGAGAATCAAGTTAACGAGATAAAACGAGCCAAGAAATATAATAATTATAAAAAATAACATGTGATATGGACCCATAACTCTTAAAACCTGTACACAGTAAAAAATTCGAGATTATTAGAGATAGTTTACATGAACAAATCATCAATGAACTGAAGTTAATCAAAATGATGTGACTATACTGTATACGTGAAATTCTGACACTTGGTGCATAGTAACATCATTTTGGTATATTTTTTCCTCATAAAAGTCGTACTTGTTGATATAAATTTTCCCAATAGTCTTGCGTCATCAATCGAAAAGCCGATAGTAAGGCCCATCCAAAAGTGTCGAAGCTCGTGTAACCATAATTTGGATTGGTTCCAAAACCAGCCATGCAGATGTATTCCGGTGGACACTGCCTGTAATTTTAATAATTATACTTTCTTTAGTACTCCCGAAAAAAAAAAAAAAAATGATAGAGATTTTCATTTCATCCGTTTACATTCGGTACCATCTTGTATTTACTAACATTGAAGTCAAATTACCGTCAATAGGGGTAAACATGTACACATACAAGTAAACGATCGTTATTTGGACAAGTAAATCTGATAAAAGGCAGATAGTTTATATGGTCTCGAACTCAAAATTGAAGATCATGACATGAAAATGTTGAAGTTCTCCTTGATGACGTAACCTCTTCCTCCAATTGTGCAGTAATATACCTTTTAGCCCACTTTTTGACCAAGGTTAACCAAAAACGACCAGAAAAGAGCACCTTTTGGGTATTTCTTAGTTAATGTTGGTTGTTTTTGGTTGATTTTGTTCACTATGAAAATGTTGAAGTTCCCCTTGATGATGTAACTTCTTCCTCCAATTGCAGTAGTAAGGTTAATTGCCCATTCAGCTCACTTTTCAACCAAGGGCAAAAACAACCACAACAGAGCATCTTTTGGGTGTTTCTTGGTTGATTTTGGTTAAAAAGTGCACTGAGCGGGCGACTTGACTGATTGCCTCTTCTATAGCTTCAGATCTTGAGCTCATCCAAGTCCTTTTCCCTTCCTATGTATAGCTTGGGTCATAACTAGATATTTTTCCATCAAACAGGTCAAGGCTACGTCTTAGAGTATTGATACTGAACTACACTAAAAGATACTATAGTCCTTCTGATGACGTCAAAAACTGGACACCTTTCAACGTCATCAGAGTTTCAGCAATAGCCTACATTCAGGATCTTAGCCTAGCTTGAGTGCTTATAGAAACTCCTAAGTCCAGTATCTGTATACAAGGTTTGTTTAGAAAGTGTTACTTTTAGTTACTTAAATCTTTACCAAACCCTCTCTCCCTTTATCACACACCGATTATAGATATTTTAGTCAATTGATGAGGAAAAAACTATCTAGATTTGTTCTCAAAATATTCCTAAAAAAAAAAAAAAAATGGTAATTCTCCCTCTTGGGAAAACATTAAAGGATGTATATGTCTGCATCAATCCATCAATCTCGATTGTATCGATAAATCGACTTTATAGTATAATGGAGACCATTTTAATATTGTCTGTTAGGCCCATGTCAAGCCAAGTTTAATGGAGGCCACCAACAGGCCTAGTATAGCCTAGTATACTGTATGTTAAGCTTAGTATAATGAAGGTTACAGATACAAGACTTTAAGTAACAAAAGTCAAAATTTTTCCATGACGTCATCACTTTGTGACGCGATTTTACAACGCAAATTTTCAGAATGACTCCCAGCTTCAAGACATATCCATGTCCAAATTGGCATAGCTAACATGTTTCCTCCAGAAACATGTGGTGTAGCATTTTATACACTTGCTCCCCACACTTTGATGTACTGTATTGGTTTTATCGATCATATTAAATCGATCCTACTACCTTCTATATCGACTTTTGATTGGTTAGGTTAAAAAAAGCACATACTAAACTATTTTCAGATTACAAGGATGAGGAGAGGTGGATTGAACACTCGAGGTCACAGTTGATGACGTCACCAGCAGATGACGCCATTCGGACTGTGCAAGCAACAACAACAACACAGATTTTTCAGTTTTGTAAAATTTCCTAAAAATATATTTTCCTGAAAGAGAATTTCATAAACTTTGTTCTCTGCGTTTTTTCTTTAAATTCAGTATTTATTGAGAAATTTAAGAAAAACTGAAAAACTGTATACTCGAATGGATCATGTTTTTAATGTTGAACATTGATCGATACATCTGCGAAATATATCCTTTAAGCATAATGGCTCCCATAAGAAATACATGCGGAGCAAAGATCATCATGTTACTAATTGAAAACATGAGAAAATTAAGAAATGAAAATTTGCTTTTGAAATACTTATGATCAGAATAACTGAAATATATTCGTTTCATTCTTTAAATATTATTATTTTTCATTAGTGACATGATGATCTTTGCTCCGCATGTATTTCTTATGGGAGCCATTACGTTCAAAGGATATATTTTGGGTACTTTTTCCAACAGTGAATCAGGTGTATCGATTGATGTTCAACATCGAAAACTTGATCCATTGTAGTTATGATCACCCTTTCCTTATCAGTACTTTTTCATAATTATATATAGATATAATTTTACATAGGCGACGCTAGCGCACCTACAATATGCACAATCCGATCCGCTTGTTTGCCACAAGAGCTAGTTAGCTCAAAATATTGAAGGAAACCAGTTCTATGGGTGTTTTTTTTTTTTTTTTTTTAAATTTGCCGTCCACCATCCGACGTTAGAGCCCTATAAAAACGAGTGAGAACCTGGAGCGCCATATTTAGTCGTTACATCATCATTATTTTCACAGTCTCCTATTCTAACGACTGATAACAGTTAATCATGAATTGAAAATAATAAGAGAACATACGAGACTAAGTGCCAAAGCAAAATGCAAGACTCAACACTGCACTATTGAGAAATACAAAATAGCTTAACTAATCGCACTAATTCCTCATCTAAATGGGGAGCTATGAGATAAATGATGACGTAACAACTAAATATGGCGGACCGTGTCCTCACTCGTGTTTATAGGGCTCTACCAACGTCTGGCCAAAATGGACTTAGAAATATTTCGATCCTTTATTTAACTAAATTAATCAATTCATTTATTCATTTTATTTATTTATTTATTTATTTGTATTTACTTACTTATTTTTTTATTTATTTATATTTGTTTATGTATTTATTTGTGATGCGCTCTGCGAAAAGGGACACAAAGTCGGCATGATAAAAGCTCCCCGCGTGTAAAACTGCATTTCATGTGAGGTTCATTTTCTGCGACAAAAGTTGTTTATAATGTTTGATTGAAAGATCATAGAAGTCAATGATGACATTCACAAGCGTGCTCCTCTCATTTTCTGGTGTAAGACGGGCCTAATTCGGCGGCCAATTTTACAAGAGGAGCTTTCACCATGTCGACTTGTGGTACCTTTTTGCAGAGCGAATCACATTTATTTATTTATTTATTTATTTATTTATTTATTTATTTATTTATTTATTGATTTATTTATTTATTTATTTATTTATTGATTTATTGATTTATTGATTTATTTATTGATTTATTGATTTATTGATTTATTGATTTATTGATTTATTGATTTATTGATTTATTGATTTATTGATTTATTTATTTATTTATTTATTTATTTATTTATTTATTTATTTATTTATTTATTTATTTGTATGTTTGTTTGTTTGTTTGTTTGTTTGTTTGTTTGTTTGTTTGTTTGTTTGTTTGTTTATTATTATTAGTATTTAGTTTTTTCTTTCTTTCTTCTTTTTGAGGGTCTTACCTCTGGCAAGGCAAGAGAAAAACAAAAAAAAAAAAAATGGCATATTATATTTTTCTTCCAGATAGTTATCAATCAATAATTATGATAATAACTTGTATTGCGCAAAGTTTGTTCATAATCATACCTTATGCTGTGTCACAGGATGTTTACGAGAGAAAAAGTCCAGTTGATGGAATACATCTCAATTTCGTCAGTTGTGTATCTTTAATCTGGCCGGGAACACTTGTATCACGATTATTTTCGGGGAATCTTTGCATTTTGGATGTTAAAAGGCAGCGTGGAACCAAATCTCTCAGGGTTCCAGATCTGAGTGGAACGAGAAAATGCAGATCTCTTGGTTTCCAAATCTTGATATAGAAAAATATCTTCATCCTTTACCTCCATTATACTAGGCTACAGCCGGTCTACTAGTTACCCTCATAGTACAGGTCTAGGACAAGCCAACGGTGTCACACTACATCCCGCTAGGCCTTACTTTTCAATTACCAAGTTGGGCTAAGTAACTGAGCCTTAATCTCCAAATCTCAAGAGTGAAGCCTAGCATACTTAATTTTAGTATATAGAAAGCCTAGTAGGTATATTGTTTTTGGCCAAGCATAGGGGCAGGTGAGATGGTTCGCCTAACAGACAGTATATGAAGCTCATAGTTTATTGCAGGTCAGACCTAGTATACTTCACTGTATGTTAGGCTTAGTATAACGAAAGTCAAGAAGGTCGAAATTCTTCCAACTCCCTGAAGTAGGTCAACGTCACTAATGACTTCAAACGTAACAAAAAACTGTAACGGTTTTTCGAGACGATTCTCCCGGGAGTAATTATAGCCAAAAATCGTCGCTAAGTATTTGAAGGGCTGACAGACGCTCACTGCTCTTAGTGTAGTATAAGGCTATGATAGGCTTAGTAGTAATGTAGTCTATTATATTGTGTGTTAGGCCCAGTATAGTGAAAAATAAAGCGATGACGTCATCAAGCCTGACAAAAACCCGTGACGGTTTCTCTAAAAATAGTACATTTCTCCTCTATTGACGATAACCTCTGAAAATTAACTAATTATTTAGATTTTTCGTAGTGGGGCGCATTACGGTATTCGTCATAAACTGAATCCAAAATAAGTAATAGGTACTTACCCAGCTCCAGACGCATTCCCACAAAGTTGATAGTTATTATATTCGCCGTACCAATGAGCTAAAAAGAAAAAGAAATGGGTGATAAATTCCAACGTACGTTGTACCATCGAATAATTATTTTCACAACTGAGTCTCTACTCACATTCATTTGAGCAGAAACGGAACCACGACTCGTCCGTTAGATTACCAAACGAGCCGTCCTCTGGAAACCTTAAAATACATTTTTGTGTGAGGACGCCCATGTACAGTTGCAGCCCCATTAACGCAAAAACACTTAAAGAGAACATAGTTAAAATGATTACATCCCTGAGATTTTTCACTGATTCGATTACGGCACCTACGATAGTTTTCAGTCCTGTAGGCAGAGAGAGTGAGAGAAAAAGAAAAAGATTAATAGGCACATCACACTACCAGAGCTTACAACTTGCATTAAGTTGTACTCCAAGTTGATAACATTAGAGGTTTGTGACAACGGACGAGGAACAATTAAAAGCAAGAAATAGTTTACTATAAGTTTCAGAACACTTCCTCGATAAGTAAGTCAACTACAAAACACTTCCCACGGTTAAACTTCGGGTAAAGTTCAAATTTTAGTTCGAATTCCCAGCGGAGGAGTGACAAAATAATAAACGAGAATAAGGAACAAGGGTTCTAAAGCAGTTGATTCTTCTGTACTATAAATAGGATATTGTTTCATCATTTTTTTAAAAGCCCAATTCGGCGTAAATTAGTTGCGTGGAATGAATTTTGAGGAAACCAATTCAAAAAAAATATAGGTAACGTGAATCACGCGAATGACAGTATCGTACCTGGTACAATGGCCACAGTCTTTAATGCTCTTAAAACTCGAAACGTTCGTAAAACAGCCAAGTTTCCGAGTTCTATTCCCATGGTGAAATAGCTGAAATAAGATTTGCATAAATATAAGTATAAAAGTTTTTTTTTTCCTTCCTACATTAAAGATACTGAACAGGAGGATTCGCATAAATATAATATAGACGGGAAAAAAAAGGAAAAAAAATTGACAAAAGACTTCAAATGAAATACTGTATATCTTCTACAACGATCAATGGAGAAAAGAGAGCGAGGAATGCGAAAAATACATTTTATTGTAGAATTAGAAGAACGTGTGAACGCGGCACGTTATATAAGCTAAAATGTATTCTATCTCTGAGGCCAAAATCAACTTTCAATAGGAAAGGATCTGGAGTAGTCTACCACAAATACGAGCGTTATCAATATTTTTGAAAAACATATAAAGCCATAGCAAAAACTATGTATACTTTTTTTTCGACTAAAATTGACATTGAATTTCCGTTGAAGGTCAATAATTTGCGAATTTTTTGTTCAATATTGGCGCGATTAGAATAGAAAATCATTAGAAGAAACACCTACAAGAGAAATTAGATGGATAAAGGTTGGTCGGCTCGACTAATGAATCTACCACAGACAATTTTCAGCGCTACAAAGTTGGGAGAATAGAGGTAACTGAAACTTCAATCTATTTGGCCAGCAAATTCAAACTTTTTAATTACACACGCACTGTCCTTAGAGGTCTCGCGACTTTTTGCGTGTGAAATCAGGTGGCCCACACAAGGAACACGTGAAACTTTGTTTAATTACGTAAACCGGAGTGTTGCAATCATATTATTTGGTCCGCGAGCCGCCTAATTTTGAAATAATCGCCTTTCATTGACCTTCTCGCTTACTTAGAAAACGTTAATACTTCTGTTGATAATTCTTCAACCTATAAATTAGAGAATAAGCTGCCAAACGATCTAGATAAAGGTATAAGAGCCTATAAGCTTATACAGTCTCAACCAAAAATTTGCTTCTCGCCTTCATAATCCTACCACAACTTTCTATCGGTACCTCCTTAGCTCTACACTCTTCAAATTTCTGCAGGTGAAATCCGGTAGTTTTATACTATCCTCAATTGCAGATTGTTTTCCTTAAATATTAGTCGACCGATTTCTAAGCACCCCTAATCATTCCAACCTTTTACACTCACCCCTCTCCCGTACGTTATGTACTCATCTTTACAGATTGAAGTGTTCGAACGTGCAATCAGCGTGGCCTGGCTAAGAAAAGATTCAGAGAGGAAATCCGGTTCGTTGTACGTTCGGTGCATAGCTAAGCTCACGCTACCCGATCTGCGAGTAGCGGAGGCTCAAGTAATGTCTTGCATCACACATGTATTTGTTGAGCTTTTTTTCCAGTTGCCTGCACAAATTTCCTTTCCCGCTTTCTCTCTCTCTCTCTCTTTAGTACATGGGCTATGAAAAAATAAAATACGATTTGAGGGGAACAGAACGTCACTTTGGGATATACTTTATTGGTAGGAGTGACAAAGTAGACATTCAAAATGGCGGATCGGCGTTATCTCTTATTGTCTGAGTCGAATTGTCTAATTTTTTCTTCAATGAAAGAAAATGATGTCCCGAATAACATATTAAACTTCCCGCCCCAACATCCTGCGGTAAATTTTTTATAGCGCGTTCTAGCCTTCAAAATCAATTCATCGCCAAATATTTAAAAAAAATTAGGCTCAAGTCGAAAAAGGTTTTGGGCAAAATATGTAGAACAAGTCATTTCAACTTTACTGTGAGTCTAATTATTAGCTTAGTAAGTTCATTGAAAGTTGGGAAAAAGTTGATATTTTGCAATAATATCTAAAAACAGTAATTATTCATCGTGAAATTTTCCACTGTTTCAACTTTCTTTTAAGGTTTTGTCTAAAGTTCTGAGTTTTTGGAAAAAAGAAACGATTGTTTCTAAATATTAAGAAAAAAGTTTCAAACAAAAAATACGTTACATGAAATTTTGAACAAAGTAGACGGTCCGAATTTCATTGTCAGTCTATGAGCATAAAAGGTTTCAAAAATTGTGATTTTTTGGATAAAGTCGATTCATGGCGAAACTCTCGAAAAATTGATGAGCTTCAATTTAAGAAAGGAGATAAAGAAGCAGGTCATTTGGCCTGGATGAGGCATTTTATTCACGGGATAATAGTTAGATACAATGAAATCAAGCGACGATGAGAAAAATATTATCCACAATAAATTTCTCTTAATACAATATCACTACGTGTATTTGTATTTGCTTACTTGTCGTACTCGTAAATTCTCAAAAATTCTCCAAACAATAAATTAGATTTCACGACTCTCTTCCTCATCTTCTTATCGCCCATGTGCACGAAGAGCAATTTCCAATATCCACTCTTCTCACAACTCGTTTCATACAGACACACTATCTTAAGTCCTCTTAATTCTTTTATCCATTCAGGATCCCAGCCAGCGCTTATGGAACCAGGTGTTTGCATTTGCGGCCACCGTCATGAAGAAGAAGATGGACCAGGAATGGAATATGCAAACGCAGAACCACGCAATGGCCTACTCGACACCTGTGTTCCATCACCATAGGGGCAGATCATCCCTGAAGAAAGAAGAAGATGAAGAGACTCCACTAACGATCTGCTATGTGTAATGAGGTGGTGTTGTTGTTATGGTGTGTGTTCTAATGCTTTTTGCGTGCCAGGGGGCACTGCAGCTTGGCGGTTGCCGAGTAGAAAAGGGGGGCGCCGAGGAGATTCTTCCAACACTGAAGTTCTACCCGAAAGGGTCGATTCCTGTGTTGGAGACAACGAAATTAAATGCATAAGCAACCCGCACCCATTCCATCATGGAGGACAGGTGGCGTTGCACATGCGACACAAGCGACTTCATCCGACTTGAACTTACTGACCAATGAATCACTTATGGAGAAAGTGAATTAATTCCAACTAATAAATTAGCTCAACTCTTGGCCTTCATTTCACCAAGAAGTATTCGCCTCCTACGTCTAACCCACTTTCCCACCGGTTCTTTCTCACATCCAAACATTGCAATCTCGACTCAACTCTCATTTTTGTATACTCAGTCTTGGCGCCTCTCAGCCACTTTTACCAACGGTCCTAGCTGGATTAACTGGTCCAAAATTCTTTCTTATCAAAGGCCAGTTGTACAGCTATATTCGGAGACGCTGAATTCAAAATGTCAGACCTGTAGATCCACTCATTCAATTTTTAGGGAGGAAAATGTAATTTTGTCAAAAATTTGCTGTTTCTCAGCCGTTATAGGACCGTCTGAGAAGAACAGAGAGCAATATTTTAGAAAAAAAATTTATGTGATGCGCCCCTTTAAAAATGTGAAAATTGGCCCAACAAAAGTTTTTATCGCAAAAAACAATATGAAGGAGTAGGGAAAAAATATGACAATTTTTTTTTTTTTCAGATTCCCCTTTTTATTCTAAAAACAAAACGCCATTGTTGTTCTCAAAGAGGCTGAGAAACAGTAACAGACTCGTGCCGATCGAAAATCGTCATAGACGGGAATATGATAGAGCAGGTCAACAACTTTATTTATTTAGGCGTAGATATATCGTATCAAGGGAAGGTTGATGCCCAGAACAAATTGGATCAATTTCCAAGAGTATCGGGATCAATAAATAGGACGCTGAAAGCAAATAAAGTCTGACGAGAGGCTCGCCTGAGAGTCTATAACGTCTTAGCAATCCCTGTGCTGACGAACGGGTGCGAGGTATGGTCTCTAAGAAAAACGGATAAAAGAAGAATAGCAGTGGCTGAAATGAAGTTCATGCGACATACAGCAGGCGTAACGTTGAGGGACAGAATACGATCTGAGGTCATTGTAAAGAACCTGGGAGTGACACCAGTGATAAAGAAGATGAAGAACTATCGGAGGAACTGGCGAGCATACGTTGAATGGGTGGAAGAGGACAGGTCACGGAAATAATAATGAAATATACGCCGCCAAATAAACGATTGAGGGGAAGACCAAGAAAGAAATTTACCGACACGAGCGAATCTTCCGAAAACATCTACACCACAGGCAGGCCAATAGGCCTAACGCAGAAAAGGAAACGACAACGACATTTTCCTCTCCAGGGACTGAATGAGTGCACCTAAAGGTCTGAAAGTTTGAATTTAGCGTCTCTAAATATGGCCTTACAAATGAGGTTTGATGAGAAAGAATTTTGAGCGGGGCAATTTTGACCAAGGCCTTCCACATCTATTAAAATAACTTTCGATGATGATACTATCTTCCCTATAAGCTGAAAATTATCTCCGACGTACCTAAAAGCACAGCACCACCAAGCTCATAACTTGAGAACCGTTGAGATGAGCTCACAAAATAATTTGTTAAAAATTATGATTACTGTATATTTTCTCTAAATATTGAGGCTCACAACTTACAATAGACTTTTTATGTTGATCACTATCTTCATGATAAAGGTCAGTCATCCCACAAAGCAGCAAATTTCATGAGAAAAATTTCTTTGTTTGAAACTTTTCTTCATCAAAGCTTGATTTTGCGAGATATTTGGCAACAATCACTTTCCTTTCAAAAGGTCAAAACTTTCGATAAACTTTAGAAAAAAATTCAGGCAGTCTATTTCACAGACAAGAAACTCTTTTATAAAAGACGTAAGTAAGTGCGGATTTCCTCTTCTATCTAAACCATAAATCGATTTTTTCAAAAAGCTGACAACATTAGAAACTTATTCAAGTTCATAATTACAATCCAGACCGTTTATTATGTAGTAAATTTCCATGAGAAAAATTTTTTATTTGGAACTTCTTCTTATTGGAGCTCGATATTGATATTTTTGTTTTGAAAACTCAGAACTTTCGACAAACTCCGGAAGAGACTTCAGACAGTTTATTTTGTAAACAATTTTGTTTGAAACTCGAGGAACAATTTTTTTATATATCTTTCCCGAAAGCTCTCAACCTCCGACGAAGTCTTTAAGCTAACAATTGGACTTACAGAGAAGTTAAACTGATTTTTTCGATAGCGAATTTCGCAAGGAATATTTTTTGTCTGAAACTTTTTCTAATTGGAGCCAAATTTTTCGAGATTATTGCAAAACATTGATTTTGAAGAGCTAGAATGTGCCACAAAAAATTCATCTCAAGATGTGGGGGCGGGAAGTTTAATGTTACCTGGAACATTATTTTTCTTTCATAGAAGAAAAAAAAATTCAATAATTCGACTCATATAACATGAGTTATTTTGACTTTTACCACGAAGGCAATACGCCATTATTTTTGAATAGCTACTTTTCTCAGATTTCTATCATCGTTTTTTGTAGTGAATGGTACCGTATTTTCATAATCTCTCACTACCTGAAGTATCTGCGAGTAGCGGAGGCGCAAGTAACATCTTACGACTTACATGTATTCGTTGAGCTTTTCTCCAGTTGTTCGTACAAATTTTGTATCCCTCTTCCTCTTTTGGCGTTCTTTTGTCGCTGAAAGTGTGGTTTAAAGATCGCTGGCACGTTCACACACCACTGGGGTTTCCAATCGCATTTCTGTCCCCTCCCTCCTCTTGGCTAGATACTACTAATTTGCCTGCATCGCTCCCCTTTACACAAGACATTTTGCGAATTACCTTCCGATGATATCAAACATAGAAATGACTAATTTCTTGTTGTCGAGTGTTGTAAATAAAAGGGGAAATTTTCTACTGGATAGTCCTAACAGGTTCAAAGGAGTAATATCTAGGTAATCTAATCTAATCTAATCTAAAATCTATTTTCTATTCTATTCTAGGATCATGTTACTCACGCTAATGTAATTACAACAAAATCTAGCCAATTCCACGCATCCCTAAGATAAGTAAAGTTTTCTAAAATAAATCCGCGCGCCATCACTTTCACTGCAGATTCGAAAGTGTAAATACTAGTAAATATGACTCTGAAAAAAAAAGAAGAATAATAACGAAAATTGCAACAATAAAAAACGTCGAAAATTATTTTAATTAAGGTAAATGGTTGCGCCAAAATATAAACCGGCGAGTCTCTCTCGTTTATCAGCTATAAGCGATCTCAATTCGTCGAAAAACGCGCGTTAAATGAAGTACAAACGCCATTTTTATACGAGCTGATAAGAATATTCAAAATTACCAACCCCGCCGTTCTTAATGAAAATGAAAGTGATCTATCATTCGAGTAGGCTATACGTAGTATACAGTCGTAAAAACCTTTTAAGCTGACACGGTTAGGTATTTTTTGCTTAAATTACAACATCCGGAGTGAATCGTTAGTGAAAGCGAGTTGTTTTCGTTTGTAAATTTTCCTGTCCAAGAAAATGGGAATCTAAAACTATAAAACTACCGAATAATCTTTACTAAGAGAATCTACAGCAAAAATTAGCAGAAGATTATTCATTTCCTCGTGCATATTTTTACGAGAGATATTTGTCAGAGGTAACTAAGTACTAAAGGTATTACGCGAAAATTATGCTACGAATTTAAATTTCTCTGCGGAACCTTTTCGTTAGTTGGTGTTTCAAGTCATCTAGAAGCCCACATTTTGTTGTCGATAGATTTTGAAATTTAAAAAATTTCCATTTTCAAGTTTTGAAAAATATACGACGGTTGAAATTATAAAAAATTCTTTATATAAGTGGGTGGGACGATTTCCGAATATTAACGTTAACAAGAACAACAAATTGAATAAATTTTTTCCCGCTCGAGCATTAATTTGAAAAAAAAAAAGAAAGTTTTTTCCTACAGATAATTTTAGGTTTTATCAGGGAATCGGTGCTATGGTACTTTTTTTTCATTATTATTATTTGTATTTGTCCTCTGATCACCGGTTTTTCGACCTTGGCCTCCTTTTTTTTTTTAAATTATTAATAATAATTTACATAATTTCAGTCATAAGAGTTGGGTGGGTTTTACCTTGGTTTTTCCAAGTATATTTATGACATATTATAAAAAATACCTATAAAAGAAGGTATGACTCCTGTTTCTTTTTTTTCGATCTATTTGATTTCTGTTTTTGTTTTTAATGTTTTCTCATAAATCTGTCCAATTTTTCGCGACATTCTTTATTTTGTAGGCACTTCCCTAATTCTTCTGTAGTAAAAATAAATTTTTCCCTAATATAATCCAAATTTTTCCATTTTATAAAAGTACGAATGATCTGCATCAGCATCAAAAGTCAAGCATTCCCTATACTGACTATCATCTATAACTTTGAATTTAATAGGTATGTTGCAAAATTGCCGTGTCCTGTCAAATATTGTAGGCAGAGATATTGCAACGGGAGATATCATTGGCTTGTACAGGATTAAGTCTGCAACTGATGGCTGCATTTAGTTCAAAAACACAGAAATCAGCTGGGACGTATCCTACACGAGATAATGCCTGATTACACTTTCCGTCATAGTGTTTTTTTGAGAAACTTGGGAAAGTTTCGACATTCGATAAGGAATACACTAGAGAGAACAGCTTCTATGGATCGACTATTCGATTGGGTAGTAGAAATCTTGAAAAAAACCTCAATCTCTTATGTATCACCCGAGGTTGAATTGTTTTTCAAGTCCCCTTTCTCTTATAGCGCAAAAATCAAAATTTTTCCAAGTCCCTCCTTCTTATGAATATTTCAAATCAAAATCTTTCAAGTCCCTCTTCGGACACATTCAGTTTTACAATTCCCCGTTCTGCTATAGAAATACCTAGATGGTTCAAAATCTTTCGCGGTCGTCGACCTATACTGACTGTTCATAGCTCAAAAGTCGAAATTTTCCCAAGTCTCACTCCTCATATAGCTTGGAACTACATCAGAGACAAGTGAAAATTATTTGATCTTTCGGTATTAAGCTTCCGATCACGAATGACCTTGACCTATACATTGAAGGTTTCAAAAAATCACTACCTTAGAATTTGAAGCTCGCTCTCTGATGAGCTGAATTGACCTTGACCGACTTTGGGAGCTCGACAAATTTTGAAATTCTGGATCTGAGTATGTATGCGGAGAGGACGAGCCTAATGAATTCGATTTACTTTGGGGACTGAAGAAAGTTATGAAGTTTACCAGCAAAGGATTTCCCACCCCTGTGCAGAAGAAACTTCTCGAACAGCTGACGAAGTGAAGTGCGAGTTTATCAACTGAGCTCAATGAACATGATTTATCGTGGAGATTGAAAAATGATGGGTGGACTTACAACCTCCCCCTCGAAGAAACCCTCGAGCTATATATTAATATTTTGAAGATGGAGGCTTTAAAAAGTTTCGAATTGAATGATTTTCTAGAAAGTCTTTCTGTTAAGGGTAAAGATTTCGGGTAGAGCCTTTGATAATGCTATAAAAGTTTCAAAGTCTCCAACCGATAAAATCAGACTTTGGTCATAGAAAGGGGTAATGTACTGAAGAGAAAGTAGAAGCCACACAAAACACATTTACTCAGTAAAGAACTCAGGTTCCCTGGCGGATAGGCTGAAGAACGTAAATCTTCCTCCGGGGTCGACTTGATGTTCCTTCGATGTTGTAAGATTATTTCCTCACACCCTCAAGGCCATCGCTATCCAACATATGCCCGTTAAATCTGGTGTCCCTCATGAAAAATTGGAGGAATTTTCTGACAGGTATATTCCAGACGAAGGGCTGATTGATTTAGTCTACATTTCGATGGCTTGCTGGTTCAATCATGACTTTCGCGTTTGAGTTCCTCTGTTTTCGTTGGTATTGGGTTCAGTCGCAAAAAAAAAGACGACTGTGTTTCACGTGGATTTTGTATTTTGCTACTCTCTTCTGAGTACATTACCTCTTTAAATATGTACAACCATAAAAATGAAATTCAAGAACGTATCAATTCAGATTTTTGATGGTGAGAAACGATCAAGTATTCATCAGAGTCAACCAATGTTGTTTCCAACTGTTCACAACAACGATCTCTAGCTTTTTAGTTAGTCTAATATCAATCAATCTATACTAAAAAAAATTTATTCTATAACACGATTCAGGTTTTACTACAAATCGGTGCTTGTTTTAAGAATGAACTTTTGACACAAAAATGTGAAGGCTGGAATAGTTTTCAGAAACGATACTCGTAAACTACGGATGTGAAGATTTTCTATATGATTTTTTTCTAAGAGTTTTGCCTGGATTCTAAGTCCACATGGAGACGATTTATTAGCATCGAAAAATTTTTATGTTATACGACTCTCTAAATCTCTAATACCACAATAATAGAGCGAATTCAACAATAGGTAAATTTTTACGAATCGTACAAGATGGCTATACCAAATAAGGTCCTTTATACTAACGACATCAATGCTGGAATTTTGTATTGTATCAAGGCAGGGACATTAGGTCAAAATCGAGCGATTACACAGTAGCGACTCATGTGGACAAAAAATGCCTAAAAATGTGTTTGCGAAAAGTAGCTGCAGAGTTCGGATATAAAACTTCAGCTTTTGGATTCAGCTGTTGACCTAGGGTACTATAGAGAGGGGTATGGCAATACGTCATTTTAGAAGCAAAAAGAAGGCTCTCAAGCACGAACGCGTCCGCGCAGTGTCGCGGAATATTCGGCAGGGCCGGGCAACATCGGTCACGTTTGTTTTCTCGCGATGCTGTGCGATAAGCATTCGTACGTCCTTTTTGCTGCTAAAATGGCGTATTGCCATACCCCCCCCCCTCTTTAGTACCCTAGTTGACCTAGGAAAATATAATTTTTGGCTTATAACTTCCAACTTTTTTGCTCAAAATTCTTCAGCTTTCAAGTTTTTTCGGGACTAGGGTGTTTCACCGAAAGATTTTCCACCTAAAAAAAATTCACCGATGAAGATTCACCTACAGATAATTTACCTGATAGAAGTAGTGGTTCACCACATGGTAAGTTCACCGTGACGAAAGTTCACCGACAAAATTCGATTATATTTTTATTGATGAAGTTGATTAATCAGTTTAATTCAAGTTTAATAATAATAAAAAATTAATTTAATAATTTTATTTTTGATATTTTATTTGATAAAATTAAATTTTATATGATTTTTTATATTTTTCAAGTATTATTTATTTTTATATTTTAATTGAATTTAATTTTGAAAAAAAAATAAAATAAAATAAAATAGAATAATTTAAATTAATATAATTTTTAAATAATCATTTTTATTGAAATAAAATTTATTTATTAAAATTTTTAAACAAAATTTAAAATAAATAAATTGATTTATTAAATTAAAAATTATAATCATGAATAATAAAATATAATTTATTAATTTAATTTAATTAATTTGATTTATAAATATTAATAATTTAATTAAAGAAATTTTCTTTATTAAATTATTATTAATTTAAATAATTTTATAAATAAAATTTGGTTTATCAAAGCATCAAATAAAAGTCGAACAGCTGATTGAAAAAGGTGAATTTCGTCGTCGGTGTCGGTGAACTGAAAAAAGGAAGTTGAACTTTCCTGACAGTGAAAAAAAAAACAACAGGTGAACTTTCCTGTCGATGATGTGTCTTGGTGAAAAATCTTTCTTTGAACTGGTCTGATCCCGTTTTTTCAATTTTTAGAACAAGAGAACGAAAGAAGGAAGCCAAGTTTATTAAATTAAAGTTTTGATTTTTAGCTTGCGCCTAAAATTTTTCCTGGGCTCTTGGCTTTCAACATTTTTAGCATGAAATTCTTCGATTTTCGACTTTAAATCAAAGATCGAGAAATACTAAGTCCGCAAAGACTTTTAAGACGCCCCAAATATGGTAGTCCCCAATTCCATTGTTTCTCAATCTCCAGGCAATAACAATAAGGAAAAAAAATGAATAAAAAATTGATCCGGCTTCCATAGCTCGGCAATTTATCTCGTTTACTTAAAGCCTCCCACTACTGCCTCGCTTCTTATTCTACAGACACGACAAAACGTCTTATGTCGAGTCTTACAGATTCTGTACTCACAGAGGACCAGAGTGGAGTCCTTAGACCCTAGTGCAACGACTGCCCCACTATTTATATTGGCAAAACTGGTCGGAAACTGAGGACAAGAGTCTCAGTGCATGACAAAGCCGCCAAAATCTGCCTTTCTGGGGCATCTCTTGGCAGCAGATCTCAGATTTGATAGAAATTGTGGAGTTCGCCTTTTGCATAACGAGAGTCTTGAGAGAAGACGTCGAGTACTGGAGAGCATTGTAATCCTCAAGGCCGCTTCTGATAATAATTTCATCATAGTAAACGAGGACATCCCTCATCTCGTACTCGCTAATAATGTTTACAAACACGACGCTAATCATGACTAATTTTTGTATCTTTATTTTGTCATGTTCTGAATCGTTTTTCATTTTCGTATTTGTATTCGTGATTCGATATTTTTAACTTTAGTTTGCCAATGGTCTTCGACCAATACGCGTCACATATTTTATACTACCATTTGTAAAAGTGTTTGCAGATTTAGTATTTCTCGATCTTTGATACAATGGTTCACACGTCAGAGGAGAACATAAAAATTATTTCGACTTCAAATTTTTAGCTTTAAGTTTCGCGCCAGCTTTCCAATTCTGATTAGCAGCGCTTCATGCGCCGATCAAGTGCAATACGTACTTGTATGCATATCGTTCAATTCAGAAATATGCGCTTTTACAAGCTCTTATGAAACCTCTATCAATTCGTGAATAGACTTCAAATTTTGGGAATGCGTTTTGGGTTATTTGAGTGATACTTACGAGAAAATTTCAGTTCTCTGCAAGTACTCAAAATTTTTTGTATATTTCTTAAGGAACGTCAGCAAACACATAATGACGCTAATGAGTAATAGGTAGAAGCACATTTTTTTATTCCAACGCGACTTTTCGAACCTCATTTTATTGTATGCCCGTGTCCTTGCAGGAATAAAATTTTTATTGCGGTAATTTGTGAGAAAACCTAGATGGAACTGTATAGAGACGACTGAAATTTACTTTCAAAGAAAAACTGTGTGAAATACTTAATACGGATCACAAAGTCTGGGTCTATTCAAGATACGCACACGCCTGACTAGGCACGTTAAGGTGTCTTCATGAAGGTCTGGGACCGTTAGCGGATCTCATTTGGTACTGTTACCTTATTGAAAAGGAATCACGGTAATTTATGAAATCTGAAACCTTCAATATTTGATTAGGTGAGGAGATACCACGGGACAATAATACTGAAAAAAGTGTGAGATAGACCTACGCACACCTAGGGACACTAAAATTTTCACCACAACAATCTACAATTCATAAACTAATCATCTCCGCTAGCGAGCTATCGAGATTTTCAACATTCACGTACTTACAAATACAATCAAACTTACTCGGTAGATTCGATGGTAGGATTCGGAGGAACAGCCATGAGTACACAATTGGTTAAAATAGTCGTGATTATAATTATGGAAAAGAGCTGGTGAACCAAAACGTTGATAGCGACTCGTCGGATCGGGTTGAAGGGATCAAGTGCCCACAACGCGTTAGTTGCACTAAATCGAAATATATCTTTACCTTTACTTATTACTACGAAAGTCTGCGAACAGAACACAGCGTACAGATTAGGCTGACCACTGTAGTTAACATAGATAAATCTTCCGTAAGTAGACCAAACTTACTCGCTGGTTATGATAAAACGGATCGATATCTTCCAACGGGACCGAGACTAGTTCCGGTGGAAACTGACGATGTAATCTGACGGGCAATGGTACACCTTGTTCGAGAGTGGAATCGGGTTGCGGACCTTCGTCAACATCTTCTTCATCGTAACGAGCCTATAAGTATGAAGCAAAATTCGCCAGTATTAGTATTATAATACTAATGCACGATTCCCCTAAATACTCGTACTAAAATACATTTACTGTTGGAACTCAATTCTAAATGTACAAGTACCTAATATGTACCTAATATTGATGAATAAGCCTGACTACATTTACTCCGCTATCTAAAATACTTGCGAGTCTACATGAGTAATTTATAATATGTACTTTTAGTTCTCAGATGGATGAAAATGGATTTCAAAGGTCGAATACCATGCGACATTGCCTCAATAATCACACCTTTTTCACATAAGCCTTCGCTCAAACAAACATTTTTATTTAAAGAACTTTACGGGACGATTTGACATTTTTTTCATGTCACATGAAAAAAGGAAAATCAGTACTAAAGCAAGAAAATTGTGGGTTCAATTGAGGGGACTGCGCTGTCATTCCTTCTATCAGTCATAGATCATACCCAATGTTATCGTTGATGACTAAAGTTATCTCTAAGCCAATTTACTTTCACTTAATGGAAAAAATCTACATTAATAAAATTTATTATATTATGTCAGTTATTTTGCATCTCTACAAACCTATACGTTTACATAATATGGTTTGAATATAATGCATTTGTACATGAGTATGTAAAATTATCTACCTTATATTAATCTAAATTTATACACGTATTAATAGATGAGCTACAGCAGAAATGAAATTGGAATTGTAGCTTTTTTTATTCCCACAAGATTACCTCGTGTAAAAGTCATCACAAGGGCGAAAAATATACTTTAATGGAATAGGACAGAAGAGGCTTACTTTTAGATTCCTGTCCAGAATACTATTTTAATGAAAGTGGTCAGAAAATATTATCCGTTAGCCTTCACATGCCCAGAATAACTATTTTCGTTACGTGGGAGTAAAGTGAGCAGTTTTCACGCAGTGGAGAACACTCAAAGTAAGTGGCGTGAAAACACTGACTTTCAACTACCCTCCATTAAAATAGATTTTTTGGTTCAATGAAAACACGTTCTTTACATTGCATTGTTCTGTTCTTTAGGAAATGAAAAAAAAGCGCCAATTTTTCACTAGGGAAGAAAATGCGTTGCGCATGCGCATTGCGTACGTGACAAACATTGTTTCTGTGAACCAAAAAATTAGCGTTCACCACTCAAGAACAAAGGAAGCAATGAAGGCGCTTCGGCTCGGGTCGCCAAAGCGCTTGTTCAGATATTGCTTACTTAATGCCTACTTTTTTCTCTTGTAGCGTAATACTATTTTTAACACTATTTTGCTACAGCGTGGGTAAAATACTACTTTACCCACTAGTGAATAAAATATTGTACTGGACTCGCGGGTCAAGTGGCATTTCAACTCTTGGTGTTCCCAATACTCGCGGAACTCGGTTTGACGCCACCTTACTTATACAATGAAGAAGTATTGAAATATCACAATTTCCCTGAGGTAGAAAATGATTTCTTTCTTTTTTGTGGTTTTTGTTTGTTGATTTTCATGTGGAAAGAAGGTCCGGATCCTCATAAGGCCCAGTACTGAACCAATTTCAGATAATTTGGACACCTCAGATTTCAAAATTTAGTAAGTATTTTTTCATTCCTAAAAAGTTCTTAATTTGTGAAGCTCATCTTGACCAATCTTTTGTAAGTACATAATTACACGTATTTACATTTTATGAATAACTTGATTCGTCTTTACCTTCTTTAACTCTCTATTATCCTTATTATTTGTGATGAAAAAGATCTTTCTTGACTATTTATGTTTTTGAATCCATGAATCTCTCATCCATTAAATGAGACATATCTTATAGATTTGTACTTCAATTTTTTGCCCAAGTTATGGTTGAAGGATTATTAGAAAAAAACAAGAATCACCCGCAGTGGCAATTTTGTGGAGGGAAAAGAGACCAATGAAAAAATTTTTTGATACCGCACCGTAGTCATTAATTTCTCTGATTGATAGAACATTGAAACAAGAGTAAATTGTGACCCTCAAGAGAAGATTCATACCTATAATCTTCCCTGGCCACGCCACTGATCACCGGTTCTCACCACATCTATACCAACGGTCGTCTAATCTTGAGGTAATTCTTTTATTTCCAGAAAATTACAATACATATATATTTTTTCTTTAATTTGCGGTAATAGGATTGTTTTTCTTAGATGAACAAATTAAATTCAACATAAGATTTTACAAACCGCACAATTACAAAATATATAGTACGAGACCTTTCGACTGAATAGCCATCAAAAGTTTTCCTTAGATATGAAGAAGGAGACTTGAAAAAATCCGGAACTTTATGCTACAGCAAAACGTCGCTTCAGAAACAAATGTAACTCAAAATTTTTCCAAGTCTTTAATTAAGAGTCTTAGAAAAACGGGTGAGGATATGGGCCATCATATTTAGTCGTTACGTCATGATTTATCTTCACAGTCCCCTCCTCAGGTAAAGAATTTGTGAAATTATTGATGAAATTGTAACAAACCAAGTCCCTACAGTAGGTCACGGTTACTTAGCAGGTCATGACATCATCAGCTCGTAATTTCATCAGAAAACTCTTTTTTTTTTTTTTTTTTTTTTAGTTGAAATGAATCTTGCAATGCAAATTTCAGAATGGCCTCTCACCTTGAGACATATTCTTGTTTTAATATCATAAGGTTTGTTCGCGAGTTCACAGTATTATTTTATAGATCCTGTTATTACTGTTGAAATTATACAAGTTATGCGTTCAGATGCTCTCAGTGTAGAAGCAGCAATATGTTCGTTCATTTTTCTATACAAACAGCCACTAGCAAGTTTTTAGGTGAATACAGTAAGATCCAGGAGCAAGAGGAGAAGTCAAATTTCTGGCGCTTGAAAATGAAAACAATCGAAACTGTGTTACCACTAAAGCAAATCCAAATGATACCATCATTAATGAAATTGATTTTCATCAATTTCATTTACATGAATTTTTTTACATGAATTCATCAATTGGATTAACTTTTAAAAAATTCTTATGTGATAATTTCTTTATTGATTGATATGTATAATTCATTAAAATTTGAATTCATTATTTCATTATTAGTAAGGTTGGACTTATTAATCAAAAATTTTTTCATTTATAATTTTAAATTTTATAGATACATACGAGTATTATAAATTTAATTTTATTATCTAATTTGAAATTTTTATTCAATCATACATTTTTATTACTTTAAATTTAATATAATTGATTTGAATAGTACAAATTAAAAATTATTTTATTTAATAATAATTATTCCAATTTTTATTAAAATTAAAATAATAATTTATTTATTTTTATCAATAGTCTTCATTAAGGATTTATTGATAAAATTAATTATTCTCTGAATATATCAAAGTTATTTTTATTCGATATTGAACTAATATAATTATTATTTGATTAATAATTGTATTAGGTAGTTTTATTTTTTTTATAGGTACAATAATTAAAAATGATAGGTAGTAAAAAAAATTATTTGAATAATTTTAAATAAAATTAGTACAATTTTCAATGATTATAAAATAAATTATAAAGATTTAAAGTCATTTCCAAATTAAATTTCTATTTTCACATGTTCATAACCGGCATACAATTGTTAGTTATCCAAAACAGCAAGAAGCCAGCTGACATGGGCCAAGGAAAGTACAACTTTTGAAAATGTAAGAAAATGTTTCTGCGCTTCACAGAAAACTAAAAAAAGACCAGCAAAAATATAACAGTTTAACTGGTGAACGCAGTTTGCCGTTAATGCACAAATCAACCTATATAATAGTTAGGGTTTTTGACCAAAATAATTGTACGTAGATAACGGTTATCGGTCCGGTCAGCTTCAAAATTAAATCAGTTAACGCCTAACAGCTAGTTATCGATCGCATAAAGTATTTTTCTGAAACGGTCAAACAATCATAATGGTCATGACCATTATGAATAGATGATTTGGTCATAACAGTTCATAACGGTGAAAATAGAGAAAAACACTCTTTTGGGTAGAAAGAACATTGTTTCTGAACCAAAAAAATATGTTTTTAAACTAAAAAGAATTTTTTAAACTGAAAAACATATTTTTGAACTAAAAAACATATTTTTAAATTTGAAAAAAAAATGTTTTAAAGTAAAAAAATATGTTTTTAAAGTAAAAAAACATGTTTTTAAGGTAAAAAATCATGTTTTTAAAGTAGACATGTTTTTAAAGTAAAAAAATATGTTTTTGAAGTATAAAACATGTTTTTGAAGTAAAAGAACATGTTTTTAAAGTAAAAAAACATGTTTTTAAAGTATAAAACATGTTTTTGAAGTATAAAACATGTTTTAAAGTAAAAAAAATGTTTTTAAAGTAAAAAAACATGTTTTTAAAGTATAAAACATGTTTTTGAACTATAAAACATGTTTTTGAAGTATAAAACATGTTTTTAAAGTTGAAAAAATGTTTTTAAAGTAAAAAAACATGTTTTAAAGTAAAAAACATGTTTTCAAAGTAAATAATATTGAAAAGATGACTGTCGACATGACCGCTATGACCGTTTTAACCAAAATATTCATCGGTCAAGCGGTCACGGTCAATGTAATAATTTCCTTTTAAACGGTCATGGGTCAATCGGTCAACAAACATTTTTTCCCTTTTTGGTCATCGGTTACAATATAACAGTTATTTCGCAAATCCTATGAACTATATGGTGGAGGGGGAGGTATATGTTCCAAAGAAACTATCTAGAGAAACAATAAAGATCCAATTGCCAAGATCATTTCTTTCCCTTTTTCCGCTGTAGTCTTCACAAAAGAAGGAGCAATAGCCCATGAGAAAGAGGGATTCAAGAAATTTCACCGATGAAATCACAGTAGATTAAGAGTCAATTCTCTATGCAAAATGAACTGTTTTTCTTTCAGTAGCAATTTTTCTGGGGAGGGTTTGAAGAAGAAGAGGGAGAGGAGAAATGTTACAAAAAGTTTCTGGAAAACTTACTCAGAATGAAATGGTGTCCTGCTAGGCGCGACCCCTCTACATCCCCCCGCTACACTACTAGTTCTTCACCTGATTTGGCAACTGCAATTTCACATATCTCCTATGGAACATATTGTGCATATATCTTCGTTAATTCCAATTCTACAAGAATCTCATACGCTTTCGACTAGACTATTGAGCCCCAGTCCACGTCAGTCCACAAAGTGCTAAAACCTATTCGAAGACATTCCCTTAAATTAGCTCTCGGTGCCTCCCGCGGCGGCCCTGTAAGGTTCGTGAAACTCTTTCACGTGTAATATTCATTTATTTATATTTATAGTAGTTACACTTGAAAAACTACACCCAAATATTTAATCAAAGGCTAACGATCGATTTTCAAAATCAATTACCGAAATTGAAAAATCCATCCGTACGACACGTTTTTCACTTCAAGCTTCGATTGAGAGCCTCGTGAGCAGCGAGTCATTTTTAAAAAGAATTTTGTTTACCCAACTTTCAATTTAGAACCCCGCTATTTGCGATGTACGCAAATTAGGCTTCATTAGAAGGAAACCAAACGAAAATCCCTCGTGATTTCAAATACATTTAAAAGCTCATATTTCTCGAGCGTAATTCTTATCATAATTTCTGTAATAAATGTTTTCGTTTTGTTGGGTACTTACGAGTATATCAGAACGCCTGTTCGATTACACTTTGATGTAGGAGTCTGAGAGCCGAAAATATCGCAAACTAGCACACGTCACTTTGCCGACGACCATTCCAGAATAATATAGGTTAGTCGAAAAGTATTGATTTTTTCTTTTTTTCACAAACTTCTCTACCGAGGGTAACCTAACGTAACATTATAGAACATCGTGTACATCTCACGGATACCGAAGGTAATTACGTATTTCGTTCGCTATTTGTTTATTGTGAACTGAATAACATTCGTTAGCGTTGTAGGAAGTAACTCACATATATCCCTTCAACTCCCTCCAGATCTCATTTTATACGAACATAATGATTCGTAATTGTTATTCGGTGAGAAGGATGATAAACTTTTGTATTTCGTTTACTTTTTCTCGGGTGTATGCATGGAGACAGCTGGAATACGAATGTGCTACGAATCGACGACGGTCTCGGCGGTCGGTAAACATTATTTGGTGTCATTGAGGGAAAATTCGACCAAAAGGTGGATGAAAATTGGGAGAATAAAATTGCGCTCTTAGTCAGCAAAGGTACCGTCGAACGTTTACGGATGAAAAACGAAAGTGAAAAGGACCGGTATCAATAAATGAAGACGCGAGAGTGAAAGTCGTGAAAAGCTCTAAGAACAAAAACCATGTTGATTCGCTTTAGGAGGAGGAAATACGAAATAGAACCCTAAATTTATTCATCTGATTAAAAACGAAACACGATCTGCGTGTTCTCGACAGCGCGGGCTAGATCGTACAACATAATATACGCGTATATACAGAATGTACACATGCGAACGTGATTTTTCCTTCTGAACAGAACAGACTGTGACTTATCGTTCCCGAACTAATTCTTTTGGGCTTTATTTCAGCATACGTGAATACATTTCATTCGACAGCCTGCAGGTCTGCTATACTAAATTCGTGTACCAATTTTCTTCGTTCTCTTTGAGAAATAAGAAACGAGGTAGGTACAGTCGAAGCAAGCGAAACTGATTAATTTCGTATGGTAACATTTCGTATATAAAACTATATTTTCTCCATTCAAGAGAAGGTATATACCGGCATACACGAGGACGAAAATTGAAAAATTTTTTTCCATACGCTGCGCCGTACTCACAACGCACCTGAACGAAGAAAATTTCTTTGTTCCGTCGCCATCTATCGCACGTAAAATATCGTGATTCGTCTCTTTTTGTCACACCCACTCTTGACAGGAGCTCTAGAAGATCAATCGAAACAACCTTTGACGGTTTCGAGTAGCAGAAATAAATTGTTGATAGCGAGGTAAGCGAAAACGAATTTATAATCTTGTAACTCGGATCGCTTTATCTAGATTAATATACGTATATTTTTTTGAACTATCGCACGCATGTACACGTGCAAATTACTCACGATTTTCGTCTTTACTCTCTGTACGTGGGAAGCATCGCCGCCGCCTGCGCTCCACTACAGAACTCTACAAATTAGGACTTTTGCGAGATTTCGTGGTCTTCATCAATGTTTGTCGCTTTCATTCATCAAAATCTTTCATGATGGATGTATTCGTATTTTTCGTCCAAATCACTTCACTTCTTCAACTCTTATTTTTATAAGATAGCCTTCCACAGGACCGCGCGAAATTTTGAAATCTTGACTGGACGCTCTGCGAAACACCCAGGACTACATTTTGACCGAAAACTCATTCGAGCCCCGTACATCAAAATTCGAGAAGCAAGTGTAATAGAATATTTGTCACACCAATCAAAACGATGCAACAGAGGAACCCTCCTGCAACTCTGTAAAAGTCTCGTACGCATCTCGACTGGACTATGGAAGCCTGGTCTACAATAGTTCTCGAACTGATATAACTTAAAGCTCTCAATGCCACCAGTCTACCGCCAGCCGAAAACAATCAAGGCTTCACTCCCTCCTTCGTACAACTAAAGTGAAGAAGCTCCAACGTCTATCCAAACCGAAAACTCCTCATCCGGTTCCTGATACCGACACTCCCTTCGCTCCTGCCCTCGTCAACCTATCGTCCACCCACTTCTCATCTCCTGAGCTTGACCTCCTCAAAAAAGGAAAGAAATTTGCGTTACCACCCACAAACCGGAAAGAAGCCCTTGAGAGCGTCCTCGTCTCTGACCTGGCTACCGGTATTCGCACCGATAACCGCCTTAACGATGACAACACACGGCATCTCATTCGCGAAGCAATCGATCAACTAGGAAACACTAAATCCCCTCTGGTCCGGTGCTTTTCCTCCTTGAAACGTAACCTGCAACAGAACGACCTTACGCTGGTGAAAGCCGATAAAGGCGAAACTGTTGTTATTATGCCGCGCCCATTATACGAACAAAAGGTCACCGACTTCCTGGCCTCTGCCGGTGCCTCCAAAATTCCGTCAAAATTCGCCGAATACAACTCAGAAGTGCGTTCTACCATCAAAAACGCTAAGCATATACTCCCCCAAGAACAGAAATTCCTCCTACAAATGAACCCTTCACTGGGGCAGATGAAGCCACATAAGCCAGACCTATCGATATGGCCAGTCGTCCCTTTCTATTCCGACCCAACCTGCAAGCTCGCGAAGTTCCTGACCATCTGGTTCTGTTCTGTGGCCGACTTCAATCCTCCTTATGCGGTTCGCAACTCCCTCAATCTCACATCAAGAATGTCCAACACAAATTTTCCTTCCGAATCGATACTAGTCTCCTTCGACGTCGCCAGTATGTTTTCTAAAATTCCGGTGGCGCGCACCATCCCCCTCCTCCTCCTCCGGTTCCTGGAAAGACAGAATATTCATCCGGACATCATCAACGAATTTCGCAATTTACTCCAAGTGTGCCTCTCTTAAAATGTTTGCGTCTTCAGGAAAACGACCTACAAGTTTCCGGATGGTCTTCCGATGGGAGGTCCACTATCCTCTCTGGTAGCAAATGTGTTCATGAACTACTTCGAAACCTCCATCCTCAGCTCATGCCCATACGCCTCTCGAATACGATTCTGGGCTCGCTATGTCGACGATGTGTTATGTGTCTGGCGTGGCCCTCTTCCGGAGCTACAATTCTTCCTCCAAGAACTCAACAATTTTGACCCCGCTATAAAATTCACGCTTGAAACAGGAGGAAACAGCATCAATTTTCTAGACGTCACCATCACCCTCATCGAAAAACATAATATTCTAAAAGCTAAATTTGGCATCTTTAGGAAAGCTTCGTTCACGGGCGTTTCAATCCACGCGGACTCCTTCCACCCTCCATCCCACAAAATGGCAGCCATTAACGCAGCCATCTACAGGCTGATCCATATTCCTCTAGATGACGTGGCTTTCGAACACGAGGTTAAGCAAATTGAAAAAATTGCCAAGTTGAACGGCCTCGAGTCTAACATCCGCCTCTTGGTCAGACGTAAACAACTCAAAAAGCTGCTCACCGAACTCCCTCCTAACGAGCCTCCCTCTCAAAAGAGCTCAACGTCCAGAACACGATGGATTCGCCTACCATACCTCGGGAGACCCACAGAAAAACTTTCCTCAAAGCTCCGAAGATTTAACTACCGAGTAGGCTTCTATCCAGTCAACACTTTGTCTAACCTTTCCACCTTGAAGGATGTTGTACCACCAATGATAAATCAGGCATTTACCGAATAACGTGCGGGTCCTGCGATGCTCAGTACGTTGGCCAGACCGGCCGTTCCCTCCGTACTCGCTTCCGCGAGCATAAAGCAGCCATCTCCAATGGAAAATACTCTGCTTTTGCTGAACATTGCACGGATAAAAATCACCCCGTCGATAATGCCGTCATCGAACTCCTTCACAACGCAAACATGAATCGTCTGGAAGAAACCGAGATCATTCGCTCTTCATCCACAAACTCGTCGACTCTAAACGACACATCATCTACCTTTCTTAATCCGTTCATTAAATTCTACTACAACTTTAATCAGCACTTCCTGTCTTGACCTGATCCCCTCGTTCAACTTTCTTTCATCTCCTTACCAGTTTCAAGGCTTTCATTCAGTTCTCTCCTGATGATGATAGATGCCAGATGTATCGAAACCGGTCGAACAACTAGTCCTCGGAACTAATCTAAATTTATATTTTCGACAAATTAATCATTATATTATTTTGACCAATTTTTCCTTAATTCTATATTTTATTTTATTTTTATTCTATTTCTGTTCTACCTCTTTTCCATTGTGGTGTTTCTCTAGTCATCTGACTAAAAAATGTCGATGATAAAACTCTAGTTCCGGACTCTCTAATCTGTTACGTGCTGTACTATTCCTCCTATTCCATTCAAATGGCTCATAGTCACGAGGAAAACATTCAAAAAAGCCTTCCATAATAGCCCCGCATCGAGCTTATGTGCGGAAACCGCGGAACCCCCTTTGTATCCCAATTATCTCAACTGTCTATCTATGACTTCATCTTCCTCACAAAAAGAAAACACTCACCTGTCCTCTTAAACAAACAAATCCGCTTCAACAATCACTCAACAAATTTAATCCTTTTCAGCAAATCCATTACAACTCATCTCCTCGCTCTCGCCTTCTGGATTTCCTCTGAACCTTGCGTATGTTGAGACCTTAGACAGATCCCCCCTTCCGATGAACACATTTACGTACAAAATATCAGACAATTCCTCGACCACTCCACTTCTCGAACTGTACCTACTAGATGATCACCAAACCGAATGGTTTATTGTATGATAAATATTTCCATCTGAACAAGTTACTACACCACCGATAATTTTCAAAATGGTATTCAACAAAGGAGAAGAATAACCGAGTGGAAGTCCAAACGAAACGGATCAAAAAGAAACTTCCAAACCTAAAATTGTCAAATTCATGACTTTTTTCGTGACCAAATTACGACTTTACAACACTTTTTTGAAGCCATGGATACTCATGTTGTAACATCAAAAAGAGTCGCAAACAGTGAAGACAAAACCAAATTATTTTGTAAATGGTGTTCAATTCTTTATTTCGTTCTCAAACCAGAGTTCGGAAAGTACTCTTGGACATCAAAGAGAATATATGTGACGAATCAAAGACAGAACGCGAGTAATGCAAAAGAAGGTCACAAATCTATGGAAGATCTAACGGAACAACCTGGTTTTGACAGAGATAGACAGAGGCAACACAACACGGTGGTGGTAACATATGATAAAGCAGATCACCTAACACCTATTCTAAAGGTGTGGTGGAGAGAGTCCTTGGGAAAATGGAAGCAAAGAAGGGAACCCACTACAGCCCACTAAAAAAGTGCTTGAATCACTGCCATATTTATAGAAAACTGCACAAACAAGGTGATGAACCGTTAAATGGTTAAGGTGTAAACAAGGACATCCATAACAACCCACCCATAGCAAAAGGAATAAGCAACGACGGAATGAAAGGACAAGGGAAGCTTTAACCGAAGGTACAAGCGCAGTTGTGAACATTGCGAAGTCATCTACATTGGTGAGACTAGGAGACAATTCGACATCAGGAAGAATCAAGGGAAAAGGAAGTCATCACTTGGCAAATACTACAAAAAAGAATAGCGCAATGGTGAAGTGGAAAACCGCATGAAGAGAAGAAAACTCAGGGAAAAGATGGAGATCGCAAAAGCAAACAGGATAAGATCCAGCTGCTTGAACAATGTAATTACATTTGACAGTAATATATTATTCAGCTTGGTGACTAGACGAGACACAAAGAACAGGATCTTAGCTTGATAGCTCCAGGAGGATCAACCAATCACGACGCAGTATTGTTGTAGCCAATCAGATCACAAATTTTGACTATAAAAAGATCTTTTGTCGTAACCTACTGCTATGAAATAAATAAAAAGATTTGTGCGAGATCCGAGAATGATTTCTGACTCCCTCTATTTTTGAGCATTCAAAGCTGAATTTTAAATTTATTTATAAGCACACATTTATGATCAGTGACTAGGCAACCACCTAGATTCATTAACCCGATTCTTTCATTCATTTTTTTTTCCTTTTCTCGCTTGTGTTATAAATAAAATGAAGAAACAGGTATATCGCACTCTAAGAATAAGAGATTTTCGAACAAAGAACTCTTGTCCCAACGTTCTCATTGATGCTTTTGAAATTCCCCTCTTTACTCTCGACTATCACCTCGCCCCGATAAACCAGATCGACCAAATATCTCAGTCAATTTTAAGTAAAGATCAACCAAAAATAGACTGAGCGATCGCTCTGATGTGCGACCAATAATAGATCAACATTTTCAGCCGATTTACTTCCGCTTTTCTGTACCATATTTAGACCACATTTAATTCAAGACAAAATTTTGACTGAAAAAATTGATCAATTTCTAAGTGATGTAGGTACGATCCTCAGTCATTGATCATATTTTCTCAGCAAATGAGTATATTTTGATCATTTTTGACCCACAGTGATTTTTGGGGAAACTTGACGACATAAAATGGGCTCTGGTAGTCATCATAATTAGACCACTTCTGACAAAAAAGATCGGTCGGTTCCCGGGCAATGTAGACAATTATAAGATAGTCGAAGACTCTATTCAAGCGATATTAACAGCTGGACCACTACAAATAGACCACTTTTGACAAATAAGACTCGTCAATTTCAGGACAATAAAGACGTCATAAAACTGTCTCTAGTAAGGTAATATTAACAGACCACCATAATTAGACCACTTTCAGCGGGAAAAACCAATCTATATCTAGGCCTTCCTCAAGTGAGAGAAGAAGAATGAAGATGGCAATCTTGTTAGCAGGATTATGTTGAGACAAGTGCGATTTTGGTCTGCGAGTTTGCAAACAACGTGACAGTTGATTCATTACGAATATCTACCCAGAAATCGACTTGAAATTTGGGTCAAAATTGAGTGACTGTGCGGCTCGCCCGATTAAACTCATTTTAGACCAAAGAAGAGAGTAAACATTTTGATGGACGCTGAGGAAAAATCGACTGAAAATGGACCACGATATGTCCTGGGGATATCTGCCCAGAAATTGATTGTTCAAAATCGAATGACTGCGGTTCGCATGAGAATAGACGAAAAAAAAAGTAAAAATATTGGTAGATGTTGAGAAATGGACCAAGATATGTTCTGGGGATATCTGCCCAGTGATTGACTGGAAATTTTGGTCAAAATTGAGTGACTGCAGTTTGCATTAGAATAGATAGACAAAAAAAAGTAAAAATATTGGTAGCTATGTTGAGGACAAATCGACTGAAAATGGTCCTAGATATGTCCTGGCGATATCTGCCCAGAAATTGACCTAAAATTTTGGTCTAAATTGTGTGACTGGGCAGTTCATCCTATAATACTCATTTTAGACAACAAAAAAAAGAGTAAAAATGCTTACGCAGCCGCGTAAGCAATACACGACTTTTCACCTGTATCTACAATCAAGTTTTTTGCTTAAACTTTAACTCTAGTACTCCAATTTATTCAATGAATCGTTTTCTCAATAAGATACACACATCCTCAACATCTCTTGCCACTCTAATTCATTCTTGATCATCTCCGATTCTCAAGCATCTTTTAATGTTGGTTGTTGTAGACTCACACATAACATTCATTCATGAGAAACAACGAGCAAATCTTTCACACATATAAAACCATTTCATCACTCAAAAAAATGACAAAATTATACGCAAAGGATTGTTGCACTAATACTATACTAACACAACATTCATTCATGACAGACTCAACACGAACGAACACATCCTTAAAATTCATTCATAAAGAGCGTATCCTTACGTGTGTGAACAGGTAACCCAAAAAATGAATAAAACTAGCTACAACTACACTGACAATCTACGTAATCAAAGGTTACCCTTCGCTTTTGATGACGAAAGCGACTACCTGAAGTTTAGTACTACAAAATATTAGTAGCTCGAATATTTGCAAATTTCATCAAATTAGTTCACGCTTCAATTTGAGATTTCTCACGAACCAAACATCGTATCAACACCAAAAGTTCACAATTACATTTTTAGACATGTAAATTACAATATATCAACATTTGAAAAAAATTGAACAAACCATATCAGAGTTATAGGAGTGGGGAATTGTTTTTAAAATTGGGTATATCTGGAGAACTACTGATCCGATCGTCAAAAAAAATGCAGGTGCACAACTTCAGATATAACACTACAACTTGACTAAGTTTCAAGAAAATCCATCCAGTAGTCTCGGAGGAGAAGTCCGGACAAATTTTGATCCATATAAGGAAACCTGAAATTTTTTTAATGACGTAGCGATGATCTATGACCTCTAAAACGTCGAGAAAGTTCATTCCCCCCCTTTCTGCCACAACTGTGACGGGTGTAATACTCGCTTTTCTACGAAAAGTCGGTAAAATATTGGTAGATGTTGAGGATAAATCGACTGAAAATGGACCAAGGTATATCCTGGGGGTATCTGCAGAGAAATTGAGTGGAAATTTTGGTCAAAATTAAGTGACTGCGGTTCGCATGAGAATAGATTTAAAAAAAAAAGTAAAAATATTGGTAGATGTTGAGGACAAATTGACTAAAAAAGGTCCTAGATATGTCCTGGCGATATCTGTCCAGAAATTAACCTAAAATTTTGGTCTAAATTGTGTGACTGAGCAGTTCACCCTATAATACTCATTTTAGACAACAAAAAAAAAAGAGTAAAAATATTGGTAGATGTTGAGGACAAATCGACTGAAAATGGACCTAGGTATGGCCTAGGGATATCTTCCCAGAAATTGAGTGAAAATTTTGGTCAACATTGAGTGACTACGCGGTTTACCCGATAAAACTCATTTTAAACCAAAAAAGGGAGTAAAAAGTTTGAAAGACGTTAAGGAAAAATCGACTGAAAATGGACCAAGATATCTCCTATAGAATATCTGCCCAGAAATCGTCAAAATTGAGTAATAAATACGATATCAATTTTGGACTATAAAACGAGGAAAAATTCCAGTCTGTATTGACAGAATAACGACCAAAAATGGACTGAAATGTATATTCCGCATAATGATCAAAAATCAACCAACAATTATGGTCAGAATTTAGTAGGAATATTATCTGACTAACAAACAACTGAAATAAGTAGTTGAAATTTGGTGGATTCATCTCACAAATTTTTCAGTCACGCGACCAAAAACCGACCACCATGGACCACATAGTGATGGTCGATTTGGTTTGTCGGATTGGTATGAAGTACAGAAAGTTGGCATTCTGAATAGTAATAGATATGTAAGAACTTTCAATTTCAAATGGAACGTAAAAAATAGGTATTGTCTTGAATATGTGGACTCGGTCATCTCTAAACTTATAATATATCGTCTCAATTTCTTCACTCGCACCCCTCACTTTTCAGCATATAGATACCTTAGCCGTTATTGTTCCATCATTTTTTTCTCTAAATTCACATGTTATTTATCAAATTCAATATTTCCTTTTGAAAATCTTTACAGTAGCGAGTTCATACGTAAAATACGTATCGTATCGTTTTAAGTATCGGGCATCATCTCCTGCAATTCATCTTCTTATGATACCGTATTTAATTCTCTTTCGTCGTTATCTGTACACTTTGTACGAAGCAACTCGGTCATCCTTCGCACGTATTTTATCGTGTGAGCACCTCCTTTTTAGAACTGACGAACGGGAACCCTTTTTGATTCCGAGAAAAGCGAGGTGATGGATGAGATTAAAGAGGTTTGTATCTTATATTACCTAATTGATTTGAAAAATATGTACACAGTTTAAGGCAGCGTGGAGAAAGATGAGAAATAAGCGTCAGAAGTTGAAAAGGTACTTGAACGAAGAGTAATGTAGGATATGTGACTTCGTCGGGATGGTACTAATCGATAGCGGGAACGTTGCTTCCTTCGCTAATGTAATAGAGTATGCGAGCTTTAATACTTAAGTCAACGACATCACGAGTAGTACATCCGTACTTTTTACCGAATTGTACTTGGAAATTCGGGAAATAGAATTGAAAGGGCTTGAATCCAACTTTTTTTTGTGTCAGTTACACCCATCCAGATCGAAATATTCTGTCTGCTCACTAAAATAATATGAAAAGCTCGTTGAAAAATTGTTTACGAAGATATTTCTGAAAAATTGGCTTCGATTTATTTCTTAATCAATTTTCGAGTATGATTAGTTCTCTTGAATGTTCAATGGTCTAGAAAAGATTTCAACTCACAAAAGAAGTTGAATAAAATTTCTGACATTTTTCTTCCAGGATGCATAGATATTACATAGATTTATAAACACTTGGTTAGATTAATTTAGGGGGAAAAAGTAGGATTGAATAAAACTTCAAGCTTTAGCTCGAGGATAATTGTAGAGACTTCTAATAAGGTTTTTAAAATTTAATTCTGTAGTTTTGAAGTGAGGGTCTATTCTTTGACAGGGCATTCGGATTACAGGAATGTAAAGTAGGAACTGTGGATTCAAATCCCGCTCGCTGAATTATGCCTCTTTCGTACTAAATTTGCAGTAGTTGAAGAATATTTCGCTATCTTATTTCTTTACGTATTAGCGCGGAGCCACTGAAAGGATTGCCCCTTCCCCCGGACTGAATCTTGAATCCAAACTTAGTTCGCTGTATAGTTGTGCCATAAATTGGAATTTATGTAATGGCTCGCTTTTTCTAATACCAATGAGCGTACAACACACAGCTTCCTTTAAATGATCAGAGGTGAATGACATCTGCCGCGTTCTCATCAGTTCCCTTCGCGCGACCTCATTTTGCCCAGCTAAAAAACGCCGAGTACAATTTAGTTTGAGAATATTCAAAACTTCTGTGCTTCTGTCTGTTGACAAAAACTTTTGATTGTGAAAAGTGTTTAGAAATGTCTCGTAATTATGAGGAACCCTTCAACTTAAAAGTTGTTTATTCCCGCGTTTGCCTGGAGTTGTTCAGCTTTGTTTTGATATCAGAACGGTATGCATCTGCGTGCCCCGGGCTCCAAGCACAAAGGCACCATCACGGACCAATCAGACTCCTTGTATGGGGTGAAGTCTGCAGCTCATGACTGCACCTGCATTCACGTTCTACGTTTTAGACTTGGAACGTCATCAACGTAAAGTAACGTCTTTAAATGACGCATATGCAGGCATTAACTGTAGACTTAATCCTAAACAAGATGCAGACCGATTATATGTCTCGTTAAAGTCAGTGTTCGAAAGGGGAATTCCCATTCCCAATTCCTGTTCTAGGCTCTAAAATATTCCTGAATTCCCGATTCTGAAAAGAAACGTTTTTTTTCAGAAAAAACATGTTTTCAAGTGGAAAAAATATGTTTTTTCAAAATAAAAATGTTTATTTTTGCTGATTTTTTTCACTAGTGTTTTAAATTATGTTCTAAACAATCTTTGAAACTATTTTGTTAAGAACATCGTCATTCTACTCCTACCAAATAAAAAAGAAGGCAGTTGGCCCAAAATAATGAGAAAACAAGGTAGAATGTGAATCCACTGAGAATTCTCTATGGGATTCCCATTCCCGCAAAATGGCCGGGAATTCCCGGTCCAAAATTGAATTCCCGGGAACGTCCGAACACTGGTTAAAGTGTCTGAAAGACGCAAGAATACATGTCTCCCTTCCATAAAGTGGTCGACCATTCACAGAGATTTGGGGTGAATAAATTTAAATGTTCTTGAACTACACTCACTCCATGGAGCCAAAATGCTTACCGGTATGGATGGCACCCACCCAAAGATGGGATTTAGAAAAATCTCAACCATCGAGCTATGAACCTAGTACAAAAAATCATACACTAGACTTGCACTAGGCCTATACTGCGGAGCCCGGGAAAAACTTACGTTAGAATGGCTTTCTACCCCACCCCCTCAAAAAAGCTCACGTGGAGATTTTTCACGCCCCCTACCCCTGAGAGTTCACGTAGTAAGTGAATGACCCTTTACATCTTATTGACTGACGACTGTATAACTTGAATCTGCATAACACAGAATGTCAAATAACTGATTAAATCAAGTCATTTAAAAATACGTTTGACTTACAGAATGAGTTGACCTAATTTTAGAATAAGTTGATCGTTTTTCGACTCAGTTAGAACTCAACTTTGAAACCATATTGCAAAATTCCCGTTTTATTCGGGTCAGACATCCACAAATTACCACGAGGAGCGCTAGCAACATGCGTGGTCCGTCCAACAGAAATAGAACTTATGCCAAATCTCAGAACGGGATATGGGTTTTATTAACGCGCGTAAAAACACGGAAAATTTGAACAGAATGGAGTTCTTTATCATCTTACCTAATTTGTAGATTTTTTAATTTTATACATTTTTATGCAAAACGACAAAAATCTAAAATCGGCTTTATTTTGGTATTATTTTGAATTATTCATGTTTTTTTTTGTATGTAATAATACTGTATAGCTCGTATTCCGTTCTCATTTTTAGAAAGCAGCAAACGAGCGCAGTTCAACACTAAGGCTGACCAGTCCAAATTATTCGACATTAGCGCTCCGCAGTTCAGTATTCTCGCACTTGAGAAAAAGTCCTATAGGATCGCCAATATCGCGGTAAACGTCACGAACACAAACGGCGAGGACAAAGGAAAGTTATGAGAAGACGAGAACTAAACACAAATGAAATTTTCGAAAGCACCCCCCCCCCATACCTGCTTAAATCAGGCCACAAGTGGGTTAAGGCTTTTCTCTTTTGCCAGTAAGGGTAGGCTGATGAATGCACTGAAGGAACTTTTGAGCCTCACTGAGCTTCATTTGACCCTTCCGTGTGATTGCTCAATAACAAGGAGCACTGTTCACTGTTTGATTGATCCATTGATTTATTTCATTCTCGAGTCATTGCTTCGTTATCTTCTCTTTTTCCTTTCTTCCTTCCCTCCTTCTCCTCTTTCTTTTCTGATTTTAGTTTTACCAATCGATTCGTGTACTGCACCTGAGTATGAACTAGCCTCGTTCCCGTTTGAAACTGGTTGCGTAGGTCATTTGTAAAAATAATGCAAGTGTCTAAAAGCTGTTCCAGTAGTACCTCTATACACGTCGCATCTGAGGAAAACGTTTTTGAAAGTTTGTGAATCGATTTTTGTAGCTATCTGAGTCAGACAATTCCCTTGAAAGAATGAGATATAAATCGAAGTCATCTCTGGTCACAAAAAATTATTCGGGGTAACTGTTATGAACTCGATTGAATCTTGAACCAGATACGAGAACTTGAACCTGCTACCCTATCACGAAATAATTTCCTCACCTGGTCAGCAGTTATCAGCTGGGTAGGTCCATGATGACTCGACTCTTTTGTTCGACTCACAAAAACTATTTTTTGTGAACTACCTCGACCAAATTTTCCTGACTGCAATGTCAGGGGCTCGAATCAAGAATTAATAATTAGAGAAATATACTCAAAGAGAGTAACGAACAAATACAAGAACCGCACAATATTATAAACAGACCGAGCGCTTTCGACTAAACAGTCATTCTCACGGTATAGAAAGCGACTGAACCCAACACCAACGAGAACAAGAAACAACGAACGAGGAGGTCATGACTGAACCAGTGAGTCATCAGAATGTGAATCATTCTCATAGACTAATTCAATCAATCCCTCCTCAGGAACGTACCTGTTCACCACGGTAATGTCTTTAATATTTCGGTGACGATGAATTTCAATTTCTTCCAAAGCCACGCGCCTAAAATAAGATTTTTCCCTGTGTAGGAGAACTTCGGATCCCTCTTTGAGGCTATGACCGCATTCGATTAAGTGGTCAGCAAACGCCGACTCCCCTACTTTTCTTTTTTCCCAAGCTTTTCTATGTTCATCAACTCTAATTTTGAATTGACGGCTAGTCATCCCTATGTACACACTCGGGCAATCACCACAGGCCACCCTATAAACACCCTCCCTCTCGGCCATCGGAATCGGATCCTTTAACTTGACCAAGAGGCTCTTCACCGTATTGGTACTATAAAACGCCGGTCGGAAACCAAAGGGTCGGAGGACACGGCTCACCTCCGAAGAAAACTTCCCCAAAAACGGCATCCTAATCCACCGTTTACGCCTATCAAGATGCAACTGGCGGGGGAGGGAGGTAGTTGAGTCCAGACTTTTTCTTGTAAGTCGCCTACGGACCATGAGGTCAATGTCCACTTTCACCTGATTCACTCTAGCCAAGTGCTTTATCGTCACGAGTTCCTTATTAAACGCTACCTCACTCAAGGGGATCTGAGTGAGGCGATGTATTAAAATATTAAATGTGGCAACTTTATGGGCAAAAGGTACGAAAGACGACCCGTGGATAGTAATATCGGTCGAAGTACTTTTCCGGTAAATACCGAAATCATGGACACCGTCAATGACGGATATGGTTATGTCCAAAAAATTTATAGATGAGCCGCCAACTTCAAGAGTGAACTTGATGGACGGATATAAACTATTTAAATATGCGAGAAACTCACTAAGGAGCTCCGCGGGACCGGTCCACGCACACAATATGTCATCCACGTACCTATGCCAATAGAAAACGTGATTCAAAAACACCTGGCCCGAGGAAAACAGGTCGACCTCAAATTTAGACATAAAAACCTCCGAAATAAGAGAGCCTAAAAGGGAACCAATAGGGATCCCTACCTCCTCAGGGAACTCGAAATATTTATCATCGAACTTACAAAAATTAGGTGACCAACAGGCGTTTAAAAGGTCAAAGAATTCACCAAATTCATTATGAGGAGTACCACAGTCTACGAGCAGTTTGCCTATTTGTTGCATAGTGGTAGCCTTGGGAATGTTAGGAAAAAGCCCAACGACATCAAACGAGCACAGAATTGAACCCGGAGGAAGGATTGTGTCCTTCAATTTTTCAGCCAGGGCGCTCGAATTCTTTACTGAATAGGGAGACTCAACCTCCACACGAAGTTCGTTTCATCCCCTACATACTCCCTCGCCAAGTTCCTCGATGGATGGTTCAAAGCTCGTGTGGAGGTTGAGTCTCCCTATTCAGTAAAGAATTCGAGCGCCCTGGCTGAAAAATTGAAGGACACAATCCTTCCTCCGGGTTCAATTCTGTGCTCGTTTGATGTCGTTGGGCTTTTTCCTAACATTCCCAAGGCTACCACTATGCAACAAATAGGCAAACTGCTCGTAGACTGTGGTACTCCTCATAATGAATTTGGTGAATTCTTTGACCTTTTAAACGCCTGTTGGTCACCTAATTTTTGTAAGTTCGATGATAAATATTTCGAGTTCCCTGAGGAGGTAGGGATCCCTATTGGTTCCCTTTTAGGCTCTCTTATTTCGGAGGTTTTTATGTCTAAATTTGAGGTCGACCTGTTTTCCTCGGGCCAGGTGTTTTTGAATCACGTTTTCTATTGGCATAGGTACGTGGATGACATATTGTGTGCGTGGACCGGTCCCGCGGAGCTCCTTAGTGAGTTTCTCGCATATTTAAATAGTTTATATCCGTCCATCAAGTTCACTCTTGAAGTTGGCGGCTCATCTATAAATTTTTTGGACATAACCATATCCGTCATTGACGGTGTCCATGATTTCGGTATTTACCGGAAAAGTACTTCGACCGATATTACTATCCACGGGTCGTCTTTCGTACCTTTTGCCCATAAAGTTGCCACATTTAATATTTTAATACATCGCCTCACTCAGATCCCCTTGAGTGAGGTAGCGTTTAATAAGGAACTCGTGACGATAAAGCACTTGGCTAGAGTGAATCAGGTGAAAGTGGACATTGACCTCATGGTCCGTAGGCGACTTACAAGAAAAAGTCTGGACTCAACTACCTCCCTCCCCCGCCAGTTGCATCTTGATAGGCGTAAACGGTGGATTAGGATGCCGTTTTTGGGGAAGTTTTCTTCGGAGGTGAGCCGTGTCCTCCGACCCTTTGGTTTCCGACCGGCGTTTTATAGTACCAATACGGTGAAGAGCCTCTTGGTCAAGTTAAAGGATCCGATTCCGATGGCCGAGAGGGAGGGTGTTTATAGGGTGGCCTGTGGTGATTGCCCGAGTGTGTACATAGGGATGACTAGCCGTCAATTCAAAATTAGAGTTGATGAACATAGAAAAGCTTGGGAAAAAAGAAAAGTAGGGGAGTCGGCGTTTGCTGACCACTTAATCGAATGCGGTCATAGCCTCAAAGAGGGATCCGAAGTTCTCCTACACAGGGAAAAATCTTATTTTAGGCGCGTGGCTTTGGAAGAAATTGAAATTCATCGTCACCGAAATATTAAAGACATTACCGTGGTGAACAGGTACGTTCCTGAGGAGGGATTGATTGAATTAGTCTATGAGAGTGATTCACATTCTGATGACTCACTGGTTCAGTCATGACCTCCTCGTTCGTTGTTTCTTGTTCTCGTTGGTGTTGGGTTCAGTCGCTTTCTATACCGTGAGAATGACTGTTTAGTCGAAAGCGCTCGGTCTGTTTATAATATTGTGCGGTTCTTGTATTTGTTCGTTACTCTCTTTGAGTATATTTCTCTATGATGGATGACCGTAAAATTAAAAAACGCATTGATTCAATTAATAATTAGTTAGGTAGCCTACACTTAAGTTTTCGATGGAAATGAACAAAAAAAAACAAAAAAAATGGAACCATGAATCATAAGTACGGACGTCACTAGACGAAAGTAACCAATTTCGTCGTACTCGCTATCATTTTGTTTCATGCACAATTTTGCTTTTATACAATCATGAAATTTTTAAAAACCGACGCTATCCAACGTTTATACCTACCTACGTTTTCGTTCTTACTGTATAATCTAATATACGTCTATTTTCTTTATTATCAAAGTCTATAATATCAACGCAAGCTTACAATTAAGTCTCATAAATTATTCCGCGACCAACTGCGGGTCTCAAGTATTTGTATGCCACCACGTAATTTCTACCTATATATTGGCATTATAGTCGTATCAAAATCATAATTATATAGGTTGACTCGCAATGACTTTGTATTCAGGTCTACGTTGAACCAATATTAAATTCCGTAGCACAGCACCCGATAAAAATTTGTCACAAATTTACGATGTATACACATTGAGCGTTTCGCGAAGGATCGTACAAACGTAGGAGCATACGTACTACTTTTTATTATACATACCTACAAATAAGTATAAATGAGAACTAATAAAGCTCAAATTCAATCAATACATGTTCATATAAGCTAAATAAGCTCGTTACCGAAACAACAATAACAATCGGAGGAAGAAATTGTTACCGTTGACTGATATCTTACTTCTTTCTTTGTTTTCCTCTGAGGAATCTGTCGAGCGAATAGAAAAAAAGAAAAAATAATACAACATCGTGTGAATAAGTGGATTTCTAAAATTGTTTTCATGTTAACTTAAACGAGAAAAGGAAAGCGATTCCTACGAAAATTTTCCCCGCTCCTCAGTTCTCCTCAATTTACACAATTGCCTTTCTAAAGTAGATACATTATTCCGAAGAAGGGAGGCTATCCAAGTACTCTTCGTTTATTCCGTGTCATTATATTGTTCGACGAATCTCCACTTTGCGATAAGGAAATAGGATATGGTTTCTAGAACTTTCTACCATGCGAACATGGCGTTTTCATTCAACGGAGCTCGTCACGAAGCGCGAGGCAGGCGCCTTCTCGCGCTAATAAATTGAAGTCTGAATATTAAACAATTCATCTGATGTATAAGTTTTTGAAATAAAGCTCTTGAAACGTGGTCTTCACTCAGAAATGGGACACGAGATATCTTTTTTTTTTTGGTTGAGTTAAATCACCGAACCTCGTGATAATAAGCAATTAGGCGCCTAAAATTGGCTTCAAACGAACAAGGGAAAAAACTTTTTTTCTATGATTCAAATCGATACCCTCAAATTACAGCACATCGTATGTGTACGCATACTGCGGACGATATGGTATGACATTTTAACTCAAAGTCGGCTACTTGGTCTCGGGTGCATAATTGTAATTCGACTTGACAAGCTTTTACTGCCTTACCGTTCTATAAACAGTCAGTGTATTACTTAGTATCAGCAACATAAAGGCTTTTAAGCGTGAAGAGGGTTGAAATATTGTGTGAAGTTGTTTTGAGCGAGCCAAAAATATTATTATATAGTGTCCTAAACTTCATCGTTAACAAGCACAAATCTCTCATTCAATTTTGTTCGAACGTCCTGTGGGCTCGAACACGAATGCAACTCCTCCAAAGTTTTAATAAAACGAAAGGGACACTTTGCGGACAGTTCGTAATTCAACTTCCGCGTCCGAGCGTGCACGGTCTTCGTTAGAATTTTGAGAGTTGTACTAGTGTCAGCAATATTTTTTTTTTTAATCTCTGTTCAATTCTATACGATGTATAGAATGTGGTTACGAAAACTGATGTGCGAGACTTATCGACAGAAACATTGACATCGCATGTTATTACGGAAAAGTGACATTCTTGAAAGGCAATGCTTTTTCTAATCCCTGTATAGCCTTGAAGGACTAAGAATCCAGATGAATTTTCCATGTATTATAAAATTAAAGTGTCATCAATTATTGTGATAACAAATAATCAAATGAATGGAGATCATAATATGAACTCCTATCATTTCTCACGGTGAAAATAACGCAAGTAATGCTGATATTTTCAACAGGAAATCTCTTATCGGGGAACCCACTATCTGTTTTGTCAGGAAGAAGGGCATCCTCAGAAAGTGTCCGCGTCTGACCTTTATGACGTCGTCAACGACCTTGAACTTATTTAGGGACTCGAGACGAGTTCGAGTAATAAACCTCTCGCAGATGTTTTAAATTTTGGAAGGTAGAGAAATTTCAAGCTATAGACCTTTATACCAGGCTATGACTATGAAGTGTTGGACTAGGATGGAGTTTTGAGCTAAATGCAGGTTGACACGGCACTAGTTTTATGCATTACATTCTACTAGCTGCTAGACTATACAGCTATCCATCCTGAGATGGATAGTATTAGTGCGCTATACATGACACCATCACCGTGTTAACAGGAAACCTGTTTTATGGGGGAGTTTTCCGGACGAACTGTCCGCCGTCCACGGTGGTCAAAATGTTTTCTAAATCTCACTCCTACCCCCTCCCCATTCATATATAGCTTGGACGTCGTATCCTATAGAGATTGGAGTCAACATTTTTCCATATATACAAATAGCTGGGAAATTACAATTTTTCGAACCCCCTCTTATGATATGGCTTGGAAGTCGAAATTTTTACAAGTGCCCTTCCCATTACATGTCGCTCCAAAGTCCGTACCTGTAACGTCACAATCTAATGACGTGTTCCCTGTTTCTGAGCCCCCCACCCCCTCAAATCACATATAGCTCCAAAGTCCGTATCTGTGACGTCACAATGTTATGACGTCATAGATCCCCATAAAACAGTCCCCTCTTATCACATGTGCCTCTAAGTGGATTTGTGACATGACAATTTGATGACGTCGTCGGTCAGCCTTGTGACAAGACGTCATAGATCCCAATAAAAGAGGTTTCCTGTTTTTAAGTCCCCCTCCTATCACATGTGACTCTAAAGTCCGAATCTGTGACGTAAGAAATTTGATGACGTCATAGGTGAGTTTTGTGACACGACATCCTAGATTCTCCATAAAACAGGTTCCCTGTTTCTAAGTCCCTCTCCTATCACATGTTGCTCCAAAGTCCGTATCTGTGCAGAGACTGCGTGGAGGGGGTGGGGGGGGTCTCACACCCCTCACTCAAATGTGGCAGTCGACAAAATTTCAGCAAATGCGACAGTAGGCAAAAAATAAATTTGAAGAAAGACAAAACATTTTTTTTTACTCGGCAAAATTCGAGAACGAATCTGAAATATTCATACTCACCCCCCCCCCCCCCACTTGAATAGCCTTCGCGGAGTCTCTGTGTTTGTGACGTCAGAATCTAATGACGTCATAGATTCCTACAAAACAGGTTCCCTGTTTCCAAGTTCCCCTACCTATCACATTTAGCTCCAAGTCCGTACCCGTGAAGTCTCAATCTAATGACGTCGTAGATTCCCCATAAAACAGATTTCCTCTTTCTAAGACTGCTTCCCATCACATGTAGCTCCAAAGTCTGTATCTGTGACGTCACAGTTTGATGACGTCATCGGTCGGCCTTGTGACATGACGTCATAGACCTCCATAAAACAGGTTCCCTGTTTCTAAGTTCCTCTCCCATCACATGTGACTCTAAAGTCCGAATCTGTGACGTCAGAATCTAATAACGTCATGGATCCCTATAAAACAGGTTCCCTGTTTCCAAGTTCCCCTACCTATCACATTTAGCTCCATAGTCCGTATCTGTGACGTCACAATTTGATGACGTCATCGGTCGGCCTTGTGACTTGACGTCATGGACCCCTATAAAACAGGTTCCCTGTTTCTAAGTCCCTCTCCCATCACATGTGACTCTAAAGTCCGAATCTGTGACGTCAGAAATTTGATGACGTCATAGGTCAGTTTTGTGCCACGACATCGTAGATTCTCCATAAAACAGGTTCCCTGTTTCTAAGTCCCCCTCCCTATCACATGTAGCTCCAAAGTCTGTACCCGTGACGTCTCAATCTAATGACGTCATAGATCACCCATAAAACAAGCTCCCTGTTGCTAAGTCCCTCTCCCATCACATGTGACTCTAAAGTCCGAATCTGTGACGTAAGAAATTTGATGACGTCATAGGTGAGTTTTGTGACACATCATAGATTCTCCATAAAACAGGTTCCCTGTTGCTAAGTCCCTCTCCCATCACATGTGACTCTAAAGTCCGAATCTGTGACGTAAGAAATTTTATGACGTCATAGATCCTCCATAAAACAGTTATTTTGCATACCGTAACTTTCTCGAGGATAAAATATCAGGTTCTCTGTTTCTAAGTCTCCTTCCCATCACACGTACCTCCAAAGTCCGTATCTGTGACGTCACAATTTGATGACATCCTACATAAGCCTTGTAAGATGACGTCATAGATCTCCATAAAACAGGGAGCCACCTATCACATGTGGCTCTAAAGTCCGGATCTGTGACGTCAAAAATTTGATGACGTCATAAGTGAGCCTTGTGACACAACGTCATAGATCTTTCATAGAACAGGTTCCCTGTTTCAAGTCCTCCTCCTATCACATGTAGCTCCAAAGTCCGTATCTGTGACGTCACAATCTAACGACGTCATAGATCCCCTAAAACAGGTTCCTTGTTTCTAAGTCTGCTTCCCATCACATGTAGCTCTAAAGTGTGGATCTGTGACGTCACAAATTTGATGACGTTCTAGGTCAGCCTTGTGGCAAGACCTCATAGATCCCCATACAACAGGTCCCCTATTTCTAAGTCCTCCTCCTATCAGATATAGCTCCAAAGTCCGAGTCTGTAACGTCACAATTTGATGACGTCACAGGTCAGTCTTGTGTATATCTTCAAAAATAATTGAAATATAATTTTTCAGATCCACGTGCCTCATTAAACAGACTCTCTGCCAGCCCTCGTTCAACTCCGTTACAGAATCCGTGATTTTTCTGCAGTGGGAGGCTAGACTAGCGGCTTTTGCTAGACTTGTGTGAACACTCTGCGCTAGTTGGCCACGATGACGGGACTAGCAGCTAGAAAAAACTATCGTTGTGTCAACCCGCCTTAAAGATGAGGTACAAAGTAGATCGCAGACAAGCATTTTAGGCTAAAACTACTCATGTTTAGACTAATTTTGAGATAGGGGGTCACGTCCTGGAATTCGACAAGTAAGGTGTCATTAATAACTTTGTGCTACTTTACGAACTTACAAAATCTTGAACTGCCACAAAAATCAAACACTTTTAAGCCAGAAAATAAAACCGTGACACAGCACAGAAGCTAACATGACTTCTCTGTTAGGCTGAGTGGCTCACGGGCTCACTCTCGACCTAAAATATGTTTGGTAATTGTATATGTTATTAATACATCCATTTTGGTAATAGTATCTTAGTATAAACCTAGTATTCTGTATGTTGGGCTAACTAGCTGACAGGCCTTATTCTTAACCTTATCAGGTATAATACGAGGATACTGTATGTTGGGCTGCGTGGCTCACTCATTTCACTCGTTCGGCTAAACAACCTATTTGTTGTGTGTCCATGACGTCATACTATGCCCCTCTCTCTCTCTCTCTCTCTCTCTCTCTCTCTCTCTCTCTCTCTCTGACCTCAGTCTCTTCTAGGCGTAAGAGCTGGGCCAAACCCAGAAAAGGATTTTAGGCTGAGACTCTTCGAGTCAGGATTCTCTTTTTCACTATGCACTGAGTGAAGAAAAAATTAAGGCGTGGTGTCATCAATGTACTCAAACGGTTAGAAGGAGATAGAGGAGGCACAAGCACGAAAGGCCGGATATCACCGGGGGACTCGTAAAATTTCGTATAAAATACAAAGAGGGGAAGTTGGAAAAATTTTTCGTCTGCGAGCTATATTAATGAAAGAGAATTCGCGAGTAGTGAACCAAGTAAGCTCTGAGTTTTTATTAAATTTTACTTGAATTTCAAGATCGGCCGCTGGAGTGGGAAATGTACGAGTATGCAAAAATTTCATCACATTTTCTACAGTACTACCAATCCTTTCTCGCTCACGGTCGAATATAATTGTGGAATTGACAGAAACTTTACAAGATGTTTTCACCGAATCGTTCTCACAACAGCAGCAATACACCATCCCGTAAGGATTATCATAAAATTTTAGCTCTCTGAACTATCCATTTATTTAGAAAATTTATTCAAAGAAAGAATTGTAAAAGAAACTGTAATACGGAGCAGGAAGTTCAAGTTGATATTTCCGAGTTTCGCGAAATACCTACGTTCCCTCTAACGATGAATTAAAATCGAATTGAGAAAATAGAAATTATTCCACATAATTTCTCTGACTGTTTTACAGAATAATCATCGAACATGAAAACGAATGCTAATTGTTTCCATCATAAAAGAAAAACTTATCCTTATGTTCGGAAGAATCACAATATTTTTTAATCTGAAAATTCACTCAGTTTTAATGTCTATGCACATTGATTTTACTTTATTTTTTCTAAAGAAATACCAAACGAGGGAAGCGAAGAAGAGCCTCCCACTCCAAAAAAATGACGCCAAAATTGAAAATTACTCAAGAGTGCAAAATTTTTATTGATCTCTTAAGTACGAAATTGGCTACAGAATTCGAAACGAAGGCTAAAAATTTACTTCTTTTTAAACGCAAAAACTAAGAATCTGAAAGTTTTCGAAGAGTAATAATACGTAATTGTTTTTTTTTTCGAATTAGCCGCAGAGGGCGGAAAAAGTACTCAAAAAATTTTACGACTTTTTAAAAACCCTGAAATAGGCCCGAATTGCTTTATTTTCAAACTGCAAAATTAACGTCTATTTTGCCCGAGATTTTTTGTTCCGAGACCACAACACAATCTTATGAAATACTTAGGAAAACAAAGAAAAAATAAAAGAAGAGAAAACAAAAAAACAAAACAATGAAAACATTTTTATTTTCTACATTTTAGTCCTGAACGAAGAATTCGTACCTCGCGAATCTTTACGATTTTTCTTCCTTGTTGTGAGTGATGAATTTTATGCAAGATACATTGTCAAATTGGACTGAAATTCCAACGAAATATAAAGTTTTCGCTTTAAAAGTTTAAGGAAAAGTTTTTCAGGGATAAAAATCAATAACAAAAAAGCTAGCGAATAACATACTCGAACTTCAGTTCTCGAGCAATTTTTAGGGATCTACAGATTGATATCATAGGACTACCATTTTGCTGGGGAAGTAGCGAAAGCTGAAATAAGCTATCAAGTTTTTTTGTAGGTGATATTTGAGCCAACGAAAGGAGATAAGGAGAAATTCATCGAGAATAGTTTTCCTGACACTTACCTAACCTTCATTTTTGAACATTTTGTTTGAAGGAAAGACAACTAGGCTACTCTCTATCGAATTTATTTTTCTCGATTTTCCTTTCTCTCTCTCTCTCTGTTTCATTCGTGGAATTCTTTCCTAGAAAATGATTGTTAGGAGCACTTCATCATCGTGAAACTTGCGCAGATTTTCAAACAGATACCTACCTACCAAAATCAGTAAATAGATTGCAAGACGTATTACGTGCACTGTACGAGTAATTGAAATCGTACCTATTTCTTTATTTTTTTCCTTTAATTTCATAGAGCGCCTTCAAACTCGAAGGTGGGCGTAAGGAGAACAGACGTACGGTTTCGCAAATCAAAATATCGTTCTGAGGACCTGTGCACTCATTCAGAAAGGAAGGATGGTAACGAATAGAAAGCTTTTGATAGTAAAATAAACGACGTTGGCGCCGCGTCGAACGCAGACTTTGCAGACGATACACTCCCAGATTATTAAATCAATATTGACTCGAGATGAAGGAGAAGAGAGAAAAAAAAAAGAGAAAATTATTTTTGACGAGTACACGTTCTGTGCATACATATTAAGGTTATTGCTGTAAGCACTACCTTACGGAAAACAATGCGAGAATATTTATTAAGTCTCTCTAACCTGTCCTTCAACTCGTTTCCTTTCCAGTTCTTTTTGTCGGGCATTTTCTTCGGCGATACGTTGTTCGATAACTCTTAAAGATTCGCGAGTAAAAGGACGGAATATACTTTTTTCTTCGATGTATGAATCTGAATCTTCGATGGACATGTTTTAGTGACCCGCTAACAGATGGCAGCAACCACGTGCCGCTGCCTTCTCTTGCTGAGAGTACTCTGCAGAGTACATCCGCACGACTTCATATCACTGTAAGAAAAAAAATGACACAAACTATGAGAGGGTTAGATAAAGAATGACTATATTATTATACGGGAAGACACCCCGTTGTTAATCCTCTAATAAACAAATACAATTCTTCTTAAAATTGGCAAGCCTGGCAAACTTGTCATTTTATATGATTGACAAGCAAAACTGTTGTTCTGACAGATCTATACTTCTTACTTGAATTTTTTTTGGAAACTTGCTCGAGAAAAATATATTTTCCTTACATACATGGTTATATTTTTTCATGGTTTCATCAGCACGATTATTGTAGATTTCGGTAATTTTTCTCAATTGGAACTTCGAAGAAGGCAGTCGGTTTAGAGGGGAGAGATAATTTTACAGCCATACTTGAGAACACTTTTATATGTGTCCTAAGAAATTTGTACAAACGGCTTCACGGGTATCCTTTATTACGAGAAACACATATTTATATAATCTGTACGGAATAGCTCTCACGTTCCCAAGTTGAACCAATGGAGTCTCGAACTGCACATTCCACATATGAAAGCACTTTATTGGGTAGCACGACCTCGATGATGACAATAAGCCCGAAATTAACACCACTTGCATACAAACGACAATTCTAATACTTGAACGATCAAAGAAAACAAGTACCATAGATTATGACCGGACAATGGCCATAGAACCGGTGTTGAGAAACCGGTGAGATCCCCGTAAAGCAGCACTCGCGAAGCCTAACTGGACAATCCATTAAACGTGCGAGACGCACATGGACGAAAGACTTCATGGCTAAGTTTCTTGCGTTGACCAGGCTATCAGCGTTGGCAATCTCTACGATTTGTTTTGTTGGGTCTTGAAGGCTTCTTTGTCCAAAGGAGTGTGAATTAGCCTGTGAATAGCTGCCTGCTATCTTGTGGGCAGGTGGGTGGAAGGAACTGGCGGGTGTAGAGACAGCTGTGAAGAAATCTTTCCTAAAGATACTGAATTTGGTGTCAACGCAAGAAACTTAGAAAATTCCTTACAGAGATTCCTGGTTATGACTCTGATTCACAAGGTTCCCCAATCACTAGATCACCATGGATTCGCCTTCCCTTCCTTAGTCCATCTACCCAGAAGCTAGCTTCTATTCTACGGCAATACAACTATCGAGTAGGTTTCTACCCAGTAACCACCTTGTTGATTTTGTTTTCCTTGAAAGACCCTGTGCCTTTAATGAAGAAGTCAGGAGTGTACCGTATCTCACGCGGCTCCTGCGATGTGCAATACATTGGTCAGACTGGACGTACTCTCCAATCTCGCATCAAAGAAAATAGAGCTGCTATCACTCAGATAGACATATATCCGCGTTTGCCGAACACTGTCTACTTACAAATCATTCAGTTAACAGTGCGAAAGTTGAACTAATATATCGATTAGAAGAAACGGAGATCGTTCGTGCTGCAGCAGCAGCAGCCCTTACGCTACTTAACGTTCACGATGCAGATTCTTTCTTGAATCCGTTCATAAAATGTGAGCGAGGATGAGAAAAGGGACCTTAGTGGGCAAAATATATATTTTCCTGTTTATGATAGTTCTTTACATAATTTTTCACGCTATCTCACATGGTGCAATCAAGAAAAATCAATTTTCTTGCCCACTAAGGTCCCTTTTCTCATCCTCGGTCATCATTAGCTTCCCGACTCAACCTGATTTCTCGCTTTCTCCTTGTCTCGTCTCGGGATCCGACCAGTTCACCGAAAGATTTCTCACCGAGTAAGTTTTTTTGAAGACAAGTACATATCACCGACAGGAAAGTTCATCTTCCTTTTTTGAGTTCACCGACACCGACCACAAAATTCACATTTTTCAATCAGCTGTTCGACTTATATTTGATGCTTTGGTATATCAAATTTTATTTATAGAATATTATTTAAATAAAATATAATAATTTAGGTAATCGCCTTTGAAAGAGAGACGGGGGGCGTATGAGCGTGCACGCACGCCCAAAGTGGTCCCCGAAAAACCGCACCTCCGGCACCGGTATCCACCCCTTAGGGCATTGCGTCGGTAGTCCAGAGGGCTCGAATTGAGAGTAGCCTGGCTCCATTTCTCCTGGGGTTCCGTGCGCTGTGCAATGTCCGTCAATGAGGCCACTACAGGGGTCTACCCTACTGACCGAGGAAGCGCTCAGCACTCAACCTGGAATTCAGATAGTCCTGTACCATGGACGCGCGCGTATCAACTCCTCCACCAGAGCTTTCAGTCACCACTGGGAACTCACTAGAAGCTCACCAGCAATATTTCGCGACTCTGGCTTCTCAGGCGGGGGTTTATTCCTCCTCCTCTTCTTCTTCTTGGGTTGTTTTGTGCTTGCCTTTTTTGTTTTTTATTTTTTTTTCTTCTGTGGGGCGCTCTCTCCTGAGCGCCCTGTATGTGGCGGTACTGGTGCTGGCGAGAGGTGATGTGGCAGCAGCAGCATGGGGGATGGTACATGTAGATGTGAGAGGCCATAACGTGGCTCTACATCTGCCGCTCCCATTCCGCGTTCATTTTCTTCTTCATTACCTTAGCGGCAAATGTAGATACATAGTTCCATGCCTGCGTTGTTCTGAGCATGCATGGAACCAGATTACCTGGGGTGAGTTCTTCATCTTCCCCGATCTCAGCAAGAGACCGTTTTAGCTCACCCCGCTCACGTCTCCACGCCTCACACTTGAAGATGGTGTGTTGTGGGTCATCATCATTCCGCTCCTGACAGTGTGAACACGACGGTTGCTCAACTTTCCCCATTTTGTGTAGGTACTTGTTGAAGCACCCATGGCCACTCATCATTTGTGTGAGATGAAAGTTCAACTGGCCATGGTCTCGGTCCATCCACTGGTCAAGATCACGTATTAGCACGCGGGTCCACTCACCCTTTCCTGTTTGGACGAGTTGCTCTTTCCATTTGGCAAGCAAGGAGCGCCTGGCCTCCTGCTTGACCCGCAAAGCTTGATTGATGGTCCTTGTCTTCTTCTTTGCCTCGAACACCGCTGCTCGTCCTTCCGCAAGCAGCTCAATTGGCGGCGTTCGTGCTAATACGCAAAGAGCATCCGTCGACACAGTGCGGTAGGCACTAACACACCTAAGCGCAGCTCTTCGTTGGATTTTTTCCATTTCTCTTCGTCTATATGCAATCTTCATGGAGTCGGCCCAGACTGGGGCTCCACAAAGGAGGACCGACATTGCTACACTCATATAGAGTCTTCTTACAGCTTCTCTAGGTCCTCCCTGGTTCGACATTAGGTGGGACAACCGTGTCACCACCCTGGCAGCTTTCTCCGCCACCATCTTGAAGTGGTGACGGAAGCTTAGCTTACTGTCGAACCAGAGCCCCAGATATTTTAGTACTTTCTTGGTCTCAATAGCCACACCTTGCAGGCGAAAGGTGGGTGGATTAAACTTTCGACGGGTCGTGAATATAATGGCCTCCGTCTATTCTACTGCCAAGCTTAATCCGGCCGACTCGATCCAACGGGTCACAGCCTCTAGCGCCTGGTTCACCTTGGTCTCCACCTCGGCAACAGTGTCGGCAGAGCCAACCACCAGTGTATCGTCGGCATAGCATATAAGCTGTACCCCTGGTGGTAGCTTGATCTTAAAAAGGCCGTTGAATGCGATGTTCCACAATGTGGGCCCCAAAACAGAGCCCTGAGGAACACCGCATGTTACACTTTTCTTCACTGGGCCAGCAGAAGTCTCTGCTACAGTCTCTCTGCAGTTTAGGTAACTGCAGATGATCCTTAGCAGGTAACCAGGCACCCTTTTTTTTGTAGCATCTTCAAGATCTTCTGCCACGGAATGGAATTAAACGCATTCTTTATGTCGAGGCTGACAGCTGCGCAGAACCGTCGCTTCTTCATTGCCGCAGAAGCTACCTTCTTCAGCTTGATTGCGGCATCTGAAGTACAGCGTCCGGCTCTAAAACCGTACTGACTCCCAGAAATTATCTTTTTGGACACTAAGTGGTTCTCCAACCGCGTTACCACTGCCCGCTCAAATATCTTGCCGACGGTGTCGAGCAGGCAGAGCGGTCGGTAGGAGGACGGCAGGCCAGGCGGTTTGTCCTTCTTCTCTATCAGTGCCAGCCTGGCCTTTTTCCAACGTTTTGGGTACACCCCCTCTGCAAGTGCCTTATTGAAAGCACTAGGCAGCAGAGAGGGGTCCACTACGTGGAGAGAGCTCCACACCGCATTGGGTATTTCATCTGGTCCAGGAGCTCTCCATTGCTTACCATGCAGCCTTTGAACGGCTGCATTAATCTCCTCGGTACTAAAGAGGGGCACGTCCTCCTCCACTTGTGGTGGCGTAACCATGAGTGGCGGGCCTTGTGGAAACAGTGTATCAATCACTCTTTCCACAGCCTCTGGCTCCATTCGGCTCGTTGCGGATGGACCCCCTAGTTTCTTCATTAAAACTTTGTAGGGTTTGCCCCAGGGGTCTTCATCCGCAAGGCTGAATAATTTAGGTAATAAAGAAAATTTATTTTATTGAATCAATAATATTTATGAATTAAATCAATTAAATTAAATTAATAAATTATATTTTATTATTTATAATAATTTTAATTTTCAATTTATTAATAAATTTATTTATTTAAAATTTTGTTTAAAAATTGCAATAAACAATTTTTATTTCAATGAAAATGATTATTTAAAAATTATAATAATTTAAATTATTAATTTATTTTTTTTAAATTAAATTTAATTGAAATTTAAAAATAAATAATACATAAAAATATAAAAAATGATATAAAATTTAATTTTATTAAATAAAACTATTAAATTAATTTTTTATTATTATTAAATTTCAATTAAACTGATTAATTAACTTCTTTAATAAAAATATAATCGAATTTTGTCGGTGAACTTTCGTCACGGGAATTTTTTTTAGGTGAAAAATCTTTCGATGAAACACCCTAATCCCCTCCTTTCACCTCTTTTCTTAGCCGCAAATTGGCAATCTTCTCTATTTTGTATAATGGTGGTTGAATGCTATCAACTGGTGGTCTCACTGGTCGATTTACTTTGTGGAGTTTTACAAGCCCCCTTGAATTTGATGCTCCCGGTTACATCTCAGCATCCTTTCACTGCCAAGGATATTGTTTCCTTCAACACGGTCTTCAGCCTGTTCTGGTATTTCTGAGTTAGATTCTTTTTCAGCCTTTGCTATCTATTCTCGGCAATGTACGACTCCACGTTTGTGTGTAGTCGTTCTTCTGAATCCCCACTACCGTGTTGTCTTTGTTTGCCTCTGTCCTTTTCTGTCAAGATTACGTTGTTCTGTCGTATCTTTTTCTGTAGATTTGTGACCTTCCTTTGCATTACTGTCATCGGTTTGGCACTACTTTCCCAATTCCAGTTCGTGCTCTTCTTATTCCATGGTTTGGATTACTTGTTGGAAGCTTAAGGCCGTGTTTTCGAGCTTCACGGTGAGAATTTCTCTGTCTGGTTGTAATTGGTACCCTTTTTCAACAGTCATTTTTCTTCTTCCGTGAAAATGACGCTTGATAGGTTGTCGGTTCTGGGGCTAATGTTTGTTCCTCAGTAGCTATACAACTGATGATGAAGTAACACCCGAAACTATGATAAATTAGGATGCCGTTTCAAGTTTTTCAACGGCAAGCGGGGAATCCGCTAGACCCTTATACCACTGCGGAAGGCTTAGCCCCTTCAATGAGCCCGATATGCAACACCATAAGACTCAAAACGCTCTTTCCAGGTCCTCCAGGCGTCCCCTCGTCCCTCCTATCATATTAGCCTCGAGAGTAGAAATTTTTCCGAGTCCCCCTCTAATCATGAATAGCTCAAAAGTTAAAATGTTTACAAGTTTCCCTCCCATCATACATAACTCAAGAGTCGACATCTTTCCGATTCTCCCTCCCCCTCTCCGTGACGTTATCAACCTCGGACCGCTAGCGCGAGCGCTCGCGGACGAAAATTTTCTGAAAGTACCCCCCAAACAGGGATAGCGGGTTCCCCGCTAAAAGTAGAATTATACACTTGAGATCCTCCGAATTTTCAGTGCTCGACTTACACCTCTCCACACACACGTAATATGAGTTCCAAAGAGTTTTTTCAATGAAAGTCAGATAATAGCAAAAAACAGCTGAGGGAGCAGTTATTCCCCTGTCGTGAGCGGCGCGAAATCAGGTGGTGGGGAGTTTTAAGAGGTTCATCAGGATATAAAAGAAGACAATTATGTTAAGCTTCTCTTTGCCGGATTTATTTTTGGTAATTACCATTATTTGATCCAATTTTTCTGGACCGTTTGTGTTTTGCCATAGCAAATTAAAAATAATTATTTTCTCGTTACAAACTCGAGTCTTTTCGACCCATTTTAATTCCGGTTACGGATAATCTGCAATTCTCCAAGACTCAGAAGCTTTTTCTAAAACCCTCCGGTGTAAATCTTCCCTTCTTGCATACACTTGAGTTGTTATCCATTGAAGGTGAGTTTTTGTTAACTGAAGTAAAAATAATGAATTATATTTTACCTTTATCTCAAGGAATAAAGACAGAAATGCAATTAGATACGCGTACTCGATATTCATGAAAACATGAAAATAGCAGTCTGTAGGATGAACTAAAGGGCAAACGAACCAACCTAATTGGACAATAAAAGAAAAAAGAAGGAGGTACGGTGAAGTTTATAGAGCGATAAAAGAAGTTCTCTTTTCTACTCTTTCGCCTTTTCCTTATAATAATCGGAAACATTGGCGGACAGGAATAGGAAAAAAAAACGTGGAATGTTATCCTTAGTCTTTCTCTCTTGCGAGTAGTGTAGGTTTCCTGTTTAGTTTTTTGTATTCCTCATATCCACTACAACAACTTTAAACGCGAGAAGTTCATGCACGAGTGCTTTATTACAATTTTGAAGCGTGAATGAAAAAATACTTTTCGTCCGCTTTGATCTCTGATGTAAAAAGCTATTTTCGAAAAAGAGAAAAGATGTGAAATTAGGGGTTTCACAAACAAAAATGTAATATTCCACTCGTTGATTCATGTTTTTGATGGAAGAAAGAACAAATTTTAAATAGTAAACAACGGTGTATAAATACTGAAATAAGTGTTACGTTATAGGTATAAGTACCTACTTAATAAGAATTTTTTCAAGTGCAGTACAATGGGTTCCCCAATTTTTTTATTCTACCTAATCATTTTTACTCACTCACTTTCGAGTCTGGAATGAATTGTTTTTTCTTAACTAATCTAAAATAAACCTACGCTTAAAATTTACTCCGTGTACTTGGGGAACAATTGAAATTAATAAATTGTCTTTCTGATTGCGCAATTGAATTTCTTATGACTTATTAATTATATCTATCTAGAAAGAAAAACGGGAGAAAAAATTTAATTCATGATATTATGTAGCGGGGCTATTGATTCATTGTATAAACATTGAGACCTATTTATTTAAATTAACGCGCACGTGCGAATAATGAATTTTCGTTTGAGAAGGTGGAAAATCGTATGATGAAAAATATTGAGAAGAGTCACGGAAAATCCAAAAAATATATGATTGACAGTTTGGATGGTTAAAAGGAAAGATAATTAAGAAGCTTTCGACTGCGCCAAGAAGAAATTTATCTTTTCTTCTAATGAACTTCATCCATTGCGACTGAGTACCGCGATTCTGAATAGAATAATGGAAACTTCGTTATTTATTCGTGTAAAACTTTTCTATGTCGTATCTTTAAGCAATCCCAAATATGCTTACACAGTATTTACACGAAGTGACATCTCTGAGTAGACAGTACATCTGTTCCCTGTTTTTCTTTTTCAGAAAGCATGGTAATCATTTATTCGTATTCTCTTCAGTTCTCTGTATACGTTTGAATAAACGCGACAGAAAGTTTGCGTAGTCCGATAAAATATAGACGCGGTTGCGAAAGGAAACGATAATTCTCTCGCATCAACCATGCCTCTGGGAGGAACGGCATCGGAAAGAATTCGAAAACGCTAACTAGTTTCGATCGAATTGGACTATTTTTCCCGAAGCAAACTTCTTATCCTAGAAAATGGAAATTAGGGTCGATTGAATCTGCGTGCCCTCGCGCATCTCAAACAAAACAAGAAAAAAAAAAAACACAAGACGAGTATTCTAATAATATTGATGAAATTAAATAGGAAACGTTCAACCTTATCTAGAAGCATTCACATGTTGCGTTATCGTATAAGTATCGAATTCATTAATCAAATATGAAAAACAAAAAAGTTTCATATTTCCATGTAGCATCCACCCCCGAGGTGCTTCATTTTGATACCGTCACTATTTCTCTTTAAAAATATGTTCGGAACGTTTGAATAAAATGGCGGTCGTAATTCTCGTTGGAAAATATCGCGTTTCCACAGCATTATGCGATCACTTTTTTCTTATACACGAAAATTAATTAAAAATAATGAGCTGAAAAACTTATCTTTTCATGTCAGCAACCCTACATCGACGTTACATCTACTCGTCACATTGAGGATTAGGTTGTAATCTCGAAACAAAGTATATTTCATAATTTTTATATCATGGGATAAGCCTTTCGTTTGCCGAACATCCTTTATGACGTATTTTAATTCATTTTTGTATCAAACCAATAAATACGCGAAATTTTTAATTGATGAATTTCCATGTTTCATGGATTAGTTTCAACTACATGAATGGAACCTGTTTCATGAAAGTATGAATACTCCTCCATTAACCAGAAGCTCAGGTTAGGCAGTGAGCTCATACCTATGCCGTATAAATTATTGAGGCGAACAGAACAATCCTCTTCAGGTTATAGGGGTCATTCTGTAATCTGTGTAACAAAATTGCGAGACGAAACATACGTGACGAGCTGATGACGTTATGAGTGATTTTGGACTACTTCAGGGGCTTGCAAAAATTTGCAAGTTTTGAACTATCTTCATGGAAGAGGAACTTGAGATAATTTACAATATGGAGCTGTTTCAGTATGGTGTAGGACTAGGTCATACTATGCAACATAGGGTACACTAGGTCATATGTGTACTTTATGTTAGGCCAAGAAGATGTAAGACTGACGGTGGAAATAAAATGATATTCTATAGATTTGTTTCAACTTTCTCCAACCAGGAGCTTACCAGAAACGTTGGCGAAGTCGTGGTTCTCTTCAAGTCAAGGTTCCATGACAAACTCATTAGCCTTCTTTTTATTGCAAGCGGTGCGGTGATCTGAGATCCGAGTGAATAGGGAGCGGCCAGTTACTCGATGTACTGTCAGCCGATAGAGGCCAGCATTTCTGTTGGGAGGTATGACGTATTTAAGGTCAATGATACGATTCATAGTCATCAGGGATGAAACCCAACTTGTAGATACAATTTCTGAATATTTTTTCAGGCCGTAACACGTTTGCGCAAATCCAGTAAAAATCGAGGGGGAAAAATGACACGTTAGCGCACAAAAAATGACTCTTACGCGTACATACAGTCATAGGCGACAAAGATGGACAAGACGTTTGCGCAAACCGAATATGAACGAATGATGTCACTGAAAAGTGAGATGAAAGATGTGTACAATATGTGAAATGACATGAGGGTCTGCTTGCGCTGACTTGAAAGTGTGCGAAAAATACACGTCCGCCAGCATTATGGGCCTCACCACCGACTCTAGAACCTAGGACCACTAACGCAGTTGAAAGTTTTCACTCACATTACAATGGTTTGTTTCATACGTCTGTTTCTCATATTCATCTCGTTATTGACGCTATAAGCAGTATCCAAGTCGAAACAGATCTAAAGCTTAATTCTATTAAGAAAGGGAAAACGAACCCTCGCGGGGGAGACAATGACGAGAAGAAGGTCTCAATGATTAACGTGTACCAGCAGTACACACAAAAGGAATTATATAGGAGAGTTTGGGTATATAGACACGTAACTAATCACGAAATATTATCACAGACAGGTTCACCAGTATAATCGAATAAAATTTGAGAATCACAAACCAACATAAAATTTTGTCCAAAGAGATAAAAATTAGTAAAACAGAAAAAATAAATAAATAAATAAATAAATAAATAAATTAGTAAAATTATAAAATTAAATTTTGGTCCGAAAATTAAACTAAGAAACTAAAAATTTTTTTGTCAGAGGAACAACTAAATCACAAATTAAACATTAAAATTACGAAAAAGGTAAAAACGATGAGTACAGAATTAAAACAATCACGAAAAAACCAGCAATACTTTGTGATAATAGATCGAGTTTACAGCGACCGGTTTCGGACAGGCGATGCTGACCATCTTCAGGCAACTGAAGAAGATAGAGATATGAGACTAAGAAAGGATGATGTCATCTTGTATACAATCACGACGTGTGAGGATGGGAGAATTCAAGCAAATACCGCGAAATAGGTGAGACAAAGGTGGCCGTTAAATCATTTAGAAGCTTTGCGCCGTGGGTTTTGTGCGCCGCAACAGTTTCAGCCTCCTCTAAATGGTTCATTAATCTTTCTTTCGAACAATGATGGAGAATTTTCCAAGAGACTTTTTCAAACCCATGTTGAGACTCCATACAATGTTTTGCGATTGCCGATTCGGATGGTTTTTTCGTGTTAAAAGCTGACCTATGATCTGCTAGCCGCGAAGAAAAGGGCCTACCAGTTTGCCCAATATACACTGTTTGGCAGTCAGGACAGGATAACTGGTACACTCCAGACCGTTTTTTAAAAGGAATTGAGTCCTTCAGGTTCAAAAGGTTGTTGATTGTCATGATCGGACGAAAAGCGACTTTGTAACCATATTTCTTTAGTATGGACGTCAGTTTATTAGAAGGAGAACCATAGTAGGGGAGGCTGATCCATTTAGAACGATGACTAGAATCTGGTTGCTGAGTAGGTTGAGACGTTAATATCATTTTCAGGCTCTTCCTTCTTACCATCTTAGCGACGTCGACATGGAGGCCATTATGTGATGCAATAGACTGAACGATGGAGATTGCAGAATCACGAGCCGAAGCGGAAAGAGGGAGGGAAAGAAGGCGAGGAATGGCGGAGTTCGAGGCGGCCATCTTATGGGCTCCCGGATGCAGAGAACGATTGGAAATAGAAACTCCCGTGGAAGTACTCTTCCTGTGGACCGCAAATTCTGTAGAGAGGCCTGAAAGGCCAGGCACTAGACGGATGGTCAAGTCTAGGTGATTTAGGCAGTCGTTACCAACTTCGATGGTAAATTGCATCGACGGATGAAATTCATTGAATTTGCAATGAAGTTGGTGGAGAGACTCGTCCGTGCCATGCCATACGCATAGTATATCGTCCATGTAGCGAGAGTAATGGAGGAGATGGCCTTTGTCGAACTCATTCGGTAAGGTCTGCTCCTCTAGGTGCGACATGAAGACCTCAGCGACTAAAGCAGACAAGGGACCGCCCATAGGTAGCCCGTCGGGGAACCGGTACGTTTTTCCCACGGAAGTAACAGATGTCATCTTTTAAGCACAGGAGTAACATTTTTTCAAATTCTTTGCATATATCCTCGGGAGTACCAATACTGTGGAGCAATTCTAACATGATTTGGATGGTATAGAGAACCGGAATCCTAGTGAACATGCTCACCGCATCAAAAGAGAGCAGACGAGATTGTGGCGGAAAGGTTTGCGATGCGAGACTTTGCGCCAACTCGATAGAATTTTTCACGCTCCAACGAGGCGAGAATCCCGCATATTCTTTAAACCAACCAGCGAGGAATTTGTCGAGACGAAAGGATGGTGCAGTGAGCCTGATACAAGTGAAAAGGGAAATGAACGTTTCAGGATTTGCGCAATCGTGTTGTTTCCATTTGCGCAAACATGCCTTCTTCGTTTGTGCGCGAACGTGTTGTTTCCAAGTTGGTTGTGCGCAAACGTGTACCGCCCTTTCCTCTAATTTGTAGGATTCATTACTCAGGAAGAGCAAGCGGATCCATCGGGTGCGACTGGAGGTATCTGTTCTGTAATGACAGAAGCAGACGCAAACTTTTCCATCTGACCATGGCGGGAATGTTCAAGTTGGCGAATGGTATAACGATTCTGGGTAGATGGATTTGCTAACGATAATGAGGTCGATAGTCAATTCGTAGGAGCCACGGACAAGTTGAAGAAAAAGGTGTAGAATTGGTTCGCTTTGATGAGGCATTGTTGTAGGTCGGATTCAGAGCCGTTCCACATCCCGACGATGTCGTCAATATACCTGACGTAATACCAGAGCCCATTCGAGCCAATGTATAGAAGTTCGTCTTTCACGAGAGACATGATGATTTCAGCAGTAAAAGTGGCACCCTATCGGGAGGCCATCTGAAAACCCCTCCCCTGATTCGTACCCATTTCCTATCAGCTTTTGTAGAACTGCTTTTCGAACAAAGTTATGAATTCCGAAAATTCCTACCTCTCCACATGAGTCTTGAGGATGTTCAAAACTCGAGGAAAAAAATAGAAACTATTATTTCAAATTACTCCCACTTTTCATCATAGGTACTCTCTCAGCCCAACAGTAAAAAAAATTCTTCAAGCTCCGCAGAAAAGCTCCATATTGCTTTCCACCCATTCTATGGAAAAAGTAAGTTATTCGGAGAAAATGGTGGTCGTTCGTAGTCCTTTTGACGAATCATGGATGGATCCGATGGCCGAGGCGGAGAAGAGCGTCCTCAACTGTTAGGACTTTGGAAAATTTCATAAAAAAGGAGGAGGATTTAAAGAAACACCGATCATCGAGCAATATGTATGTAAGAACGTGAACGTTCTTCACTGTCAGTCGCGTCACTCTCCTACTCACGGACAAAGTTCGGAGCTCTGACCATATAACGCTATTCCTCTCTCGTCCTGTTTATCCTTCCGAGTGCAGTCAGCTGACCTGCCTTTCCTTCGGGAACTTGACTTTTTGATTCGATTCTGTGGAAACACAGCATCGCCAGATTTGTCAAGATTTTACATCTTACAAATCGAATCAAAATAACTGAGTCTCCCGGTCTCCTGTAGATGAATGCTGTAAGACTACATCATGCAGTAAGCCGCATTAGCTGGGTACACGGATACACTCCACTCCCCGTAGGTACACGGACCAAGTCCACTCCTGCGTGCGCAGTAAGCCTACATCATGCAGTAAGCCGTATCAAAAAAGTCTACTCCTTATCCTTTTCCTCTTGGCGGTGGAGATGTAAGAACGTGAACGTTCTTCACTGTCAGTCGCGCCACTCTCCTACTCATGGACAAAGTTCGAAGCTCCGACCATATAACGCTATTCCTCTCTCGTCCTGTTTATCCTTCCGAGTGCAGTCAGCTGACCTGCCTTTCCTTCGGGAACTCGACTTTTTGATTCGATTCTGTGGAAACACAGCATCGCCAGATTTGTCAAGATTTTACATCTTACATGTATACATCAAAATTTCAAGCTTCAAATAAATAAAAAGGAGGCAGCGGATGGAAGGACTTGGGAAATGTTGACTTTCGAGCTATCGGTGACTTGGAAAAACTTCAACTTTTGAGAAATACTCATACAAGAAAAGAAAAATTTGATATAATTTCTATTGAGGGAAAGGGACGTGTCAGAAGGGGGACTCGGAGAAAATTCGGACCATTAAGCTACCCTTGAAACGAGGAAGATAATCTATATATGTTACGCTGAATCCGTCAAATTGCCGATTTTATCAAATCGGTAGAAATTTTGCCGAATTTATAAAATCGACAACTCAAAGGCTAATTTTGCCGACTTAATAAAATAAGCAGAAATTTTTGCCGAATCTATGAAATCGGCAACTGTCTGCCGATTTCATAAAAACCAACTGAAATATTGAATTGAAAGTTATAATATTTCTTTATCTCATCTTCCAACTTTTTCTACGATTTTATGAGACGAGCAACTGAATTATCGTAGTAATTTGAATACCTATATATTTTTCTTTCTCTTTTTTTTTCGATCGTATTTTTTTTTCTTCATCGCGAGGGCACTGGGCAGGGGTAATGTAAGTGCTCGTGCCGTACAAACTGAACCTCAAAAAGATATGCCTGTAACAAACAGGGCTTGGGGTGCAATTCGGCGTGCCATACCGGACGTACACGTGATAATCACAAAGACTGATTTTTTAATATTTTCTGCTTTACTGTATTGTCATAATAACGACGATTGACTTTTTTCTGATTTTTTATTATTTTCTGCTTGACTTTGATAATACCGAAGATTAACTTTTTCTGTTTTTTTTTTTTATCCATTTTTATTAACTAAACTTGAAACCAACAATGATTGATTTCTTCCGATTGTAAAATATTATCGTGATTAATGATTATTTACTCTACAAAATTCATTTTATTTTTGGATACTGTTTGACATTTCATACGGACCTGCCTATAAATTTTAAAATATTATCATCATTAAATTTATTTGAAAATATTCTCGATGTTTATCTTCCAGGTACTTCAGGTCGAGTAGAAATAAAATCGGCGAAAAATCCTGCCGATTCTGTCACTTCAGCAAGAAGTTGACAATTTTATAAATTCGGTCAACATTTCTGACGGATTCAGCGTAACATAATTATATAAGATAACCGGACTTGGAAGAATTTTGACCTTTGAAACTATATACAAGAGAGAGGATGGGGGAATCCGGCTCGGAGAAAATTTCAATCTTCGAACAATAGAGGAAATTTTCGACCATCGAGGTATTCTGGGGTAATATTGTAATGGTTTAAGACTGAGGATCATTCTGAAATTCACGTCACAAAATTGCGAAACAAAAACGACGTCATGCGTTGATGACGTCATGAATGACTTTAACCTACTTTGAGGATTCAATCGATATAATCATCACGGTCAATAAAATTGGAGACTTGTTTGAACTAATACCAATTCTACCTTCCATCAAGAATAAATAAATTGAAACTCGTGTTCATACCATTACATGAGGATGTTCTTAAGAGAAGACACCGGAAAGAAAAATTCGTAACGCCACGGATAAGAAATTGAAAGAAAGTGAATATAGTGAATTACTTTTTGTTTTACTTCTTTAAGTATGCCTCCCTCCGATTCGAATGGGAGCCTTCCAACAATTTCTACTGTTTAGGGTTGGATTGCGAGGGAGGGAGGGGGTAGAATCTAGGCATTTCCGGGTAATTTTCCTTTGAACCATGAGGTCAATATCTAGGTTGACCTCATTTACTCTGGCCAAGTGCTTTATAGTCAACAGCTCCTTGTGGAAGGCGAACTGACACAAAGGAATACTGGTCAGCCGATGGATTAAGCTGTTAAAAGCAGCGAATTCGTGAGCAACAGGGCAAAAAGATTTGCCGCGGACAATAATATCTGTCGAAGTATGGTGAATTCATAGACGGCGTCACTATCAGAGATTGTCAAATCCAAGTAATTGATAGATGAACCACCTACTTATACAACTCAAAAACACCTGGCCAGAAGAGAAAAGATCGAGCTCAAATTTAGACATGAAAACCTCGGAGATGAGAGAACTCAAAGGAGAACCGATTGGGATACTGCCTCCTCAAGAGACTCAAAAAATTTCCCATCGAGTTTACAACAGTTGGGAAACCAACAAAATTGAGCAAATTGCGAAATTCTGCTAGATCTTCGTGACAAATACTTGATTGGACTGAAAGTTCTCCCATATGTTGGATGGTAGTTGATTTAGGGAAATTAGGAAATAGACCGACCGCTTCAAAAGAACATAGGGTCGATCCTGGCGGAAGAAGATCATCTTTCAGCTTATCAGTAGAGCCCGGATTTTTCGCCACTAAAAATAAAAAGTTTCGGCACTTAATGTTGCATTTTCGGCATTAATTTAAAATGAAAAAAACATTCGTTTTTAACAAATTTACGCCCAGAATTATTCAATTTACGACTAAAATTACATGATTTTGACCACAATAAACGGATTTTGAGGATTAAGCTCATCAATAAAAAATCCTAGCAACCTTTCAATCAAAATTTTTAATTTTTCAACTTCGGACTAAAAATAATATTCTCAAAAGAAAGGCTCAATTTTCACCACAGTTGCTGAATTTTAAGGAAAATTCAGCTAATTTTGGACGATATTTAACGAAATGGCCATTTTCGACCTTAAACCCTGTTCTCGGAATTTATTTCATTTTCGACATTTTTCGGCAAGATAAAATTTGTTTTACAGGCCCCATTACCCCTACAATAAACTTTTATCTAATTTTCAAGCTTTCCGCCCTTAGCAAAATGATTCGACAAATGCCGAGAAATCCGGGCTCTGCTTATCAGCCAAAAAAAACAGATTTTTCACAGAGTAGGATGACTCAACATCAACTACAGATTTGAACCAACGGTCCAAGAATCACATTAAGGAGTCGTGGGAGAAGACACAAAGGAAACGACTGGACGCATCGGAGTATCTTTTTTATGGACCTTAGGCAGCCCGTATAAGAAGTAAAGCACACGGTTGGTTTCAAAGGAGCAATCATTTTAGCGAACAAATTTTGATAATAAATTCGCAACTGTTAATCCTTCCTAATGTTTAGGAAAATTGAAACGGTCATTTTTCTTTGCACCACACTGGCCGAGAACGTCATAGACCTTGGAGACATAAGAGGACTTCTCCATTACTGTACGATGGTATTACTTTGTCAGCCTTTGTAATGATTAAGCCCTCCTCCCTGACCCTCCTCTTACCTTAAGCGCAACAGCTCCAAACACCTCTTAGAGAGGAAAATCAGATTGAAAATGGTGGACGTACTCTAGAGGCTAAATTGAATTCTCTTGAGCAACGGCAAAAGCGATCGCAGTCCTGCCTGTCCACTGAAAGGAAATTCTGAAAATACTTGACATTTACTTGACCTTTTTAGAAAGTAAACGAGTTAACGAGCAAGAAAAAAAAACCTTACGAGTTCTTTAATAAAGTTGAACAAGGTGTGGCAGGGAACCTGTTTTATGGCGCACGTGGGATCTGAAAAATGTAGATTGTGACGTCACAAGACTGACCTGTGAAGTCATCAAATTGTTACGTCACAATCCCGGACTTTGTAGCTATACATAATAGGAGAGGAACTTGAAAAAAGCTGTTGACTTCATCAGATTGTGACGTCACAAGGTTGACGCATAAAATCACCAAATTGTGACGTCACAGTCCCGGACTTTGAAACTGTATATAATAGGAAAAGAACTTGAAAACAATTGATCTATAACGTCATCAGATTGTGACGTCACAAGGTACAACCCGAACTTTGTAGCTAGATATGATAGGAGAGGAACTTGAACAAAACTGATGACGTCATCAGATTGTGCCGTTACAAGATCGACGTACGAGGTCATCAAATTGTGAAGTCACAGTCCCGGACTTTGAAACTGTATATAATAGAAAGGGAACTTGAAAAAAAATGCATCAATGACGTTATCAGATTGTGACGTCACAAGGTTGAAGTATGAAGTCATCAAATTGTGACGTCACAAACCCGGACTTTGTAGCTATACATAATAGGAGAGGAACTTGAACAAAACTGGAGGAGGGTAGTTAGTAGATGAGAATACAAGCGAAAAATTTGGTCACCTCGTCGGGATCCGAACCCGAGACCTTTCGCTTGCCGGGCGACTGCTCTAACCGCTGAGCTACGAGGAGATCAAACGTTTTCGCTTAAATTCTCAAATACCAACGACGAGAACAAGTACGTCACTGCCCGCAACGACGATAAACACTCATAGAGTGTATTTTTGAGGGAGCAAGAACTAGCTTGCATCAAACCTCAACGAACATAAACCTGACCCCGGCAAGCGAAAGGTCTCGGGTTCGGATGCCGACGAGGTGACCAAATTTTTCGCTTGTATTCTCATCTACTAACTACCCCCCCCCCCCCTCCTGATATATTTCAATCTTTCGTTGAACAAAACTGATGACGTCATCAGATTATGATGTTGAAAGGTTGATATATAAAGTCATCAAATTGTGACGTTACAGTCCCGGACTTCGGAGCTATGTATAATAGGAAGGGAACTTGAAAAAAATGGATCTGTTTCATCATCAGATTGTACCTATGACGTTATCAAACAGAGACTCACAGGCCCCGCCCACAAGCTATATATGAAAGGAGAGGGACTTAGAGGTGCGCTTAGAACATTTTCGAGCTCCAAGCTTTGCCGGTCGGCCGGAAAGCGGACGTTCTTCCCGAAAAACTCCCGATAAAACAGGTTCCTGAAGAAAGTCAAATTGGCTAAAAACACTGTTTCAACGGTAACCTGTTTCATCGGAGGGGGGGTCACAAGATATGTCCGCCAAATATTTAGCTTGGGGCGGGGTCTGTGACGTCACAATCTACATTTTTCAGATCCCTCGTGCCCCAAAAAACAGGTTCCCTGCCAACCCTCGTTTAACTCCGTTAGAGAACCAATGATTGCTTTTTTCAAAAGTTTTTGTCATTTTTCCCATTTTTACTTGACCGTTAATAAAGATACTTTTACTTGTTTACTTGACCTTTTATCAAATACTTGACTTTTACTTGATTTACTTGACTTACTTGACCGATAGACACCTTGTAATCATTCAGTAAATATGTATTATTGAATCAAATGACGAACTTCTTTTTTTGGGGCTCTTGCCTCAGGCAAGGCAAGAGCCCCTGTGCAATTGTGAAAAAAAAAAATTCTCACCGGAAAAATGTGTTGTGACGTCACTGAAAATATACATTCTCTGTCTATTGAGATTTTATTTTTGCCTGGCAAACTCTATTTCTCGTACAGTCAGTCTTTGAACATCAATATTGATGATTGTTTAATTATTACTTCGCGTATTACGTATTCTGTGTCACCCGCGATTTTATTTTTGCGTAGTATTTTCAAATTTCTCCACATTCGAGTCCTGGCAAGTTTCACATTTTTGCATAGCATTTTCAAATTTTTGTGTAGTAATCGAAAAAGTTTCATCTTCTCAATACTTCAATAATAATGGCAATATATACCTACTGTATGTATTGAGTCTCTCAGGACCCAGATCTGTGTGGAACAAAGATGCAGATCTCTTGGTTTCCAGATCTTGACCCAGAAAAATTCTAGATCTTTTGAGCTTTACATCTTTGTTCGAAAAGAAGCCCGAGATCTTTTGAACAAAGTAAATTTCCATCCCTTAATAGTCAATTAGAAAAAACAAAAACAAGAGACAGTCTTGTTTTAAATTTTATTTTCCGATACCCGTTCTTCTGTCGTGTTCTGTTTGCCGTACCTTACTATTTTAAAATACAATTTATGAGTAACAGTCGACAAAAATTTTATTGGGTTGCATATTATAATTTTCTGCTGCAAATTCATATTCTTTGTCGTTCATCAATTAGTACAGTCACGATCGCTTGACATATTTTTCCTGTCGTTCTCACCTACAACTATTCTGTCGTAAGTTTAAATGACACCCATCAAAAATTACGGCGCATCCTCGACTCTGAAAATTTTCCTTCTTGCGTTGAACGACGAATTTCGAAACAAACTGTTGCTCAAGGACCTCAGCTTATTTTTCGAAAGAGATGAATAGAGAAATATATGGCGCAGGAGTGGAGAAAAAAAAAAAAAGTACGCTCCAGTTTCTGTGTTACTTATCAAGTACAATGTAGTTGAAGATTCTTCAGCGGTTGTTCGCCCCACTTCATCCTATTATCTGCTTTCAAACTATTCAAAGTATATAACAAAGAGGCAGACTAGGTCTCTCGAGGCGATAAAATCAACAAAAATTACTCACAGAATGCGGAATCTTGATCGCAGTTAATTATGAAACTGTAGATAAGCCTTCTTTCACAGAATACTTACTTTTCGTCCATTTGCTTGAAGAGCGGTCTCGGGTCAGTTCACCTCGAATGTGACTATCGATTTCGAAAGTGTTTGGCACGACTACTGCGAGTCATGGTTGAAATGAGCAGTCAAGCTTAAGGTATTCTGAAACAGTACGAAAAAAAAGTGAATTAATTACAGATACACAGGTGCGGCTCTTTTAGAAATTTTGCTGTACGAGTAATTGAATCAGGAAGCTCGCTGACGGGAGACGATTACAAAATCTGGGGGTAACACGTACACCTTTTTCGGGTTACAGAAATATAAAGAAGGCACCCATGTACGTTAGTGCAAGACGCTTCTAGAAAATCGACCTAGTTATACTCGCGGCCTTATGAATAGCGTATATTCGCACAGTCAACCAATAAATGCAGAACAATACGATATGGAAAGCTACCTAAAAAGCTTTATAGTACGCAAAACCACGAGAACGAACATCAATAAGAATCTCACGTATTCCAGCCTTTTTATTCGGATCTCGAGTTCGTCGAGAATACGTTCAAGGACTAGCGAGCTTTTATCCACGAGTATGTCGACCTTTTCTCGAGCGTTGCTGTAATTCATAGATCGCACGGAACCTTTCTTACTGTTTTTAATCAATTAGAAATGCGTGTATTGTCTCTACAGTCGACGTTGTTCATTTTTTTTTTTCTTGACTGACGCTTGCTCTATTTTAGTATACGTCTTTTTCTTGCCAAATTGATGGACAGATAATGACTTTCCAACTTCGCCGCTTCTATTTTTTTTCTTCCTGCTCATTTTCCTTGTTTTAATAGAGTGGTGTTCTTTCCTTTCATTAAAAGGGGGGCCATGGAATAAGGATGATTTTGACGAGAATCGATTAAAATTCCATCCTCGTGACCGATAGTCGAATTCTTAAATCAGTTCCGTAGTTCTCCTGTTGGCACTTCGGGCCGGAGGAGTTCGCGGAAGTCTTTTTGCCGATGTCGAGTAATCGAATAAATCATCGCGTAGAAGTGTAGACTACTAATATCCCGATAAATTATTAGAGATTTTCGTCGAAAAATAAGACACCCTATTTCGTCTGCGCATGTATGTCATAGTGACGTTACTATACACGTATATTTGGCGGCGTATCTGCGACCATACTTCTGTATCTGCGTTAACGTTCAACAGAATTCTAGGTCAACAACCAAAAAGAGGTTATATACCGAAAAAGGATGAATCACCTAGGCTTAGTACTTTTTTTTTTTTTTCTTTCCAGCGTTATGCTGTCGAACGTTCAACCATTATGTATTGCCTCTATAATTGCGTTTGCGTCGACGTACTTGTGCATTAGCGCCACAACAAATTCTTCAGACGAGCGTACAAGCTTACGTTAACTTTGTAGGTAAATGTACTTTTTTAATATCTAGTCGACGAATCGGAATTGACTCCTTCTCAGTCAAGAAAAAAAAAAATATACATCGTTTTCTTGAGAAATGAAACCAGAATCTACAAATAAAAAAACGATGAAGAGTTGAGTCGATTGTCGCTGAACTAAGATATCAAAAAGTGGCCGAATCGAAAATAGTGGAACATAAATTCCTTGTTTCCATTGAAGACCATTTTGAAAAAAAATTGAAACAACGCTGTCACAAATTCACAAATATATATTTTTCTGAATGATTTCCAGGGAGCACCGAATAATAAGATAAAGAGAATGAGATATAGCGGAAGTGAGTCAAAGTAGAAGACGATATTGGTGAAAGAGACTAAGGAAACTGTATTGCGACACAAGGTACATCAATTTAATAAGGAGAACTAATCATCACCATGATCATGCACCGACAGTTTTTCTGACGATTACAAATTCTTGGGGGCAGCTATTCCCAACTTCTTTCCCACACAGCAAATTACGAAAACACCTCATCTTCATTATCTTTATCGAAATAAGCCTTATAAAACTTGACCCACCGGAACTTCTGTTCTTGGAGTTCCTTTCAAACTTCCACTCGAATTTCCACGCGCTCTACCAAAAGTTGTGGAGGGTACTCTTGAGCCTATTGGCGTTACCCGGAAGACACCACAAAAAGAACGGCTCACCCATTTACCCAAAGAATGGTTTCCTTTGTATGCTAGTCACTCGCCGGACAGAGCAGTAACACTTCTTTGCACCCCATGAAATTGGTGTTAGAAACTATCAAGAATAACGATGATAATAATAGACAGCCTTTATTAATTAGAAACTGTACTTATGACTTAGATTGTAATTGTAGGCCCATACTCTGGGCATAGGCCTCGCTCAACCATGACCATTCAATCCTGTCCGTCGCCACTCTTTCGTAACATTTATTTATCCCATCCTGCCATTTTATTTTTTGGCCACCCTACTTTTTCTTCTTTCCCACTGAAACCACTTTGTTATCTTTGCGGGCCATCTCTCATCCCTTATTCTAGCGACATGGCCCACCCAGTTCCACTTTCTTTTCCTTATTTCGCGAATGAATTCTCGACTGCTTTTAAACTTTTTCTTGATATCCTTTATTCCAATCCTTTCTTTCCTCGTGATATTTGTCATTGAGCGCAGCTTTGAGTTATGTTACCCTTATTTTTTCTTCCAATTTCTTTGTTGTTGTCCAGGTCTGGGTTCCGTATGCCAAAGTAGGTAATACACAGCTATACAGAATGACACTTTTATAACTGTTTCTGAATGGACCTTTGAATACCTTGTTTAAGGACCAGTATTTCTTCCAGGCCAGCGCGATCCTCCAACCCACCTCTTCATCTGTTCTGTTACTCATACTTATCAACTGCCCTAGATATGTTATATCATTTGCCAACTCAATAATTCATCCACCAATTTCTATCCCTCTTTCCTTTTTTCCATTTGATAGAATCTTCGTTTTTTCAAGGTTTATCCCTATAGTCCATTCCAGTTAAGAGTGTCAGTAAATCGAAGGCAATGCGGTGTCAGAGGCATGAAGGGAATTGCGAAATTCGCACTGAGAGCGTCGAGCAGCACGACGCGACGCTTCTCGTCTCTCATTGGTCGTGAAATTGATGCACCAGAACTCACACGTTGTGGTCGCCTTTTGAATTACTGACACTCTTAACTGGAATGGACTATAGACCTGCCTTTTTCCCCTTCTCTTCTAATTCCTTCATACTTTTTGCTATAAGGACTATGTCGTCCGCAAATCTCAGATGATTTAGAATTAGCTCATTTAAACTTACTCCTTTATTATCCCATTCGAGCTGCTTGAAAATTTCCTCCAGTGCTATAAATTAAGCTTGGGGAGCCGGCTCCCAAAAGAGCCAAAGGAGCAGCTCCGCTTCCAATTTTTGATGAAAAAGGAGCTGGGAGCTGGCTCGGCTCTTTGTTTTTGGGAGCTAAGAGCCGGAGCCAAGCCAAAATTTGGTTCTTTTTGGCCAAAAGAATCAAAAGAGCGGATCCGCTCCCTATTTTTTAGGGAGCTGGCTCAGCTCTTTGTTTTTGGGAGCTAAGAGCCAGAGCCGGAATTTCGCCGGCTCCCCAACCCTACTATAAATATAAGATATGATAGAGGATCACCCTGTTTTATGCCTTCTTCTACCTTGAAGTGATCCCCCGTCCTGTTTTTCATTATTCTAGTTTTAATGTTTTTATATATTATGTCTTCTATAATGTCCGTACATCCTTTGGGCGTTCCCTGCCTTTCATAGATTACACGAGAGCGTTTAATACGGTTAATCATAGATACATGCTAAGTGCCCTAAAAAGGCGAGACTAACGATAGTTTTGTTGAGAAAAAAAAAAAAAAAAAAAAAAAAAAAAAAAAAACGTTGCGTCGATAGTTCGATAAACTATCAGAAAAGTTTTCCTTTTCTCATCAAAATCACAAAATTGATGCGAACTGACAAGTGGAAATTGAAAATGTGCGCCAGTTCAATAAATTAAGGTCAGTCAGCTGGCACCAGTTGTGCATTAGGCATGGCACCACGTTTTTATGATTTTTTCTAGTCGCGTCCATCCTCTGGTAACATTGAAATACATTCCTTGACAGGCTTTTTGAAAGAATACCGATCAGGAGAAAGGTATTCATCCCACTCGCAGCATAAGTACTTTTCTCTTGATCGACAATTTTTATTCAAAGTATTGATAGTTTCAAGAAAACCTATTGGGACTGTCGATATTCTCGATAGTACCTAGGAAAAATTTTTGGGACTATCGACTATCGCCACCAGGGCTGCAAAAAATTAAGTGCTTTTTGAAAAGAACAAAAAACGTGTTTTTTTTTTAGTTTAAAACATGTTGGAAATTGATATTTTCTACCTAACGTTTAAAACGGCATTTCTGTACAAATTTTGCATATTTTGTTATTTTAAATATCATATTGACCTTGCGCTTTTTGTGTGGTTTCTCCAGGTTTTCTCCCTAAGCACTCACGCTTTCTTGTACGTGAGTACACGTGACTTCAAATTCACGACGTGCCGGCCATGATTAAAACTTTTTTTCTCAAATTCAATGTTTAAAACAGGTTCAAAACACGGTTTGAAATTTTTTTTTTAAAACGTCGCGACCCTGCCTATCACTACACAAAATAGCGAAGACCAGTCCACACTTTGTCAAGCGTAGAGCACGACACCTTGGTAGAGCGCGTACGCTAGCAGCTCCGAAAGACGTTTTTCAGTCTCGAAAATTGAATTTTGAAGAATTAAGATTATAAGACGCGGGACTTGGAGAAGGATGGCCAACGTCAGGAGCGTTAAGGCTGGCAAAATCAAAAAATGGATTAGAGCAATTTTCTCACTTGAATTTTCACAAAATTACCTCGAAATACCTAATGGAAACGAAGCGATTTAGGAGAAATATTTAAAAAAAACAAAATTTCAGGGGCGTAAAATTTTCTACAAGTCATATTCTCTCATAGAAATCGATTCAAGGAAATTTTCCAGCCATCGCTCGCACCGCCACGCCAATCAATCGTCCCATTTTTGTTGTGCGCAACGCTGGCGCTGGTGTCGGTCAAAATGCAAAGTTTGGTTTCTAATAATGCACTATTGGCGCTTCAATCGCTAATTTGGGTCAGACAGGAATCTGAATTGACTTTCATGAGAGAAGATGATTTGTAGAAAATTTTACGTACCAAAAATTTAGTTTTTATTACTTTTCTCCTCAACTGGGTTGTTCCCAAAATATTTTGAGATTACGCACCAAACATTCAAATCATTATCGCTCCGCTTATTTTCAATTTTGCTGATTGTAACACCCGTAGTAGATGGCTGACCTTGCTAGAGGTATTCTCACAGTGATTTTGCACCTATACTCCGTTCACGTCACGAAAGGATAGAAAGTAGTACCTCGAGAACGGACCGCTCCAGGTAATTTCAATCTACCGTTCCGTTCTTGAGGTACTACTTTCTAGCCTTTCTCAACGCGAACAGAGTATAACCGCTTAGATAACGTTAAGATCAACAAACTTTTGCATACTTGGACTCTGCACAAGTACACAGCAGTGTCGAGCCTTCCTTTCTCGCTGTATTCAGTGTGCCAGAGTTAGGGTAATGAGAACATCGCGATGCATTTAAATGGAAACAACGAAAGCTTCCTTCGATTTTAAGTGAGGAACTCAGGGAACCTGTTCTATGGGTCGAAAAATAATACATGATATGAACTGCATTAGGATAGCCCCTTCAATGAACCCGATATGCAATGCTTCAAACACCATAAGTCCCTCTTCAATCACATTCCAAAACGGGCTTAGTCCATTTTTGGTAAAATTGAGTTAGCACCGCAGTCTTGTGGAGAAACATGTAACTCATCATACTAAGATTGTGAAATAACAAAATATCTAGTTTTTCAATGCTCTAAGAAGGAAAAATTGAAAGTGTCACCCTGGTGGTGGGTGATAGTCTATCGATAGTCCCAAAATTTTTTCTCGAAATTATCAATACTTTGAATGAAAATTGTCGATCAAGAGAAAAAAATGACGGCTTCCTTAACGAAGTTAAACGAGGAACGCAGGGAACCTGTTTTATGATTCGAATGAGATTTGGTATTGAAAATTCAAGGAAGCCTAGATTTGGAGAAAGGTAGTAAAAAGAAGGCCTAGACCAACTCCAAATTTTTCTAAGTCCCCCTCCTATCATATATAGCTCGAGAGTCGAAATTTTTCCAAGTCCCCCTCCTATCATATATGGCTCGAGAGTCGAAATTTTTTCTAATTCCCTCTCCTATCATATATGGCTCGAGAGTCGAAATTTTTCTAAGACTTCCTCCTATCATATATAGCTCGAGAGTCGAAATTTTTCTAAGTCCCTCTCCTATCATATATGGCTCGAGAGTCGAAATTTTTCCAAGTCCCCCTTCTATCATATATAGCTCGAAAGTCGAACTTTTTCTAAGTCCTTCTCCTATCATATATGACTCGAGAGTCGAAATTTTTCCAAGTCCCCCTCCTATCATATATAGCTCGAGAGTCGAAATTTCTCCAAGTCCCTATCATATATGGCTCGAGAGTCGAAATTTTTCCAAGTCTTCCTCCTATCATATATAGCTCGAGAGTCGAAATTTTTCTAAGTCCCTCTCCTATCATATATGGCTCGAGAGTCGAAATTTTTCTAAGTCCCCCTTCTATCATATAGAGCTCGAAAGTCGAAATTTTTCTAAGTCCTTCTCCTATCATATATGGCTCGAGGGTCGAAATTTTTCTAAGTTTTTCGCTGGACGGCGGACGGCGGACGGCGCACGGCGCACGGCGCACGGCAGATTTCTCAAATAGCCCCCCATAAAACAGGTTCCCTGTTAAAATACTTCTGCTACTCGTAGGATAGATACCTTTCTCCTGATCGTTACTCTTTCAAAAAGCCTATCAACATTTTGCTAGGCACGCAGTTTTTTCGTTCCACTGGAAAGTTACAAAAATGGACTAAGGCCGTTTTGGAACGTCACGTCTTCTATTACAGTTCGCGAGTTGAAATTTTTTCAAGTCCCCCCTCCTATCATATTATAGCTTGAGGGTCTAAATTTTTCCAAGTTTTTGGCCGGACGGCGTAGGCCAAATTTTTTCAAGTTCCTTTTCATCATACTCGTATATGGCTCAAAGGTCCAAATTTTTTCAAGACCCTCTCTTATCACATATAACTTGAAAGTCGAAATTTTTCCGAGTCTCCTCTTATCATAAATAGCTTAGAGGTCGAAATTTTTCCGCGTCCATCCTTTGAGCTATAGGTATATGATGGAGGTCCGGGGGGGGGGGGGGGACTCAAACCATTTTTTTCAAATGATGTTGTACTGGCCGTGCTGGCCAAACATCATACGGCACATGGCAAATTTTTTGGAATAACCTCCCACAGAACAGGTTCCCTACTAAAAATGCAATCTTCAGCTAGTCCCGGCTTTATTGGAATTTTTAAAACTTCAAGTGAAAGAAGAATAGATAACTCGGGACTCGGGTACACAATGGATCTGATGAAAATCTCAGTTTTGCATAGGTTCTTACATAGTGTCTTAGCCATATAGTAACATAGACCGCCGATACAGTCTGTAAACGATGTTATTAATTTTCCTAATACATAGCACGTTAGAAATCAGTCGGTTGGGTCCTATAACACACACGAACAAATTTCAAACTTTTGGAATGAATATGAACTGTAGAAGGTATTCCTAGAAGTATTTTCGACGCTGATTACTATACCATTCACTGTTTTCCAATATTACCTCTCATTATTGTACAATGTTCATGATCAATTCCCGCGTTTCATTGCGACAGGCAAGTGTACCTTCTCGCGCGTTGAAATTTTGTGACTTGATAAGATACGTTACGTAAAACATGTGACTTTTAGAAGTTGGAAACTCAGATCCACTGACTACAAGAAGTCCATTGTAAACTCATCCTAGCCTTTTGAAGAGAAAAGGTGAACCAAGTGCTGCTAATATCAATTAATTTAACGACTTACCCGATCAAAAACTTTCATCAGAGTAAGTAAGGAAGTTCAATTTCTCCTTTCACACACAAAGAATCTAGCATACAGCACCGATGTTAGTTAATTGTAAGCAGCTCATTCAAATATCCCCCATCTATTTCTGCTTAAGGCGTATCTATATTATGAAGAAACGAGCGCGCTGAATTTGCGTCAAGAAGAGGAGAAAAAAAAACGCATACACGTATTTTGCGAGCGAAACGCGTTAAATCAGGCTCAATAAGACGTGAACGTCTCAACAGGGCATGTACAACTACAGGGAAAATATCGACGCGTGTATCTGGCGGATCATGTTAAAAGGATTGAAAAATAATTTGTATTCGTTGTTTTTCTTCCGAAAAGAAAATGATCTCGATATCTCTAATCGTTTTACGCGTCGGATACTTCTCCGTATACTTTGTTTCTTTATAGTTTGCCCTCGTAAACGATACTCCTTGGCTCTCGTGAGAGAGCGCGTGTGCTTTATAATTCTAAAAGTATCAAAAGTTTAAAACGTGATGAGTTTAAATGCGAACGGACAATAACGTTCTCTCTGATTACGGAGCATGTACCTCCGTCTACGTAGGTATGCGAATATCTCTACCGCGCCATACCGAAATAAGTTCGTACTTTTATCGTTTATTAAGTTGGTTGGAAACAGTGTATTATATTTATATACAAAAGACGTACACCCCGAACTGAGCAGACGGCGCTATGTTCACTGGTCTGTGCACAAGTCAACAATATACAATACGAATAAAATGTAAAATGGAATGCTAAGCTACGAGCTCTTTCGTGTTTTTGCGTGAGCGTTCAGACTTTGCGATCGAGCAACTATATTATAGGTATATGTACTCCATTGAAAATAACTACCAGGATGAAATGATAAAGACTCAAAAATGAAAAGAATTCGTTCAGTCTGAAATCCAGGTAACAGTAAATAAAATCGTTCTATAAATTCTAGAAATTCATCAGAGTTCGTCCAAGAGAGCTCGAGACGCGGGCATCATCCAAATTCGTAATTTGGGGTTCGCCTAAAGCAGTTGACCAAGCGGTGAATCTGCAATACTCAACAATTTGCGTTGTGTACAGCTGTATGCAGAGCTTGACGCGCACTCAACACGTTAGGCGAACCTAAATTACGAATTTGGATGATGCCCGTATTCGTTAACGTTATAGGTGTTGTAAAGACGACCTCTGTTTACTCTGTGCTTCCAACGCATGATGTTTCAGTGGTAACACAATTGGCTACTCCAAGAAAAGACAAGTCCCTTCTCCCTGAGATACCTACAAAAACCTACTATCAGAGTTTTGTACGCAGAGCTCGAGAAATGTATGAAGGTAGAGTGCAAATCAAGGGCGAAGGTAAATATTTGTTCATTAACTCTCGAGTAGAACTCGATCAATTGGGCGGACTACGAGCATGCATGTCAATGTATTGGTCGACAAATGCCCCTTTCAAAAATTGAATTTCCGCGAGCAGATTCCGCAGTGCCATATTTTTTTAGCAGGGAACCCACCGTCCCTTTTGTTGGCGGTATCTTCATGAAATTTCCGCGAGCGCATCCGAGGTTGATGATGTCATCAACCTATGGTTACAGGACTTGGACAGATTTTGATTTGGAACCTATACACAAGCACTGGGTGGGCGTCGTCCGGTAAATTGTGGGGCTTGGAAAAAAACTCACGGGTTCTTTCACGAAGTTGAACGAGAAGTGGCAGGGAACCTGTTTTATGAGGAGGGGAAGCACGAATCCTAGTTTACTAAATCATTCCCAGTAGGCATTACTACCGAAATTTCCCTGCGAAAGCTATGTAAAGCCCCATTTACCCGATTAAGCCGTTTTGTGAACCTGGCATGAACTTATGCCGTTTTAACATGGAGCATGACATGTGTGGTCGGCACGATGGAACACCAACCATGCTATCAAACTCATGCCAGTTTGACAAAATGGAATGATCGTGTGAAAGAGGCTAAACTGCTCGAAATAAAAAACTATTACCTAATTTTGACGAATGTCTACTCAAAAACTCATAGGTGCTTTGACGGAGTTGAACGAGGGGTGGCCGGGAACCTGTTTTATCAAGCACGTGGGATCTGAAAAATGTAGATTGTGACATCAAAAGGCTGATCTATGACGTCATCGAATTTTGACGTGACATGCCCAGGCTTTGGAGCTACATAGCAGGAGGGGGACTTCGAAAAAACTGATCTATGACGTCATCAGATCGTGACGTCACAGACCCGGACTTTAGAGCTATACCGGGTGGGGCAGAAAGATGTTACCAGTTAAGTGGGAGTTTGAATTAAATCTGTCGTAGCGCGAAAACGCAAAACGTTAGACGTATAGTTTAAATGTACAAATTTTGTATCTCAATTTTATCTTTAATTTGAGCCACATCCGAAGTTTCTACGAATTTTCTGAGCCGAATTATGGACCAAAATGTGACAAAAATTGACCGATTTGCGAAGATTTCCAGAATACGAAATTGAAAAATCCTCCACTTCCAAGCTTCATAGGGTTATTTAGGTATTTTTTCCGGAATCAGCGTTAAATTTCACTTTCAAATCGGATCAAATATGGAAGTTTGAACAATTTTTAATCGATTTTTGGTACATTTTGGTCCACAACTCGGCTCAGAAATGTAGAAAGTTGAGTAGGGGCGCAAATTGAAGATAAAATTGAGATAAAAATTTCGTATACTTAATGTGTGCATCTAACCTTTCGCGTTTTTGAGCTAGAGTGAATTTAGTTCAAACTCCTATTTAACTGGTAACATCATTTTGCCCCACCCGGTATATGATACGAGGGGAACTTGAAAAAATTATGTTCTGGCAGAGCCAAATAGAAAAAGATCATATTTCATGCCTACTCTACTGTATTTGAGGTTTCCACCTGGTTTGGCTGAGTGGCTCACGGCTTGTTCACTTCGCCTATAGTGTAAATCTAGGCAAGAAGTTTATGGTAGGTAAAATAAGAGACAAAACGCTTTGTTCTTAAATTTTATTTCACAATCTGTTATCTTCTTTAATTACAGAAGTCAGAGGTTTATGGTATGTAGTAAAAATAACTCCAAGGTGATCTGCAAGCAAGCAAAAAATTTTGAAATTAGGGTAGGGTCCGAGCAAAGACATGAAACATATAAAAAATTTCGACCTCCAAGCTATATATGATAGGAGTAGGACATGGACAATTTTCGACCTCCGAGCTACACAGTGCAGTATGATAGGAGGGAGACTTGGAAAAATGTCGACCACCGAGCTACATATGAGACGAGTTTGAGATTGCCGACCGATCAGACGACGGATATTTTTTCCGACCGCCCCCTCCCCCGTCGACCGCGCTATACATATAGTGAATTTTGACTTCAAGCCATGATAAGAGGGGGATTTGTGAAAATTTTGACTTCCAAGCTACTTATATTATGTCAGGAGGACTTGGAAAAATTTCGACTTTTGGGCTATATTCCGGGAATTACAAGGTTTTAAAGATGAAAAGATTCGTATCAAAGATTTTATTGCTGGAAGTTGTTGATTAGGTGCCCCTTGTACCCAGAAAAAATCCACCATTCCCACCCCTCCCGGAATCCACTTTTCCATGATTTTGCTGAAGAATCGTCAACTACACACATCCGTGTGTCGTTATTCTCGCGCATCCTCAAAATACGCGATATTGTGGAGATTTGTAACTCGTTTCAAATGCGTTGTACGACAAAAATTGTAATAACCTTTTTTGTTGGAAATTTGATGTAGAATATTTTATGTCTCTTAAGATTTTTGAAAATAATGAGTTTTTCTTGCCGAAAAAGTAGAAAATCTGTCATTTTGGACCTTGACCCCCCCCCCCCGAAAAAGTTGGTTCCGGAAGGGGTGGGAATGGTGGGTTTTTTCTGGATGTAAGGGGCACCTTTCCAGCAATAAAATCTTTGATACGAATTTTTTCATCTTCATCTCTTCCATTAGGATTAGATCCTTTAATTCCCGAAATAAGCTATATATGATAGGAGGAGGGACTTGGGAAAAATTTTGATTTACAAAAAAAGTCCCACACATGCAAACGCAAGAGTATTCGAATTCAACTTCCATATTTTAGGTATTATAATATGGAACTTGAGGGTTCCCCAGTGCCACCGCAAAATTTGTAATGGTATCTAAATTCTTTCTCTCTTCAAAAGAAGACAATTATCAAATTATGACAAGCTCTTTGTATAAGAAATTAACGAAGCCCATCCCTGGATAAGGTCGGACTTTATTTACTACAGTAACTTTTTAGCTACGGAGATACTGTGAATCCAAAAGTTTTATGTCATATTCACTTTCAAGGCTTACAACTTATAAGTCTGTAACACATCACGTAAATAGCTAGAGGATAGCAACTTTCTAAATTTTACGCCTCGAAATTCTATCCAAACCTTCAAAAAAATGTACGTAGACAAATTCCCTTGTTCTTACCTACATGAAGTTCTATTTAAAAAATTCTCGAACCTTTTCTCGCCTAAGAACCAACCCCAGATGCAATAGTTCGTTTATACTCACGAGTATTACCTCTGTATTATGTAGGTACCAATGAAAATTTTGGGAATCGGGTACATCGATGGTCTCACGACAGATAAGCTAGACAGACAAAAAAATATTCTTTTATACTGTAAACGCGAAAATTTCGAGACTTTCACTTTTTTTTCGTTTTCCTTAGAAGAAATACGAAAACTTTCCAACGAATTTTGGCAATTGGGAACTTCTGGTGAAAATTCTCTTTCGATAAACAAGCACTTTAAATCCCCGAATATCTTCGATTAAATTTGTAAATTTATAAACCGTGTTCTTTTTTCTCTTCTTCTTTCTTCAACGATTACCAAATTACTTTTTTGAAAGAATTAAATTACGAAACTTTCGACAACTTTACGTAAATCGAAAAAGTCGGCGTAGGTATACCTAAGAAACTTTTTTCTGCTCATCTTTCAATTCTGTAATCTGAAAGCAATTACCGAGCATTTTTCATGCCATAGTCGCAGCTCAAAGATCGTACCTATGTCCAAAATAACCAATCGCTATCACAGAAATTTGATTTGGAGCATTTAATTCCATAATATGTATGTGAGAGACTGCTATTTTACTTGGAAACCCTTTTCCTTATACTTATCGTTTTAAAATACATGAGTATCGAGATCGCATTGTAACTCATGATGGCGTTATCTGGTCGTCATAATTCTCAGTTTTACTAAGAGAATTTTCCCTTACTCGATTCTGCTATCGTTCTTCGTATAACTTACCATTTGACGCAGAGTTACCCAAACCAAGATAAGGCAACAGATTAAAGTCAGTTTAGAAATGCGTCAGTCCTCTCATAGAGAATTATTTCATCCGGTCTAGGCCAAAATAACTAATTTTGTGGATACTGCAAAAGTTGGAAAATTTTCTATTCAAATGGGAGATGATTATTATAGAGATTCGAGTCGTGTAATGTTTCCATCTGTTGAGGTTAAAATCTTGTTGAAATACGCAGTGCACAGCGGAAACTGGAATTACAATTTTCAAAATATAAATCCGCACACCGCCTCTTGGGGAAAGATGTCTGGTAGAAAGAAAACAAGAAATAACCGCGAAGTATACGCTTTAAAACTCGTTACCCAACAAATTTTAAACAACGATACGGTGCACCGATACTTAAAGAATAACGTTCTTCAAAATTACATTCACTTGTCTCATTGTGGGTCCTTTTTTTTCAAGAAAAGACAATAGAGATACCAAACTTGAGGCTAAATCTCTGCGTCGAAATAAAAGGGAAGAATTCTTTCTACAGACCACAGAATACGGTATCAATTACAGCGCTTCTCTTTTATCTTTTCGTATTTTTACTCGTGCCTAAGCGAAATATACGAAACTCAGGACATAAAAAAAGGAACTGTTTTTGGCTTTCGCTTTTGTCCATGTAGACCAGAGATCATCAGTGGTGAATAACAGTATCTTACGAAGTAGGCGTGGTGACCAATCAACAATTTAGAAAAAGTAAATTGAACAGAGTAGACGACGCTCTGGTACATTTTGTCAATTTCATAAATTAAAGCACGAAAAAAGAGAGGAAATAGGTCGATGGAGCCAAAAATATAAGGTATCAAAAACGAGGGTTTCATGAATCCGCAATGTTCATTATTAGCGCAATATCTACCTTATATATAATGAATCACTGGATCTCTTTAAAATTACAATAATGTAGACCGTTGATTTATTTTTGTTCGATCGCATCTCAGGTCTTCCGAGCAAGGGTCTCAGAATTTATAGAGCCGAAATCTAAGATCATGAGAACCTGCCATATGCGCACTATCAATGATAAGGCAATTTTTCATACGGCAGAAAAAACACAGCACAATTTTGGTATCGGAAAAAATTGAGTACGCATGTCAGAAAAATCGAACATTTTAGTATTGAAAAAATTTGTAAGTTATGTTGATCACAGAAAAGACTGAATGATACAAGAAGTTGAGGGATAAAGCAGTGTAATCTCACAAAAACAACCAACTATGTATACCAGTATTTATGAAAATATAATTTCTAATATTGAAAATGCTTTCAACGTGTCTCAGTTCTAAGGATTTTGCGGGATGAGCGCTAAGAGAACAAGTATGACATGACGTTCTTATAGATCGTAAATCGTCTGGGTTTTGACTTGTGGATTTTCCAAGGACTCAATTGCGAAGTTGGTGTCTGGTTTTCGACAAAGACTCAATGGCGACTTTGTGTCTGGGTTTCGAAGTACGGATTTTCAGGAACTCAATGCTGAATTTATTTTTGGGTTTCGAAGAACCCAATGACAAACTTTTGTTTGGATCTCGACTTGTAGATTTTCAGGAACCCAATGACGAGTTCGGGTCTAGATTTTCAAAAACCGAATGGTGCATTTGTGTCTAAGTCGCGACTTGAGGGGTTCAGGAACCCGATGACGATTTCGTATCTGCGTTTTCAAAAGCCCAATGTCAAATTTGTGTCTGAGTTTCAAATTGTGGATTTTCAGTATAACCCAATGGCGAATTTGTAACTGGGTTTTGACTGGTGGATGCTTCTTAATTGCGAATTCGTGTCTGGATTTTGACTTGCGCGTTGTCCAAAGACCTAATGGCGAATTCGTGTCAGGGTTTCCAATTGTAGATTTTTGGAACCCAATGCCGAATTTTACGATTTGTGTCCAAGTTTTGAATGACCGAATGACAAATTTGTGTCTGAGTCTCGACTTGTGGACGACGAATTTGTATGTTGAACTGTCAAATTCAAGGTTTGAAATTGTAGATTAACTTGAGATCCAATGGCGGCTCGTATCCGGGTTTCAAATTGAGGATTTTTAGCGACTCAATGCCGAAGTCGTATCGGAGTTTTCAAGAACCCAATGATGAATTCGTGTCCATGTCCCGACTTGTGGATTATTGAAGGACCCTAGGGCAAATTCATGTCTGCAGGCGCGGATCAAGACGATCCTTGGGGGGCATAATCTAAAAAAAGTCTGGAGGATTCTTTTTTTTTTTACATTTTTTTTTTGAAACTACAGATTTGTTGTTGTTTTTTGATTTTTGTTTTTTTTTTGGGGGGGGGGCATGTCCCCTATGTCCCTCCTCCGTGGATCCGCACCTGTGTCTGTATTTCAAGTTGTTGATTCCTTGAAACCAAATTACGAATTGGTGTCTGTATTTCAAATTCTGGATTTTCAGGAATTCAATGGAGAATTTGTGTCTGGGTTTCGACTTGTGGGTTTTCCAAAGACCCAATGGCGAACTCGTGTCAGGGTTCCAATTGTGGATTTTTGGAAGCAAATGACGAATTTCAGAATTTGCGTCTAGGTTTTGAAGAACCGAATGAAAAAATTGTGTCTAGATTTCGACGATTGATTTTCAGGAACTCAACACGGAATTCGGGTCTGGGTTTCAAATTGAGGATTTTCCAAAGACTAAGAGGCGAATTTGTTTCTGGGTTTGAAAATATGGATTCTAAGGAACTCAATGACGAGTTTCGACTTGTGGGGTTTCCAAGGACCCAACGGCGAATTCGTATCAGGATTTCCAATTTTCGATTTTTGGAACCAAATGACGAATTTCAGAATTTGCGTCTAGGTTTTGAAGAACAGAATGAAAAACTTGTGTCTGGATCTCGACGATTGGATTTTCAGGAACCCAACAGAGAATTCGTGTCTGGTTTTGAACTGGTACATTTTATTGGGATCCTGTAGTGGTTCGTGTCCGGGTTTCAAATTGCGGGTTTTCAGTGACTCAATACCGAAGTCGTACCGGGGTTCTTAAGAACCCAATGATGAATTCGTGTCCGTGTCCCGACTTGTGGATTTTTGAAGGACCCAAGGGCAAATTCATGTCTGTATTTCAAGTTGTGGATTTTCAGGAACCCAATGGCGAATTCGTGCGTGGATGTTGGATTTTTCAAGGACTCAATACCGAATTTGTGTCTGGGTTTCGATTTGTGGGTTTTCCAAAAACCCAATGGTGAATTCGTGTCAGGGTTTCCAATTGTGGATTTTTGGAACCAAATGACGAATTTCAGAATTTGCGTTAGGTTTTGAAGAACCGAATGAAAAATTTATGTCTGGATCTCGACGATTGGATTTTCAGGAACCCAACAGGGAATTCGTGTCTGGGTTTCAAATTAAGGATTTTCCAAAGACTCAGAGGCGAATTTGTTTCTGGGTTTGAAAATATGGATTCTGAGGAACTCAATGACGAGTTTCGACTTGTGGGGTTTCCAAGGACCCAATGGCGAATTCGTGTCAGGATTTCCAATTATTTTCGATTTTTGGCACCAAATAACGAATTTCAGAATTTGCGTCTAGGTTTTGAAGAACCGAATGAAAAATTTGTGTCTGGATCTCGACGATTGGATTTTGAGGAACCCAACAGGGAACTCGTGTCTGGGCTTTGAATTGTGGATTTTCAGGAATTCAACGACGAATTTGTGTCCGGTTTATTTTATTGGGATCCTATAGTGGTTCGTGTCCGGGTTTCAAATTGCGAGTTTTCATCAGTAACTCAATACCGAAGTCGTATCGAGGTTCTTAAGAACCCAACGATGAATTCGTGTCCGTGTCCCGACTTGTGGATTTTTGAAGGACCCAAGGGCAAATTCATGTCTGTATTTCAAGTTGTGGATTTTTAGAAACCAAATGACGAATTTATGTCTGGGTTTCAAATCGGCGATTTTCAGGAACCCAATGGCAAATTCGTGCCTGGATTTTACTGGTGGATTTTTTAAGGACTCAATACCGAATTTGTGTCTGGGTTTCTACTTGTGGGTTTTCCAAAGACCCAATGGTGAATTCGTGTCAGGGTTTCCAATTTTGAATTTTTGGAACCAAATGACGAATTTCAGAATTTGCGTCTAGGTTTTGATGAACCGTATTAAAATTTGTTTCTGGATTTCGACGATTGATTTTCAGGAACCCAACACGGAATTCGGGTCTGGGTTTCAAATTGAGGATTTTCCAAAGACTCAATACCGAATTTGTGTCTGGGTTTCGATTTGTGGGTTTTCCAAAAATCCAATGGTGAATTCGTGTCAGAATTTGGATGTGTCTAGATCTCGACTTGTGGATTTTCAAGAAGCCAATGGGGAATTCGTGTCTGGGTTTCAAATTAATGATATTCCAAAGACCCGATGGCGAACTTGTGTCTGGGTTTGAAAGTATATGGATTCTGAGGAACCCAATGACGAATTTGAACGAGTTTTGTCTCGTAGGTTTTCAAGGACCCAAAGGCGAATTCGTGTCTGAATTTCCAATTGTGGATTTTTGGAACCAATGCCAAATTTCAGAATTTGCGTCTAGGTTTTGAAGAACCGAATAACAAATTTGTATCTGGGTTTCAAATCGTGGATTTTCAAGAGACCAACGACGAATTCGTGTCTGGGTTTGAACTTGTAGATTTCCTGCAGATCAATTGGCGCTTCATATGCGGGTTTCAAATTGTGAATTTTTAAATGACTGTCCGTGTATCGGCTTGTGGATTTTCGAATGACCCGAGGGCAAATTCATGTTCGGATTTCAAGTTATGGATGATTAAGAACCCAATGACGAATTCGTATCTGGGTTTGAAATTCAGGAGAAAACTTGGACAAAACGCTAATTAGCGAAACAGGGTTAGAAGAGGATATTACGATGCTGAAAACTACAGCATCAAGACAAATTCTATCAAAATTGAAAATGTACCGTTCTGTAGCAATTGCGAGATTTGCGCTCGACCCTGCACTCAAGCACAACTGAACAGATCTTTCATTATTTATTACTGTACTTCCACTAATGGTATTTTTTGATCGCTAACTTTAGATTTGAGAAGACGCTGATAGCGCATTCCGACCCATGTTGACCTGATTTGGACTTTCGGTGTTTTATTTATAGATTTATAGTCAGGAACCAAAATGTTTGGATTCACCTTCTTCAGTTTGTGGAGTTATCGTCAAGTCCGGCTAAATAACGTCACACCCTTCTTGCATCACCTACCCAGAGTTCAAAGATCGAGATTTTTGTACTTTCGACTTCATATACATATAAGAGCTCTTGAAGTGTTTGAGTACCCTTAATACTCGCAGACATAATATATTTTTGTGACAAAAATTTTCTAAGTCTCCTGATGACGTCACACTCTCTTTTAGCTGCCTCCTTTATAACGTCAAATATATTTTTAGGGGGCGCGATAAAGTAGGTCAAGGTCATCCAGACCGTCACAATATTTAGGTTTAGAATTTTGGTCACGCCTCAGATATTTCTATCGGAGCCAAAGGTACGCGGACACTTAATCTACATCCCAGGCCTTCTGATTTTCAAGAAGTATAAGCGAAACAAGAAGTAGCAGGCCTAAGAAATTTTTTGGTGTGAAAAAAACGTCAAATTCACCTATCTGCTCTACTAATGTGACTTTAATTTGTGAATACCTTGACGGCCGGCTGATATCGCCTCAAAACGGGAGTTCGTTTTCTCGTACATTTTACTCTGAAAAGAGTACCAATCCTAACATATTCGCATCCATCAAAAGTGATGAAACTACTCCTTCTATGCTTTATCTGCGAGAAATTCAAATCCGTTAACCGCGCACACCACAGAACCTTTGTTTCTAATGAATCGCCGCACTCCCTAACTCCAACCACCAATTCGTGGTTTTTCCTTTCATCAACATCATTTCTTATCTGAAATTACATCGGATCGAAAGCTTTCGCAATGAGCGCGGGTTATATGTGGACGATAATCACTTTGGGATGAACTGTAAACATCAACACTTCGGTAAGTAAATAAACACATACCGTACAAATTTTCTCCTTCCCCGACTTTATATTCTTTCTCTCGTGGAAGAAAAACAAACAAGATCATCCTCCACCCTCTAACGATTACTTTAGGCGAGTCCATTCTAACGTCGTTTCGTCAGAATAAAATTAATCTTCTTTTCATCGTCGTTTTATCGAATACCGTAATTTACTTCTCGGCAAACGATTCTCACTTTATGTCGATCTCGTTGTTGCGAGACTTCATTTTCACGAAATTTAAACGAATCTCGTCGCAGAGAAAAATACCCATTAGAATTCATGAGCGGTCTGCGAATTACTAACGAAACTTCCAATTAACAATGAACGCGATAAAACCTTGTGCTGGAAATTAACTCTAAAACGCTGTATACGTATATCGGTACGCGAGAATTTACGAGTAAGAAAGGATTAAACGAAATTTGCGTTAGTCCATCCTTCCTCCTTTTCCATACCCTCGTTTCCAGCTAACATTGTCACCCGTAAAAGAATGAATGCGGCATTTTTTCCTTTTTCGAGGCGGCCGAAAAAAGAAGGACGAAGAAAAATAGGGTAAATCGAGCGCGAGACGGAGAAAGAAAGTGAGTTGAATAAAATGAGGATGGGCGCGTGACAGAGACACCGCTCACCGATATTCGTTTTAGGAAACCCTAACAAGATGCACAAAAAGGCGGGAAATCGATATAGTTGGCGACTTCTTGGTCGCGCGGCACCAAGTCTAATGAAAGACTGACGTCCTTTAAATACAGCAGTACGTGTACGGCAGTGTGCAGACAGACCGAGCAAGGCGAAGGTATAATGTAGAAACTATTCTCGTAGTCTGATGCTCGTAAAAGGTTTGAACCTTTGCGGTAACTCCCTGCGTCGAAAGACCGAAAGTTTGCGTTTCGAATTTGACAGTTGTCGTATTTTTGTTTCACGACTGCCACCGAATCACATTAATTCAACTACGGTTCGTAAGATCTACTAGATGTACGTATAGGACAGGAAACGTGGTTTCCGTTCTGTATGACTGTGTATTACCGCTTATGAGCCTCGTCTACGTTCGAAAAACGCTGCAACGACTGATAAAGTGCGGAAATATTCCATAAAAATGTAGCAAGCCGAATTTGAGCTGTTTTTTCTTTTCATTATTTTATAAAAACAACGGGGTCTTGAAAATTTTATATTTTAATAATTTTCCCCACACGTGGAATTTGCTTCACTCGAAAGGAGCGAGAACACGTTTCGCGGATTGTGAGAGGGTTGAAAAAATATTATTCACGAGGCAATACTATCAGAAACAGAAACTCAACAACCGAGAATTACTCGTATTGTTCGTCAAGATAATCGCTTTCTTCAGCAACACGAGTATCCATATTGCTTTAGCATTTCAAACAATGATGCTAGCTTTTTTTTTCCACTACAACATTTAGTACTACTACACCTCGGTTCTTGTTCGCTGAAATCATTCAATTTTGGACTCGTCTTCTACCCTGCAAACAAAACACCATAAACAGGCATTTTTTACAGCCGAAGGATGGCATCTCTATTCGTCGATGAAGAGTCTAATACGACGACTGCCTTTTCACTTACACCAAGCAGCTGAACTTTGAAAATGGATTCAACATGGATGTTGTTAGAAAGAACCAGCCCAAAAATCACACTTTGCTACTCATCTTTTAGCATCTGGACATTCACTTTGAAAGCCTAGAGATGTTTGTCTCGCACACGAAGAGAACTTCATGAAAAAGCTCGTTGAATTAGAAATGGTGAAAATCAAAGCTGTACTTCTCCTCTCTCACCTTGCAGGTGTTCTTTACAGTAGACCACCTGACATAACACATTATTTTGACATGTATATGTCTTGAGGCTGGGAGTCAGTCTGAAATCTGTGTCACGCGACGCTTTGTGACGATGGCCTTGATCTACTTTAGAAACTTGGCAAAATTTCGACCTTTAGCCTTCATTATACTAGGCCCAGAATGCAGATAATCAGGCTTGATATTGTCAACGGGGACTCGAAAGCGACTGAACCAACTCCGGCTGTAAACTAGAAACATACGAGGAAATCAGGATTGAACCAGCGAGTCATCACGACGTGAATCATACTCGTAAACTATGTAGTTCAATCAACCCCTCATCAGGTATGTACCTGTTGAGCTCATTAAGGTCGTCGTTATTTAAATGACGGATTATTTCGATGTGTTCTAACGCTTTTCGCTTCGAATACGCGTTTTCTCTACTGAGGAGGACTTCGGACCCCTCTTTAATGCTATGGCCGCTACTGATTAGATGGTCCGCAAACGCCGATTCACCTATATTCTTCTTTTCCCACGCCTTCCTATGTTCAGCGATTCTAATTTTCAACTGACGGCCTGTCTCGCCGATATAAATTCCGTTACAATCCTTACACTCAACTCTATACACGCCACTCCTCTCGGCCAGTTGGATGGGGTCTTTTAGCCTAACCAATAAACTTTTTATGGTATTGGGGTTGTAATACACAGGCCGAAATCCGAAGGGGCGTAGGACACGACTCAATTGAGATGAAAACTGCCCCAAGAACGGAAGCCTTATCCAACGCTCTCTATTGTTTAGGGCCGTATTGCGAGGGAAGGAGGTGGTGGAATCGAGGCATTTTCGATTAACTTTCCTTCGGATCATAAGGTCAATGTCCAAGTTCACTTCATTCACTCTGGCCAAGTGCTTTATAGTTAATACCTCTTTTTGGAAGGCTGACTGATTGAGAGGAATACTAGTCAGTCGATGGATTAAGCTGTTAAATCCAGCATATTTATGTGCTACAGGGCAAAAAGATTTTCCGTGGACAGTAATATCGGTCGCAGTATCTTTCCTGTATATGGCGAATTCATGGATACCGTCTCTATTACATATCGTCAAATCCAAGTAATTAATAGATGCGCCACCGATTTCTAAAGTAAATTTTATAGAAGGATATTGATTATTTACATACTGGAGAAACTCCAAAAGGAGCTCTCGGGGATCAGTCCACGAACACAACACATCGTCGACATACCTGTGCCAATAATAAATATGATCTAAATACGCACTGCCAGAGGAGAACAAATCAAGCTCAAACTTAGACATAAAGACCTCCGAAATGAGAGAACCCAAAGGAGAACCGATGGGTATTCCAACCTCTTCAGGAAACTCAAAGAACTTGTTATCGAATTTGCAATAATTGGGAGACCAACAAATATTGAGGAGATTGAAAAATTCACCCAATTCTTCTTGGCGAACATTTGTTAAAAATTGTGCTGCTTTTGTCCGCAATACCCCCCTCGCATAAACAATTACGCAATTGAGGTGATTAAGGGATTAAAGAGGAGGGTCAGGGAAGAGGGCTTAATCATCACGAAGGCTGACAAAAGTAATGCCATTGTCGTGATGGAGAAGCCCTCCTTCGTTTCGAAGGTCTATGACGTTCTCGACCAGTGTGGTGCTAAGGAAAACGACAGTTTCAATTTTCCTAAAGACGTAAAAGAAGTTAGACGTGTGATAAACGAGTGTGAATTTATTATTAAAACTCCCTCGCTAAAAAGATTGCTCCTGGATCCCAACCCTGTGCCTCCCCTCTTGTACGGGCTACAAAAAGTCCATAAAAAAGATAACCCGATGCGTCCGGTCGTATCCTTTGTGTCCTCCCCCACGTACGCTCTGGCGAAATTTTCGGACCGATGGTTTAAATCGAGAGTTGACCATGAGTCACCTTACTCGGTGAAAAATTCGGTCTTCTTGGCTGATAGGCTTAAGGATAATATTCTTCCGTTGGGATCGACCCTGTGTTCATTTGATGTGGTCGGCCTGTTCCCCAATATCCCCAGAGCAACCGCCATGCAACATACGGGAGACCTTTTGATTCAAACAAATGTTCGCCAAGAAGAATTGGGTGAATTTTTCAATTTCGTCAATATTTGTTGGTCTCCCAATTATTGCAAATTCGATAACAAGTTTTTTGAGTTTCCTGAAGAGGTTGGAATACCCATCGGTTCTCCTTTGGGTTCTCTCATTTCGGAGGTCTATGTCCAAGTTTGAGCTCGATTTGTTCTCCTCTGGCAGTGCGTATTTAGATCATATTTATTATTGGCACAGGTATGTCGACGATGTGTTGTGTACGTGGACTGGTCCCCGAGAGCTCCTTTTGGAGTTTCTCCAGTATCTAAATAATCAATATCCTTCTATAAAATTTACTTGAGAAATCGGTGGCGCATCTACTAATTACTTGGATTTGACGATCTGTAATAGAGACGGTATCCATGAATTCGCCATATACAGGAAAGATACTGCGACCGATATTACTGTCCACGGAAAATCTTTTTGCCCTGTAGTCCATAAATATGCTGGATTTAACAGCTTAATCCATCGACTGACTAGTATTCCTCTCAATCAGTCAGCCTTCCAAAAAGAGGTATTAACTATAAAGCACTTGGCCAGAGTGAATGAAGTGAACTTGGACATTGACCTTATGATCCAAAGGAAAGTTACTCGACAATGCCTCGATTCCACCACCTCTCTCCCCCGCAATACGGCTCTAAACAGTAGAGAGCGTTGGATAAGGCTCCCGTTCTTGGGGCAGTTTTCATCTCAATTGAGTCGTGTCCTACGCCCCTTCGGATTTCGGCCTGTGTATTACAACCCCAATACCATAAAAAGTTTATTGGTTAGGCTAAAAGACCCCATCCAACTGGCCGAGAGGAGTGGTGTGTATAAAGTTGAGTGTAAGGATTGTAACGGAATTTATATCGGCGAGACAGGCCGTCAGTTGAAAATTAGAATCGCTGAACATAGGAAGGCGTGGGAAAAGAAGAATATAGGTGAATCGGTGTTTGCGGACCATCTAATCAGTAGCGGCCATAGCATTAAAGAGGGATCCGAGGTCCTCCTCTATAGAGAAAACGCGTATTCGAAGCGAAAACAAATAATCCGTCATTTAAATAACGACGACCTTAATGAGATCAACAGGTACATACCTGATGAGGGGTTGATTGAACTAGTTTACGAGTATGATTCACGTCGTGATGACTCGCTGGTTCAATCCTGATTTCCTCGTATGTTTCTACTTTACAGCCGGAGTTGGTTCAGTCGCTTTCCAGTCCCCGTTGACAATGATTGTTTAATCGAAACCGCTCCGGCGTCGTTAAATTTCTGTGGCTATTGTAAATTACTCCAATTATATTACTCGCTTGAGTATGACTTCGTCTGGGAATCAGGCTTGACTTGGGAGAAATTTCGATCCTTATATGTCTTTGGGCTGGGAGTCAGTCCGAAATATGCGTCACGCGACGCAACGCTTTATGACGTCATCAATGACCTTGACCTACTTTAGGGACGGAAAAATTTCGACTTTTAGCCTTCATTAAACTAGGCCTAATATACAGCATACTAACTAAGCTTACATTAACTAGGCCTGATAGAACTAGGCCTCGATTGTGTACCTCCGATACTTTTTTTTAAAATTTTAATTAACGAGCTACTAACAGCCTGCCTTCAGGGTTATGAGCTCGGCGAGATTGCGTGATTATATGTGTGAGAGGAAGTTTGCTTGTTGTAAAAAGTTGAATATGTTACGGATGGAGGGGAAGTAATCTGATAGTGCCTCTGTATGGTAGAGAGGGATGGACAAGGAATTACAGAGTTGGGTCAAGTTGGGGCAGCAGAAGATGTGTTGAACGGATAGGGGAGGGGTTCAGATTCGCAATGAGGACATGAGAGAGGCGTAAGATGAGAGTCTGGTGAGGCCGATTCTGAGACGGGTGAAGACGATTTCTTCTCTGCGTGTTGACAGGTTCGAGGAGTCCCATAGGATGGGAATATTTTTAATTTGGGCTAATTTGTTTGTGTGCGAATTGAGATTAGACCAATAAGTGAACCATGCCTGAGTGATAAATTTGTTGATGTGTTTTGAGAGATCTGAGCGTGAGGGGAGGAAAGAGCGGTTGACTGATGGGTTATGGGTCGCTAGTTTGGCTGGTTTTTCGACATTTTCGTTTCCTGGGATACCCTTGTGACCAGATATCCAGATGAAGAATAATGGGATGGGGATGGTGTGAAAGGTGGCAATGAGAGTGTGTATAACTGGGAGGAAGTGTGGTTGGATATGGCGTCAAGTAATGATAGAGAAGTAACTAAAAATGGGTTGAGAGGAAGACGGGAGGGTAGGTTGGTGAGGATGTGTTCTAAACAGCTAAAAATTGCTTGTAGTTCAGTGGTGAAGACGGATGCGGTGTTGCGGTGTCGGTGAGAGACTGTGAAGTGACCTATTGAGTATGCAAAGCCGGTTTTGTTTTGATGTTTAGATCCATCGGTGAAACATGGAGTAGGGTTGTGAAAGTTGTTAAGAATTTTGTTAAACTGTGCCTGGTATTCTTCGGAAGAAAGACGTTTTAGGTCGCGAATTATTTTGGATGGGATAGAGAGCCAAGGAGGGGTTGAGGGAACGATGTGGTTAAGACAATGGAACTTGAAGGGGCGTGCTAATTGGAGTTCTAGGTTGGGACGTAGCTTGGTCATAGAATTGTGGTTGTGGTGAGGGGGAAATATGCAATGGTGGACGGGGATTTGCGGATATTGTAGCACAGTTGTGAGGAATCCTATTTGAACGAGAGGAAGACACGGTACGAACTGCTCATACTCCGTACCGTGTCTTCCTCTCGTTCTTGTAATGGCTTGCAACGTAGCGCAAACTCTCCTTCTTAGGAATCATATTTATCGAACACATCATGTGATACGATAAACCAGGAAAGTTTTTCAAGTCTCCTCCTTTCTCCTACAGCTCCAAGGTCGAAATTTTCCAAATCTTTTTCCCATCATGTGTGGCTTGAGGTCGACAACAGGAAACCTGTTCTATGTGGGGCTTTTTGAAAAATTTGCCGCACGCCGTCGTGACGTCATAGAGTTAATTCAAAAAAATTTCCAAGCCTCTAAATTAGGTCAAGGTCACTGATGACGTCATCAAGCGTTCCTACCCTTCCTCTACCGCTTTATGCAGTATACTACTCTTGTACTACGTCTAGGCCTCTTTCATACTACCTTTATACAAAGTCTACGCTTCCTTGTTTCTAAGCCCCTAAAATAGGTCAAGGTCACTGATCACGTCATCAAGTGTTCCTACTCTTCCTCTACCGCTACATGCAGTATACTAGTGTTATACTAGGCTTATACTAGGTCTAGGCATCTTTTATAATAGCTTTATATTAGGTTTAGGTTTCCTTACATTCTCAATACCAAAACCAATTTGACTCATAGAACAAATTCCCTGCGTTTCGCGTTTAACTTCGTTAGGGAAGCCGTGGTTTTTTCTTGTTCGCAAAATCCCTTTCTCGGAGGTCGAAATCTTCCCAAGTCCCCTTCCGATCACCTGTAGCTCCAAGGTCGAAATTTTTTTAAGTCCCTTTCCCATCATGTACAAGCTTAAAATTCTAAATTTCTCCAAGTCCTCCTCTTATCACCTACAGATCCGAGGTCTAAATTCTTATAAGTCCCACCTTTCGCCGGACGGCGGCCATCATTTTTCTTTAATTTACCTCCCGATAAAACAGGTTCCCTGTTAGAACAACCTGTTAGAACCGTGACGGTGTTTTTCACGAGTATTCCGTCCGGAAATCGTGACGTTTTTAGCGGGGAACCCGCTATCTCTTTTGTTGGGGGGGGGGGGGGGGTACTTCCAGGAAATTTTCGTCTGCGAGTGCGAGCGAGGTTGATGACGTCACGAAGATGGGAGGGAGGCTTAGAAAAATGTCGACCCTTTAGCCACATATGATAGAAGGGGACTTGGAAAAATTCCTATCTCCGAGCTGTATATGATAGGAGGGGAACTTGGAAAAATTCCTACCTCCGAGCTATGTATGATAGAAGGGGGACTTAGAAAAATTTCGACCCTCTAGTCATATATGATGGGAGGATGACTTAGAAAAAATCCTACCTCTGAGCTATATATGATAGGAGGGGACTTGGAAAGACGACGGCTTCCTTGAAATTGCAGCGCGTTCAAGTTGTAACGTCATGATTTTCAGGACTTGGAAAAAGTTCATGCTCTAGGGGACTCGGGACAGCGCGTTCCCCCCTGCCATTGCACTCCTGCAATGGCATCTAATTTTTCAAGCGTAGTCCCAGTCTTATATACTGACTAACTGGAAAGGTAACGGTCGCACTTGCTGTTTTTAATCTGGTATAGCTTTGTATAGTTTTTAGGCTGTGATAGGGTTTGTATGAGCTTAGTATAGAACTAGCTACGAGATCCGATACCTTGTGTAAGCGTAGTTTAGCCTAGTACACTGTATAGTTAAAGTAGCGAAGGTCAAATTTTTTCAAGTTCCTAAAGTAGGTCAAGGTCACGATGACGTCATCAAGCGTGACGAACCATTTTTATAGTAGTCCTAGTAAAAAAACCGTAAGGGTCTTTCCAAGAAGAGTCTCAATCTTCTAAGCTTATAAATGTTCTCCATTTGAAATTTTTCAATCTCCATGATGACGAGACGTCACACTTTGATGACATCACATTGTCGTCTAGGCTAGCCATCTTCTTTGATCTTCAGTCAACTATTTTTCAAAGTCCTATGATTACGTCACACCTCGTCCTATACAGGTATTATTTCAGCCAACAATTCCAAGTCTCAGCCACTTCTTGAGGTCAACGATTTCCTCTCTCAGATGACATTGTTCGAAAACTTCCTTTTGTGTTCTCTATAAAGATTTTCCCGCACATTAAAGAGTCCTTAGTCTCGTCCATACAATATTAAGTTACATATTTCTCTATGTCCCAAAGTAGACTACGATAGCAAACTCTCAAGTCATATACTTTCCACCTGGCCTCCTGCAATCCCGTCAACATTATTCCAAGCTTCATATATATTTATATATAGCTGCAAGGTTGAAATCCATCTACGACCTCCTCATATGTATTTTGTCAGGTTCCTTCCTCGCGTCAATAGCTCCATCGACAGGTTTCATGTCTGTACTGTGGTCTATGACTTGATTGAATTTTCATCAAATTTCAACTCTCACGCATTTTGAAATCGTTTTTAAAGTTGAAACCACGTCTAAAATCATCACAAAACGTTCTCGTAGTTGCTGAAAGGCTGATAGGCAGGGTCATCGATTAGCAAATAATGCTCACTAAAAGAGATACTCTAGAACAAGTCAGAAAAATTCCGTCCTTTTAATTCCACCCGACTGAGTTCCGCGAATTCTGAAATATAAATTTCTATCTGTAGTACTCCATAGAGGACGGAAGTTTCAACTCGAGCCAATGTAATCAAATTTGTGTTCTACCGCTTTCGAAATTCATACACCTTGTACGCATTATATGGTTTCGTTTCATTGAGTCGACAAATTTCTCGCCAAACTCAAGATTTACACCACCTACCGCCAACTCGATCGTATAATGTGGTCAGAGGATACGCCGGATGATTTGAATGGAGAAAAAAATTCCGCACAATAGGGTTTAAGAAATTATGCCGTCCGAAATTCCTTTCTCGTTATTCGAATGTTTTGAGAAAACTGAATTCCTCGGTTCATATTTATCATCTAGAAGTAATTCCTCAGCGCGGACGAATTTCGCTTCGTTTATTTAAATAGGGGATGGTCGGGTGAGGTAATTCCTTACGGCAAAGATAGCTTAGTCTGAAGCTCTGTGCGACGAGAGAAGCTTATATAAATGCGGCAGAAAAGTTCTCTCTAATTAAGTCGCACGCTGGAACGCCGGTTTTTCGCCTAAAAGAAATTATGTTGACTCATTTTATACGTGGTTCTTATTCGAAAATAAGTCAAATAATGGGTAGTTGAACACGAGCCTTTAGAAATTACTAGTAAATGAAGTGAGAGCTCGATAAGGGTACATAGTAGATCGTCCGTCAGTCGGGTCGAAAAAGAAGGAAAATGCGGAACAATGACGGACGAGTGTTTACACATTTACAAGCGTTATACTCGTAATTAGCTCCTCGATCAGCTAAGAGGCATTTTAAAGGTGACACATTGTGACGGGAAAAAGCTGTGTACAGTACTGTGCACCGCAAAACGTTTTGAAAGCGAGAAATGTTAGTCTACAATTTTCCCTAAATAAATTATTCATACTTACGCTTTTGTACATTTTTTTTATCAGCTAGCGTGAAAGGAAGGAGAAAAAGAACAGTAATTCAACGTATTTTGTATATTTTAATCCATCTTGGTAAGTGCAACTTTTTTTTCTCTCTCTTTCTATACTTCTACCTCTCTTCATAACGGTTAAGCTTTTTTTATATTTCGAACTGAATACTCGTATTTCGCCCATTTTTCCGCCGAGTTACTATTTGGTAATTTATTTTTGTATATGCATGCCAATTTCGAAGGACGTTCGTTCACTTTATCCAAATTTTTTTTTTTTTTTTTTCATGCGTAACAAATTTGTTTCAGCTTATAGCGAAAGTAATGGGGCTTCTTTTTTTTCCCCATTTTTTTCTGTGTATTTACAAAAATCGAATATTCGTCTTTGTAGGAATCGAACTGAGTTTCGTATCATCGATATCGCCTCAACTTTTTCTTCCCTTCCGTTCGGACCTTTTTTTCTTTCAAGCATGAGGAATTTGAAAATCATAATGGGTAATGTGATATATTTTTCTTTATACGCCTTCGGACAGAAGCTCTCACCATCTCCTCCGAGCCAAGTAACTCTCTTTTAGATGTTCGATTTTTTTTTTTTTTTGCTCTTGAAGATAAGAAGGATTATCTTCTCCCTCTTGCATGTACTTTCTGTACCCACTTATTTGCGTGATTGGGTTTCAGTTTTTTGACAGTACTGTGCTTCTCTTATCTTTGTTGTATTTTACGGGCTAAGTTTTAACTTCACCAGCTTACTATTAGACCAAGAAAATGTATTAAATTCCTGAATAACTGATTCCAAGGTATTTTTTTTGTATTGAATGCGACATCATTATGATTCATCTCGCAACAATCCGCGGTAAAAGAATAATCTGAATATTGTTAAAAATCGTGATGAGTCATTGCAAAATGGAGAATGGCATCGTGTTCAGCGTTAAAAATACATTACAATCGTCTTTTCATACTTCCAATTTTTTCTGCATGGCGTCTTCTTTTCAATGCTCTGCGGGCTCTTACGCTTTGACATGTTTCCCGTCTTTGGTTTGCTCCTTCCCCGTGTCACCTGATCGAGAATTTTGCGTTTGGGAGTTCGTAAGCTCGATGAGACAAATCGCGACCGAGAATTTACTTCTTCCATAGTCTTGGTCGAAATTGCGTTGATGTATTGTTGAAATCGACCTCACATCGACGTCAATATCAGGTCGAATTTGTCGACCACATTTCGACTCATCTGCCACCTCGATTACAGGTCGACTTTTTAAAATTTTTCCGTTGAATTGAAATTGACTGCTGCTCTGTTGCGTCGACAGACAGTCGATTTTTAGTTTTTAGGAATGTATGCCAGTCGATTTCAAATTGAAATCATCTACAGTGAATGTACCTCATTGAAGCATTCTGTCTGTTCGGTGATTTCGCTACTCGCAGACAGAATGTGTAGATATAATTATATGATGAGGGCCATTGGTATCTGAATATGTACGAGTAAAAACAATGCAGCAATGCCCGAGTGAACGCAATTTCATCCTTGATTTTCAGTCAGCATTAAAATCTGATACCAAAAAATTCTCTTTATTTTGAGAAGTTGATTCATTTTTTACCTCGATTCCAAAACCCTATTAAATTATACAGTTGAAAACAACGCCATGTCGACGTCGATTGCAAGTTTTCTACCATTGGATGATGCATGATCAAACCGAAATTGACAAAGTCGGTCGATTTTGGGTCGTCATGTGAAGCAAAAAGTTTATCTGTCTGTTCTCTTTTATCTGAAGAGCCCCTCGACTGATCGCTTTCTAAATTTCAGAATTTATTCGTGTTATTCAGGAATAACTTTGAAGCCATAAGCTTCGCTCCATAGGAAATAAGTTCTTATTAGAAATTGTGCCCTCACTATAGGCAAGCAAACAGCGAAGTTGAAAATTTGTATCATTCTATCTAGCGCATGCGCAGCAGTGTTGTCAACCTTCAATTCTGCTGGCACTTTCTGTGAAGCATTCAAAACTAGGGGCACATAATGGCACATTTGATGATACACGCATTCGCTGACTATAGATTTAGATTAAAATATCTTCAACTTTATAAGAATGCACTAAGCAAAAGGATCTTTGCGAAAGTGACAGTTCAACGTACCCTAATAGCAATACTGTTTCTGCTGATCGGCTTCCAGCTTCGAGACGGCTACTTTTGCCCACGATTACTCGCTCTTACCAACAGGGTTCATCGTTTTTCCATCTTTGCTCAACGCGAAAGACCATTCTGTGAAACTGTAGTTCCCAAACTCTTTTTGATCAAGACCCACTTTAAACTGAAAATAATCTGCCGAGCGACCCACCGACAGTAAAATATTGTCATCACAGAAAGCACCCATATATTGACAAATACATCAGGATAGTGTTGGACCTTCCTCGAGTTGCGACCCCGACCTTTAGTTCACGAATCGTTGCTAAAAAATAGACCTACGTATTTCGTTGGATGAAATATTAAAAAGAGATTATCTTCTCCAGATTCTCATTATTGAATACGAAGATAACAATCCAGAGAAATGTGTCTCTTTCTGCCTAGCAAAAGATCCAGTTTTCTTGATCTTTATTGACATATTTCATGTCTTTACTGCACTCTCAAATCGGCCGCCCACCGTACCTACACAGCCCCCACCAACCCCAGAGAAATTTCCCAATTTTGCGAGTCTCCCCCCATGGAAAATCCCTCCCACCGATAATCCGTTCTCCATACCTACATAGCCTTCTCAAACCCCAGGAAAATTCCCCAATTCTCAATGGTAAATCCCCCCATCGTTGTTCTGCAAGAGTCTTGGTAGATCTTCGGAAAAATAAACCTACCATTGCTGATTGCTACGAAGAACGAATAATGAGACGCTCAATCACTCGAATCAATTGGTGAATATCCCCTCCGGGAGCCCACCTGTTCATCGAATTATCGATAGCTTTTTACGTAAGATTTATGGAATGAAATTCACCTAGACCTGTTTTCTTTCCCTTCTGCCAAGTTACCGTTTGGGAATTTATTTTCGTATTCTCTTTGAGTTTGCTCGAATGAACGCCAATTTCGAAGGACGTTCGTTCACTTTAGCCAAATTTTTTTTTTTCTTCTTTTCGAACGCAGCAAATTTGTTTCAGCTTACAACCGGAGTATTTTTATGTATTTATGGAAATTGAGCTGACTGTTCGTCTTTACAAATCGAACAAAGTTTTGCATCGTTGATATCACCCTTCTATTCGACCTTCTTTTTTTTTCTCCAGCATAAGACATTCCACAAGAAGGAGAAAAAAAAATTTGTATTACGAAAAAGAAAAAAGTACGAGCAAACTGGAAGTTAAAGCACGCAAAATACATGGAAAAATTTTAACAAAATGCTCGGCCAATGTTCGCAAATACTATGAATTCTTGGTCGAACTTTATTTACATTCGTACCGCGCGTGAATTGTATTAGCGTTGAATATATACATTTCCATTGGTTGATAAAGGAGAAATACGATTTCGTTAGTGTAACGTTTTCCTCTCTCGGGCTCCACTTCCCTCACCCGACTTTCCAACATGTTGGGCATTCTATGATATCTCTCCCTCCCTCGCACACGATGATGGTATAGCGTAAATAAGGGTCAACGAAGCGAAGTAAAAAATCAACTCAGCGAGGGTACATAAATGATTACCCGACGTTTCCGAAATTAATGTCTCCGAATGACCTTTATGGAATAATTGGCCAGAGACGGATGAATTTGGAAAGATTAAAATGGGGACGTGATACAAGCATCCACAGGTTTTTGTAGCTGCGACGATGATGAAGATGGATGAGAAAGTTTCGTTAGATAAGAGGAATGAATACCTACGTATATTTCTGCGGTAATCTGTCCTATGTAATTGCGAAGGACGAAGAAGGTGATAAGAATATGACAAAATACTTTAGTACTCGACTAGCGAGCGAATCGAGAACATATAAATACGTCATCATTTAACGGAGAGAGAAAATCTGACAGACCTCTCTGAAATATAGAGCTGAGATTTCTAAATCTTGATATACTTGAAAAACTGTATAACGTGTGGTACGTGGAGAAAGAAATGAACCTTAGGCGTTTCGCACAAATAATACGATATCATTTATTTAAAAACTGTCCTCGTTTCCAGATTGCGAGCATTCAAGGGCAAAATGGTCGTATGTTTGAATTACTTAAAATCATAAATCATTTTCAGAAAAAAAAAATAAAATTAGAAATTTTCAGTGTTAACTTCCAACGTTTGAAAACCTAGTAATTCTTTTTCAAGTTCTTTTACTCGATTGTCCTTATACTCGTGCACGTGGGCATTCTTTCAAGAAAGCTTGGATTTCTAACTTTCTGCCATATCTTATGCTTACAAATGTTCAGAGCATTTAATTCTACTCATATTCCATCGGGTAATAACATCGAAAGCTTTTTCCTTCATGCATTCCTCGAGATCAATATCTATAGTGATTTAGAACGAATGGAAGCACATCTCGATGTTGAAATCGTTTTGTGGCGTTCCATCGAGTGAAAATTCGTACGTTTTTCCAGCCATTCTTCTGTCGGTTTATTTTCAGATAGTTGTTGGGAGTCAGTCTTACGATGTGAATTCAGTAGAATTTTCGTGCCTTGCGAGCATAAAATTTAAGAATTCACGAATCATCAGTTTGAAAATTGTCGCTGAAAATTTGGAAGTCTCTCGAAGGCTGAAAATAGATATAGAGGGAAAAAATAAGGAAGGTTTACGTAGGTATATGTTCGTGTTCGTGATCATTTTTGAATGAACTTTTCGATAACAATTTTTTTTTTTTTACTCGGAAAAATTCTTATCGGTTTGTTTTAAAAGACCGTACTTTGAGTTTATGGTAAATTATTGTGTCGATTTTTGAAATACATTATTCATAAATAAAATGTGGTCTTTGCAACTCGTCATACTTAATAATAAAGAAACTTTACAGAGATGCACATAAAATTATATTTTCCAAGGGAGGAAATACAAGGTAGACGCACGGTCGTCGCGAAACGTGCGTCTACCTTGTATTTCCTCCCTTGGAAAATATAATTTTATGTGCATCTCTGTAAAGTTTCTTTATTATTAAGTATGACGAGTTGCAAAGACCACATTTTATTTATTAATACGGCTACTACTGCCAGAATTTTGTGGAAGTATCGCGAGCTCCGTACAAAAGTGATTCGGTACTCATCTCATATTGCCTTTCTAAAAATATGCAAACGCGAGCATCTCACTCCGCAGTTCGTTAACTTTCAAATCAGGTCTCCGATCTCGTCTACAAAGGGCTGTCTCGAGAAATGGTTGGTTAAAAAATGGATCGATACCGAAATACGTCGCTGGTACAGCTGGAAAGATTTTGCTTCTCGACTGGCTTATAAGTGCCATATCAGGCTCACTAACGAAGTTCCTTTCACAAAACTAAACCAGTTTTTGTACGACGTCAATCTTAGCTGCAGTAACCTACATCGCATCCTAGCAGACAAAAAAGATGAGAAGCTGCATCGCCTTCGTGTTTCTTCGCAAGCATCCGCTCTTGAACCACCCAAGGATTCATCTACGCAGCTGCCCAAGTTCTACGATAGATTTATTAACTTATCGCATGTTCCCTTAGAACGTAATGAAATTACTATGCTAAGTTATGGTTTTAAACACGCCCTCCCTCCCCCTACAAATAATGATAAATTGAAGGCCATTATTACTGCGGATATGGCTGCCGGGCTCCGCAAGTATGAGGAGATAGATATTCCCGGGCTTAAGTCCATCTTAAACGATTCGTCTTTGGTTCCAAAAATTGATCCTAATACTAAACGTACTATTGATGCTCTTCGTGCTAAAATTAAGGATAATGGTCTCGTCCTTGCTAGAGCTGATAAAGGTAGTACTACCATCCTCCTTAATAGGAGTACTTACATCGAAAAAGTTGAGTTGTTTCTCACCGCTAATAAAGCGGTCATCGAGGATAGCTTTGATATTGTCCGGTGTCGGCTTCGTATTAAGGAGCTTATAAGTAATTCTAAGTTTATTATCCCTAATCGCTCCAAGCGTTACCTTATTGATAGTTCCATGAACCCGGCCACGCCTCAATTGTACGGTCATATTAAGATTCATAAAGAGGGTCACCCTATCCGACCTATTGTTTCCTATTTTTCTAGTCCTGCCTTTCGTCTTTCGCAGTTTCTATATGTTTGGTTCAAAACTAATGCTACGTTCACTTCTACGTACTCTCTAATGAACTCCGATGACCTCGTTCAACGGCTTAATGCTATCAAGCACCTCCCTCCTAACGCTCGGCTCCTTTCTTTTGACGTCGCGAGCATGTATACTAGAATTCCCGTTGCTCTCGCTCTTAAACGTGTTGGTCGCATTCTTACTGATTCTGGGTTCGACTCAGCTACTGTCACTGAGTTCATTCAGTTGCTCAAAGCTTGTCTCGATGATAATATATGTGCCTTCAATGGTCACACCTATAGGTTTCGCGACGGTTTACAAATGGGCGCCCCTCTCAGCTCCCTCATTGCTGATATTTACCTTAACGCCTTGGAAATTTATATGTTTAACAACTCTCCTTATATGTTCGATGTCGCTTTTTGGGGAAGGTACGTAGATGACGTCCTCTGCGTCTATACGGGCTCTCATACCTCCCTCGAATCTCTTTTTCGTACTCTCAATGAGTTCCATCCCAATACGGAGTTTACTCTGGAAATGGGAGGCCAAACTATTAATTTTCTGGATCTCACCATTACCTTGAATTACGATGGTGCTCCTAATACTCTCTTCACTTATAATATTTTCAGAAAGGCGACCGCCACCTCCACTACTATCAGAGGCGACTCCTTCCACCCCCACTCTCATAAATATTCGGCGTACCTGAGTATGATCCATCGCGCTCTCTCTGTCCCTCTTAGTGATAATAGTTTCAAGAACGAGGTTACTACCATAAAGCATATTGCCAAAGTTAACAATGTTCGCATTGATGTTGATAAAATTATTAAACGTAAGAAGTTTATTTTGGCTAGAGACCATCTTACCACCCTTCAGGCCGTTCATACTCCTACTAATTCTTCTCATGATGATCTCCGTTGGATTAAACAACCTTTCATTGGCAACGCTTCTTATAAAATTGCCAGTATTTTGCGGAAAGTAGGTTACCGTACTGCTTTCTACTCCTGCTACAGGCTGAGATCACTGTCCCAATTAAAGGATCCTGTCCCTATGTTCGACCAGAGTGGTGTTTATCGTTTAAATTGTTCCGATTGTAATGGTGTTTACATCGGACAGACTGGTAGGGCTTTATCGGCTCGAGTCAAAGAGCACGAATCTGCGTGGAGGTCAAAATTAAAAAACAAAAATAATCCGAATAAAGATGATAATAATAAAAGTGCTTTTGCTAACCACCTTTTCGAATCTGATCATTCTTTTGATAGGAATAATGGCACTTCCCTCTTACATAGGTGTCCAAAAAGCCGCACCCTTGATAAGCTCGAAGAGATCGAGATCATAAAAATTAAAAATAATCCGAATCAGCTGTTGCTCAATGATACGTGTATGAATTACCCCAACTTCATTACACGTGTCTACAGGAATGCGGGACATGATAATACCATCGTATGAGTAATTCGTTTTATTCTGTTTGTTTCACTTTTGTATCGTGCTTTTGATGTTCATTTGTACTGATGATGCGGCGTTCTAACGTCGTCGCGAAACGTGCGTCTACCTTGTATTTCCTCCCTTGGAAAATATAATTTTATGTGCATCTCTGTAAAGTTTCTTTATTATTAAATACATTATTCATTCTATAATTGAAAAAAATTGTATTTCATTTCGCTCAATTTTCAAGTTAGGATTCTCTCTGTAGTTCAAAGAATCTTTGTATGATTCCACGAAACATTATAATAAACTAGTACTACTTAGGATAATCCTCAGGAGTGATTTTTTCCAAATCCAAAAAATCATAACTGTTGGAAAACGACATTTCCTTCCCAAAGAATTTGAGTTTTGGTGCTCGCCAAAAACACTCGCGGGTTCTCTAAGGGAATTGAACGAGAGAAGATAGGGAACCCTATATGATACGAGGGGGACTTAGAATACCTTGAAAAAGACGTTCCGAGTCTTATGGCGTTTAAAGCGTTGCATATCTGGCTCGTTGAAGGGGGTAAGTCAATTGGGGTATGAAGCATTGCATATCTAGTCACTCGAAGGGGTTATTTCAGGCGATATAAACTGACCACTGGTCTATATATGATGCGAGGATGAATTTGAAAATTTCGGATTATTCTTTCAAGTATTTCCTTACCTCTAAGTCTTGTATATATTCAAACTACCTCAGCGGCTAGAGCGGCGCGGTTACGGGCTCGTGCTTTGCACTTGGTATGATTCTGAGGGCATGACTACCTCTCAAAAAACTCACACAATCTTGATGGTTGAATCATTTGGAAGCTCGGAATTGCGTTTGTTTTGACATGTTTCATCCCCCTAATTTGAATTTCTGCAACTGCGAGTTCAGCCGGCCCAGTTTATCCTACAGTAGTCTACTGAAGTTATACTAGGTTTATACTAGGTCTACACTCCTTTATACTAGACTTAAACAAGTCTAGGCCTCTATTAGGCTATACTTGGCTAGTATAAACCTCTTTAGCAGGTCTTCCTAGTGTAGCATTATGCTAGGCTTATATTAGATCGATACAATTTTGTACAGTACGCTAGAATAAAAGGCTTCAGAGGTCTCGGCATTCTATGCACCTCCCAGCCCTCAAACACTGTTTGTTCTACGCCTTTTATACTATCTGTATACTGAGAGTGCAGTATACTAATGTTATACAAGGCTTATAATATCGCTACGCTTCCCTATACAAAATTGAGGCTTTCTGCTCTATAATAAGTGTAAGCTTTCCTCTGAGCCCTTATACTAGACTAAGAAGAGGGCAAACCAATGACCCAAAAGCTAGTAGCTTTTATACAAGGCCTCTTATACAAGGTTAAACCTACTACTCCAGCCCTTTTCAAGCCTAGTATAATGAAAACACATTATGTAAGCAATGCTGAACCACATATTCTGTAGGCAATGCTGAACCACATATGCTGTAAGCAATGCTGAACCACATATTCTGTAAGTAATGCTGAACCACCTACTCCATAAGCAATGCTGAACCACATATTCTGTAAGCAATGCTGAACCACATATTCCATGAGCTATGCTAAACCACATATTCTGTAAGCAATGTTAAGCCACATATTCTGTAAGCAACGCTGAACCACATATTCCATTAGCAATGCTGAACCACATATTCTGTAAGCAATGTTGAGCCACATATTCTGTACGCAATGCTGAACCACATATTCTGTAAGCAATGCTGAACCACATATTCTCTAAGCAATGCTGAACCACATATTCTGTAAGCAATGTTGAGCAACATATTCTGTAAGCAATGCTAAACCACATATTCTGTAAGCAATGTTAAGCCACATATTCTGTATGCAACGCTGAACCACATATTCCATTAGCAGTGCTGAACCACATATTCTGTAAGCAATGCTGAATCTGTAAGCAATGTTGAGCCACATATTCTGTACGCAATGCTGAACCACATATTCTGTAAGCAATGTTGAACCACATATTCCATAAGCAATGCTGTAAGCAATGCTGAACCAAATATTCTGTAAGCAATGCTAAACAATGCTGAACCACATATTCCATAAGCAATGCTGAACCACATATTCTGTAAGCAATGTTGAACCACATATTCTGTAAGCAATGCTGAACCAAATATTCTGTAAGCAATGCTGAACAATGCTGAACCACATATTCTGTACGCAATGCTGAACCACATATTCCATAAGCAATGCTGAACCACATATTCTGTAAGCAATGCTGAACCACATATTCCATAAGCAATGCTGAACCAAATATTCTGTAAGCAATGCTGAACCACATATTCTGTCAGCGATGTTGAACCACATATGCCATAAGCAATGCTGAACCGCATATTCGAATACGCAATGCTGAACCACATATTTGTAAGCAATGCTGAACAATGCTGAACCACATATTCCATAAGCAATGCTGAACCCCATATTCTGTAAGCAATGTTGAGCCACATACTCTGTAAGCAATGCTGAACCACATATTCTGTAAGCAATGCTGAACCACATATTCTGTTAGCAATGCTGAACCACATATTCTGTTAGCAATGTTGAGCCACATATTCTGTAAGCAATGTTGAACCACATATTCTATAAGCAATGTTGAATCACATATTCTATAAGCAATGCTGAACCACATATTCTGTAAGCAATGCTTATAGGTATCCTGGTATACTATATATTGAGCTTTGTTAGTATAATCCAGTCTATAGGTCTGATATTTGTGACGTCATCAGGTAGGTCTAGTACTTGTGAGCCCCTCAAAAGCCATTAGCTCAAAATATTCCAAGTAGATCATACTTAACCCAGAGGGTAAGGGAACGAGCGGAGCGAGTTGTGCCCCCAGAAGCTATCAACTTGAAATATTCTAATGTAGATTTATACTAGTCCAAGAAGGGGGTTCAGTCGTGTGCGCAGAACAAGAAGGTGGTACTTCCAGTTCAAGCAAAGTGTGTATGACATAGACAAAACAGTGTGCTACCTTATAAAAGACATAAAACATGACCTTTATTTATTTGTCCACGCCAGAATATTTTTAGTTTTGTTTAGACATTCTCATGAAATCTTTCAATTCAGTTTTTCACCAAATCCACTCCGTTCCCAATTTCACAATTGATAGAAAGCCGACGCGACACGCTGCATATAAGATCAATAATTCTAATGGTTTGTTTCGTGAAACAGATCTAATCGTTCAACTTCAGAATTTACATAAAATTACACGGAAGACATCGCTTTTCTTTTCCTTCGCGTCAAATGATACATAAAACAAGGACACAATTTCAAATAAAAACTTCATTTCTATATGAGCTAAAATTTTCATTTAATGCTAAAAAGTTATTCCTGAATAACATGAATATTGACAACAACTTTAAGGTCAATAGGTTAAGCGGTTCTCAAAGTATAAGTGGACAAACAGATATATAGACAAACAAACAAACTTTTTACTCCATATTTACATGTACACGATTCCAATAATAATATTATACAAACGATTTTTTTTTTTTTGAAAAACCTCAAATCTTGTATAGGGAAGTGTGGTGAGGCTCCCCTCCCTCGAACTATGTGAACGCGCGTATACTACTTTTTATTTTGTGTATCGCGGTGTCAATTACCGTTTCGTCTCGCGTGACACCGCGACTACAGCGGTCTCAATTTCGCGTGACTTCTTTTGAGGATTTCTGAACGAAAAAATCTTACAAAAATTTTAAAGGAAGTAGGATACAGCTTCAATCCGAAAATATCAACGTTTTAAATATAGCAAAATTAAGTTAATTACTGCACAGCTCAGCTGTCGAAATTGATCTTCGACACGCTCTAAAATGATAAGAACAAATTGCTATTGGCTAATAGACGAAATCGAGTTCAGATCCCGTATTTTCTCTTCCTTCCTCTTTGCGCCGCTATTGTGAAAAGCAAGTATACTCGGTTATTATTACGAGACCCCTAAATGTGAAAGAAAAAACCGTTTCAAAGTTTCAGGATGAAGTGTCACGGGTCGTTGTGTATCGAGTTACATAACACAGTATTTCCGCATCAAACTGGATCGGATAGCACCATAATCCTCGAGCGATAAACGAGCATCATTTGTCAAGTGGTGTATTTCAAAAGATGCTAGACTGTGAGGCTAGTGTCGTAAGCATTGGCTTTTGATATTGACAAGTGTTGAACGAGTCGACGATATTACAAACTCAAGTACGAAGCGCCCAAAAGTATTGTACTGTATTAAAAAGAGTATGCCGCCAGCCAGCCCGGAATTATTATGGTAGGGCAAATCTTGTGAGCAGGAGGGAAGGGTGTCTATAAAAATTTGTAAAAAGCTTTCTTGTCAGCAGATCGTAAAAATTCAAATGACGACCGAGGTAGACGTTCGAGTACGAGGCGCGGTATTTATTTTACGAGTTGTTTATTAATGATTTACAATCGGAAATTTTACGCTGGTATTTTGCTCGATGATTTAGCGAGTTGTTTACCGGTACACGTTATTCGGCGTTTCAGGCGCGACAAATTGTTTGGATGAAGGCGAGAAGGAAAAAGTTGCCGAGAAATTTCTAATTTTCCTGTCTTTTATCTACGGGAGAAGAATTGCGGAAACACGTTATCCTCGAATGTTTTGTTTTGCGAAACACATTAGATAATTAACGTAAATAACGTTCATTCGCTAACTGCAAAGAGTGACGACAATTGACACGCCAACTACTTGTTCGAAGAATGGAGCGAGAATTCCTGGACAAAAAAAAAAATATGTACAATACGTATACAAATGAAAACCTCAAAACCGCGACAGTATACAGAGGAAGAGAAAAGAAAAACTTTAGCAGATGACTTTCAAAGAGAATATTGTGTTTTTATTCTCTCATTCGTCGTTACCTCGCCTGTATCGCACTCGGTATACATTTTTAATGCGTGAGAGATAAGGCTTGTGAAAAGAGGGTACGGTAACATACCTACTCTGGCGCACATTTTATATTTTCGTCGCATTCAACTTACGTTATTGTCTTCTTGTCACCTAAAGCACAGTTCAAGTCTTCTGGAAGAATAATTTTTCAAACAATTATTCAAAGTCGATTCCATTTTTTTTGTTTATTTCTGTATTGTTGTCTGTTTTCACCAAAGTATAAACACTAACAAGAGAACCGTTCCGGTGAGTTAATTGATACACGATGTTCGAATTGTGTTTCAAAATTTGATTTTTCAAGTGAAAGGGATATTATCCAGGACGAACTTGAGCGACTTATTATTGTTTTTAAAGTGCTCTAGATACAGCTACCACGTGGTTGGCAGACTTCATCATTCTGTTTGAATATCTGTATGAACCACGAGGATACAGTCTTCACAGCCTTTCTTTTCTTGGAAGTCATACGGCTGGTTTGTTAGTAGAGGGTCTACGAGGTTATCTATTCTTGAGACAAAACTTCTCTCCAAAAATGTTCTTGCCTAGCCAAAATGTATTTTCATAGTCGTTTGGTCCAGCTACCAGATAAGACAAAAAAAATATTCAATAGCAGATAAAGGCACAGTAAAGACATCAACCAGCTCAAACCTCTTTATCACCGATGAGAAGTTTAAGCCAGTCACAGCTTAAGTCGAAGTTTAAACTTGTTTTTGAACAGCTTTTAAGCGGATAAAAAGTCAGTCATTCACAGTTCATTAAGCGCAAAGCCAGTCAAAAAGGAAGCGCTGAATCCGCTTCATTAAGATATTCATTTTCCAAAAAGAAAAAAAATGTAAATAATATTTCAAATTTGAGGCTGGTATCTTCTACAGGAATAACAAAGCTCCAATTCTCCTGATTGTTTCAAACCAAGTTTTTTCAGAGATAAAAAGTCAAAACAGACACGAACTAGAGAATAGGGATCTTCTACCATCCAACAGAGCCCCAATTCTCTTGTTGCAAGCTGAATTTACCAGCTATAAAGTAAGATGAACACAAACTGGAGAATAGGTACTTCCGAAGGTTCTGCAAAGACCCAATTCTCCTGATTGTTCTTAGCTGAATTTTCTTGCACATCCAATGTCAAAGGAATAAGCCAAAAGCCGAAAGCTGAAAAGCTAATGGTGAGCAAAAAAAGCCGAAGCTAAGCTGATGAAATTTCGGAAAAACTTTTAAGCTTAAGCAAAAGTTTAAGCGCTTCGCGAACCGCTTCTCATCTCTGTTTATCACGTCATCATAAAGATACGTGACGTCACCAGCATATTACACTATGGGTCAAAAATCGAAATTTTCTCAATTCTCTCTCCTATCACATATTACGGCTTGAAAGTCAAAATTTTTTCAAGTCTCATATATAGCTTAGAGATCGAAATCTTTCTTCAGCTCCCTCTCCTATCATAATATATTTGGAGGTCAGAATTTCAGCAGAGAACCTGTTTTATTGGTGGATTTATCGGAAAAAAACGTCCGCCGTCCGGTCGGCCGGCCGGCAAAGCTCGGAGCTCGAAATTTTTTTAAAGTCCGCTTCCAAGTCCTTTTCCTATCATATATAGCTTGGAGGCAGGGTCTGTGACGTCACAGTTTGTTGACATCATAGGTCTGCCTGTGACGCCACAATCTGATGACGGAATAGACCAGTTTTTTCAAGTTCTCCTCCTATTATACAGTATGTAGCTCCAAAGTTCGGGCCTATGATACAATTTGATGACATCATAGGTCAGCCTTGTGACGTCATAATCTCAATTTCTCAGATCTCAGTCCCCCTCCTACCTGCCCTTATCAGCAAGGAAGATGTAGCATATAAAGCTTGGAAGTGATGTCAAAATTTTTGCAAGTCTCCCTCCTATCACATATAATTTGGAGGTCGAAATTTTTCTGAGTCCCTTTCCTATCGCATATAGCTTAGAAGTCGAAATTCTTACAAGTCCCTCTCCTATCACATGTAGCTCTAAAGTCCGGATCTGTGATTTCACAATTTGATGATATCATAGATTCCCCATAAAACAGGTTTCCTGGCATGACTCGTTCAACTTCGTTGAAAAACTCGTGAGTTTTTCCAAGACCCTCATACATAGCTCGAAGGTCAACATTTTTCGAAGTCCCTCTCCTATCATGCTTTATGACTCAAGAGCCGAAATTTTTTCAGTCCAATCCGAACTATACATGATATGAGGAGGACTTGAACCATTCTTGTCAATGGTTTTGGTTTCAGCCCAACATCACACGGGACACGGCTTGTGGGAAATTTGTCGACAAACCTCCTTTAGAACAGGTTCCCTGTTGAATAAGGAAACCCAGTCTCAATGTTGCGAATTTTCGATGACGGATAAAAGTACAGTAAAAGCGTAAACCGGTTCAAATCTCCTTGTGACGTCATTAGTTCGTGACGTAATCAGCTTAAATTTGCCTGTGATGCCACCGGATTTGTGACATCATCAACATTCATAATATTCCTTTCTTTGGACAGAATCTTAGTATACTCTACTGAGCCTAATTTAAACCTAGTATAATCTAGTATTAGTATAACCTAGTATAGGAGTATGCTAGGCGTAATTTAAAGCTAGTACTCGTATAGCCTAATTCACTGCGTGCTAGGACAGGGAAGCTCAAACTCGGACTCGTAGATTTCTGGATCACGTAGGGGGTTCGAGGATTTCAAGTTTTCTTAGTTGAAAGCCAGTTGACTGTATGCTTTGAGAAACTCGAACTCATCCTAAAGACCTAGTACAGGGCTAGTATAATGCATGGTAGCTCCTGTTTAAGCCTAGTATGGCTAATATAGTCTAATACGGCTAGGCCTACTTCAAGCTTAGTATAGTCTAGTATCTGTATTCTAGGCCATACCATACGCTAGGCCTGAGGAAGATTTCTGAATCAGATCAAGAATAAGTCGATCAACAGGAGGAAGTCTAGTATAATCTAGTTCATTGTAAGCTAAGCCTAGTATAGGCTAGTATTAATATGGCCTAGTTAAGCATATGCTTGGCCAACTTTGAAGCTGGCTAGTTTGAACCTAGTTTACAGCTAGTATAGCTGCATGCTGGGACTGAGTTCTGAATTGGGTCGAGGATTCGAGATTTTAAGTCCACCGACGGAGGCGTTCTAATAATGTGGAAATGTAAAAATTGGCCAAGTGTTGGCAGGAAAGTAAGAAGATATTCAGAGGAATTGAATCAATACGTTCTTAAGGGGAGTGTACCTAAATGAAAAAACCGCAAGGAAACACAATCACAGCCGCCGAGCGATTTCGGTTAAACAACCATCTTCATAGCGTGAACGAAAGAAAGCGACTGAACCCAGCACCGACGAAAAGAGAGGAAATCACAACGAATTGCAACGACGTCATGATTGAACCAGCAAGTTATCCAGATGTAAATCATTCTCGTAAGCTATAACTAATTCAATCAATACCTCATCAGGAATGTACTTGTGTAAAACGGTAACGTTGATGTGGAATGATTTCAGTTTTCGAGGGCCATGCATTTGAAGTACGAATTCTGCCTATGGAAGAGGACTTCAGACCCCTCTTTAAACCTGTGACCACTTTCAATTAAATGGTCGGTGAAGGCCGACTAGCCTAAGTTATTTTAGCAGGGAACCCGCTATCCCTTTTGTTGGGGGTACTTCCAGGAAATTTTCGTCCGCGAGCGCGAGCGAGGATGATGACGTCACGGAGAGGGGAGGGGGACTTGGAAAAATTCTGACCTTCGAGCTATATATGATAGCAGGGGGACTTGGAAAGACGACGGCTTTTAAGTTGTCACGTCATGATTTTCAGGACTTGGAAAAACTTCAGGCTGTACGGGACTCGGGACAGCGGGTTCCCCGCTGCGGTGTTATCCCATCATCAGTTGTTAAGGCCTTGTTCTCCAGTTGCGACACAACTGATGATGGGATAACACCCGAAAGTACTCTTGTATAAGCAACTAATAAAGTAGATTTGTACAATTGAAAAACCCTTTTTTATAATACATGAAGCGAAAGTGCTGCGTATCGTGTTCGTTTTTCGTAGCGAAACATGCCGTTATCAGAACCGTGGCGAAAATGTTTTACCCGTGGCGAAAATCAAGTCAGTAGTGCCGTTCGAAAAATTTATAAATACATATTCTTTTTGAACGATAACCAATTTAAATTGTAGGCCCAAGTGTTCCTTTCACTACATGTATTATAAAAAGTACTGTTTGTTACTATTTCAATACTAGTGCTCTACTTACACCTCACTCACTCATTATGAGTGCCGATAATAGCACACCAGACATGGTTAACGAGGTTTTTAAGTTTCTGAAGACCAAGGTCAAACTAAGAGTGACACATGTGAAGATTTGGTTCAATAACGAATGCTTGAGACGAGGCATTATTCCCAAGTATGCGACTATCAGGCTACCAGAAAATAGCGCAGCAGTGAAACGCAACAAGATGCAAGCCGAAAGATTGAGAGTGAAGAACGAAATTGGTGAACTCTACAAGAAAATCACCAGGCTGAATGGTCTACTGCATGATCAATATTCCCATCTGTCCAGGTTACTCCACCCGCAAGAAGTTGAAGAAATGATGTTCGAAAAAGGAGGAGAGGGGAAGAAAGGAGAAGACTATGTGGAAAAACGAGTGGAAGCGCAAACAAAACCGATCAAGAAGAAGCTTGCCGAACTGACCTGGAAGAAAGAAGAAAGAAAGGAAGATACAGCGAGAGTTGAGCACAAATTTGCTCCCAGAACCGAGAATCTATCAAGCGTCACCTTCACAGAAAAAGAAAGAAGACTGCTGGACAAAGGCATCAAGTACGTGCAGCCAGAGAGGCTGAACCAGTGTAGGCTTGAAAGCATGGCCATAAGCTGCGAACAAGTAATCCAAACCATGGAACACGATGTGAGACCAGAAGCCCGGACCGAAATTGGGAAAGTGCTGTTGGACATCAAAGAGGATATGTGCCGAACCTATGACAGAACGCAAGTAATGCAGAGGAAGGTCACAAATCTACAAAAGAAGATCCGACAGAACAACCTGATTATGACAAAGGCGGACAAGGGCAGCACGGTAGTGGTAATGGAGAAGGAGGACTACACCCAAATAGTGGAGTCGTACATCGCAGTTAATGGATACCAAGAGCTGGCAAGGGACCCAACACGGAAATACGAAGATGACCTGAAAGCTGTGTTGAAACGGAACAATGTACCCGGCAATGGAAGGACGCTTGAGATGAACCCGGTTGTACCAAAACTCAAGGGGCTTGTAAAACTCCACAAAGCGAACCGTCCGATGAGACCCCTGATCAACAGCATTCAATCACCATGCTACAAGATAGCAAAGATCGTAGCCACATTCCTGAAAGAAACCTACCAGTTTGCACCCAGACGAAGTATCAGAAACAACGGAGAGCTGATTGAGCAACTGGACAAGTTGGAAATCAGGAGTAACGACAAGCTGATATCCTTTGATGTGACTAATATGTTTGGTACCATACCGAAGAAGGAACTTCTCACTCTGCTCAAAAACAACAGATACCATGGGAACCCCGATGGGTCGAAGTACGCCAACATAGTGGAGGAGATCTTGAGCCAGAACTACTACCGCTTCAATAACAGGTTCTACAGTCAGGAAAGGGGACTTGCGATGGGATCACCGCTGTCACCAATACTGGCGGAGATATTCATGAATGATATGGAAAACAAGATATTGAAGGACAGCAAGTTTAGAAACTCGATCAAACACTGGGCGAGATATGTAGATGATATCCTAATTGTGTTGTCAGGCACTGATAGACAGGTGGACCTATTCCTTTCAGAAATGAACGCGATGAATGAGAGCATCAAATTCACAGTGGAAAAAGGCAATGAGACCATCAACTATTTGGACCTTACACTCACAATGGAGAACAATAGGATAGAATACAAGATCTACAGGAAGCCGACGCATACTGACACCATCATTCCAAATGACTCCTACCACCACCCCAGGCACAAGTTAGCGGCAATCCAGAACTACTGCTATCGGGCAATTTCTGTCCTCAAGAACAACGAAGAGAAGAGGAAAGAGATCGAGATAGTAAAGCAGATTGCAGAAGCCAATGGCTACCGCAGATGTGTGGTGGAGGGAGTCTTTGGGAAAATGGAAACAAAGAAAGGAACCCATGATAGCATAGTGAGAAAGTACTCCGGATCGATACCTTACATAGGAAAGTACACAAACAAGGTGATAAAGGCGTTCAATGGCTACGATGTGAATGTGGGTATCCAGAATAACCAACCCGTGGTGAAGAGAATCAGCAATGACCAGACGGAACAAAAGGACAAGCAAAGCTTGAGCGGAGTGTACAAGCTCAGTTGTGAACAGTGCGAGGGGATCTTTATCGGTGAGACTGCAGGGAGAAAGTTTGAGACCAGGAGAAAGGAGCACAAAACGTCGAGGGAGAAAGAAGATGGCAAGTCACTGTTTGGGAAACACTGTAACGAGGAAAACCACGATGGAGAGGGAATATTTGAAGTCATACACGTAGAGAATCGCACAAAGAGAAGAAAACTCTGGGAACAAATGGAGATTGCAAAAGCCAAGAGGAAGAAAGCCTGCCTCTTGAACAATGTAATCACATTTGACAGCGAAAAATTATTCGGCCTGGTGATTGGACGAGAGAGGAAGAACGGAACCAACCAATGAGACGGCAGGAATCCGGGTAGCCAACAGAAACGCAGCAATTAGGATAATAGATTGAACCAGTCACAAAGCAGTATGTTTTAGCCAATAAGAACACAATGTCATATTATTGTAAGAATAAGTTTCTAGAAGTGAACCAATCACAACACAGCATTGTTATAGCCAATAAGATCACAGTGTTATACTATAAAAACTCATGGTTAAGGCCTTGTTCTCCAATTGCGACACAACTGATGATGGGATATAACCCGAAAGTACTCTTGTATAAGCAACTAATAAAGTAGATTTGTACAATTGAAAAACCCTTTTTTAACAAATAAACTTCCAACTATACGGCCGGAATCCATAAGAGCGAAGGACGCGACCTAACTGCAAGGAAAACTTGTCTACAAAAGGAAGCCTACTCCAACGTTTTCTACCATCAAGATGCGATTGTCGGGGGACGGAGGTAGGAGAGTCGAGGCATTTTCTAGTAAGCCTCATGTCCAAGTTGAGCTGATTCACTCTGGCCAGGTGGTTTTTGATACTCACCAGTTCCTTGTAGAAAGCCGCCTGACTCAAAGGGATAAGAGTCAATCGGTGAATTAAGCTGTTGAACGTAGCAATCTTGCCAGCAACAGGACAGAAAGACGTCCGTGGATTACAATATCTTTATTGAGGAACCACCACGATTCAGAGGAAATCTTAGACCACCGAAAGTATGCATAGTAGATCCATGTACGGTATAAATTATGAGCTTCTAAAAACGACAAATAAAAGCCTGGTACCATAGTTTCATATCATAGTATTACATACATTATAATTTACTTCAGTACAGCCAAAAGCCAACGGGTTAAGATCACGCGATACATCGTTCTTCGACAGACCCCCCAGCCTAAAGGCATATGCACGTAAACACACAGACTTATGGGGTTTGAGCCTACGATCTCTCGCAAAGAAGAGGATTACCAAAACCGTACGTATCGTCCTTGAAACGTAAACCACTTCTTCGTACAAAGGGTGTTTGAGAGATCTGCTCTCTTTGATATACACTTCCTAAATTCCCATGTACACTATTTTCTATTTTTAGTCAAATATTTCGTTATATTTAGAAGTGAGATTCATTTTACATATTATACGTATTGTTTGAACACGATGTATAGGGCTGTAAATACGTGGGATTCGAGTAGTTATTACCTATTTAACACAAATCAAGCGAAAAAAAAAAAAAGTCACGACGACAGAAAACAGCTCACGAAATCGTTTTCAGCGAACACTTTTAAAATCACTGAAATATTCATGCTAGCGAATTTCGTTGTGAGTCTTGGGATTTTTGGTTCGATACGAAATTTTTTTGGAAGTACGCATAATTATCCAGGCTGGGTATTTAAAGAGAGGTGTAGGCGCAAAACCTTGAAGTAACGTTTCGTTCGCGATAAGGTCCCACAAGATATGAATATTTTTGGAATTCGGTTCGGGAAGCATTTAATCGTTATTACTGTAATGATTCGTGCTCTTTTCTTACAAACCATATATTTTAGTTTTGCTTCTTTCGGGGACTCAATGAAATAACGAGAAGGAAAGCGAAAGAGCGGAAAAAGAATAGAAGAAAGAAATAGTCTAACAAAGTTATTTTGCTGGAGATTTACGTAAATTATTATCGTATCGTACGCGAGATGGCGTGGAAAAAAATAGAAAGCGCGGGAGAAAATAAAATGTGGAAATTTTAAAGGTTACATTAAAATTTCTTAATATTGTGCACGAGGGCACACGTAGGCGAAGCGAGCGAACTGATCAAGAATATACAACCAGTCAGCCTTGAAACGGCCGTGAATTAGGACAGTGAGTACAGGGACTAGAATTTGAATAGCTTTTCGAAACTTGTATGAGGGCAAGTCGGGGGGTCGAAGGCTCTCTTCACTGAAATTAAATTCGGTTCTCTGGTTGTGGCGGAAAAACATTATACTGTATACACCGATATGGTGACGCTATTTAAAAGCGGCTTTATAGGCTATCCGGCGAAACGTGCCACCGCAGTTTTCGCAAAATATTCGTTTTAATTTTGTTGAGGACGCGGGGAAAAACGACAAATAATAAACGCGAGATAGAGAGTAGATTTTCAATTAGAGATCGCGCGTTATTATTCAAAAACCGGCTCGGTTTTTTCACCCGTTTCGATTTATTTAAACCTATAGCATAATGGACTTGACTGAGCGAAGAATCAGAAGGAAGAAGATATTTTACAGTTTCAAGGATTTCTTCTCATCTTTCATACACCGGTACTCTACGGTGTACCTACTTTCTTTTTTCTGCACGTGTCTTCGTATTTTTTGTTGCGAAATCGTACAGATGCAGAAAAATAAAATACGAGGAAAATAATAATAACGACATCGGATGGAACGTGCAGTCGAGAAAATTTCATTCAAAAAGCGAAAACCAGGAGACCGACAGAGAAGACGGAAAAAAAATTAAAAGGGAGGAATTCGCGCACGGATGGTGCAAATTCTGGGAATATCGTTACCGATCGTAATATAAGTACCGTACTTCGAAATACGAAGTTTGCGTGCTACGACTAAAAACTACTTTTACCTGCAGAAAGGACAAACAACATTGGTTAATAGAAAAAGAAAGAAAAAAAAAAGTAAGGTCGTATATTGATCCGAATTTTTCCGCCATACTTTGTGTATATTATCGTTCTAGCTCCAGGTTTATTTTTCTAATACAAAATGTATGTACAAGCAACCGCAGACCTACTGTAGTACACCGGTTCAAGAATTATTGTCAGGTCGTGTGTAAGCACGAGAATTACTGTAGTACTAAAATAACAACAAGAACGTTGACGACAACGTACACCATTCTAAATAATCGAAAAGTTTGGACTGACTTGTCCGTTATGTACAAATAAGCAAACGATCTACAGCGAGTGAGAACCTAAGTATGAAGTTCACTTTTCCAGCTAGACCATGGGGCGATACGAACGTACGTATTTTGCGTCCGTTTACGTGTTTTATTTCCATAAAACGAAGAGCTCGAGCATACGGCGAAAGAATTAATAATATATATAGAAGGAAAGGCGAGCGTCGAATTTTTCAATAGCGAACTCACTCTGGCGCGTCATCCGTCGTCGTTCGTGTACCTGACCGGAAATATCGGATGAGCTTCGATTTTTTCCTTGCTCGTTACGAACACTGCCTACGTGATTGCCCGCTGGTTCGCGTAATTCCCAGGAATGACTGCAGCGAAGGAGAGAAAAGAAATGAAAACCTTTTAACGAGTTAAACTTTTTAATGGACGGTGGCCTTATTTATGACGAGTACAATCGAGAGAGTGTCGGACCTTTTTTCAAAACTATACTCTTAGAAGGCTTTTAAGCTAGCTTGTTTACTCAGTGACGAGACGATGAACAGGAAAGGTGACAGATCAACATTGTTTACCCTTGAACATTTTCACAAAAATAATCTTCCTATACGATAAAACAAGAATGAACAACAAATCTGTTTTATAAGTACAAATGTGAATAAAAATAGTTTCGATATTGATAATTTACATCATCACTTGAAAAGGAATCTGTCACATGGGAGGATCACCCTTTTAGCGTATTTGGGACCGCTCCAATTATAGGTCTTATCTACGGCTACTGACCCGTTTGTAGAAGCTAAAAGCTGAGTGCTGGAGGCTGAAAGAACATGGCGAATGACTTTTGGTTTCAACCATCAGAGCCGAGGGGAATCCACGATTAGTTTGGAGGGAGAAAAATCATGACTAACTTTGTTTTTAACAGGAACCTGTTCTATGTTTTTTTGTTTTTTTTTTTGAGAAATTCGCCGTGCGTTGTCCAACGAAAAACTTGAAAAAAATTTTGACTCTCGAGCTATATACGATAAAAGGGGGACTTATTTATTTATTTATTTATTCATTTATTTATTTATTTATTTATTTATATGATTAGAGTACCCTCCAACAGCTGATCGGCCAACAACAGGAGAGCACTGTAAACTAGAGAAAAAAATAAAAATAATAGAGAAACAATAAACAAATAGAATAAAATAAAACAAAATTTTAAAAAATTAGGTAAAATAAAAAAAAAAAAGAAAACAATAATGATGATATGTCCACCACTAGCATCCCTAACCCCTTCCACAAACCAATCATTTCAAAGAATAAACGATAAAAACCAAAAAAATAAATAAATAAATAGATATAATGATAATAATAAGTACAGATATATTGAGGCCATTTGATCATAGGGGTGCGGACAAGAGCAAACTGAGAGATTCATGACATAAAAAAAAAAAAAAAAAAAAAATACAGTAGATGAAGAATGAACAAATAAGGAATGGGCAAGCATTATATCAATTGCTGCGCTCTGTGCTGAGGAATCTGAAAGATATCCCTACGCCTACTCGTTCTGCATGGAGCAAGGAAGTCTATTGTACTTAGTAAGAACGACAATCCAGTTTTTCCACAGAGGATATCCCTCATTATCATTATTAAACTAAGTTCCCTTCTCACGTTAACTCGTAACTTAGGACCAATTACGAATAAGTAATTGAAGTATCCGAAATTTCTAAAATAGAGATATTTTGTAAACATTTTTTGAATACGTTCAATTTTTTCTCTACTTCCCCTTACCTAAATTAAACGAATACGTTCCTCTAAGTTACGGCCATCGATAATAAACGCGAAATTTCGGTTCTACTCCGGTTGTAAGGTTACGACTAAGAAACTGGAAAATTATATGAGGGAGAAGTGGATAAGAACGGAATTGCGGAGATGGTAAATATAATATTACGACTAGATTAAACCTTATGGTCCATTAGAGACTCTCCGGTATGCTCCTCCCCCTTGAGTTTGATTACTTCATGCGGGACGTCAATAAAAAGTGTCGTAAGTTTGAGGTGAACTTGAAGGAGAAGAAAAATAAGAAGTTGTCCTCCCTAATGAATGTTAACGTTGATGTCGTTGAGGAAGGGGTCAGTGACGGTGTTGTCGTTCATAAATTCCATCCCGCCCTCATAAATAGTAGTCAGGTAGTGTTTAATAGTTACGAAACGGCCTTCCTTGAGAAAAAGGTTTGAAATTCAGTCTGTACCTCCCCTAAAGAGGGATGAAACTTTGTCAAATGTTCTTGCGGATCTTGCTGTTAAAATTGGTCTTGGTTTTAATACCCAGAAAGTCTGTGCCGAATTAGTCCGCAATAACCCCCTCCCTTGCATGAGTAATAAATTTGATTCAAGGTTCAAAGAGGAAGAATAAAGAGGGAGATCTAATCGTCACTAAGGCTGACAAGAGCAATGCTGTTGTGATGATGGAGAAATCCACCTATTCTTCTAAGGTTCACGAAGTCCTCCGGCAGTGTGGTGCTAAAGAGAGTGAGGACTTCAGCTTCCCTAAGCATGTTCAAGAAGTTAGGAGTGTCATCAACAGGAGTGAGCCCATTATCAAAACTCCTGCTATGAAAGAAACCCTCCTTGTTCCTAACCCCACGCCTTCCCTCCTCTACGTGCTGCCTAAAGTGCTTAAGAACAATACCCCGATGCGACCTGTGGTTTCATTCATCCCCTCCCCCACCTACCTCCTTGCCAAATTCCATCGCATTGATTTTGAATCTCCTCATTCGGTCTAAAATTCGGCCTCTTTAACTAAAGTCATGAAGGGTGTAAGTCTTCCCCCGGGAACGACCATCTGCTGGTTTGATGTTGTTGGTTTGTTCCCGAATATTCCTAAGGCTGCTACTATCCAGCGTATGGTGAGCTACTTGTCAAAGCCAACATTCCTCACCATGAGCTTCAAGAATTTTTCGATCTCCTGAATATTTGCTGGTCCGCCAACTACTGTAAATTCGAAGGGAAATTTTTCGAGTTTCTTGATGAAGTAGGGATCCCCATTGGATCACCTTTAGAGGGAAAAGGAGAATTCTCTGCTTATAGTAAAGGAATATTTCTTCATTTTCTTTAGATTGTTATCATGTCGCTTGGTTAGGTTTGGCTAAAAAGTGTTCAATTGTCAGTCTGAATTTTCCATCAGTAACTCTCGGGAACTGGTGGAGAGAATAAGTTGTTCCTCTCCCCTGTTTAATATTGCTACAATCCCCTATCTTGGAGTAGTCAACGCGCAAATGTCTACTCCCTTTATCGATGAGTTCATGGTACTCCTTGACCTGTGTCTTTCCCCCAACTTTTTTCTATCCCCATATTTGACTGAAAATGAGTAATTTTCAAACGATCCTAGATGAGAAATACAGAGGAAAGGATCTTTGAGAAAGAAATAATATTGCAGAATCATGCGGTTGATGGCTCTTTACCCTGAAAAATTTATGAAAAAATATACGAATTTATTCGATATAAAATTTTAGGGAGTGGCGTCGCTGACCCTAGAAAACAGATGGAAAATACAAATTGAACTAGGAAAGTGATTTTGGACATTTATAGACGAAATTTGATGGAAAGCGATCGCAAAAATAGACAAATATTGATGAAAAATACAAATTAAATTAGGAAAGTGATTTTTAGTCGTATTTTCATGAGTTTTCATGAAAAATGGGCAATGGACTACGATAAAAATAAAGAAAATTTTCTAGCGTAGCCAAATGAATGAAGATCATGTTTCATGCCCCCTTTTTTATATTTTAGCAGTCGTCTTGAAATATTCTAACTTCTACCAGGTCAAGCGCGCGCTTGTGAGATATTACTTCACTTTTGCCCCTACTTTCATTGAACTACACGCCTTTTGTGACGCTTCGGAGAAAGCCTTTAAAGCAATTGTCTACATTTATGGGAAAATATTTTGAGCTATTTTCGTGGGGCAAAAGTCTGATAATATACATTTTGGGCTATCACCCTTCAGCTTGCGTGAAATCTGATATGAAATATTTTGGGCGATGAAGGTCTTGTATAATAAAGGTAGTATACAAGGAGAGGCCAGCTTTCCCAATTCCAAGAATTAGCTTGAAGAAAGGCTAGCCTTCTTAAGCCACTTCAGGTCTATTATACGTATTAGGGTAGGGGTCAGACATCGGAACTAGGGTGGGAGGGTAGAGCAGAAATTCCTTCACTTATACACAAAGGTTACATGCTAACGACAACGTACAACAAGCATGAAGGTGAATAACCTTCTAACCACAGGTGCATGACCTCAGGCTTCAAGATCAAAGAAACGAAGCAACGCAGCTCACAGCGGGCTCGTGAATCATGATTTCAAAGTATTTCAATAAGAATTTAATGATCGAAATAAACAGATCGATTCTCGTGTTCAAACTCGTATTATACATGATGATTCTGGATGAAAAGATTTTCATGATTTTTGTACCCACTTTTAAAAAGCAGTAATTTGAAAACAAAATTTGGTAGAACAAAACGACAAGGAACATTGTTCCTCTTTCAAATTCACGCTTCAGAACGTTTATACGCTACTAGAGAGTTTTTGAATAGCTTTATAAATCAATGACTAAACGTCTATAGACTACTACTCCAAATTTATTCGATTTTCCTAAATCTTGTACTCAAAAAGTAATTTCCGATCAAAAACAAGCATAATTATCTTTCTTGTTATCATTGCGAGTGTTGCAAAAGTTTGTCACGGAAATCAGGATACCTATCTACTGTTGTGATTATTCAGAGCTCTCGAGGATTTGCAGAAGTTGAGATCATTTAAGAGACCCTTCTCATACGATAAAAATTACGTAATGCCGAATATATTTCTCAATCTCGATCAGTTTGACGACTACAAACCTGTACCGACAGTCAATTTTTCTAAATTTCGTATCAAAATGTCGGAAGAGATCACATTCAATCCACCTAGAGTACCTCTTCTACGTACGAATTGTCTGTTATGATAGTACACATAATAATAAAAGTAATACGGGTAACTCGACCCATTTTCAAAATTTAATCCAATGTGTCGTGAAAAGAAAATTATTCTCCCCACAAATGAAAGGTAATCTCGAAACCATCCATGCTAGTTTAAAAGTTACGCCCACTGTACGAGACACAAGATCGGTTTTGAGGGCACTTTTCGCGATTACCGCGTCGTATAACGTACGAGTACTTTTTTCAACGACTGCGGACCGACGACACAGCAACAGCACTATACAAGATACACGGCAAACTGAAAAAGCAGAATTATCAACATGAGTGTCAGTGAAACTCGTGTTGTATTCTAGCGCCGTCATTAGCAGATTACTGCCGGCGATTATACGACGAATAAAATTCGTATAGTCTGCTGCACCGCTGCACCGACCGTGCACGTTCACGTTGAATGTTGATCATTACCCTTACGTCGTCAAAGAGAGCAAGCGTGCAGTTTGCATGAATGATAATTACCGACGAATATTTTATTTACAACGATACGAGTATACGAATACGTACGAGTGAAACTATGAGTACAGTTTGGTAGCCTTGATTGATCGGCTACTGAGTTCAGGTTCAGTTCGCTCGCGAATTCTATTGCGTGCTCTAGGTTGGCACAAGTTTTGTCGGCACATTAGCTTTTATTATGATCATTTTGGTGGCAATTTTTTCCCTCGAATATCGCTCTGCGAAGAAAAAATATCAGCACCAACGTACGAAAGATAACGAACGCATTAGCTACAGGCGCCACGAGGAGGGGAGTGGAAGCTATAGAGAAAGAAAACAGCCGCTTTCTGAAACCATCGCATGTTCGAGCAATTTGTACTGCAACTTGCTTGCATGTCGTGGGAACATTTACGTGTCCGATTGACTCAGCTTGAAATCATGGAAACGATAAAAATTTTCCGTGACTTATTCTTCCCCATTTCCAGTGAACTCGAGATGAAAATTGAAATGATTTCTCAAGTTGAATCAGAACGTGGCAACATTTCCCTCGAGCAAAAAAATCCTGCCTCCGTCGTTGTAAGAGATGGGTTTCACATTTGGTACCCTCAAGAACTTCATTGAGGAGGACACTTGGGCTGTAAAGAATGGAATGAGAAACAGTCTGGTTTATGCAAAATAAGAAAGATCTAGTAAAAGAATAGAAATATTATCAGGAAGGAAAATTCAATGAATAGATAAATTAAAGTCATAGTTCCATGGTCGCCTTCATCACACTACCTCTTACATCGTACCCTCACAAATATCCTCCGCCCTCTATTTCTTCCTATTTCTTCTTTCACATATAAATATTGATACCACCTCATAAATATCGTTGATAATTCCACAAGCTGCAGACTCGCGGATGCAGTCGCATTCGTCCAATGAGGATAAAAGGAAACCATACTTATGTTCATGGAATGTGACAATAAAACCGCGATCACTATTCTTTCTACAAAGGTAAAACTAGTGCCCTGATGAGAATATGGGCCGCCATATGTAGTCGTTATGTCATCATTTATCTTCAGACTCGCTTATTCCAATGACAGATAATAATTTATCACGATTTGAAAATAACAAAAATAAACCTATCAGACCAAGTGCCAAAGCAGAATACAAAACTCAGATTCAAAATAACTCCAATAATTGTACAAATTCTCGACCTGAATAGGAAACTAACAACAAATAATGACGTAACGACTACATATAGCGGGCCATACCCTCACTTGTCTCAGTGAATCGAGGGAAAAAAACTGAAGAGAAAAATATTTAATTTATAAATAAAATATACAGCAAACATAAAGAAGCAATGTGATGTATCAAGTCATGCTTTTTATTTCATTGATTGGAGTGACGGTCTATGAGTGCACCACCCATGGGCAATTTTACTGGGAACCGCCTCAAACGCAGATCACAAATTCAAAGCTCACATAAAGGAGCAAAAATTTGAACATTTTCATCTTACCTTTCTATTCTCTACTTAGAGTAATTTTTGTATGAAATTGTTTTTTCAAAAAATTCCTCAATAAAGGTAAAATGATCCCTGGGTTAGAGAAATTCATAAGTGCGCCAGAAGGAATATAACTATACTACTTATGTTAGTTGAAATGTTTATCAAGTTGAGCAGATAATTGATGGAATCAACTTTCATCCATGCTATTTTATGACGTCTATCACAGTGGAACCTGGACGCACCACCCAGCAACAGTCTCTGGCTACACCACTTGGTGATACTCTGTAGGTGCACCACCCAGGAACAGTCTGCGAGTACATCATCCATGGCCAATTATGCTGAAAACCACCTCAAACAGGCTCAAACACAACGGATTGTGAGTTCAAATCTAACAGAAGGAAGTAGAAATTTGTGCAGTTTTTCATATTACCTTTGTACCTTACTATTCTCTCATTGGAGTACTTTGTGCTTGAATCTTTCTAAATAAAAAATTCCTTAATAAAGATAGAATTTTTTCCAATCTAATTTATAAATGAAGGCCCACAGGAAAGATCAAATGTCACCCTAATGAAACGGTATACATAAGTAGTAATAAAGTTGAACAGACAAATCATCTTTCATTCATGCCATTTTGTGACTTCTATTGCAATACAGTATGGATGCACCACCCAGTAACAGTTTGTGAGTGCACCACGCTCTGGTGATTTTGCTGAAAGCCGCTTTGGACGTCATAAGTTTCAAATCAAATAGGAAGGAGAAGAAATTTGAGCATTTTTATGGCACCTTACTATTCTCTCATTAGAGTGTTTGATGCTTGAAATTTTTTTAATGGAAAATTTCCAATCTAATTTTGAGGTATAGCTAGGTATTTGAGGGACGATCATTGAAAGGGCATATGAGAGTAGAAGTGTTTATAGAATTAGACATCATAGAATTATTTTTCAATAATGCTATTTTGTGACTTCTATAAGGCGATGTCGCGAACCGACGCAAACACTCACTGGGGGCTTGTGTTATCAGGTGCATTTACGCAATATTACAATATTTGAAGTTTTCTTTTTCAAATAACTTCTTAAAAGGAATTTCTACGAAAAAATCATAAGCATGAAAGTGGTAGAGATTAAAATTTTCTTTACTTTGAGACCACTCTCAAATATCTTCTTTGTTGAAAATATTTTCTGATTATCATCCATAAACGAATGTATTGGACGGAGCCCCCGGTGAGCGTTCGCGACATTGCCTTATTGCAATATAACCTGGATGCACCACCCAGCAACAACTCCTGGCTACGCCATTAATCAACAGTCTGTACCTGCACCACCCATGGGCAATTTTGCTGGAAACTGATGGTGAGTTCAAATCTCACAGAAAGGAGCAGAAATTCGTACGTTACTATTCCCTCATTGGTGTGCTTTGTGCTCGAATTTTTCAACAAAAAATTCCTCAATAAAGATATACATACTTTTTTTCAATCTAATTTAGAAATGAATGCACCGGCGTAAGATTACGAGTAAATGTTATCCTGATAAAAGAACATACGTAAAATAGTACTGTTTATGAAATTCAACAAAAAATTCATACAATAATTTTTCATTAATATTATTTTTTGACATCTACTGCAATGTAACATGGGTGCATCACTCAGCAATAGTCTGTGGCACCACCCGTGACGTTTGTTGAATGCACCATCCATAGCTGATTTTGATGGAAACCACCTCAAACGCAGGGAATCATGGATTCAAATCTCATGGAGAGGAGCCAAAATTTGCACATCTTCTGAAGTACTTGATGATCCAAATTTACTTATCAAAAAATACATTTTTCCAATCAAATTCAGAAAGGAAGGCCTTGAGGTAAGACTAAATGATATCCTCATGAAAGGGCATATGTAAGTAGTGATGTATATAAAATTGAACAGACATTTGATAAAATTGTCCTTTAATAATATTATTTTGTGACGTGTATTACAATGTAACCTAGATGCACCACCCAGCAATAATCTGTGACCTACCTCGAAGTAGCAAAGGAAATAGATTCACTCAAAACTAAGAAGTCAGCAAGAGTGGGTAGGATAACATCTCAAGTCCTCAAGGAATTGCCCCAAAAAGGAATAGTCATGCTAACGCTACTCACCAAGATACATCCTGGTAGCTAAACCTGGAAAATCAGCTGAAAAAATTATGATTTACAGCCCTCTTTTCAATATGTGTACCAACGGCCGTTTCAAACCTTTTTGAAAGGCTGATGCTACTAAATCGTATCAAGTCACTAGTGAAATTACTCGACCACCCATTTAGGTTCCAACAGTTTCATACTGCAATGGATTAGATGCCTTCTGTAATTGAAAGCGCATTCAAAGAAGAAAAATATGGAGCAGCGATGTTCCTAGGTGGGATTGGTGCAAAAGTGCAGCAAGATCATCAGTTTACCTCACCGATAGGACACTTCAAGCGGCACATGAGGAAGTACTTTCAAGCTCATATCCAATATTAGCTTGGGTCGTATATACTCTGGACCTACCAATAGCAAATTAGAGAGGGACCTGTGTGACCATATTTAGATGACACTGCATTACTACAATGAACAAATGGGCCAGAAACTGGAAGATCATCAGAATACCATCCTGGTCACCTACACGCGCTCAAAACAGATGCCCATCACAGAGTATCTTGCGGAATAAACGGACATCCAACTCATATGGTAGACCCACATTAAAATGAAGAAAAAACAGCTTCTCGCACAGTACAGCCAGAATGACTAATGGGCCTATACTGCAGATGTTTTATTTAGTAAGACCAATGTAGACCTACAGAATCCAACTAGGGGGTTATATCAGAGCGTCTAATCGACCTATTAGACAAGGAGCGCAGAACATGTACCTTAAGACATTAGCGAAAGTGTGCTGCTATACTAGGATGGAGGATCTGCACATTCCCGACGTAAATGTCGCAAAGCACAAGGAAAGGCTACACAAATACCCCAACCCTGAGGTTCTGGATCTGCTACTCTTAGTAATCAATGTAATCTGAGTCACTGAAAAATACTGAAGAATCTCAACTTGCGTATAGAAAATTTTGGATTATTTCTGTCACACAGATAACTTTCGATGTCTTCACCTAGATGAATGACCGAACTCTAACAATATTTTTTTTGCAGATCCTATTTTTTTGAAGTTCGAAGATCAGAATACACATATATTTTTTCTGGACAAATGTACTCACAAAAATTCAGCGTGGCCTCCATTTAATTCCTAGCAGAAAAAGAAGAAGACGGCTTAATGTTTCTCTAACGGTAAATCAATATTTTTATTAAACATTCGAAGCACCAGGTATGTAATTTCTATCGATTTTATGGTATTTCAGGGCATTGTGTACACCTTGAATATCTAAAAAGCTATCATCATCACATGTTTACTTTGGAATCGTATTACACAATTCGTATACAGTAGTTGTATAAGTTTCAGCTGTATTGTTCTTCAAAAATTACTTTTGTACGTATACGTCCGCCTTTAATATAACTTCATTTTTTTACGAATTTAATATACTTACAACTTTCTGAACTACACTCGAGCGCTCTAGAAAAGCCATTGACTTTTTTGCACCTACGAGTATTTCATTCAAGATTCAAGTGTCGAAGGAGCGCCAAGGGACGATACGAAGCTTTATTCAATATGACAAGGTAAACAAGTCGAGATTCTCACTTCAATTTTATATTCAAATCAGAAAAGTAAATTCTGACAGGGGCGTACGCCGAGTACGTCGATCGTTAATGCGAAAACGTGAAAATATTGCGGCAAATTAACGAATACCGTTTCTGCTTTTAGCGTGAGTCGAAGACAGAAAAATACGAATGAAAAAAAAAAAAAGAATGACGCCTTTTTGAATAAACGCTATTTGCATCGCATGTTCAGCGCGAATTTACTGGGTTCGTTTTAATACACAGAATTTTTGATTTCGTGTCGACGCGGTTTCCTCTTATTTTTATTTTTCGATTTCACTTTTTGTTTTCCAGGTATTTGACGACCGAGCTTTATATTCGTAAAATCGTTTCAATTCGTCGCGACGGATTCACAATTGTGGAAATAAATATCATCGACTGCGAACGGCTGATAATTAAAGATACCCATGTCGTTGCGGCTTCTACTTCTCTTTCTGTAGACGCGTTTTCGGGGCTACCTTACATCCAAACGTTGTAAGGTCTTGTAACTTGAGTCTTCTTCGAATGTAGCTGACTTGTTGAATGCAGTTCCGAGCTGAGTTTCTTCCCTCATTTCGCTCGTTTCGTTTGATTTATTTAAGCTTCATTTTAATCGCCTCCGTTTGTGCGCGTTTTAGGAGGCTCGCTTCCATTTCAAATTTCAATTGCAATATGCCATTTGTAATTTACGCTCTGGTTTTCGAATTTCTCCTTCTCGAGCTTATTAATCAATATCATCTACGACATCTTCGGTTCGAGAGATGAAAATATAGATTCTAGCAATGTGGATAAGAAAAGAAAAGCTTCACGAGGTTTTGTCTAGAGAATCGGGTCGGGTATTTCCGCATTGGTAAAAGATAGCTACTTCGCTTCTTTCTTCGAATCAATTTCAACATTTCACGTTCCTATCGCGTAGCAGTGGAATGATAAAAATTATTTATAAAATCGAAAATATATCTAACAGCTATTTAAGAATGGAAACTTCAACATACTCTGGAAAACATTAAGATACGCGAGCTTTTAAAAGTTTTTAGTTTCTCCGAAACTACTCCTTTCGTGGATGTACTGCGTGTACGAAAAAATTTAAAATTATCCAAATATTGTTTGACTCGACTCGCGGGTTTACAGTACAGGATAAGTTCTCGCCCCCTGTGAACCGAGTAACTTCTTTAATTTCAAGCGCCAGCGATAAATTTATCCGAAAAGTTTTTCTTCATCTTCTTCAATTTATCAGCGATCCGGCGTATAATATTCAGACTAAGCAAACTTAGTTCATTTTTTGCAGCGCACCCGTCAAGACAATATTTTACGGATTTTCAGATTTCATCGCAGCGTTAAGAGTGAGCGATATGAGCAACAACAAGAACAAATAAGGAAAAGAAAAAGCCAAAAAAAGGTGAAAGTTTAAAAAGAAATGAAATGGGTTCTTCCGTATGTTCAAAGTTTCACCTTCCGCGTCCGTCCTCTTGACACATTCCTGCAGAAGACACGCATCTACATCGATGACCAACAATTTACAAAGTTCGATAAGACTTATTCGTATACCATACCTTTGATAAATATCCGATTCCTTATGTTCTAGGTGAATAATTGATTTTCAAAAGTAAAAATGTTGACAGAAAAATGACAGCGAGTCAACATAGCAGGAGCTTGTAGAAAGTAAAAGCTCTCGAAAGAATTCTTTGCGCTCCAGGAATTCTTTGTCACGAAACGAAGAATTAAGAGAAAAATGAAGAGACCGAGCCGGGCGTGGAGCAAGGTATTTCTGTTTTAAAGTTAGTAAAAAGTTGACATTCGCTGTAGCAAGTTAGACTAGCGCAACCCAAGGCCTAATTACTTTCTTTAAGTGACGGAATTCAGCTCATCCCAAAGTGTAGGGTCGGGTTCAAGTGGAACGCACCTTATACAAAGAACGTTGATATCCCGGATAAGAAATGCTGAAGATTTGCTCGTAAACCATTTCATTTATTCGCCAATATTATACGAAAATGTGAAAGACATAGCTTCCGAAGAAAAGAAGGAAAAAATAATAAAAACTTCACCACAGCCCCGAAGCTGGCAGAAACACATTTTTCAACCTTCAAAGACGAAGAATTTAACGAAAAAATCGACCATCTTTCTTTTTCGACTCGGCATTCGTTAAATCGTTTTCAAAATTTAGCCAGAGAGAATGCGTTGAATGTAAAATTTTGCCCTCTTTTCAGTTCACGCCAACAATGCAATGTTTTCTATATATTATTTTATTTTTTCCCTTCTCAAAAACTTCGTGACAAATCTTACGTTGCCGCCATAAAGAAAATTAGGAGTTGACGTTCTTTCAAAAGATTTGCCAAAACCTTTCGAGCTGATTTAGTGTAGTACGTTTTCAGAAACCAAGTTCGTATTTTTGCAGTCGGAGTCGAGATAGAAAATCAACGAGAATGTAAAATACCTTTTCAAAGAAACTTTCGAATTGTAAGAGAGTTTTCGGATTCATTTTTTAAAATTCTTCTAAAGCTATGAATTTTATATGAAAATTAGTAAGATGGTATTTTTAAGCTTAATGGATTTTTTTCTGGACTTCGGGAGCAACGCCGGAATTTTATTTCAGGTATGGGTATACTTTTTCCTCATTTTTATTTTTCTAGATGATCGTACGCTCGTTTGTTCCAAACAGGAGGAGGAGGAGTATTAATAGCCGTATCAGAAGCTCAAAAGTTGGATCTCTCCAAAATTTTAATGTAGAATGGGGACATCTCTAACAACAGTCAGTGTCCGCAGTGATGTAACTGAAAAGGGATTTTGGGCAATGAAGCGATGACTCGAAGAACAGCTTAACGTGTCGAACAAAAAATGACACACAATAAGACGCAGCTTCGGAATAACCCACGTGAAAAACTATAAACCGAAGAAAAACTCATCTGGAAAAAAAGAGAGACGCCCAATGAGTTTTAAAAAAATGGTGAAATAAAAAAAAAAGAAGTGGGGCGTAGTGCAAGGAAAATTAATCTTATCGCAGAATCGGATTTCACGAGTGGGTGAAACAAGACTGCAAGACTGTAAATATTCGACAAAAAAGAACTTATTTTCAATGAGTTTTTCTTTTGACTGGTGGAAGGAACTTTCCACGTTCACTATACTTACGTTTTTTTTTTTTTTAAATTACGAGTAAATATAGGGTCTTGTCGGCTGTCCTCAGACCCATTGAAATACTCCACACAAAATTCACCAGAGTTTGCTTACGCGTTAGAATCCGGAAGCTCCCCCACCTGAGCACGACTTGACTCGTTCGACGCATGCAATAATGACATTCTCGTTCACCGAAGTGTAAACATCATGTGCGAAATCTATAGAGTATTGCAGCCGGATATTTCAGCTTCGACTATCGGCTTCTGGCTTTGGGCTCAATTCAACTGGGTTAATTCAGCTGATAAATATTGACAAGAAATATGACTACAGATGAAACGATTAGGAGAATCGGGGCTTTGTTAAATCTGCGGAAGACACCTATTCTCCTGTTTGTGATCGTTGCGCGACTACACCATAATCTCCTATGCTAAACAGCAGAACGGCTGAACTGAAGCGGAACCAATTTTGACATGTTTCATGTCTTTGCTCTGGCCTGAATTTCGAAATTTGCGTGCGCGTGCGTGCAGATGACCTTGGGACTTGAGATTTTTTCTCTGAGCCCTACCCTAATTTCGAAATTTGAGTGCGCGTGCGTGCGTGCGTGCGTGCAATACTAGCTTAGTACTGGCTTAGTATACTAGGCTTCATTATACTAGCCTAATATACTAGCTGAGCTATACTATTTGACATTGTATACTGGGCTTGCTTCATACTAGACCAACTTTATATACTAGCTCTGAACTAGACTTATACTGGACAAAGAAGGAGGCGAACGAGCGGACCCATCGAGAAGGGCTATGAAACCCAGACCTAATATACAGTATACTAGCTTATTCTGAATAGACTTATACTAGACGAAGAAGGGGGCGAACGAGCGGAGCGAGTGTTTTCTCTGAGCCCTACCCTAATTTCGAAATTTTTCATACTACCACTATTATACTGGGTACCGCCTTTATAATAAACTATGTAATCAGCTGTGACCCCTCTCCTTGTATACTACCATTGGGGCTTATACTAGGTCCAAACTTCCTCTAGAACAGCTTCATACTAGGCGCTTAGGAGGAAGCTAGGCTGCTTTTATACTACAGGCTTAGGATACATATGCAGTATACTAGCCTAGTATACTAGGCTTCATTATACTAGCCCTAATATACTGGCCTAATATACTTGCTAAGCTTTACTATTTGTATACTGCCCTTGTACTAGTATACTAACGGCTTTTATACTAGCCCCGATATACATTATACTAGCCTAGTATACTAGCTAAGCTATACTATTGGACATTTTATACTGGGGTGATACTAGGCCCAAACCTCCTTTATTCTAGCTTCATACTTGGTCTACGCTTCTTTTATACTAAGAGGTCTGTAGTAGCAGTTTATACTAGGTACCACTATTATACTGGATATAATAAACTATGTAATCAGCTGTGACCCCGAAATCCTATGCAGTAAACTCCAATTCCCCATGGAACTGGGCCTAACATTTTATAGGCCCAATATACAGTAAACTAGATCAACAAAGAGGTAGGTCTAAGCCTCCTTCATACTATGTTTAAACAAGTTTTATGCTAAACCGAGACAGGGCCCAAGGAAGAGGGCGAACGAGCGGACCGAGTGAGCCCCCACAAAAGCTGATGGCTCAAAAAATATTTCTCATACTAGATTCAAGAGACACCAAAATATTTCTTATACAAGACCTATACGACGCCAAGAAAGGTAAGGGGGCAAACGCATAATATTTCACGAACACTTGCCCTAGTAGAAGCCTAGACTAAAATATTTCAAGATTTAATTAATTTGAATATTGAATAAATCAACCTGATAGCCAACCTTGACCTTGACACTTGGAAGAATTTCTGCTCTATCCTTCCACCCTAGTTCCGATGACTGACCCCTACCCTAATACGTATAGAAGGCTAGCCTTTCTTCAAGCTAATTCTTGGAATTGGGGAAGCTGGCCTCTCCTTTTATACTACCTTTATTATACAAGACCTTCATACCAGACTTATGCTAAACCAAGGAAGCGCCCACGAAAGCCAATCGCCCAAAATATTTCATATCAGATTTCACGCAAGATGAAGGGTGATAGCCCAAAATGTATCTTATCAGACTTTTGCCCCACGAAAATAACTCAAAATATTTTCCCATAAATGTAGACAATTGTCAACCCTTGGACCATGAACAGTAGACCCAAATCTTTGAATGTACAACGTGGTAACACATAAGCATTGCCTTCCCCCCCCAATCATGCTTATTTTCTTATCACGTCCTATATTCAACAGTTAGTTCACGTTTATATGGCCAAAGCCAGTCTATGCTGTTCATGGTCTAAGTCTCAATCCTAACCTTGATGACGTCATCAAGCCCAACCTCGGAACGTATCTACTTTTGTGTATCATATCTGAAGATCAGGGATGATGAAGTCACTGTAGGTGATCGCAATGATGTCACAGATTGATGGCGTCGTCAACCCGTGACGTCCTCAACCTAGTCCTTGATGACTCTTCAACCCCCCTTGGAACGTATACACTTCTGTGACGTCATCAACCCTGACCGTAGGACATATACACTATTTTGACCTCATCACCAGCACTGCTATCGTACCATCACACGTGACACTTGAGCGACTAAATGAGACGAAGAAGGGGCGGCTAGCGAACACGCGCCGACCCTAAAAAGAAAATAGATGAGGATAATATTGATATCGAGTACTGAAGTGCTTACTCGAAAGGTAATATCCAGGGAACTCTCAGAGGTCCGAGGTTGGAATACGTTAAATTCTTTGTGCTGGATTGCTCTGACTCTTTCCGTCTTATTTTTGATACAAATACTAATCTTCTTCTACCTCAACAGTCGAGAAGAAAAAAAGCAGTAGGTTGGTCTAAGGAAAATATCTAATAAAAAAGGGATGTCAAACACATTCCCCCTCCCCCTCAGAAAAAACATATATGTATCAAAAATAAATAAAATTTATTGATGTCAAGTTTGATCATACGCGAGATTGACTGTATTTTTGAAGCCAGAATTGGAATAGCGATGAGCTTTAATCCTCTCGTCAGTGGTTGGAGGAAATCAGTCTAAATGAGGAAAAGAAAACAATGGAATATCACGACACAAACGTAACACAAACAATTCTGCCTGCTTTTCAACAAAGAATCAAAAGATAGGTTCACGATCTTCCATCGCTGACGATTGGATGGCAAAATGTCTTGAGAAAACGCAAAAAGTTGATGTCACCGTCCAGCACAGCTGTACCACAAATATTTCACCCATTTATGTTTCAAAAGGCATCTATTTGTATGTCTACAGTCCTCTCCCTACTCAACGGTTGAAGGGCAAGGAGACTAGCCTAAACGAAAAGGATTCAGCGAAGACGAGCATAAACAATTCAACCCATTTTCAATCCAGAAATCGAACGGAGGGCTCGCATGTCCACGGCCCCCTCCTGTAACTGTTGTGAGAAAGACTAGGACGATGCTAACGACCAACCGCTCAATCCGCTGCACAAATGTAGCGCAAACAATTCAACTTCTTCAAAATTGTATCTGGACAGGACTCCGGGAATATGGACCTTATTCCGGGTCTCGAATAAGTCTAACCGAAACACTAGTTAGTATGCCAGGACCCATAGAATGCGCGTTGCAAGTGAATCAATGGAGGAACAAGGAAATTTGAATTTTTTTCGTTACAAAAATACCCTCGTGTGGAATCCTTGCTTACGTAGTATAGAGCGCAACTGTATCGAAGAAGTTCTTCTACTAAAATTAGATACACTAAGAGTCTTTGCTGGGTAGCTCGAAGTACGTGAATTGTATGAGAAATGTGTTAGTTTTCGTTAGTTATCGCTACCAGTTTAAAAAGAAGATCAATAAAATCAGCAAATGGGGATAGAAATGAAGATTCTAAAAAGCAGTTCGTCTTTTTGGTAACACGTCTGATACGAAAGCGGAGGCGTTACTGAAGTACGGTCGTATAAGTGATAACGTCAAATTCCACCGAGACTTTTGAGTTGGCTAATGCACGCGAAACTCATTCTCCAATATATAGAAATGAGGCCATTTTTCTCCTTAGGAACCGCACACCACGTACAGAATTTAAAACACTTTTTTCGGATTGACATCTTTTTTTTTTTTTTTCTTTCTACCTTATTAGTTCCTACCAATTTTTCCAAGTTTCCAATTTCTTTGGCAAAACACACGTTACCTAAGTTCCTTTATTGACATTCGTCAAATAGCCACTAGAGAAACGATATACCGTATTTTATTGAAAATTTATATTCGTAATAACACCTGTCAAAATGCCACAGCTATCTTGTTTTGAAATATCGGCGGCGTGGATTATAAATTTTATCATTTTGGGCGCGTGCGAGAATGTTCAAAAATTTACCGTAACCTCTGTGTTTTCACGATAAAACATAGACGCGTAAACCCTCGATCGTCCTGTATGACGGAAGGGAGCCGAATATAATATCGGTATCATGACGAGTATTTGTATTGACAGAATAGTATTTTCCGACTTCCGAAAATATTTTTAAAGTCTAACGTATTTTAATCAAAAGGTAACCGCATTGCGTGGAAAAGGGTTACGTGGCATATAAACGCGAGAAACAAATTTGCGAAGAGAAAACAAGATATTATATTGTAGTCACGTACGACGAGGGAAAATATAGCAATTTACTAGGTAGACCTAAAAGTAACTCGCCGCTGTGCGAAGTAGGTTTTACCAAGTTAATCTAGAACTTGTAATGTGGGTACATTTCGAAAGATGAAATAAATTGCGTAATTGGAGATTTTATTTAAATGACGTTATTTGATACCGGACTTTCATGCGACGTTATCGAACGTCATTTTGTTAAGCTTTGCAAGTCTGTAGAATACAAAGTTGTACGACGACCTTAAATACGGATAGTTTGAGCTAGAAATTCGCTTCAAAGCTCGAGCTCACGAATGTTCTGAACTCTGATTATTTCGTATCAAATTTCCTCGTGCGAGGTCTCAAGAGTCAATTGGGCTTGAAATAGTTCAACGACCTCCCTTTTGTCGTTAGGTCAATGGTTGTGACAGGATGAATGATTTTCTGCTGATATCAGCTCCGTAGCTAACCGCTCGTGCGTCCAGGACATTTGATATTTCGATAAGGGGCTGAAAAATTTTTTGTTCCCTCGGCTCATAAGGAAGAATCTGCTAGCCAGGATGGTACGTATAACTTGCCTGGCGTGGATTGCGGCTCTGGCTGAAGCGGAAAAAAGTTTCATATCTCTATTTGGTGTTCAAACAAAAAAGTTGTAACTATTCCGGAGGACAGAAAAAGAAGGATTGACAGGAAGCCATCATGGTCGATGGAAAGAATTTTTCCCTTGAATCATGAAGAAAGAAATAGCCTGGGGATGAGGCCAGTTGTATACTGAGTGATACGAACACCCCTTCCCTCCCATAAAAATAGCCAGGCCAATTGTGTTCTTCCTCTTCTGCAAATACATATATCAAACTAATTTGCAGGACTGGCCCCATCTACCTCCTCTTCAGGCTAAGAAGACTAGGAAGAAGACAATTGATCAAACTATTCAGGGGCAGCTCCTCACTCTGGGCTAGTTAAGTCCGTAATACTCTTCTGGTCACTTGTCTTCTACTTTTTCTTGGAGTAGCGAACAAGAATCGTATTTTAAGCGACCGGTTTCGGCAAGGTTGTTCTTACCATCAACGAGCTTGAAAAAGAATAGATTTACAAAGAATAGATTATTCGACATCGAATCGCACATGTATGAAATGAATGCTTTGAAATACACGTTTAAATTATTAAAAGAAGCGTTGATGATTCCCATTTCCTCTAGTCTTCCATTCATAGCAATATGGAGGAAGGAGATAGAAAAATTGTCAAAGTTACGATATTTATTTCAGCAACCGCCAAGTTCCTCTAACCTACTTTTGATGGTTCCGTACGTCTGGTGAATGTACGAAGAGGGACAACCCTCGCATAGGATTTTATGTATTGTCGAACAACAGTGGAGGAAGTATAAAAAGCTGTACGGTAGCCGAATTGCTCCAGAAAATGGAGATTTTGATAGGAAACACCTCCCAGGAAAGGTAGGCGAACATCAAAAATGCGCGTAATTAATGAATTGCTAGAGTTCCTCGCTACGGAATATTATAAAAATGATATCAACAAGATAATATTATGATGGAAAGACGTTTTCCGAGAAGTTAAAATGGCAGAAAAATTGTAGGTTTTGATGAGGTGAGAGCAAGATATTCACCGGTGGAAGCGACACAATTGTCTAATAAGAGAAGTATGCCGGTGTTGGGAAATTGTTGCTGGAATCGGATCTCATGGTGACAGTCTGTGGTGATATGGCTCAGGTGGTTAAGGGTGTGCTTTACTTGTTCGGAAACTCCAGAACGGTGTACGATAAGTTGCATAAAAACATCCCCAAAAACCGTGCAAGGTTCGGTAAGCCAGGGGTTACTACGCGACGCTTGTCGGGCGTGCGTGGGTAGTCCTTATAACAAATGACAAAGAATGATTTTGAAAGGTCACATCTCGGGGCTCCATTTTCCGACGAATTTTTTCGATCTTCGGAAATATTGTACAAAAGGATTCAACGAAAGGCGCTATCGGAACAGAATCCTGAATTTTGGCTCCGAAAGAATTTCACTCTCGTCAGAAAATAAACGAATTTTTACCAATTTCAACGTTTAATTGAGATAGTATGAGGACAAATTTTGAAATTCTGCTTCGATAGCGCCCCTGGTTGAACCTTTCTGGAAAACATTCCAATTATTCAGAAAGATCCGTTAAAAATTCGAGCAGCACAATGTGATTTTCGGTAACATATTTTACGAGCATATTTTCACAAGTGAAGCACACCCTTAATTGTGAATAATCATCGGTTGAGTTCTAGGAAATTCCGCACTTGGGTTCTGCAAGAATGATCCCGGTCAGGTGCATTGAGATTGAGAGTAAAAAGTGAGTGTTGAGGGGACTCGAGAAGTTCTGGAGTGGAAATGTTCAACTAGAACACGTCACCCACGCTTAAAAATATGAAAAATGGGGGTTTTGATCATCGATCAGACTCAAGTGTTGTCATGAAGACATCGGCGACTATCGATGACAGGGAATCCATCAGCTAATTCGCAAAGAATATACAGTAAAACCTCCGAGTAACGGTCACCCAAGGGACAGAGCAAATTGACCGTTATTGGGAGGTGGCCGTTATTTCGAAAAAAGCCCAGGAAAGCTGAAAAAAATCTATATTCATGAAAATCAATGCGGACGTACAAAAAATGTAAATTAATACTGTACTAAAACTACATATCTACTCAAGATAAGAAAATATTTTTGATTGTTTCAAATTTTGTCTCGCTAGTACATTCTGATGCTCAAATTGGATTTTCAAACGCTGCAAAAGTTGGACTATTTGGTTTATGGCTGCACCGTTGGTCTTGCGTGATTTAACATGCTTCCTATCATCGTCACCATTCTCCAACCACAATTTGTAAATTGTTTCTCTATTTTTCACGAGCTCCATAGCTTGTGTCCTTCCAATATTGAATTTAGCTGCTAAACTTCGTCCACTCAATTTTTTTTCGTCCTGACATTGTAAAATTTCGACTTTTTCGCTTAATGAGAGGTGTTTACGTTTTAAACTCATGATTAGAGGCATAAAATACGATGTCTTGTTACAGTGCAGAATAAAAAACTGAGGTAAAACTCGATTAGAATGATTCATCATTTTCTTTCGTAAGTTCTTTTACCTGTCGAAATGTGTACTGCAATGTATTGACTTGAAATTCACTACTTTCGACTACCAATTTTCGTCAAATTACTACTTTTTCTTCCTACAAGTGACCGTTATATGGAGTGACCGCTATTTAGAGGTACAATGTATTTTTCCCATAACACTCGAAGGGACCAAGAAATCTGACCGTTATTCGGAGGTGACCGTTATTGGAGGTTTTACTGTACCTCCAAATGATTACATTCTCATGAAGAGTTGAAATTCGCGTCGAGTGGTGTCCGTCTCTTGATAGATTTTCAGAATATTGCAGCCAGTTGAAAGCCAAAATCCGAAAGCCAAATTCAGTCGAATTTTTCCTGATAAGAGCAAAGCTGAAAGGCAGCTTTATTCAAACCTTTCTAAGCCGGAAGCCGAAGTCATAGGATGCGCCAAAGTATCTGTGAGCAGTGGCTACACAGGGTGCGGTGCAGGGTACACTACTATTTAACACGCGTTTGTGGTATCTATATAATAGATTGTTTGAAATTGCCTGCAAATACTGTTTGCTTTCGATTAAGAACGTTATTCGCCTGTAAGGCCTCTGCTAGGAGCGCCAATTTCCACGCTTTAATGGTGTGTAATAGTCCCATATAAATAACACAGGAATGATTTTTAAAAGTTCCTCACTATTTAATTGATCGATCTATTTTAAACAATGAGATATACAAAAGTTGGAGCCGAGTCTACTCTAACAATTTAAAAACTCTTCTAGGTGGCTTTCCATTTGAATTTTACAAGAAAGAAGAGCAAAAAGAAAATGCGTTGTTTAGTCATCATCACTCAAGCAAGATTTTGAGAAATTCCGCGTAGAAGCGCATACTCCGCCCTTATTGGCGAATAAAAAAAATTCTTCATGAAAATTTCAGCTAGAAGAATCATTTTTCGTTCCCTTATTCAAGTTCAAAGTTGTAATTCTTTATAGCGCGTGGCGTGAGGAACAAATTGAAGATAGAAATCAGGAATTTTTAACTAAACAAAGTTCATTATGGGGTTCAGAGGACCGCAAGAAAGTTGACGGTAAGCGATAATGAGCGTCTTGAATTTTCTGTGAAACTTGAAAAATGATAAAAAATTGGAATCAGGAAGTTTAACCTCTGTTGAATGTGATCGTAACATTTTTAGAAGAGACTCTAAACGCTTTGGAGAAAAAGAGTTAACTTACGCATAAGATGACATTAAACTAAGTTTACCTTACAGCTGAGCTAAGAGAGAGGAACACGAAAAAACTCGCAGCCCACACAGTTAGCTGCTCGGAATTGCCTTCATTAACTCTGTTAATTGAGGCAAACAGGGAACCTGTTTTATGGGAGTAACTGTGTGGTACCCCCGGTAGGCCTATCCTGTTATCAGTTCGGAGATCTGATGACGTCACGATTTGATGACGTCATAATCTGATGACGTCACACGATCTAATGAAGTTACGATCTGGTGACTTCACGATGGAGATCTGTGTCACAGAGCTAGTAAAACCATTAATACAGACCTCCTAGACCTATAGTATAAAGGAAGCCTAAGACCTAGTACAGAGCTAGGACAAACTGCTAGTATAAGCTATTGATAAAGATCTTGTAAGCTTATGGTATGAAGGATGCCTAGACCTAGTATAAAGGAGGCTTGGACCTAGTATACGCCTAGTATGAAACGTAGTATAAACCTAGTATAATATACTGCATGAAGCAGAGAGGATAAGTCCCCCTCCTATCACTTCATCAAAATTTTTCTAAGTCCCTTTTTTTTGCCGGACGGCGCCCGGCGCCCGTCATTTTCCTTCAGTTTACCCTCCGATAAAACAGGTTCCCTGTTAAAAAAATTTCAGGCTGCAGACCAGAAGCCAAAAAGGAAAATGATGAGCAGGTTCTAGGCTAGCTCGATTAATATTGAACTGGACTCATTTTTAGGTAAGAAACTTAATAGGCTAAATATTCTTGTAGCTCCTCTGTCACAATTTTGAAGAAAAAATTCTCACAATATTCTAACGCAATTTGCGAGATATTTCGACAGAAATATTGCAGATTGGCAGCATTCTTTTAGCGTTCTGTCACAATCATGATGACAAAATTCTCACAATATTCGAACGTAATTTGAGAGATATTTTGACAGGAATATTACAGATTGGCAGCATTCTATCACATTTTCTGTCATAATCTCAACAACAGAATCCTCACAGTATTTTACACACATAATAACAGTATTCTTACAAAATGATACCTGAAGTGACGCAATTCTAACAGAATTGTAACAGAACTAACAGAATCCTAGATGGCAGAATAGGTCCCACATTCCGACAGAATTATTGCAGATTGGTGGCATTCTGTCATTTTCTGTCAACCGGGTTAGTCCTGAGTTTGGAGTTGACTGGGACTTCTATCAAGAATGAGATTCCTATGATACAAAAAAACAAATTGATACGCAGATGAAACATGCAATAAATACGCCCATCGCGCAACGAGATGCTTATTAATGATTCTAGTTTCCATATTTCACATAGGCGTAGACATTTTTATCTTTAAGTCCTGTCAATTTCATTGTCACAAAAAAGGTAGAATAGTAAATCATTCTAATTTTTTCTACAGCAAACATAACTCAGAAAATGTAGATCAACATCATACTATGCACTGTATTACTTGTTTATGGATTGATGCATGGAGAAAGGGGGTAAGGAAAAACAAATTTTCTCCCCCTCACCGAGTAACTAAAAAGTCAATAAGTTTTCGTGAACGAAAAGACGAATCGAATTTCCCTCCCAAAAAGTATCTTCTGGATCCGCCATTGTACGATTGTATACTCCTGATGTTAGGAGTTGTGAGCAAATTAATGAGATTCCGAACGCACGATTTTTCACTTAGGTACCTATCTCGAGAAAACCAACGAAGAGTCTTCACATTAAGTTTTAATCGAAAGCTTCCTTTTGATATACTACGCCTTATATTAAGTCAACAAGAATTTCGCGCTAAGGTACTTCAATATTATCTAAGAATCTTCGTTTCAAAGATTCGAAAATATCCGCACTCAAGTCATATCCTTTCGCGCAGAACTATTATACGTGTGCTATCATCGTGTTCGCTCTTTGAGAGGGCGTGCACGGAGCAACAATTTCTTCTCGTCGACGACTCGTAATTATATCTAAAATAAGGGCTCGAAAAACGAAACGATAACCCGCGAGGACAATAACTTGAAGATTATAGCTGATATAATGGCGGGTTCTCTATCGCAAAAATTATATTACAAGAATCGTCGTCGTCTAACGATTTCTACACGCCTGTTTGGCCGTCTATTAGAGTACATATAAGAACGTGAAAATGAATTACTGATACTCCTTTTCGGACAATAACGTTGGCAACTGAAAGCTCGACGTGAATTCGCCAACATATTCGCGAGCTATTTTCGGGTAAAGCGTGCGTGTGCCTTCGACATAAGTATACGTTCGCTGCGTCAAAAAACAACCTACTTTTCTTTTTCGTCCCTATGCGAACTTACGATGAAAATAAAATTACAACGAAAAACGACGAAGACGACGTCGAATAAAATAAATTAAAATTTGACTCGTGCTTTCGCGCGTCATTGGTACCAGAGTATGAGGCTCCCGCAAAATGGAAGGAAAACATTTTGTACTGGAAAAATTAACGAAAAACGAGAGAGAAAAGATAAAAAGTCGAGTAGGTAATAGGAGAAAAAGGAATGTCGAGTAGCTAGAAGAAATGCGGTCTAGAGAATTTTTCTTTTGAGATTTCTTTTTTCCTCCCTCACTTTTTCGTTGTCGTCGTATATTTTTCTTATTATCTAGCCTGCGCTTGCAGTTCCACTTTCGTTTTTCTTTCTGGAACATGGGACCGCACACCGACGTTGATGCCTTTTGTCGATCGCTACTAAAAGTTTCTTCGCTAGAACTTCTCTGTCTCTACACGCCCCCGCCTAAGAGGTCGACCTTGTTGATTGCTTTTGAAGTTTACTATATTCTCTCGGATTACTCATATATAGGCTACTTTGGACGCGCGGACGGAGTACAATCCGAGATGAAAAATAATATCTGAAAAAATAACGTGCAGTGAAAATTTCGCGATATATACGAATTTCGCTTTCTAGCAGTCCCCTTCTTTCCAAAAAGTAAACGATATCGCGATCGAGTGTCAACTTGGATTCGACGAGTCTGTATAACGTTAGACAATGTAACCTACACGACGATACTTTTTTCCTATTTTTACGTATTTCATCGACGAAACGGGAAGTAGCGAAAAAAAAAAAAAAAAAAAAAACATAAATTTTCGCACGAGGTGACTTACTCTACTTCACGTTTATGCACGCGAATTTCAAATACTCCGCGTCGAGCAGCGAACATAAAAAGGCTTTTAAATTTTGTTCATCCGAATTTCACGTTCGCTTTTTTCCCTAAGGCGACTTTCCCGCCATTTACTCTCGCAAGGAAGAGTACGAGTTACAATTTTGATGGTTTAGTGATGAGGTCGCTGAATTTCGGAAAGTCAAATGTTCGGAAAATTTCGTTTCAGTTGGTATAGTATCAACACGTGAGGTCCTATTTGTATCAAATTATAGAAAACTTGTAACAATTATCTGTAAAACGGAATATTTTTCTCGGTTGGGTGCTTTTACGGAAAAATTCTTGGATCCTGTAATTCAAACGTGTGCGTATAGAAACAGAGAATCGAGATTTAAATTATCAAAAATGGGTTTGCACAAGAAATTCAAAGATGAAAAGAATTTTGAGAATTATCGTACACGTTTACAGGAGAGGATTTATCTTCGCGATATTTTCTGTTTCTTTCTTTGCAATTTTCTCTTCTTGACGCGTATTTCCAACGGTATCTTTTCTACCATCTCATTAAACCATCCTTGGACAATTTTTAAGAAAAAAAAATCGGTTTACTGACGATCGAAATATCTCAAGAAAACATACGAAAGAAGGGAGGTAAATGTATTGAACAAATGAATTTAGTTAAGAAGAAACCCTACCACGTATCATCATATCTGAAGGTGGAGGTCAACAACCTTCAAATTCGTACAAATACTTGGCCCGCTTTCACAGGATGTGCAGATGAGAAGTAAAGAAAACGCGAGTTATCAAAAGAAGAAGACGAGGAGAGTAAAAAATACAAAGGAATAGTGAGAGAAGAAAGAAAAAGGAGTTGGTGATTTTGTAGCTCTCCATTAGTTGAGGGGAAGGGTTCCGAAACAAATGCAGTCAGATTCAGCATATCGGGGAAAATGACATCGCAGTTTCATGGATACTTCACGGACACGTCGGAAGAAATCTGTCCAACGGGGCCATAAAAATTTTTCTGGAATATACGTCAATTTTAAAACGTTATTCTGAAACGATAAAACACATAAAAGCAAATTTTTATATTATACCAGGAGTCGATTGACCAAGGTTTACTGATTTTTACCGACAAGAACTGATGATCCACATCGGCGGATCAAAAAAATCACCATGGACACCCGCGTTTGAGGAAAAGATTTTGAGGAGGTAAAAGGTATAATTTTGACTCTCAAGTCGTGTAGAATTACTCAAAACTCTGATTTTGATTGTCCTTAAAAAACTCCTCGCATTTCTTCAATTTGAGCACTCACGCTGAAAGTTATACTAGGAAAAGTGCTAAAAATATAGTAAAGCCGATCCAGTCATCATGATGACTGAAAAATATATTTGCCTTTACGACAGAGGGAGTAATAAAACTGATTTATGGTGCAGCGCAATAATCGAGGTTCAGACATCGCGTCTTCCATTCAGAGATTTGACGTAGTTAGGGTCAAAGAGGTTAGGAAAGATGTGAACGGGAGTGAGGTTATCATAAAAAGTTCTTCGCTCAAAAAAGCCCTGCTCGTACCTAACCCTGTTCCCCCCTCCTCTATGGGTTGCCAAAAGTTCACAAGATGAATACTCCTATGCGGCTTGTCGTGTCCTACGTCTCCTCCCCTGCCTATTTTCTGGCCAAGTTCTTGGATCGTTAGTTCAAGTCTCGAATCGAGTACGAGTCCCCCTACTCCGTTAAAAATTCGGTTTCTCTGACCGAGAGGCTCAAAAATGTTACCTTGCCTCCGGGTACTAGCCTCTGCTCATTTGATGTAGCCGGCCTCTTTCCCAACATACCAAAGGCCCATACTATGCAGTATATGGGTGACCTACTTGTAAAGTTCAACATTCCTCATAACGAGATACAGGAATTTTTTGGCCTCCTTAATGCGTGCTGGTCCCCTAACTTCTGTAAGTTTAATGGGAAATTTTACGAGTTCCCTCAGGGGGTAGGCATCCCCATCGGCTCTCCTTTGGGCTCTCTCGTTTCGGAGATATTTATGTCCAGATTTGAGGTTGACTTGTTTTTCTCTGGCCAAGTGCTACTGAGTCACATCCGTTACTGGCACCGATATGTGGACGATATATTATGTGCGTGGACCGGTCCTCAAGAGCTCCTTGGTGAGTTTCTTCAGTATCTGAATAAAATGTATCCCTCCATAAAATTCACTACAGAAATTGGAGGTTTTTCCATAAACTTTCTGGATCTCACTATCTCTGATAGAGATGGGGACCATGAATTAGCGATATTCAGGAAGGATACTTCGACCGATACAGTTGTCCACGGATCGTCCTTCTGTCCATTTTCTCATAAGATCGCTGCCTTCAATAGTTATATTCATCGACTGACTAGCATTCCGTTAAGTCAACCAGCTTTCCAAAAGGAGCTGGCGACCATTAAGCACTTGGCCGCTGTGAATGAGGTCAACTTGGACATTGACCGTAAAAAACTTACGAGAAAGGACCTTGATTCTACCACTTCCCTCCCCCGCGATCTGAGCGGTAATAATAATATAAGAGATTACGTTGGATCAAGCTCCCGTTTTTGGGTGAGTTTTCATCCAAGCTGACTCGTGTCCTCCGGCCCTTTGGCTTCAGGCCTGCTTTTTATAACCTCACCACTGTGAAGGGGTTGTTTGTTAGGCTAAATGACCCCATCCCGCGGGAGGAGAGGAGCGGGGTGTACAAATTGGAGTGCAAGGAGTGTAACGGCGTATACATAAGCGAGACGGGTCGCCAGCTTGGAATTCGAGTAGAGGAGCACCTTAAGGCCTGGAAGAAAGGTAATTTGGGTGATTCGGCCTTTGCGGACCACCTTGTCTCCAGTGGTCATAGTTTCAAGGAAGTTTCGGCTACCCTTCTCCACAAGGAGAATTCTTACTTCAAGCGCGTTGCGTTGAAAAATATCGAAATAGTGCGTCATCTGAACAGTGACGATGTTACCGTACTCAACAGGTATTTTCCCGACGAAGGTTTAGTTGAATCGGTCTACGAGTTTGAGTCACCTCGCGAGGGCTCGCTCGTTCAATCCTGATCTCGTTGGTATTCTGTTGTATGAGTCGTATCTGGGTCAGTGGCGTTCTAACTTTGCCCGATGATGGTTTGTTAACCGAAAGATCTCGCATCTTCTCCTTTATATCTGCGGTCTTTGTAATTAGTTTCTCGTTTACTCTACTCTTTGAGGAAGACTTGAGTCACTTGCTGTAAGAGTCTCCGCTAGGAATTCAAAATAATAATTATGATTTACTCAAAGACCAGTCAAATAAAATTTCCAACAGGGAACCTGTTTTAATAGGTAAGTTTTTCGGAAAAAACGTTCGCCGTCCGGCCAAGCTCGAAGCTCGAAAATTTTACAAATCCCCCTCCCATCATACATAGCTCGGCGGTCAGGGTACATAGCCTGAAAGATAGCCCCTTTGATTAACCATGTATGCAATGCTTCATACACCAATTGACTTAGCCCCTTCAAAGAGCCGGATATGCAACGCTCTAAACACCAAAAGACTCAGGACGTCCATCTAAAGTTCCCATTCTATCATATCTACCTCCAAAGGGTCTGTGACGTCACAAATCAAGTTTTTTTCCTCAAGTCCCTTCTATTAGCCCGGCTCTGTGACGTCATAATTTGATGACGTCATAGATCTGGTGCGTCAACATTTTTCAGATCCCACATACCCCATAAAACAGGTTCTCTACCACCTATCGTTCAATTCCGTTAAAGAACCGTGAGTTTTTTTTAAAAAGAGGGCAAAAGCTTATTACTTTAATGGAAGCTGATATTTTACTATCCTACAATCTTGAATTTCAGTGTAAGGTTCCATAGGAAATGTACTGGACCAAATCGCGATTTGAGATTTCTCACGGGTTATTGAAATTAGGGACTTGATTTTAAGGACAGCAGAGGTTCAGAGGATACTTCCAATTTGAAGAAAAGAGTAAGAAAATCGGTTTAGTGAGAGCAGATATTTCACTGTAATAAGTTTTGAGACCTTTCAAAAAATTCTCTCCATAAGGAACGTAACGGAGGGAAATCACGATTGAGAGTTCTAAGAGGCTATCGAAGTTGGAGATTTGATTTAAAGAATTTCTGGGGTTTGGACGGATATCTTCATTAAAAAAAATAGTAAAATTCGCGGAAGATTTGTTCGCCCACAAAGCTCAGCGGTTAGAGCAGGCGCCCGGAAAACGAAAGGTCTCAGGTACGGATCTCGACGTGGTACTCAAATTTTTCGCCTCAATTTTTTATTCATCAACAACTCTCCTTTTCTCAAGTATTTCACTGTCCTAAGTTTATTTTAAATACCTACATAGATTACTGAGCCAGCTTTACCACGTGTATGTTCTAGAATTACCCAAGTAAAAAAAAAAAAAAAAAGGAAGAGAAACAAACTCGCAACTCAATTTGTGGTTTCTTTCATTAATCACGTTTATTGAAGCGAGCAGAAAACCTGTCTGATTGAAAAATTTTATAATTGTTCAGGATTTTTTAATTGGTTAAAATTTTTTCGAGTACCTACTCCTCTTAATATAGGTCGATGATCGGGATTTTTCAAGGTCTCCCTCCCTCAAACCTGCAGATTGAAGGTCATTATCATGAATTTCCGCGGTTACCTTCCTTGAGCATCTTTCGCCCTTCGTAGATTCATAATTCTTCATATGTGTCACTCAAAAATCAAATTCAATATACCTCGTTGGTTCGATTTCCCCCTCCCTTCCTCCCTCTTATATACCGTATAGCTCGAAAATCGAATTTTTTCCATATTGTACCGGAAGCATTTTTCTGGAAAAGACTTTTTCGAATATTCCCTGCTTTTTCCGAAACCCTAATTTGCCAAAAGGATGTTGACAAGACGTAGACGATAGTAAATTGAGGAGAAAATGACAAAATAATAAAAGTAAAAGGCAGCAAAAGAAGATGATAAGCTAGGATGGAGGCTTAAAAGAAGGCTATTTAGGAATGAGAATACACAATGGAGACTCCATGAAACAGGTTCCTTGTTTTTCCTCAATTTTAGAAAATCCATACAGACTTTACAAAATTCGTAATAATTTTCTTACTCTTGTCATCAAACCTAGCCTTCACAAATTTCTGGCTGGGCCACAATCAGAGATAAGGGAGCTGTCTACTAATTATTTCATCTCCCTCACTTCCGAGAAAACAGTCACAGAGTTCATATCTAGGAAACTGCAATGGGCCTTTGAACGAGAATTTATTTAAGGATACGTTTTACATCGAGATCTTTGTTAATATAGTCAGGAAAGTAATCCGGTGTAAAATTTATGTATAGTCGGACAATCCATTTCATCAGCACTATTACCGATTATGAGGTCATGAACATTTCCTGACCATCACCAATCTTTTTATCAATTTTCAAGACTTCTATTAGACCCTTGACCACAAGCGTGGGTCCGTTGTCGCTTCATAAAGGTTTGGATTATGTAGAAGATAGACTAAGTATCGTGACACAATGGTGAAGAGAAAAGTCATAACGAATAGAGATCATAAGGCTTCGAAAAGCGTTAAGATCGTACGTCGTTATCCGTATTTTTATTCATCTCATTTTCACTTCCACGGTTTGTACACACTTATGTGGCCGATTCTCGGTCTTCGAGTGACACTTCACAAAAACCCATTTGTTTCCTATTAGGAATATTATGCAAGTCAATAAGCCGCAATTCAAGTTCGCACTGTACTACAATAAGTACAGTTTCATAGTAGTATATCGCATCATAGGTTTGTGGCTAGACTAGGTTTTACAAATGGAAGAAGTGTTTTCGAACTCAATTTTGCGATTTAAAACAGTTGAGTAATAAGGGTTGTATTTAGAATTCGTGCCCTCAGTACCTATCTACATCATTGTAGACATCTGGTCATTCTTTGTAGTATCTCAAAGGTGAAAATTTAAATTCAGTTCGTTTGTATTGTAAAATACTGGAAAATTGTTCAGGAAAATATGACATTAACAATGTATTAATAGAAACGAAAATTATTTTCATTTTAAAAATACTATTCTCAGAAAATAATACGCTATTGTTATATAGGTAGGTCACTTGTATCGTTCGTTCCGCCCTTCGAAAGATATTCCACAACTACGTAGAGATGTTATGACTAGAAATTAGGTTAAGCTACTGTATCGTATTTGAAGCAAAGTATTGAGCCTAGCGGGCGGGTCATAGGGTTACTGGAGGGAAACATTTTACGAGGTAGACTGCGGCTAAGAATATAGAAGTTCGTCGTAAAAACTGGTTAAGGACGGGGTGACGAACCTGAAAATACTTTTGATATATTAGATTCGAGACGCTTCAACTTTTACTCAAGTCAGATTCATTAACGATACCGAGTGGCTCTTCATTCCCATACTTCACGTCGCAAAAGCTTTAAGAGACGAAATTTGAATCTCATGAACTCACACTGAATTCATAAGCTGTATCAAAACTTATGCGATAGCCCACGTCGATAAGAATTATCGTAATAGCGTTCGAAACTTTAAAATGACCGAGGAAAGCTTTCGAAACTCACGGATAGTGTGCTACGTTCAAAACAAGTTCGAAAAAAAGGACTTTTCTGTTTGCCTTCTGCCCTTATGAATATTGAAAAAAAATTATCGAAAGTTCGCTATCCTCCAACTTCATGTGTTCACAACTCTCATGAAAATTGCGAAATTATTCCCACAAGGGGAACGAAGAAACTAGATTTTGTCTCTCAGGAATAGCGATTGACGTACCTTGTAAGAGATAATTATTCTGAAAACACAAGAGTAATTGACCACCCACTATTCAATTTGAATACGTAAGTATGCATCCTGACAAAAGGTGTGATCGGGCACGAGAGAAGACTTCTCACAAAAGGGAAAGTACCTAACACTTCGGATTAAGTTGCGAACTTATACAAACTTCCGTGAAAGTCTTTGAAGTATTCGGCAATAAACTCCAACTGTACAATCGGATTCCGCCAGTATTTTTCTGACCCATTTTTTCGAAAGTTCTACTACCTTTAAAAATGTAATTTCAACTCCCCTGGATTAGCTCATCACCCACTCACAACCTATACGAAAATTAATAAAACTTTCTGATTCACAGCTATTTCTTTGATACCATCACTCGGAGGACAGTCACTTTTCTCGCGACTGAGAGGCTCGTAAATAATTAAATCGAAATTAAATCCAACGAAACAAGACTTCGCCATTAACGAGAGAGGGTGAAGACAAAATTAAACTTTCGACAAAGTAACAGAATGAAAGAAAAAGACGCATTTGCCCAGCAAGTTGGTTAACAATGTTATACGAATAAAGAAGTCGACGTGGAAGAATGAAGGTATAGCGTGAAGCGAAGAAGAACATTATTAGGTATAGAGTTTTTCCATCGAGAAAACGGTGCCAAAAAATCCTGCTTATTTTATTTCTAAATATCCATTCCTCTTCGTGACCGAACAAAAGACCAATCGATCGAGTCGGCGCTATATCTGAAGTGTATAAGAATGTCCTAATAAATCATTCACTTAATTAAATACCGCGTATACAATCTGAGTAGAATACTTTTTCCACGCATAAATACTCTCACTTGAATCGATGAATGTGGGCACGTACTCGAGCTTTTTTCTTTTCGAAGAATTTCTCATCACCAACGAGAGGACTGCGGCATAAAAAATTAATACGAGAACTTATATCGTCGTTAAGTCGAGTACCTCGTTAATGTTAATGTCCTTTACTTATTTACGGCGAATTATCCACAGTACTCGTCGTCGTCGCCCGCCGTCCTTTTTTTTTCCTCTTTTTTTCTTATAAGGTTAACGTAACTTATCGTGCACCATTCTAAAGTCGTCGTCATTGTCGCAAAACGAATTTCTGTCATTTCAAGGGTATTCATCATCTTTTTTTTTTTCTTCTCTTTTAAAGAAATAATTTTTTTTTTTCACTCCCCCTCACTCGAAAGTACTTTCAATTCACTTACCAATAAGCGAAGAACAATGTGGTGAGTAGAGACAAGCAGATTGCGAACAAGCAAAAACTCGCCGAATTCACGAAGCTTACGAAAAAACCGGATTCACTTGAATAAAAGATAAAAAATAAATAACTACAAATTTATACACTCGCTAGAAATTGATTTGTAGGTAGAAAACCGTGTGTAACCGGGAAGGTATAAAATTTTACTGGGGAACGAATACAAAAAAAAAAAAAAATTATGTATACAACACGACTATGAAGAGAACTTGCGTGTTTCAACTAAATTATTTCGAAATACCGAACAACTGCCGACGTTATGCGAGACGCCTCAGTTTAGACTTGGGAAAATTTTCAATCAACCCTACTGCAGCAGCAATAGCGTTAAACAGCAGCGCTGCGAACGGCTAAAACGGGTACTAAATGTGTAGCACGACAATCGATAAGGGCGAGCGCCGCGATGTTATACATCCCTCTTCCTTTACGCTTTCACGTTTTTCCAGCTCTTCTATCTCTCTCCCTCTGCACCCAACTCGTGGAATAGTTGAACAACACACATTTGTGCCAATTAACCCCCGACAATTGTAATGATTATACGTGAACCAATTAATGTTACAATAAAATACGATATTATAATGTCGTGGGGCACCATTGCGCCATTGTCGATACTGCGAGCCTTTGGGCGGAAGTGTAATCTCGCATTTTTAATTTTGCCGCCAAAAGGATGTTGGGAATCGCGAAGGAAAAAAAAATCATTCACCCAGCGAATAAATTACTATCGGCCGCAGACGACATTTGCTCCAGTAACTGGTATTTTTTCCTCATGCCCCATTTCTTCTACTCGCGCAGAAACACACAATGTAATAACATATACACAGTTGTAGGAAAAGGTACGTTCCCTTTTTCTCGTTTTTATTGAACAAAATTCAAAAAAGGCTGGAGTAATTTTTTCATATTATACTCGGCGGTTGTGAAACAATGACGCGCTTCGCCCTAACTGTCGCAAGTCGTATTGAATTTTCCCGATACGAGCGAATTTCATCTCGAAGATGGAATGAAAGTACGAAATGCTGCTGTACTTTTTCTACTCAGTTGACGCTTTCGCATTACCCGTAAGGCGTGTGAATTTGGGCAATTCCAACGTAGGTAGTAAGGGAAAAAAAAGACTCATCCAATAAACCCGTTTAATAATAAGGAAAGCATGTACGAGAAATTCATAATTTAGTGAACTGAGGTGTCACAGACAGGCTGCTGCAAATATCACGTACATACAATATACGCAGTTCGTTCAAACCTGGGTAACAACTGTCCCCTGAACTGAGCGTGTAAACGTTGTATCATATGAATAAAGGCTCTTATTTTTATTTCATATTTGTATCGTACCCGAGTCGAGAACGAAAGTACTACGAAATGAAAGTCATAACTTTCTTACTTTTTGGCCGGTTGCTCATTACATTAGAGTAGCGTCAGGGTTATACGTCTTTCTATGTGAAATAACTTCGATCTACTGAGGCGGTACTCTGTTGGGACACATATCTTGTAGCCTGTTTGATAGTATCAACTTAGTAACCATCCAAATCACCGGGAATACTGACCAATCGATGGGGGATTAAGAATTTCACTGCAAGAGCCTCACGGCGAATTCATTGTGATTGGAAAAAAAGAGTCCTATTTTGAGAATGTAAGTATAAAACTCAGCAAGATACAGCATAATATTTACCTGTAACTTTCCTGAAATGTAAATTTCTCGAGTAACTTATCTTACGTAGAATACGAAATTGCAAATTCGGTCGCATGTTGCTCCAAATGATTAGTTTGGCGTCCTTCCAGGAAGCGATAGGCTTTTTAGCGACAATTTTTTAACATTGTAATCTGATGACCCTAATCTCTGATACTTGGAGCTAAATTTTAATATTGTACGGGCACTATCATCAATATAATTATTTCTTCCTTGGCACTTTATCTCTAAAATGTTATATTGATGCTAAACTATGTTGATTCCCCTGGGTTGCTACGAAAACTCTTGGTCTGGCAAAACAATATGACCTCTAATTCAGAAAATTGGTAATGTACTTAATTAGAGCGCGCTTGATAATATAAATCTACTAAACCAGATTTTTAACGGATGAATATGCAGTGACCTTGTGTAATACAGAGGCAAGTAATTGGAAAAAATGATAAATAAGAAGTAATAATTCTTTGCAACAACGCCTGACGTGTGCAGAATCGCAGGGGGACTGTTTTTTTTTTTACTACTCCTCCATCATGAACAATAATTATTTAAATTCATCAAATTGGATTAGGAACTATCGAGAAAAAACGTTGAACGACAGGACATCAGTTTCAAATTCACAATCTCAGTGATTAACTTTGTTCATCGATAATCTCTTCTGGGTTCTTCACCGACTGCCATACCGATCGTCGGACTGTCTTTCTTGTCCTAACGAATCTGTATCTATACTGAAATTGGTGATTGATAACCGCCAATCACAATCAATCCCATGTTTGTCTTCTGATTGGTCCACATAAGAGGAAATCCATTTTTGATCGATTTCAATGAGAATTACCAATTCTGTGATATTTTCATAATTACTGCTGAAAGCTGATATTAACGAACAGCGAACGAGTAAAATAGGTGAAGAATAATTGTTTGTCCCAATACCTACATTAAAGGAAAATTATAAGCTCCAAACAGAGAAAAAAAAAAAAATTTTCCAAGTTGGTGGTCTCCTACATCTTGGTTACTTTCTACTTTCTAGGTTTATTATAATTTAGTGCATACTTTAAGAAATTTCTTCGCTACTTCCATTATAACATGTTCAACATACAGTATACTAAGCTATACTGAACCTATAATACTAGGCCTACTGTCACAAAAAACCGTCACGGTTCTTTATCACGCCTGATGACGTCTTCAAAGACATTGATCTACTTGAGCCATTCAATCAAACAGTATTAGACTTGTACTAGGCTAAGAAAAGGGGCAAACGAGCGGAGCCAGTGAGCTTGTAAGACATTCAGGCTAGCCTAACATACAGTGAACTAGACCTGTACAAGGTTGAGAATAGGGACATTTGGGCGGAGCGAGCAGGCCCGTCAGCAAGTTAGTCCTAGTCTAACATACAGAATAACTTACAAGGACTATACTACGCTGAAGGATACTGGTGGAGAGAGACCTTGCTATGACGTAGACATATCAAAGGTCAATTATGATTGGTAGAATAACTATATTGATATCAAAGTACAGGACGCAAGCGTATAAAATGCTACACTATATGTCTCTGGAGGAAAGATGTTAGCTTCTGTGTATTTTCCATAGGGAACCTGTTGTACAGAGGGAGGAGAGTCACTTGTAAAAAATGGAAAGCCGAACGCCGGCCGGTTACCGTCCGAGAAAACGTGGGACTTGGAATTTTTTTGAGTCACATATTAATATGGTAGAGAGGAACTTGACAAAATTTCGACTTTTGAGCTACCGGTATTATAACTAGCGTCGGTTGCATCGCCGCTAGCACCGTGAGTAACATTTTGAAAAGACAATAATTTATTTAAAAAGGAAAAATCTCTGAGAAATAACACTTCTTTACGTCCTTGAATATACAATCTTCCCTGTGTACTTACTACTTCTCCGTCATATTCACATCAACACACACGTACAATGGGATATACCTCTAGCTCCGAAAAACAAAGAACTGATATAGGTCTATAATCAAGATTCAAGATCCCTTTCTTGTTTTGTATGTACCTATCATCATTTTCATTATCAAACAATGGTTCCAAAATAAAGTACAGCGGAATAATATTTTATGTTCAAAATATAACTTCGCAAAAGCCAGGAAAAATGAAACTTTTCCTTCTGGTGGTTGTAACTCAACAATATAGCTATACACAGATATTCCTATACAAAGAAATTTGGCGCAGCTCTTGCGATATTATTGTTCGATCCGTTCTAACACTAAACTTACAGAACAAAGAAAGAATGTTCAATTTTGAAAGTTTTGAATAGGATTCAGATTATAATACTCATAGATGTACTTATTATGAGAAAATTCCTTAAATGATATCACTATAAGTAGGTATAATAAATAAAACTAACCTGATTCAAATGACAACCAGCTGCAGTTTGAAAGTAGAATCACCGACAGAATTCTTACAATAGGTATGACAGAAAGGTAATGATCCAGCAAATTATTAAATCTAGAGATCTGTTGACAAAAATATCAGTAAACAGAGAAAGCGTCATCACTTAATCTGCAGGCCTTATACTTAATCCAGCTGAGTAAGGACTTATTAAGGCGCTAAATCCAGCACTTTGACTAATAATTACTTCATATCACAATCATGATCTGAACAATAACAATAACATCTACCGGAATTCTGCCATGCAAATTTAAATTGACGTATATGCAAATAATGAATACGAGAAAGAGAGGCTATACAGCCTCTTTTTCTCGTATTCATTATTTTGCATGTACGTCAATTCAACTTCGTACGGCAGTATTAGTGAATTACCAGTCAGCTGTCTCGCAAATTTGGAATCCAGTAGGAGCGCTAAGGCGCTAGAGCGCTAGTGATAATAAGTACTTATTATCTGGAATTGATAACACTGAAAGATAAACAATGGTGTTCTGGGCCATAGTTTACAGAGAAATTGAGCGAATGAAAATTGAAGCTCTCATAATCATCTCATAGATAAATTCAATTCCAAATTGTTGCAGAACTCTCACATCTTCCCCTTTTCAACCAAATTGCACCAATCACCGAATAGTATTCGTTTTGCCACTAGAGGGCGGACCCTTCGCTTAGAATTTCAAAAATCAAAATGAATGTCCGCGGTGCGCATTTGTGTTGTGTCTCAAACCTTTGAGTCTCTACCTTGAAGAAATAGCAAAAATCGGTTTTCAAAAGAAGTAGGCACAAAGAAAAATATATTATTCCGTCCGTACCGTTTATAGCATGTGATAAAAAAATGACGAAGTTTTCCCTCCATCGGAATCCCTGGAATCGTCGCCAAACATTTCTTGTTGACCTGACCGTCAATGAATATTCCTGATTTCGACTGACCGGAGTTACCGGACTGTAAGACAAACTCTTTGGAGCGGCGGTGCCCACCGTTTTTGTAGGCTGCCTGTGATTTTGACAAAGTTTAATCTTTATTCAACGAAAATACAACCAATAGACTCACATAAACAGGTTTCCTGTTTGACCCGATTAGAGCAGTTAATAAAGGCAACCCCAAGCAGTTAACGAAGTAGGCTGCGAGTTTTTTTTTTCTGAAGCTCAGGATGTATGAATGAATGATATAAATTTTCAACATTTTGGAATACAAATAACTCATACATGCAATTTTAAACGTGACGTCTTCTTGTTATTGTAGAAAATAATTCAGTATAGCATACCGTATATGGTAACCTATTGAAATAAAATGACAATAAAAATAAGAGGAAATTGAAAACACTGTCATTCTTTCGTATTTCCTGGTTAATAATATGGGAGAATTGAAGCCCCGAGTACATTGGTAAATTTTTGATTCTTAATAAATAACGGATTGTCTCATCCTCGGTCAGCTGTTATACTCGTATGTTTGTTAGCGCCTTCCTTCTCGACAACTTACAGGCTAAATCAAAGCCTATAGTTTATAGCCTGCCGGTACTTCTTACATACTCAAACAATGGCTTTTCTGCTAGATGCTTTGATAACCACATGTGCCTACGTTTTAGAATGAGTTTCTGTGACTGTTTCCGCCAACATTCTAGTCAGCAGCTCTACGTCAATTATCGCTTACATTTTTGACAACTGATCGGAGATGATAAAAGCTGACATTTCAGCCTATCTATTCACATTTACAAACGACAGTCTTTCCCCTACGTATTTCGATGCCTATTTAAATACCGAAATTTCTACCGACAAATGCGCGAATTCAATAAAACAACAGGATGAATAATAAAATGTACTGGAGAATGGCCTTGATAGTAGTACTATGTAAACCATCTTCATAATTACAAAAAAATCTGCGCATAGGTACTTATGATAGCACTCACATTTCTGCTACATGTTCATGCTACTGTTTTGGTTCGCACTTCGGCCTACTTTTTCAACATGCGGTGGTTTTTTTTAAATATTGACAATTTCACACGACGTAAATGCCAAGCATAACGCTATTAGATAGGATATTTCAATTGTTCCTAGGCCTAATTTATTTTTAAAGATATTAGCAGGTAGTATATATCATGATCCCGAACAAAATTATGTGTGAGAACTTGAATTAATTCTTAGAACTTCATTTGCAACAGAGGTTTTGAAGGTGATCGGAAATTACGTCGTGATTATCAAATTTGAGAAAGAAAAACGCAACATAAAAAGGTGAAAAAATTAAGAACACAGAGCGCAAGAAAAACCATTATAGGTACTTCTTACCCTAATCTGTTTGGTAAAGTTACTTACCTATCAAATATTCTAAACAGACAAAAAAACGAAAATTCAAGAAAGAAGGGGTCCGACATCATTGAAATTAGGAGATTTAGACAGGATGTTTGAGCGCGCATGTTTAGACGCAATATTTTTCGAGCTATCCTGATACATTTACAAATCATTTTATTGAAACTTTAACCAGGCATTATTTTAGGCCTAGTTGATTTTCTTTTTCAACTCTTCATGTTGAAGAAATATTTGAAAAACCAACTCTTGTGAGATTTTCTTTAGCTTCCGGAAGACACCTACCCCGAACTTCAAAATTAAACTTTGAGATTAATAAGTAAAATAATGTAGGTATTGCACAAAATGACCAGGCAGTCCTACTATTTCCATCGCCGGATATACATTTGGGATGAACTTGGGCTTAAATTGCTAGTGATTTCGATGAGTAGGCCTACTTCTTCCCCCATTCGATTGTACCAACGGTATCATGGAGAATAAATCGTCGACGTTACACAAAATGGTCGAACATATCGCACAATTCACTGGCCGAAGATGTAACAGATTTTGAACTTTACACCCAGTCGACGAACTCGCGGAAAGGTGACGTTGTGTCGACTTTAAAAATTTCATTACCCACTTCTATTAAACCAGTTACCTGCACTTTTGCTATTCAATTTCCTACTCTCCTCCTCTAAAACTGGAGCAATGAGACTGCAATCGTTCTCTTTTCTTTTTTAGCTTAAATTCATAATATCAAAAGGATCTTTCTACATGCATGGATTGAATCAGAAAGCACAAATGCTAAAATGAGGGCGTGAAGGCCAGTCTAGAGATACTTCAGGGTACGGATATTTCCTCGACAGAAAAAAATCAAAAGTAATTTCAGACCTGTTCAAACTTTGAGGCTGGCCTCAGGTCAATGCATTTAGGTTTCACTTGGAAAACTTACTGACCAGAAAGTACAGAACATAATTTCAAATCTGTTTTATAGACGTTGGTAAAAGAAGAAAGTAGATTATGCCAATATTCAAGAGCATAATATAAGTCAATATAAGTACATACACCAATAATAAATATTATTGATTAATAACGGTAGATGCGGTCAATACTGTAACTTAGATCAAATTAAAAAAAAAACACAAGTCCATGAAATTCAGAGTATAAATTCAAAATCAAGATAAAAAGAAAAGAGAGAGAAAAATGCACATACGAGAACATCTCCGTTATTGATGAGTTCAATCAGAGATTGCTGAGTCACTTTCTTTTTTCTACGCTCTAGATCGTAAAATTAGAAGAGGGCGATAGCGAGATCATAAAAGAAAATGTTACTGTCGTTTAAATTGCTGGAAAAGAACATTTAGCGAATCGTGTTCATATCGACAGTGAAGAGTTCAATTCTTCTACGAGTTTCTCTATTTTTAGGAAAGCTAATAAGTTTGTTTTCATCAACAGACCTACTTTTGCGTCCTAGTTCTCGTGAATAAAAAACATCCTTTCATTGTTCTCGTGAAGTATTGCATCCAAAAAAATTTGAGACCCTTTCCCTCTCATTTCTATGTCTGCCAGAAAACAAAAATAACGATTCTGTAAAAATGTAAGAACATAATATACTGCATTCGACAAAAGAGTGTATGTTTGCAATGTGCGTTAACACATTGTATGAAACAGTATTTTTTTATTGAAAAATCTTTAGATATAATTTCGATTACAATGTATAATATAATAGTAAAATAATTGAAGAGTAACCACTATAGTATCACAAATTCTTATCATGCATGAAAGAGTATGGAGTAAAAAAAAAGTTTGAATATGGTAACGTATAGAATCATTTTAGTTTATAATACTCAATATTTTCTGGATAAATGACTCTTAAACTATGTATTATCATTGCTACAACTCCAAGAAATGTAGAAAACATTCCTCATTCGATAGAATAATTTTTTCAAAAATAGAGAATACCTTAAGATTATCAGTCGAAAAGAGAAAATAATAATACCAATAAAAAAGTGGCAACAAGATCGGATGAAACTTTCAGGTTTCCCTCACTAGAATTTACAAGAGATAATATCAGCTCTGCTCGTTGACTACCAAATCTTCTCGAGATTCACTTCTGTTCGAATTAAAACTAGGCAGTCTTACATATCTGTGTGCTATCAATACTGCCAGTACGATCGATGCGATCAAAAAGCTGCAGAAACAAACTAAAAAGTAGAACGAATTTGTGTCAGGATCAGGGGATTCACCGGTTCCAAATACGAATGACCTGGAAAACAAAGAAACAGTGATTTCTAAATTCGTAGAAGATAGAAGCTCAATTCAATTCATATCAAATAAAACTTACCAACAAGAATACTTGGTATTTTGGTAAAATTTATCCGCTTTGGATCCGAAAGAAATCACAAGACTTTTGGCGAACAATTTCAAGGCAGAGTCACCGTAAATAGCTTCTAATAAAGTGTGATTGAATGAACGACTTCTTTCGTGTACATCAGTCAAATTGTAATTTTTCGCACCCGTTGAATTGGCTACAACTCTAGTTTCCGAAGTGTAGACTATTGGTCGCCATAACATATACTCTTTGTTATTATTTACATTACTTTTAGGTCGACTGAAGGTTATCGTGTTCAACTGTAAAACAAACGACCATGTACATAGTTAATTGCAAACTAACCGAAGTTAGAAAAAATAGAATACCAACTTTGAAAACGGCGGGAGTATTTTCATCATCTGTAGTATGTTTAACCGTAGAGGTGTAGTTTAGGTCTCGTAATGAACTGAGTACGATCATTTGTACAGCAAATCGAGATTTATTGAAAGTGGTTTGAAAATTGTTTAAAGCGATATCCACTTGAGATCCGTTGGCGGTGTGAAGAATGTGAGGAGGATCTACGGAGGCTCCATCTCCCGTATAGGCGCCAACCTGAACACAATAATATGATCAAATATTATTGCTTAATGTTGATCCTTAGAATATCTATTAGAACCTAACACACAAGAGGATTTATTCGTGAGTCCTATAACAGTGAATTATGAGAAATGTAATTGTAAAAGATTATAGAAAGTTTAAAAAAAAAAATGACATATATTCAAATGGTTAAGTAAAAACGGCTTTGCTCGCACAAAATAGTGCGAGCAAAGCCGTTTTTACTTAACCATTTGATATTCTCTGCACGGAAAAAATCTTTAGTACTGACATATATTCAATTATGAGAATATTCGTTTTGCTGATCCAAAATAAGAGGAACTTACAGCTATGTCAAGAGATCCATTGCGAGAAGGATATCGACCGACCGCTCGAACGGCATCCAACGGAATAGGTTGAGTATTTTGCGAAAAGGAAATATTCCAATTGAAATTTTCTCCGTTATAGGTTCGAATAGTAGGATCACTTGCATTAAACGTGGCATTATCTTTCTCGTCATTGAACTCGTAAATCTATAAAGATGAAAAAATAATTATATAAACGTACGAGAAAACAAAGACAAAGATGATCTATGGAAATTTACAACATCATTTCTTGATAGTTTCGTACCTCATTCACTATTACTCCGAATATGAAATTAGGTTTTGAAGTGAATTCAATGGATTCGCTGACATTGTTGAGGAAACGAGTGCAGTTCAATTTCATCTTGGTTTCCTTAGGAGCCTGTACGATCAAAAATGTAGGTTTGGTACCGAAATCCCACAAGTAATACAATACATCGTCTGTACTTTTGGCTTCAATGATGGTCAGTTTATCGAGACGTGAGCCCGTCGAATTCGTGCATGTAAAATTCAACACGCCCAACTAAAAATGAAAATTAAAGATCAAAAATAAATGACAACCATTCGAGGTGGATTCATAGTTTTACTCCAAAAAGTATTTATCTTACCTGTCTCTCGAAGGCAAATACATCGATCGGTGAATAGAGAAAACAACCTAGAACTAAGTGAGCGAAGAAGAACATTTTCGAGAAGAAAAAACCGTACAACTTGTGGGAAATGCTAAGGAACCTACATCATTTTAGGTTCCTTTTACGAACAAAAGTTTTTGAAAATGTGTGTAGTTTGACCAGCCCATTCCTGGCCCACTCGCAGAAGTACAATACCAGTCCTATCAATATCAACATTATCAGCTGGAACACAATGACAGAAAATTTGTAACAAGTGGTCGAAGTTGGTCATACTGTTAGGAAAAATCAGTGTGACCACTTTCGTTGATCGTGATTTTAAAACTCGCTGATTCGCTGCATTGCTGAATGCCTGAAACTCGATAATACAGTCAAAGAAAGTTGCACTTTAATATTAATGAAGCGACCATCAACAAAGGAAATGACTTTTTGTTAATTATGACTTAGAAGCACGTCAATGGTGGACCGGTGGTGCGGATACTGATACCCCTATTCCCAAAATAATTTCAAGTTTATTAAAAACACACTTCGGTAACCTCGCGAGGTTACTCAACAGTTTTTTTTAGGAATTCTTCGGACTTTTAGTGTACTTACGTTGTTTGGGAGTGCGGCTGTCAAAGTTTGTAACTTCATGCAACATCGTCATTTGAACTATGACTATAGGTATAGGTACCATCGATTATTTTTTTCTTGATGAGCTTTCAAGAGAACTTTCTCATCGAAACAAAATACCGACGATGACGAAAAATCTATTATTCCCAACAAACTCTTCTCCCTCTTTGGAATTTCCTTTTATATAATTGCTAGCGCCTTAAAAGTGGTATTTTAACATTTTTTGTAACGGTCTTGGTGCCGGATTAACACGTAATCCCGGTGAGCCCACGCATCAGACGCTGATTCAGAAAAGGCACCTTTGGTGTCTAAAATTCAGGAAAAATTTATTGAAAAGGCGTCTAGTTGTCATTAGGCTTACAGCACTGCAAGAGGTTAATCCGACACTGATAGGCCAACCGGATATTTTAAAAAAAGGATAGCCCATCGGAATCCGGCCGCAATTGAAATCAGTCAAAGTATTAGAACTCTTATTTGGATGAAAATATACTCAAGAGAGTAAAGAATGCAAAAGGGAGAAATCACTCACGAGAGTAATTTCTGCCTTTTATATTCTTTACTCTCTTGAGTATAATTTTCATTATGAATAGCCGTAACTTGGAGAATCGAATTAATTCTCTTATTTGAAGTTTGCAAACTACACATTTGACAGACATTTTGAAAATACCTACTTCGCATAGGTTTCAATAATAGTTTAAAAATAGGACCTACTCATGTGTAGTATGTATATAAATTATATGCCTGAAATTTGAAATTGAGGAGCAAAATTCAAAAGTATTTCATGGCTACCTAGTTCTACTTTTCTCTTGATTGGACGAAAAATTCTCTACTTAAATAATTTGGTATTTGTTCTTTTATGTGTATAATCCTTCTTGACTCACGATGTGAGTAGATTTTCTAAAAAATAAAAGGAAGAACAAGGAGCAGAAAATAGAAAACACGATAATACTCAATCAGAAGGTATATCAACTTTTTCAATGTCTTCAATTTCCTGGAATATAACTCAAGTGTCTTTGTTATTATTAATAAAACCTCGAGATAGGTATCACAATAAATTTTATAATGTTATCAACTAACAATGTAAAAATAAACGATATTTTTTAAAAGAAGATATATTGTAGGCACAATTCTAGATACACAGTTTTCCATCATATAAGTTAACAACATTTTTTGATTCCTTTCCTCTTGCAAAACAAAAAATTAAGTCACGGTGATTTCAAGCAATATTGAAAACGCGTGAACTTGAATATTATAAAATGGTCGAGACTAAATAGAAATCTGAAAGCGGTAATGAAGCCATTGATTGCGGTGGAAACAAATCAAAAGTTTTTTCACGAATAATTCATAGATTGTACCAAAGACGGCGCTTGACATCATTTGAAAAGATAGAAGTTTATCTATTCTCATTTTAAGTGATCTTAATTTAAAGAAATACAAAACTAGAAGTTGAAAGGTTCCTCAATCTATTATTTGTTATTAAATATCTATTTTGATAACTGAATTAAAATAATGAACATTTACTGGAAATTAAATTTTATTTCGGTGGAGCCGATTTTAAAAAAGTTTTGGTAAGGAAATCTGCAAAAACTTAAACTGTATAAATCATCACAAATCTGCTTAGCTGAACAATTGAGATAGGATAGTTATGAAAAGAGGAATCGAACAACGTGTGATTCGATAGACTCAAGTTCAGTATTCAGTAGTAAATTATCCGATTAAACTGCACTGAAACAGTCAAAACTGCGAATAATGATTCTCGATACATTACCCACGTCAAATTTTATAATTCTTTATCATTTTCGGATGGAACGATACGAAAAGATATGGTACTTCTTCTGCTTGTATAATATACTCGTCGATTTTTCAACTACCGGTACCCGTTTTGGGATTACAATATTTCTATTTTCAGACACTTCAAAAACGCCGGTGGGTACGATTGAAATTTCGTGATTTTCATAAAATTACATGAAAGAAATTTTAAATTCCTTTTTCACTTCTTGCAGAAATTCAGCAGCAAGTATTCGAATCTTCAGACTCAACTACTGTGTCAATGCATGGATCCCATTCGACATTATAATCACATCGTAAAATTATATTATGTATGAATAATCGCGAAAGAAACTGATCAACAACTTATGTACTATTTTTATGATAGTCCAAACTGAACGACAAAGATTGATTATAGTCTTTTCATATTGCATAATTTTTTCGATGATAAAAATAGCTACCTACTACGAGTACTCTAATACAAGCGGCAGATTTTTTTGATTTCCTGCCCAAGATGAAAATGAAAATTTTTCTCCTTCTTACGTAATTATTTTTATATACCCGAAAAATATCGTTAAAAAATGGTGCACTAAAAATAACAACTAAAAAAATTAGTACCGAAAAGAACGTAAGAAAATATTACGACTATTACGTTGAGTTGATGTCACACCATTTTTCACGGACGTTCTCACGACATAGCTTAATGTTAATGCTTTCTTTCGCCGACGAAGTTGATGAAACTAACGATAGGCTCACGTCTTTTCTTATTTTATTTATGATTTGGTAGTAAACAGTAAAAATTATTTGGTACTCTCTAATGGAGTTGATCAATTTTTAAACGTGGAAGCGTAAATATTAGAAAAATTAAATAAATCAAAGACTTTTCCTGACACTATTTATTCATTGAGACTTAAAAATTGTTATTGCACGGCAGTCATCAACGAGAACTGGAATCAACAATCAGAAGACGTCGTTTCTAGGTATGACTGCTGCACAGCTCAATAAATATATAGTTAAAGGAAGAGCTTCTGTTTATTCCATTTCACTTTCCTCCAATTCTCTCTGAGATAGAATATTATTCCTGTCTTCATCTTTGCAAGTCTTTCATTTTTGTCTCGTATGTGTAAAACTCGATCCTAAACAATCAAGCAAAAACAAGGTAGGACGATTATCGTTTTCATAAATCGAGCCGACCGATAATTAAGATAGCTACATAATCACGCGTATCACGCGTATTTCGAAAATAGAACAGTTCGTTGACGTTTAATAATACGGAACCAGATAACGAGAGAATATTATGTTTTTTTTTTTTTTTTTTTTTAATGAACAGCCAAGAGTGAAGAATTTTTTCCTGAAAAGTTATAACAAAAATAATGTGAAATACTACGCTTTATTATAAAATCGAAATTTTCAGGAGTGAAGAATTTCTTCTGAGGAGTTAAAATATGGTTGATGTAAAACATCAAGCTTTAATACTAAACCTAAATTTTTGACATCATACCAAGTTGAACAGCCTTAAAATATTCATTGAATGATAAAATCTCTTCATCGACACTCAAATTATACGATTCAACAAACTCGAGATCAACAATCGCTCAGCGCGTACAATGAGCGCACAAATAAAATACAATATCAACATTACCACACCTAAACATCTTCGCATTGGTTTTTTCTTTTTTAATATTTTTTAAATGTGAACAACACTGGCAAGAAGTGAGTATGAAAACATTAAATAATATTGAATTAAAAAGGGGAGATAACAGTGAAAACCTCACCCTTAAAGAGAGAACACAATAAAAATTTCATTTAAAACCGGTGAATTGGTAATGACCTTAGAGATACTAGTTGTAATAAATTATAACGCATCCGAACGTATTTACGGATTTCATTTTTCAGTAACTCGTATTATGTAATCGTAAATGTGATGATTTTAATGATACTTACACGTTAAAATTCGTTCAAAAAACAAACATATAGCAAAGGCGCGTAATTGTAAACATACGCACAATACCGAACACCAAAAGAACATTTATGAAGGCGATTGCAATGCCTATTATTTTTCTATTTCAGCATTTCGAATGTATGCGGAAACACGTCATATCGAAATGGTCACACATTTGCCGAACAACGCAAGTCCCATAGTGAATATGATAGCTGACTGTGAACAATAGAATAATGTATAACAAAAATAACTCTAATGATGGAACTAGAATACTGACTAGAATTATAATACTAAATGGTATTAACATCCAGTTGAATATCTGACACCTAGTATTGCTCATTTGAGCGATAATGAGTCGACAACAGATATTTGAAAATATATTACCAGCTAATAAACAAAATGCTCGAGGATCTCTTTCGATTATGTTTGTTGGTGAGTAATACAGCCAAAAAGTAGAGAGCACGAAAAACAAACTTAATGGAATCATAGGTCGTATACCTTCCCAAAAACCAAGGTTTTTACCAGTTTTCGTTTTGTGCGCTTCATATAAATTGTGCAGCACCACTGGAATGTTCAACACACACGTGCTCAAGTAAAACACGACTTCTAGTAATTGACTAATTGCGTATTTGTTGAAAATAAATTTCTTCCAAATATGATGACTGCTCAACGAAGTTATGCCGAATATTATAACTGTCCCAAGCATGGATAAGTCGTAACTCCAGGGTAGATACAGTGTACCTGTATTATATTTCTCTACGTGAGTGATGTAGAAGTTGAAGAACACGTTCCAACAGATATAATACAATCTAATCGGCGACAAACTGTAATCGGTACGGCCGAAAATAGAATAAATGAAGATCGGTATGAAAACTGTCGTCCAAGAATCTAAACCGTGGTCGAAAAGTTCTCCCAATGGTCCACTAGTTCCGGTGCGTCTAGCCTGCTTTCCGTCAATACCGTCAAGCGTGTACGACACAAATACGTTGATGGCCACTGTTGCGAATACCCAGCTTGGAATGGGTGAAGACGATCCTTTATCACTACTAGCGTAAAAATAATAATCGAAATAGGATAGTAAGATAAATGACTTGATGATGAAAAGAAAGCCGACAAACGTCAGTAAATTTGGAGCGATCCATCTCGGAAAAAATTGTATCAGCCAGTTCCAGAATGGATGCATTATGTAAACCCCGACTGGATTCGTATCTATGGAACTGTACTTGTATTTTTGGAAACCTTGTAAGTGTTTCACGGATAAGTACTTCGACTTGGTTGAAAATAACATTTTGATTGGCGTGGTTATTGATATTAGAAATAACGAATTCAAAAATATTTCGCTTAATATGATTTGAATACAGTCGCCGTAAGTCGCTCTATAATCATGCCGATATGAATTGTACACATCACAACAACCAAGAAATAGGCGGAAGGGTTGTTCTGGACAAACTTTTGGCAATTCTGAACATCTGCGAAAGAAGAGATGAATAGGTTAACAACCAACGTATTTTCGTTTCTTAAAATAATATAAATGATTGTAATCAATATTCGCAGCGTGGGTAGTGAACAATCACTGCCCATGTGTGAACAGTTTATTATTTTGAAGATGGTTAAACTCACGTATAATTATTTCATTCCAGGGGAGGTACTGATTGATATTTCGATGAAAATTAGATTCTCTAAGTTAAAATGATTGATGCAGAAATACTCAGGTGGCTGGATCAGATCAAAATTATTCTCAGTAGCTAGTTCTTACTCAAAAATAATTTTGCAACGATTAATCGAACGAGAATTATGTCAAACGAACGAACACGCGTTGTGCGTCACACCGATCACGCGATAAGAATATTATTAAGCCAAAAACCAAAACAATAATTGATGACGTCGTGAGTTGACGTCACACTTTGTCAAGAACAGAATGAGTAAATTCGGGTTAAGCAGCGCTAGTGTCGCGCGGTATTTCAACGGAGCGGGGAGATATTGAAAATGGGAGCCACGGTACATAATAGATGGTATGGACTCGAGCGTACCTTTGCTGTACAGACTGGATTGTCTTCTTGAAAGGCCACGCTTTACCTATCTACAAACATTACAAACACAAAGACACATCATTGATTTCATACTACTATGTGGGAATAAAAAATTGAAAAGAGGTGACAAAGAATAGTAGAATACTAATTACAACTTGAAATCCGCATCACAGTAAGACGTAGGTTGATGAAATTTTCTAGACTTGAAGTCAAACTTTCTTAGAACCTTGCAAATTGGTTTGTGATATATAAATCTTTTTCATACAGTATATATTTCTAAACTTTCATGAGATCTGGAGTTAATTTCAAGCAGTAATTGAAGACCTTTCTGTCGACAAAAGGGGGTCCGTCCCGCATATAAGAAACTCATTGCGCGGACACTTTTTTGGCAGAAAGGTCCCCAATTAGTACACAAACAAACTACGTTACGCACCTGTACAAACACACACATGAACATCTCTCTTATCAAAGTAAGGTAGCAAACAACTCTACATAGGCTAATAGGTATAAGAATGTATGAAAAAAATATAATTTCCCAGGATTTTTTAATTGTTTCCAAAGAAGTTTTTAGCAAAAACTTGTCCTGATTATCTAATATATAAAGCAGAAAGTTTGTCCGTCTGTGGTCCTGTCCGTTTATAACTCGAGAACTACTGGGCCGATCGCTTTCAAACTTTCAGGATATATTGTCCTCATCCCAGAGCAGCACATAGACTCATAAAAATAAAAATTTGACGGGGAGGTGCTGAGTAATTTCAAAAAAGGGCGAAAACAATGACTTTTTTCAATATAAAAAAACGTGGTGGTGTAGCTTGCCATGTACGTTAGACCTACGCGCGTTGAGTGGCGCAGTTTCGAGAATTGAATTATTGTGATAACTCGAGTATAACTCATTTTTATGAAAAATTGAAGAGAACAAAAATTGTAGCCCCTGTAATTTCCTTTCGAATGAGCCCGGTTCCAGATTTTTAGGAGGAAATTTTGTGACTACAGTATTCGCTGTACTTCCATACTAAGCAAGTTATTTTATTCACAGTTTTAAAAACACCTACATAAAGGATTTTACATCCGGTATCTCATACAAGAACCAATGTCTAGACACGGTGCGCACTGCGTATGGGCTAGTGGAAATTACCCTTTTTTTTACCTGTTGTCCGTGTGTTTTCTTAGGGACTGGCAAAATGTCAATGGATTTGTCTGTATTCTGCTGCGATGAATACAGGCTTCACGCGTTAAGTCAGCTCTCAAGTGAATTAGCGCAGTTATAAAAATTAAGTTATGGTGATAACTCGAGTTTTACTCATTTTTATGAAAAATTGAAGAGAACAAAAATTGTTGCCCCTTTAATTTCCTTTCGAATGAGCCCAATTCCAGATTTTTAGGAGGAAATTTTGGAACTATTGGTATTTTGACTGATGCGTATTTAAGATCATTGTGTTTACAGAGAGAGAGCATTTAAACCGGTTGCTCTGGATGAATCTACAGAGACTATTCGAGTTTTACGTATCCAATTTTTGATTTTGAAAGGAGACGTTTATGTAAAATAATTTCTTGAAAATTTGCTCTTCTTTTGTGACGAGTAACTATACATTAGGTAAATATCGTCGTCAGAATTTGAAACTACCTAAGAAAAGGTACTGGGTTCGAGAAAGAATTAAGAAAATTACATCCGGTTTCTCATATAGGAAACGACTGAGTTCGTCTCATGCCTCTACACAGACTGATGTAATGCTTCGGGGATATGGCAGGCTTTTTACCTACTGTCCATCTATTTCCTTAATCATTGCGACGGTTCATGAATTAGTCCATTTTTTGCTGCAATACAGCCCTTACCTGTGTCAACTCAGCTCTTACCCTTAAAATCGAAATATTTACAAAACACTGATATCTACTCAACACACAGCTGGCGGTCAGGCGCATTAAGATTTTAAATGAATTTCCAACAAGATTGTGATGAACTGAAAATTACAATTTTTCCATTCTATGGTGAGTTTGGAAATATCCTATTTGTGAACATAGCGTGTAAACACGCAGAGGAGTGAAACATAATATCCTTCTCCGCAGTTCAAAAAATGTCCAATGACCCTTAATTGTAGAATATCCATCACTATGTTCAGTCATCTATCTCTTATATGGTCTAAGATCAAAGTCCCTCAATAATGTTGTTATTTCTCAACAAATTTCCAGATCGCACTGTATGCTTTGTCTAATTGGCTTAAACATTTTGGGTTTAACACACCCAAGTCTTATGACAAATTAGCAATATTTTCAAAAAACCATAGAAAAAGAATGAATGATTGTAGAAAGGTGAAACTTGGCTCGAATAAACAATTTATTACAAGCTATACATTTCAGAAAGAACCATTCTTCTAAGTGAATTTTTAAATTTTTTATAATTTTTCAAAAAATTGCTCCTACTATAGAGTACCAAGGGTAATGTAACAGCGCCGCGGTAAAGAGCGGGGAACTTGGACCTAAGTATATGGCAACAAACGTAGCAGAATTTTGATGCGCTGCGACAAACCTGTGGACAAGATTTTGGTGATGTGTCCCTATACCTCTTATGTATAGGTAAACTATGGCAGTAAATGGGAGAAAATATGGAAAACTTGAATGAAGCAGATTTGGCTTTTTGACATATAAAAGATATTCACAAACACAAATTCTACAAATTAGATAAAATGATAAATCTGCTTCATGCATGAGTTATTCCAAATTTTTCATTTTCCTTTCATGTATCCCCATAGTTTAGTTTTTGTTTTCATATTCGGCAAAAGTACCATTACTGTTGAAAAAATCGTACAGAATTTCATTATTTTTATTTTGGGCCATATATAGAATGTATAAGGGGTCCAGGGCCTGAAGAGTGGTCACTTACAATGAACAAAAGTTGGTAAAAGTTGGCAACGAGTTTAAGCAACGGGCAATTCAGTAATATAAGATTGTAAGCTAGATAAAAAACGTAAAGTTTTACACAAAAATCGATTTTTTTTTTTAGATCAAAATTTTCTATTTGTATAGGTAACCTAGCCTAATTGATTTCTTTTTTTGTTGAAAGTAAAGTTCAACATCATCTGTTCTACGAGAAGAAAAGGAATAGGCCTATTCAGAATAGTGATTTTGTCGGAAATATCTCCTTTTTGAAGAATTTGCGATGTGGAGAATACATTCATGAGTCTGATGAATATTTTTGGATACCTACTTCATTGTTATACCTGTTCTTTTACGCAAAATAGCGTGGATACTTGCACCACAAGAGATGCTTAAAAGATCGTGGAAATATAAAACGAAATTCAAGTCCATCAGAGTTTTTAGTCGCTACAGGAATTTACCTCGTCAGTAGAGCATGTGGTATTTTTCAAGTAGTATACTAGTTTTCGTTAAGGAGAAACGAATATCTTCTTGTGTTTTATTTGGAATTTCAAATCTTCAATTTTCATAGAGATAATTGAAGTGTAAATGTGATAGTTTATTAAATTGAAAAAAATGAAAAGAATGCTTTTCTACCACATAACGTACACATAAAATTTCAACGATTGAAATTTTACGCGTATTTTGTGGTAAAAAAGCTTTCTTTTCGTGTTTCTCGATTTCATGGAGATGTTCTGTAATGAAACATCAAAGTTCGTGGTAGGTAATTCACATAATTCATTCTGCAGGTATGTTGTGTGATCGCTAATCGATATATCATTCATATTAAAAAAACTAAATAAATAAAAATAAATTTGGCAGCGAGCTTTTATTTTTTTTTTCTTTTCCTTTTTCTGTTCTCTATCACCGGCTCTTTCGTACTAACTATATATACTTAGTTCAGAGTGACGAATTTCATTTTTTCTCTACTCGTTAATTTAAGAATAAAAAAAGAGGAAAGACAGAAAAGAAACGTCTTGAATATGAGCTCTGCTACTATCGAAGCTCCATATTTATTATCACTTAGATATTTGCTTATAAATATTAGAGCCGGAGGAAAAAATAATACGTGTTTTACCGTACCTATACGTAAATGTTTAGTATCGTTCCGTTGATTTTACTATTTCGTTCATGATAGAATTTCTTTATATCTAATGCTTTGCCAAATGTACCACGAAATATATTTTCAAGAAATGGTTTCTATGAAACAAATAATCCATAAATGTTATATGAAATTGAAATGACATTCTCTTCTAAAATACAAATTATAAAATGAAGGCAATTTTTTTCCTGAAATAAAGATCGATTTAAAAAGCTAGGTACCTACTAAAGAAGGAAAGTTTTTATTCTTGAAATAGATATTATTACACTTTCAAATTTATGTTCCAAAAAGTAACGGATATGCGTCTATGAACAAGAGGACTACAAGAAAAATAAAATGTATCGAAGAGAAGTAGATAGGAATTTATTTTACTCGGGCTATTTGTTAGAAAATTATTCATCGTTTTTCAGTCCAGTGAAAGGTAGGTTTCAATTGTGAAAATTTTGTTTCAATCAACAAGTACCACTCCATAAAATTTGAAGATGATGTTGTTTAGATACTCTCTCGTTCCCGATAAGGGACAGGCGAATGTTTGTCTTAGGAACAGTTCATTGATTTTTACCTCCGAAATGAAAGGAAAAAATGACTTGTTCGATTAAAGCTTTTTAATTTGTGAAAAATGGTTGGTAAAGTTCATCACATTTTCAAGATAGGCTGATAGGATATGAGGTAGGTACGAAGAAATAGAATATTAATGAATTTCCAGAAAATTTTCATTTGCTTAAAAAAAACAGAAAGAATAAGATCTTGTCACAGTATTCAGGTACGAGCGGGCTAGTATTCATAATCGACGCAGGGAATTGAAAAATGTAAATATTCGACTGAAGAGAGTCTGTATGGTAAGTTTGTACATAATATCTATTCATCCTTGTCCGGTTAGCGAGCTCTTGGCAAAAACGAAAGGTCTTCAAAATGCTTCTTTAGCGCACTCTGTAGAAAATTTGTGAAAGCTATGGAAAATTATTGATAATATTAACGCCAGAAATATTGAGAAAATAAGACTGAGGAATGAGCTCGTGATGGGCTGGCTGGGAAAAATGGGGGGAACGGGCGAAAGAGCGAATGAAGAAACTACTGATAAAAATTTCGATTCTCGATATCTATGCAGACTGTAAACAATACATTCGGTTCGTATTGTTGCCTGTTCATATCAGACAAGTAGCGAATACTCCGGAATACGGTACGGTAGTGTAAATTGAAACGCACAGTCGTCGTCTGTTTCGTTGATATTCCTTTCAGGTGATAAGGTGGTGTTCTTGCGTTTAAGAATTTTCGTTTTTCGGTTCTCTGTTTCCATCTGTGGTTTGTGCAAATTTACGACATTTCGTATCCGAATTAATTCATCGAGAAGAATATTCGTCCTTTTAGATTTGACGAGCGCCCTTATCTTAAAAGTGACAATTTCGCGAGTACAACCGTTAGTTTTCTATACCTACGTCATTAACCGAAGCCTTCTTACTTCTGAATAAATTCATATCCGATGCACTTGAGAAATTAATGCAAAATGAATGAACTGGTTACAATAGAAAATGAATTTCGGTAATAAATTGTACGAGTCGTATCTACGTCTTAGTAGATGACAAGGTTTCTTTATTCATTCTGCTCGCTATAGAGATTTTCTTCCGACTTCTCAGAAGGAAACATATTGACTTTCCTCCTTAGCTTATCACTGAACTCCTGAATTGTCGGAGTCTACAGTTCTCCCTGTCGATTTCTAAAAAACTAAAACTATATTCAAACATATGTCTCGACTAAAGAAATACTCATTCTTCTGACCTATCTTCCGATTCTGTAAGATTTGATAGGCCTTCGGACGATAGGTGTGTTTATTTCACGGACAAACGTCGTCCAGGATTCTTTGAACTCTCTCCAAAATGCAATGTGTTTTCTTCTCGAGAAGGTACTTCATCTTCTGTCACCCTATATCTGGTTTTCGCTGACTCGAAGGTTTTCGTTGGGTAATTCTTGTTTATGTTTATTTTGAAGATAAAAATTACAATATTTATGTTATTTTAAGATGTACTAGTATAGTTATAAGATATGAATGTATCTGACAATATGTTGCTACGAAAACATATCGCTACATCCGCATCCCGGAAACTAGAGATAATTGCTGCTGCCAAGCTCCAAACAAGCAATCTTCCACTATAATCGCGTAAAATGCATGAGTAAGTTGAACATATTTTCATTATACATAGCGCTGACGATAATAGAATCGCATGATTCTTCTGCGTGGTGTGTTCATGCCGTCGAAAATGATACCCAATGAGGTTCATTTTGGACGAGGGATGAAAATTCTCTCTCTCTCTCTAAAGAATAGAAGTATGCGTTGAATACCTATCGCGGTACGAATCTTCTATACATTTTCTGATCGACTCCTGGAGCAATATTTTTAAAAGTGAATGATTGACCTTCTAAAGACGCCTGTGTATTCTGGAAGCTTGAGAGAATATCATTTGAGAGGTCAATTCTTTTGGATAAAGTTAAGAGAAAACGAGATTGTTATAGTAGAAGAATGAAATTTTGTTCTTAAATTGGACGCCTAACTGCTGACAGAATTGTCACGCACGTCACGCACGTGCTTGAGGAAAATACCTGTTGATGTGTTTTACAATACTATTCAAAACTTTCGTTTGGTTATAAATTTTGTATACCAAGGATAACATCCAAATATTGACAGAGAGTACCTCCCTCTTTTCTGGAAAGGAAAACAAAACGAAAGATAGAATATTGCCGAATAGAGGAAGTATAGTGATCGGAATAATAATTTCTTCAGAAAATTATGGCTGACGACACTGACCATCTATTATTATACAAGAAGATACAGTGAGTGACAAAAGTGCGTAAGTTAGTCGTCTATCCCCCTGCAAGATACATTCTTCTATTCGAAATGTTGGAAAGAGAGAGAGAGAAAAACGATTCTGGCGATTAAAAACAGATTCATGATATGGTAGGAACTATCCGTAGCCAGGATTTTGTGCTCTTTCGCATTCATACGATTTAAGTAGCGTCTTAATTCTTTCCTTTACTCAAGAGAAGTAGAGTAGATACAATTAAGCAACTTACAGACATATTTAAATGTCTAAGTGGAATCTGATTTTGGCCCTCGAAGTCTCCGTCTAGTACTCCCATGGTAAACGACTGTATCGATCTGCATAAAAAATTGTTGAGAAATGCTGTATAAAATCCTTAGAACTAAAAATTAACTTAGGTTTAGATTATTGTCATTTTGTTCTTATTTAAGAGCTATGCTACTGCTCAAAGCTGGTCATCAGGTCCCATAAATTTGTCTGTAAACAGAATTGAATTGTAATATTATGTTTCTTTAATAGCTGGGTAGTTGAGGGAGTTGGAAATGGTTCCAGAGTTGTTGCATAGTGCGGAGGTTATAGATGAGAGAATGTTAATTTCGGAGGGCAGAATTTGAGAAGAGCTGTAAGATTATCTGAGTGGCAGTAGTTGCTTGACGGAGGAGCGAGAAAATCTCGGAGGAGGTGAGAGTGGATTATCCAGGTATGGCCAATTTTAAGACGAGTGAAGATGACTTCTTCGTGGCGAAAGTTTCTACTAATTAAAGAAGCGTTTGATTTATCATAGTTTGTTTGAGGTTGAGGGTAGACTAGTAATTGTTGAGAATAGAGATTCTGAATGCGCGAACGTTTTCATATTGAGGGTACCCGATGACTTTTGGAATCCAGATGAAGGTGACTGATGATTTGATCGAGGTTAGGGTATAGAAATTGACGTGAATGCGTTGGCTGATGAAGTCATTCGATATTGGGATCTTGTAAAAATATGAGGGAGGAAAGTGAAGTTGAGCAAGATTTGAAGCGCTCATCTTGGCAGTAAAAACGGAGACTTGAGCTCCATAAACGATAAGCCGTTATTATTTTTGTCATATTATTTGTGGCCTTCAGATATTTGGTTTCGAGCAATTTTATGTGAGAAATCTAAGAAAAATTGTGATCGAAGCTAAGCATTATTGATTACTCTGCTCTCTAATTGAAGAAAAACACAAAACGAATTCAGCAACCCTGAATAAATCCCGAAAGAATTACAAAATCTTACAGAATGAATGTTTTCTCAACAACTTTCCCTCACTTTGCCATAACTCATAGGCTGATCAGATTTTCTTGACAGCTGAAAAAACATTTAAAAAAAAATAAAATCAGATGTACAATTTTCCCTCCTTCTTTCTTTCTTGGAATGAAGTAACTTTGAGACATTATTTCTTCGAGGTTCAGCCCTTTTAGTTTCACGTTACATTTTTAGTTCTTGTTTCTGTATATAACTCTGAAAAATCAAAACCATGAAATTGGATCGTAATCGACTCGTTTGGTAAAATAGTAAAATTCTCTCGCTACAATTCGTTGAATACTACCTATATTGAATAAGATCTTACATTATCCCCGATGAGGACGAATTTAATAAAAATTGAAAAAAACGATAAAAATTTGCTTCTATATGTTTAGGAACTGAGTATAATATCTTCCCTCGAAAAATTGTGTTCGATTCGTGTATGTAGAGGACAATTATTGAAGTGCTCGTTGTGAAAAATATGTGTATGGAAACAGGTGCACATGAGCCATACGAAGGAAACTATAAATACATCGTAGATTTTCAATTTTATGAACAGTTTGAATAATTTTTGTTGGAAGAGAGAAAAAAAAATTCCGTTCCTGCAAGGTTTTAGTAGAGGAGAGCTCTTTCAGGTGAGGTAGCCGAGCTAGAAGAGTGGAGAATTTGCTATCCTTTTTGTTGAGGCCATACCTTTATGAAAGATTCGTACCTGTTTGACCTTGACCTAGTTTACAGATTGACTTTTAACAGGGAATCTATTCTATGTGGATTTTTTCGAAAAATTTACTGTGCGCTGTCCGACCAAAACTTTGACTTTCAAGCTATATATGTGATATGAGGAGGACTTACACCATGATACAAGGGACTCAGGAAAACTTAGGAATCTTCAACTTTTCGATTTGAATTCTCAATATCAAAACCGATTCAACCCATAGAACAGGTTCCCTGCGTTCCTCGTTCAATTCGTTCTCTTCTTCTCCCTCACTCTTATCTCCTTTTCTCCTAGTAATCGTGATGTCATGTCTTCAGGGGTCTTGAAAAAGTCTACTCGTGTGTAAAGGAGGGATTTGAAAAATTTCAAGTACCAAGGACTTGGATTAAAGATTTTGACTGGAGAATAAAGAAGGTATAGTTGTCTGACATACTGACATGTATGTGTCTTTGGACTGGGGGTCAGTTAGAAATCTGCATCACGTGAGACGCTCTATGACGTCATCAAGAACTGACCTACCTTAGGGACTTTAAAGAATTTCAATCTTTAGCCTCCATTCTATTAGGCCTAGCATACATGTATATGAGATCGCCGTTCAAGTTATGAGAAACAGATATGGATAGCACTTAATTCATTAGTAAATGAGGAGCTGAAGTTTTTACGAGATGGACAGTGACAGAATCCTGAATTGAATATGCATACCTACTTTTAAATACCGATTTGCAGTCATCACCGTAACATTCTAAGTGGTTGCGAGATTCTGATATGATTTCTCTTATTACTTTTCGGTGAATGCTGATGTATTCGCTAAATAGAGCCTGGCTGGAGAGGTGAATAACCGCCAAAGGATGGAGGATTTGACGGGGAGTAGTCTAAAAGTTGAGGAAATTCAACAAGAAACAATTTTTTTGCTGTTTTGTCGAGGTGAAAACGTCCGCGTTTTTATTCACGTCCAAACTTTGTTACGTCATCAATGACCTTGACCTACTTTGGGGACGTAAGAATTTAGACCTTCGCTACTTTGAGACCTGTACCCTTAACCCTCATTATTCTAAGCTTAGAATACAGTAGACTACGCTTTACTCCTATGGTCTCTATTATATCTAACTCAACTTAATGGCATCATGAGTGACCTTGATCTGCTTTAGGAACTTCCGACCTTCGCTAATTCGAGACCTGTATCCTTAGCCCTCAATGTACTAAGCCTAATATACAGCGTGTTTTAGCCTTCATTACGCTAGGGCAGTGTTTCTCAACCGGTGTGCCGCGGCACATCATTGTGCCGCAAGCCCGCCTCAGGTGTGCCGCAAAAATTTTATCAAAAACATAAATCAACATGAACTAAAAAAGAATATTGTCATATTTTTTTAATAACTTGACGAATTAATGTTATTACTTTCACTAAATAAATTGGAAACATTTTATTAACATAAATAAATATATCTAATTTTCAATTAAAAAATTGTATACAATAATAATCATTTTGATTCTTAGTACAAATTAAAATTTTTAAATTTAATTTATTAATTTAACTAAGAAAATAGATTTAAATAATTACAATATTAATATCTTTAGGGATAATAGAATGATTCAATAATAGTTATTTATTATACAAGGTCCTAAACCGAGTGATGTAGTCACGAGTCCGAGTTTTACGAAACGAGCTGAAAGCGAGTGAAGTAAAAGGACGAGTGACTTATCACGAGCTGGTGGACCGTGTATAATACAAAATTTTTTTTTATACGTTCAAATTACGTGCAATTTACGTGCAAATTTCGTACCCAGGATATAACCCATAACTTGAACCTGTGGCTAAACTAGCCAGTTTATCTACCGAAAATGGCTACCTGTGACTAAAACATCTAGTTTACCTACTGGTCCGCCCCGTGACTAAAATGGCTAGTTTACCTATCGAAAACAGCTGGTTAATTGCCAGTTTTACCAGCACGTATAAAAAAAAAATTTTTAATTTGTTACCTCGATGTTGAATTATTAGAATTATATTAAAAGAATTTATATAATGTAATCTGTAATTCTATTCAATTGATTGGGGATACAATCTATTTTAATATTTATTGATGGTAATGTTCATGAATGAATTATAATATACAGAATACCCCGACGATATATTATTTTCTCTGATTTTATTTCATTTCAAAATAATTTATTAACAATAAATTATAAAATAAAAAATTCCATTAATAATATATAATTTAAAAATAATTTCATTTTTAAAAATGAAATATTAAATAAATTGAATAAAATAAATTTTTAATAATAATTAATATTCGAAATTAATTAAATATAGAAATTGAAAATAAAGCTGATCGCTATTAAACTCATAATAAATTTAAAAATCAAACTTTTCAAAAGAATTTAAAAATTAATATTTTTTATAATATAAGAATTATAAAAGTAATACTTGAAGATAATGAAATAATTAGATTTATTATTGATATCAAACAAACCCAATTTAAATAAAATTGAATAAAATATTTTATTAAAAAATAAATTAAAATATTCATTTGAATTATACATGAATACAAATTAAAATGAAATTAATCAATTGTGTACTCTATGTAATTTAATTATTATAAATTGAATTCATAATTTATTTAATTATAATTATTTTAATTTTAATTATAATCAAAATATTAACTATTAATTTTCTTTTATATTAATTCATTAATTTTATTAAATTCATTTTTTTTTAATTTTTATTAAATTGATAATTTTAATTTTTAAAATTTAAATTGAATACTTTATTGATGAAATTACTTGGAAAAGTAATCATAAGCCCTATCTGACCAATGTGTTCCAATTTTTGAATGATGTCAGTTCCAGTTATAATTACTTAAACTTGAGTCCAAACCTGCAGTTACTGTCATAAAAATCAAGAACTTCCTGTGACTTGGCCAGAAATACAGATTATAATATTTCATATTTTTTCATAAATTTCGGAATTAGAAGAGCCCGGAGGGTTCCCAGTAAATATGGGAAGCATCCAGACTTTTTTGCGTATATTGGTGGAAAAATTTTTTCGAGTCCCGGTGGAAGATCAAAGCTCTTGTTTCTTGTGACCGTAGTACAGAGAAAGCAGGATGAGGCCTCATATAGCCATCTTGTAGGCTACAAATTCTGAAATTAGGAGGAGGAAATCTGTAGAGACATGAAAATGTCAAAACATACAAAAATTTTCGATGTACAATTTGGAGTTCTGGAAATGCTGTGCCGCAGTAATATCATCTCATGGAAAAATGTGCCGCGATATAAGAAAGGTTGAGAAACACTGCGCTAGGGTAAATATATAGTGCACTACACTGAACTTTTCAACAGGGAACCTGTTTTATGGGAGTGGTATTTGAGAAAATCACCATGTGCCGTCCGGACAAAAACTTTAAAAAATGTTGACCTACAAGCTATATAAGATGGGAGAGGGACTTGGAAAATTTTCGACTCTCGAGCTATAATGTATAAGATAGAAAGCGGACTTTGAAAAATTTAGACTCCTATCATATATAACTCGAGAGTCGAAATTTATCTGAGTCCCCCTCCTATAATATATATCTCGAGGGTCAAAATTTTTTTACGTCCTCCTTCTATCATACTTAGTTCGAGATTCGAGAAAAATGAAGACTCGAACTATATTATACTAGACTTATAGTAGTAGGTCTAGACCTCCTAGCATTATCTAGGTCTAGGCTTCCTTGAATTTTAAATACCAAATCTCATTTGACTCATAAAACAGGTTCCCTGTGTTCCTCGTTATCTTCCGTTAAGGGAGCCGTCGTTGTAGCCTTTATCGTACTAAAAAATTTTGCCCAGGACGTAGTATAATATTGACCTAATTCAGGGTGTATTTACTGTATAATCTTTACTGAACAGCTATCCTGTTACAAAGATTCTATTACGTGATTCTTAGATACTTTTCAACGCTGAACACGAATCCGTTGTCCGTTTTTTGCTAGCACGTCACAAGTTTTAGTAATCACGATAAATATTCACGTAATCATAACAAATATTCTCGTCTGCTTGCCGCGCGCTGTCGCGGAACGTAACGAACGTTTTCGATAGCGACGCTTCTATCGTCGATGTGTTCGGCAAGTAAACGAGAACTTCAATCGTGATTACTAAAAATTGTGACGTGCTAGCAAAAAACGGACAACGGATTTGTGTTCAGCGTTGAAAAGTATCTAAGGATCACGTAATAGAATCTTTGTAACAGGATAGTCGTTCAGTAGTGTTATGTAGGTTTGTTATGAGTAAAAGCAGAATATCGGTGACGTCATCATAAGATGATATTCGGTTCAAATCCTTATAAAATATGGACTCACAAAAATTGGAGCCTGATGTCAAGAAAAATTACGATAGAGGAAGGAGACATTCAAGACTCTCAACCGTTTCAACAATCTAGAAAGAAAAGAGAAGTAATTTACGATAGATGATTGAGAACACCGGAAATATTGCAAAAGGTGCAATGACCGCTAAATTTTTTTTGAAACATTCCAATTTTGCAAGATGTAAGCAAACGCAGTGAAAATGTAGGATTCTTCAAGTCACATTCTCATATCAGCCATTTTCAACGAAAAAACCTTTGCCCTTTTTCCCATATCATTCTTTATAATATTTTTCTTTCTCAAAAGATTAGTCCTCATTTGTACTTCGCATTTGTTATGTGTTTTCCACTGGAGAGAAGTGCAGCGCATTGGTTGGCTGCGTTGAATTTTTGTACCCCTTCTCTTTCTGGTGTGAGAAGTTTCCCGAGTAGACAGGTGTCCAGAATTTCGAATGCCGACGTTTACAGCTCATTAATTAATGTAATAAAAGAAAAAGATAAAAGGAGCGGAAAAAGTGGCACATTAATCATAAAAACTGTAAAATATCGTTTAGTCGCTGCTGTCATTTGCGATTCGCCTACTGCTGTACATTTTATTTTAGTAGTAGTTTCCTAATTTTTTATAATCTTTCCTCTCCGTTTTGGTGAAATGGGTATGTGTGAGTGTGTAATTTTCGTCTTTCATCGTGTATTTGTAGACGTACGCGCGTGTACCCAATGTTTATTTTCTGCACCTTCTTCCGCGCGTATTATACGTTATTTGCCAAAAAGTACGAATACGGACGTATTAGAAAGACGTGTATTCACTGACAATGGTGTACGTGTTGGTGCGAGGACGTTTGTGGAATTCTGGGTGCCTAAACGTCAAACGATATCAAATTAACCAAAATCGGTCAAAAGTAAAGCTTTATATTGAACGTAATACAATTATGTCTAATGTCACGTTCTTTTATTATATAAAAAATGCTGTATGCACGACAGTATTACCGGCGCGGCGCCAATAACAATAGTTTCAACGACCCGCAACAGCAGTTATACCCAATAACTCAATCCTAAAATAATAATTTCCGAAAATTTTGTTTCTATTTTCCCAACGATCGGCGGGGTGCTGTAAATTGAACCACGGCGATTACAACGCTAGGTCAAAGTCGTACATAATTTGTATCGTTGGTACCCACGTTGAATTAATTTTCATCCCCGATGGGAGTGCCCGAATGCCGATGGAAATTTAAATATACGTACACGTTTTTCGTTTCATTTTTCCGGACGATGTGCGTTTATCTACATGCGTACTTTTATCGTTTTCATTTATTTACACTCAGTATACCTACTCGACGTGATATTACGTATATGGCGCAGTGTAGACGCGATATTTTTCAGACTATAGAAGCTCTCGCGTGTTCCCAGACTATATGCTCTTTTGTGTACTTAACTATTGATTATACCTAATGTGTGAATTTTTGAACATATCCGACTCTCGATCTGGAAAATGTAAATACATCAGGCGAGCGATAAATTGATGAACGAATTACTCGTGGGGATCGGGTAGAAAGAGTGCTTATGTAAATGTCGCTTTAAACGAAAGAGCGTGCATATCCGTAGGATTAGGTGAAATATTTTTTGCCATATTTAACATTCGAAATATTCGTAGAAACAATGCGTGACGACCGATATTTATATTTTCTGTTTCGTTTCAAAAAAATGCAGCTAGGGAAGACGATAATATACGTTGATTTTTACCGTAATTTTTCTTAACATCTGTTCCCTTTTCAATTTGACGGCGGAAGCACGCCACCTATATTGAAATGAGGCCGCGAGAAAGTTCAAATTGTGCATCGATCAACGACATCTGAAACTTCTCTATTTCTTTTGATATATGCCCCCGCCCCACGGATTTTTTTCAATAGAAATCAAGAGCAAATTAGGTCGAATGAGAAAATAGAAGAGGTGCAATGGTTTTTAAACATAATAATTGGCACTTTTCTGTCGGAATAGTCTTATGTCACCTGTAGATAGTATAAAAACGAGGGCCTCGAGCTATTCACATTGAAGTCATGTAAACAATTGAAGTGGCACTGAATTTGTTAGTAAAAGATTGAAAAGATAGTTATTTCACCATTCACACTCTTAGCTTACGTGACGAAAATACCTCTTAGAGGGCGATTGAGCCTCAATAAAAACATTTAATTTGATATACTTCTTTATCTCATTGTCAATAATCGAATTCGATCAGGAGACACGTTATTATCTCAAGGAGGCAATTTTTTCATAAAATCTTGATTAAAAAAAAAAAAAATATGCTGTAAAACAATGCAGATACTGTGAAAGCACCTTAGTTCAAAATTATCCATAAAATCAACCTATACCTTATCAATTTTGACCAACTCGAAGCCCTCAGAGAAGGGTTTCTAAATTTCACTGTGTTAATTTTCAACCTTTTTGGAAAAAATACTCAAGCTTTCATAGAAATTTTTTATGACAAAATCATCTCACATCAGGCTAGAATATTGTCATTGATGTGACATGTCAGTATATCTGGCGGTCAAGGAAAGGAGGTGCCAACGGATGCTTATAACGTGTTTATCCTTCATTTTGAATGCAATTTCAAGAAAGTTTAGTTTTTTAGCGGGGAACCCGCTATCCCTTCTGTCGGGGGTACTTCCAGGAAATTTTCGTGCGCGAGCGAGGTTGATGACGTCACGGAGAGGGGAGGGAGACTTGGAAAAATTCCTACCTCCGAGCTATATATGATAGGAGGAGGACATAGAAAAATTTCGACTCTCGAGCTATATATGATAGGACGGGGACCTTGGAAAAACGACGGCTTCCTTTACGAAGGTAAACGTGGAACGCAGGGAACCTGTTGTATGAGTCAAATGGGATTTGGTATTGAAAATTCAAGGAAGCCTAGACCTAGATAAAGCTAGTATAAAGAAGGCCTAGACCTACTATTAGCCTAGTATAATATAGTTTGAGAGTCGAAATTTTTCCAAGTCCCCCTCCTATCATACATAGCTTGAGAGTCGAAATGCAAAAAACTTGGAAAAATTTCGACTCTCGAGCCATATATTATAGGGGAGGGGGGGGGACTCGGAAAAATGTCGACTCTCGAGCTATATATGATGAGAGGGGGACTTGGAAAAATTTCGACTCTCGAGCCATATATGATAGGAAGGGGATTTAGAAAAATGTCGACTCTCGAGCTATTATGATGAGAGGGGGACTTAGAAAAAATGTCGACTCTCGAGCCATATGATAGGAAGGGGATTTAGAAAAAATGTCGACTCTCGAGCCATATATGATAGGGGAAGGGGGACTTAGAAAAATTTTGACTCTCGACCTATATTATACTAGGCTTACAGTAGGTGTAGGCCTTCTTTATACTAGCTTTATCTGGGTCTAGGCTTCCTTGAATTTTCAATACCAAATCCCATTTGACTCATAAAACAGGTTCCCTGCGTTCCTCGTTTAACTTCGTTAAGGAAGCCGTCGTTTTTTCTAAGTTTTTTGCTGGACGGCGCACGGCAAATTTCTCAAAAAGCCCCACATAAAACAGGTTCCCTGTTAAAATTTCGACTCTCGAGCTATATATGATAGGAGGGGGACTTCGACAAATTCCGACCTCCGAGCTATATTATATGATAGGAGGGGGACTTGGAAAGACGACAGCTTTCAAGTTGTCTCGTCATGATTTTCAGGACTTGGAAAAACTTCAGGCTGTAGGGGACTCGGGACAGCGGGGCATCAAATTTCTTCTATGCCTTAATCTCAATGGTATCGAATTCTATTGAAAGACACGTTTGCGGACCTCAGAAACCACCTCAGAAGGCGATTTCCCTTAAATTTTCCAAATTCCAGCTTACTGAGCAAAATAATAAAGATATGGTTCGGATACATGAGCTCACAATTATTCTACATAATTATGATTTCTAATAAAATAAAGCTATCACACGTACACTTTTCTTTTTTTTCGCAAGTGCAACATCCTCCATGATGGAATGAGTGCGGGTTGCGTATGCATTTAATTTTGTTTCCTCGGCGAAGCCCCTCTTCTACTCAGAAACCCTTAAGGCAGTGTTCCAGGCACCCAAAACATTAGAGCACACAAAACAACTCCACCTTAGATATAGTAGATCGCTGTTGGAGTCACTTCATCTTCTTTCTTCAGGGATGATCTTCCTCTTCTTCCAGCAGATCTGGATGTTGATGGTACACAGGTGTTGAATGGGCCACCTGCATTTGCCTATTTCATTCCCGGTCCATCTTCTTCTCCATGATTGTGTCTGCAAATGCAGACACCTGGTTCCATACTTCTTTGGAACTTAGCATGGTGATTACCTGGCTACTCGGAGCAAGCGCTTCGTCTACCCCGATCTCTTGAAGAGACCGACTAAGCTTGTCCCGCTCACGCCTCCACGTCTCACACTTGAATAAGATGTGCTGTGGTCCATCCTCTCGCCCTTGGTTGCAGCACGAACACTTGTCTGCTCAAATTTCCTTACCTTCTCATGAAAATACTCGTTGAAGCAGCCATGACCGCTTAACTCCTATGTCAGGTGAAAATTCAGCTGATCATGGACTCGGTTCATCCACTCAAGGTCGCGTATTAACCCAGCTCGCTGTGGGTAATCTTGCTTTCCATTTTGCAAGCAAGGAGCGCCTGGTCTCCTGCATAACCCGTAAAGCCTCTTGATTGGTCATCGTCTTCTTTTTGCTTCGAACACCACCACTTTCTCCCCAGCAAGGAGCTCGATTGCTGGCGCACATGCTAATTCGAAAAGAGCCTCTGTCGAGACAGTGCGGTAGGTACTAAGACACCCTAGCGCAGCTCTTCGTTGGATCTTTACCATCTCTCTCCTTCTACATATATGGTATCTTCCTTGAGTCGGTCCATACTGGTGCACCATATAGAGCACGGTGTCTATCGGTCAAGTAAGTCAAGTAAATCAAGTAAAAGTCAAGTATTTTAATTAACGGTCAAGTAAAAATGAGAAAAATGACAAAAACTTCTAAAAAAAACAAAAAAAAAAAAAAAAAAAAAAAAAAACTCATAGATTCTCTAATGGAGTTAAACGAGGAGTGGCAGGGAACCTGTTGTTTGGGACGCGTGAGATCTGAAAAATGTAGATCGTGACGTCACAGGCCCCGCCCTCAAGCTATATATGATAGGAGGGGACTCGGAGAAGAACTTGGAGAATTGCCAAGCTCCGAGCCCTGCCGGATGGCGGACGTTTTTTGTGACTCCCCCCCCCCTCCCCGATAAAACAAGTTTCGGAAAAAACGTCCGCTCTCCGGCTGACCGGCAAAGCTTGGAGCTCGGAAATGTTCTAAGCGCACCTCCAAGTCCCTCTCCTATCATATACAGCTTGTGTGTGGGGCCTGTGACGTCGCTGTTTGATAACGTCGTAGGTCAGCTTTGTGACGTCACAATCTGATGATGTCATAGATCCATTTTTTTTCAAGTTCCTCTCCCATTATGAATAGCTACAAAGTTCGAAACTGTGACGTCACAATCTGATGAAGTCATAGATCAATTTTTTCCAAGTTCCCTTCCTATTATTTACAGTTTCAAAGTCCGGAACTGTGACGTCACAATTGGATGACTTCACAGGTCAGTCCCAATCTACATTTTTCAGACCCCATGTGCGTCATAAAACAGGTTCCCTGCCACCCCTCGTTCAACTTTGTTGAAGAAAAGAATAATAGAATCCTCAACGGTACGAGCCATATTGATCATAAAGGAGTCTTGTGTTTTCTCCTCCTTTATGATTTGTTGAAGAACTCGTGAGTTTTTTTTTCCTTGCTCGTTAACTCGTTTACTTTTAAAAAAGGTCAAGTAAATGTCAAGTATTCTCAGAATTTCCTTTCAGTAGATATCCTGTAGAGGGAACGACAAGGCGGTGCTGATCATGATCCTTCTTCTTGCTTCTCTCGGTTGGCTTAGGTATGCAACTATCCTGCCTACCTTTTCTACTGCCATCAAAAAGTGGCGCCTGAAGCTCAGCGTTAAGTCAAACCAAATGCCTACGTACTTCATCCGCTCCTTGGTCTCAATTTCCACACCTTGCTGGCGAAAGGAGGGGGAGGGGGCTGGACTGAACTTCCGATGGGTCGTGAATAAAATGTCCTCCGTCTTACCTACAGCAAGTTCTACTCCAGCCGACTCGTCCAACACATCTCTACCTCTAGACCCCGGTTCACCCAACTTTCCACCGCTACACTTCTTTCGGCAGTACATACCACCATGTACACCACAAGTAATTTTAACGGGGAACCTGTTTTATCGGGACGTTTTTTGGAAAAAACGTCCGCCGTGCGGCCATCCGGCAAAGCTCGGAGCTCAAACATTTTCCAAGTCCCCCCCCCCCCCCGATGGTCAGTGTATATAGCCTGACAGATAGCCCCTTCGAGTACTTACATATGCAATGCTTCATACACGGATTGACATAGGCCCTTCAATGAGCAAGATATGCAACGCTTCCAACACCATAAGACTCAGAACGTCCTTCTAAGGTATATTCCAAGTCTCCCTCCTATCATATATAGGTCGGAGGTCGAATCATATAGAGTGGCCCCCGAGTATACTTATTGATGAGTACTTGATTCATATTACCCACGTTAAAAGAACAAAAAAACGTTAATTTCTTGGACCTCATCAACAATATTGAAAACGTCCATCCTGAATTTGTGTTCTATAGATAAAGTACTGCTACTGGTTTCCTTGTCCATGGAAATTCACTTTCATGAGCTAGTGGCATTCAACAACATGGCCCATAGAGTAACTGAAAGCGCACACAAAAACTCTCGGACAAAGTTTGCAATCATGTAACTTAATCATGTTAAAACATATCATCGAAAGTATTGTGCTTGAGAAGGAAAGAACGCGGACGAGCGCGAGGCGATATGGTACAGTTGGCCGTACAAAATCCTACCCCTTCCGAGAAAAAACTATCACCAGTCCAGTAGGTGTCTGAGGTGTCTGTACAGATTAAAAAGATCTTAATTATCTTTTCCAATATTCGGAAAAAACCTACAACGAGCGCCATAGGTACCTTGTATCGGCTAAGAGACACAAATACTAGAATTCACATCACACACAGTGAGGTAAAGAAGTACGTACATCGAATTTCATGCTTCTATTAAGAAGTGTGAGGTGCCGAGGTTCTCCCTATTGTTGCCCTCACTATCATGAATACGTAATTGGAAACCCATCTACTCGGCGATCTATAATCAAACTTCATGCGCATCGTCTTTGATATACCTATTAATAATTATAAACTGAGATATCTTTTCGAAAAGAGAAGAAAAAAAAGTCGATGAAATAAACATAATTCAATCCTTCTCCCTCTCGATAATAATAAAATAACACTTGATGATCGCTGTACTTGAAGGAAAATTTGACGACTTAGTTGCCTCCGATATTGATTGGAAAATATTTTTTCATGAGCACTCGAAGATGAAAAAGTTGTTGGGTATGAATACGTGTAAGAGTTCCATTGTAATAAAAAAAAGTGGAAGGCGTGAAAAATCAGCGAAATTCGAATTTATCACACGTGTACACTGTTTTACGTGCATAAAAGGAGAAACGTAATAATAATTTTAGATTTTAGTATCTCGTGACGTCAATGCTACTGTAAGCTAATATGGATTGCGTGTCAATAACTCATTGATATTGTAATAGCGCAACTAGATCGCAAAATTGTTCTCTACCCATCTTCACTAATTTTTCTATTTTCGAATAAGGGATCGGTGTAACGCTATGCTGGCTTGTTATAAAATAATTTTTCCATCCCGATTAAAAATGAAACTATCCTAATCGTAAGCTTTTTGCCTCCTTTAAGAAGAATCTGTCGTACCACGTGATTTAAGAATGAACTCTCTCAAGGTTTCTCGTCACTTATTTTATTTCGACATGAGGGGATTTATTTATTTTTTATTTGATTTTTACGAGCACTAGAGCTGCACGAGGGCTATTGGCTCGGCGTTACAAAAGTTATGAAAGTAATATTATAAATAACATATAAGAAAGGGAGGTTTTAAGGAAGTTGGTAGAGTAAGGAAAAGTGAGGAAGGATAAGAGGATGGAATATAATGTCGAGTGTAACTGCTTCAGGTAATGGTGTGTAAAAGTTTACAATGTGTGTATGTAGAAGGTTGTAGAGGTATAGTCGATGTATGTGTTCAGATGTGAGCGTAAAAGTCAGTTTGTCTTAGGTAATGTAGGGTGTTCGAAATGATGTCCTGGTTGTTTTTGAGTGCTTGGGTGAGTGAAGAGGGGGTATCCGAAGAAGAGCGAAGGGGTAAAAGTCTGGGGCATAAAAAAAAGTGTTCCACTGTTAATTTGTCTTTATGACAGTGGGGACATGAGGGAGGGGTTAGGATGTAGGGACTGATGAGGTGGGTGTGAGTAATTTTTGTGTGACCAATTCTGAGACGAGAGAGAATTACTTCTTTTCTTCTTGTGTTTTGAATGGAGGATACCCAAGGAACCGCGGTTTTTTTGAGGGGTGAGTTATCAGTTATTTGACTGTGGGAGGTAGCTTGTTTAGCGGCTTGATCAACTGCGTCCTGGTCGGGGAAATTCGTGTGTCCAGGGATCCATATGAAGATAATTTGAGTGTTGATTGTTTCCAAAGTGTGTAGTGTGAGAAAGATGCGTTGGATTATAGGGTTAGAGTTGTATGCGCCTGTAAGGGAGTGGAGTGAAGAAAGTGAGTCAGTGAGAATAATGAATTTACCGTTTGGGGGTAGTTGAGAGAGGTGGGAAAGGCAGGAAAAAATGGCCATCAGTTCGGCTGTAAAAATAGAGGCTATATTTCGGATGCGATGAGAAGATATTTCCCCGTCGATGGAGTATGCGTAAGCTGCTTTAGTAGATGTTTTCGACCCATCGGTGAGGCAAAGTGAATGGTCTGGGTAATCTTGAAGTAGTTTGTTGATATGTTGGGTAAAACCAGGTTTGTCAGATTTTGGGATTTCTGTGAGATCTAGGCGTATTTTAGGTTGAGGGAAGGTCCAAGGGGGGAAGGTTGTGTATATGGGTTCTAGGGGATGTGCTATGAACTGTTTGTTGATCAGGTGATTGAATTGAAGGCGAATATGTTTGGTGGAGGATTGGTTGTGATTGTGGTGAAAGATTCGGTTAAAGATTGGAAGTTGTGGGAATTGTGCTACAGAGGATAAAAAGTTGGAGGTTAGGATGAGCCTTCGAAAGTGAAGGGGAGGACCTGGGGCTTCTGCACATAGGCTAAGTTTGGGGCTGGTGCGATAAGCTCCCAGGGCAATCCTGAGAGAAAATGTCTGGATGGGGTCGAGTAAGGCATGAACGGTTTTTTTCGCTGTGTTGTAGATCGGGGAACCATAATCTAATTCTGAGCGAATAAGACTTTTGTATAGAAGGAGTAACTTTCTGTTGCAGCCTTTAGATGGATGAGATATGTATTTTATTATGTTTAGAGCGCGTGTGCATTTGGCTTTGAGGGTTTTGATGTGGGGGGCCCAGGTAAGCTTTTGGTCAAAATGTAAGCCGAGAAGTTTGCCGTAGTTATGAGATGGGATTTGGAAGTTTTGTAGAATTAGAGGAGGTAAGGAGGGGATAGGATTTCTTTTTTTGAAAATAACTGAGTAGGTTTTCGAGGAAGAAAATCTGAATCCTCTTTTTGATGTCCATGTAGTGATTGAGTTAAGGGTATCCTGTAGGAGTCTGTGGGATTTAATTGTCAAATAATTCGCGTTAATATGTCTAAGTCAAGTATTCTACGTGTATGTTAAATAGAGACTTTTTAACAAGAATAAATTTATCTTTATAGCACATCTAGCAGTGTGGCACTAGTCTGCAAAAGTGGATCGGTACATCTTTATCAATTTGAAGTCGTATCAGTAAACTACATAGTAGTACTTCAAAGAGAATTTTATACTACCTTGATGAAAAAAAAGAAGTATCGTATCTGTCTGAAGAAAATGATCGCTTGAACTGATAATGTTTGTTGTAGGTTCTCCATCTTTTCCAGTATTCAATTTTGTTAGAAATTGAGGACTTTTTGGCATGTATTTCTAATGGGACGGACGCCCTTTTGACAAAAAGGCCTTCAATTATGGACGGAAGTGTAAATACGTAATCCTACTGAAAGGGCAAAGGTTTCGTGAATCTGCAAACAACAGATGGAAAATAGAGACTAAAATGCTGAGCAAAAACTTCTGTTTTTTTCTGGATACCATGAATGGTATCGATGAAAATTGTTGAATTTACGTGAGGACCAAGCAGAGGGCACACTTCGTTTGTGTAGGGATGTGTATGAGTAATTCAGAATTATTTGGAAATGAGAATTTGCTTTGATGACTAAAGAAAAAGAAGATCATATGCTGATATCTCTCATGTACGAGGTGGTCCCAAAACAACATCGCCATTAAAGTGTCTTTCTCTCCTCCGGTAAGTGTGTATGGCTCGGGATTCAAAGATAGACCCATTGGATGGGAAATGGGGGCATGAATGGGTCTGGGAACGAATAGAGGAGGAGACCGAATCTCTGAGGAGCCTGTAAGTGCCATTTAGAGTTCGTTGGATATGAAACAGAAAACAATTTTCATCTATTCTGCCTCGAAAATCGATGCTGGACCGTAAAATAGACAGACAGGTTTGTCTATTTTTTAGGCACATGGTTTGACCAGAGTACTCGTCCAACAAACTAGTGATCTGATGGATATTAGTATTGGTAAGTAAGTTGGGTAAAATAATGAGAGAGTTTTAGGTATGTACTTAATAATAGTAAATAAAAACCGTTGAAAAAATTCCTTATTTTTGATTAAATAAAATAAATTTAGGCTTCCTTATTCTGTTATGAGATGATGTGACGTCATGATGACAGGCTTCATAAACTGAGTTTTACTATTGATTCTATACAAATATCTGACTTAATTGATAGGTAATCAGTATTTAGTACAAAGAGTGGGAGTTACTCTCTTAATGAGTTATGAGTATGTAAGAAGAAAAGTCATGTACTACTCACGCTCCTGCGTGAGTGTTTTTTTTTTGTATTTTTATGAAAAATTGTCGATCTCGTACTTTCTTTCCTTTAATGTTGAAAACGATGGTAACATGGCGTACCGTGGCTGGTAAACCGAGCCACGGCGTAACCGTGCACCGCGTGGCGTCGCGCATAACTATGTACATACTCCCGACTATGTGTTTTTTTACGCGCTTCAATTTTGTTGCGTCGATTGTGGTTTAACGGTGAGTCTTAGCGAAAAAATGAAAGGAACGTTTTTTACGTAAAATTATACGGGGATTATTTTTGTACTGAGGTATTTTTCTCCTATACCCAACCGTTCTTGAGATATTAGCAAAATCCTGATTTTTGAGAGACATTTTGGCCCCCTTCCAGCCCCCTAAGGGAAATTTTGAGTGGCACGTCTTCTGAAAATGTTCTTTACGGTCATAACTACTACAATACCAAGTATCATTGTATAACTAAATTTTGCAGTATCATTTCACTAACCGCTAGTACTAATAGATTTGCGAAGTGTCAAGAATTCGAAAGATATTTCTGACATAAATTTTTCATCACAATGGTGTGTACGGAAATATTTTATAATAAATCCCTTTATCTATATAGACGATATGGCTCGTATTCATAGATATTTCCAACTGTGACAATGAGTCAAAGCTTTGCCCATTGTCCAGATAATTGGTTTTCCCTGCCTATCATCTGCCTGACTCAGTATCGTTTGGCGTCACTCGAACTTCGACTATCACAATGTTTGTGCGTTCGGGTGCAGAACTGGGATACTCTGTAGTACATTTTGTATTTGCGCAATAATCGTTGTTTTATTATTTTGTATTGAGTGCTTCAATCGCAATTTTGTTAATCTGTAATATGCATTCGAATTATTGTTTGATACGACTACTCGAGGAGTTGATGATCGGGTCAGTCGTGTTACATTTATTTGTGCAGTACGTGACTCTACTTGTAATTTTTTAATTGAATATCATTTTCGTCGTTTTGGTTGCTCATCTTTACATGGCTCCGTGGAGTGAATATATTTCATCTCTTCGCCGGTGCATTTGGGAAGCTTTATGTTGTGCCTTATCGCCTACGTTACTGAAATTACTGACAATCTTTTGACATATTTCATGTTGCTTTGCCTTCTCCCCTAATGCTGCGATTTGTGTCCGTATCTCCCTGACTTTGAGACTAGGGGAAATTTTGACAGTCGAGGTGTAAATTTCCTAGATTCGCACGTACGCCCATAGGTTCATATATGCCCTTTAATATAATACTACCGTGTAATAGTCTATATTAACCTACGTAGGCACAAGTAAGACGTGCGAGAAAAAGGAGGGCGGATTTGACAGTATACTGGGCTAAGAAATAGGATAAGAAGAAGACGCTGTAGTATACTAGAGGGCCTTGACCTACTTCACACACTTGGAATCGTCTCTCGATCGTGTATTAGGTCAACTTTCAGTGTATTGTTCAGGAAGTTGCTACGTATATCTAACTTGGCGATGGACCCACTTGCTCTACTTGTTCGCCTTCCCCCCCCTTAGCCTAGTATACAGTATACTTTACATTAGGTACTAGCAGAGCACGTCCGGACCAACGTGTTTATTTCTAGAGCTTTCCTCATGCAAGAGACGGACATTGTCAGACTTTGGAAACGAATGTCCGGACGCCAGAAGATGGTCAGCAAAATTTGATTGCTCCTTGAGTTTAGTTTTAAGGGACCGACCTGCTTGTCCTATGTACGTAGGTGTCATTGCACTGGAGTCTGTAAACTCAACTCTTACTCTCAGTCGGAGTGGGGTCTTCTTCTTAGTGGTGCTCAAATTATAGAAAACTGGCTTAAGACATGGAGATTTGAGTAAACGAGACTTATGGGACGAGAGCTTGCCGTGGAAGAGAAGGCGGATCCATCTACAGTAAGAGTAGCCCTCTTTCATGGCACCAGAATAGGTTCGCCTCCTGAAAATTTCAAATATTTGTTCTCCTTCTCTCAGGGTGATGGAGAAATCTAAAAAATTGATGGATTTACCGCCGACCTCGAGCGTACAATTAATGAAGGAATAACCAAAACACTGACGATGTTTCGTGATGGTTATTCGATACGGTTTCCCGTGTCAATTTTCCAAGAATGAAGTTTCTCCGTGAAGGTTTTTTCGTTACGGTTTTTCGTGAAAGTTTTCCAAGAGTAAGCCTGATCTTGAAAGCATATAAAATGTTGAAAGATATCATGGGATTCCATCTTGTATAAGATCAAGTCTCCAGCTGGTGGCTGCACTTGCATTCAAATTGAGCGGGGTTCTGGCAGAAGGGGTTGTCCGTCCCATAAGAAATACATTTGCCAAATAAGTCCTCAATTATTTAAAAAGGAAGAAAACACATGGACGTGTAACAAGTTATTTGTAACTCGCGGCTTGGTATCGTAAAAGAACGAGGGATTAACAATTTAGAAGTCGATACAAATCGAAACCAGAGAAAGATCGAAAGCAATTGAGGAGTAAACAGAAAATAAGGGTTAAAAGCAAAATATAATTAAAACACAAGAACGAGACGCGAGTTAGAACGCTACCGGTTTCAGTCGTAACGCGACGACCATCATCAGGCAACTACAAAAATACAAGGTGGAAATCAATAAAGCCGAAATCGCTATCATCATAAAATTTCCTGTCGCGGAAGAGTAGAGGCATTAATCAACATGATAATTGTATACGTGGCGTATAATAGAAGTGACGAAAGTTGCGGTGAGGTCATTTAAAAGATTCGGACCAATCGAATTGAACGCTGATATGGTTTCTATCTCCTCGGCACGATTCATGAAGTTCCCTTTGGTGCATTGATAAATGAGTTTGGAGGACATTTTCTGAAAATCGTGTTCTTTTTCAAGGCAATGCTTCGCCATTGCAGAATCTTTAGGTTTCTTAGAGTTGTACGCTGTTCGATGTTCGGCGAGTCGAGTTTTGAGGGAGCGACCTGTCTGACCTACATATTGGGCATCACATTCGCCACAAGATAGTCCGTATATACCGGATTTTTCTTCTTCTGGGATGGTGTCTTTAAGGCGGATGAGCTGATTCAAGGTTGTGACTGGATAAAAACCGACGTAGTAATATCTCTTCAGTTCACGAGCAAGTGTATTAGAAACTTTCCCTAAGTAGGGAAGGCGAAGCCAGCGTTTACGAAGAGGAGGGGGTGAATTTTGAATAGAATTATCATCACGTGATTCAGCAAGAAGCAGACGTAGGCTTTTCCGACGCACCATTTGCGGAACATCGATATCAAGGCCGTTCTGTGAAGCCATATCCTGAATGGTTTGAATCTCAATGAGGCGTGCCTCTTCTGAAAGAGGGAGGACGAGCAGCCTGTGGATAGCAGCATTGACCGCGGCCAGTTTGTGCTGGCGTGGGTGAAGAGAATCGTTTGCGATGGATATTCCGGTGAAAATTTCTTCCTGTAGATGGAGAAGTCAAGAGAGAGGTGGTTGGTTCCAGGTGAAGGTCGCAGAGTGAGTGTGAGGTCGATGAAGTTTAGAGAATCGTTGCCAATTTCAAGAGAGAAACTCATAGCTGGGTGGAAGGAATTGAAAGTGGATAAGAAATGCTGCAAGGTGTCATCGGTACCATTCCACACACAAAGGATATCGTCAACGTATCGCGCATAGTAAAGGACGTGCTGAGTAAGGATATCATGAGTGAGGATCTGAGATTTCATATGGTCCACAAATATGTCGGCTACCAAAGTGGATAACGGTCCTCCCATCGGGAGTCCATCGGGAACCTTGTATGTTTTTCCACGGAAGAAGCAGATATTGTCTTGAAGACATAGCGTTATTAATTTTTTGAATTCACAAATTATGTCGTAATGAGTTGTTTTTCCCGGAGGTGCGAGATCATAATTTCAATTGTATCAAGGACCGGAATTCGTGTAAACATACTCATGGCATCGAATGAGATGAGTCGAGAGCCTGGTGGGAAAGTTTTAGGATGTAGATCTCTAGCCAGCTTAGTGGAATTCTTTATTTTACCTTGAGGAGTGAAGCCGGAGGAGGTCAGGAACCAAGCGGCAAGGAATTTCGCAAGTAAGAACGACGGGTCTGAGAAAAAGGCGACTACTGGTCTAACAGGATGATCCGGTTTGTGAAGCTTAATCTGACCATAGAGGCGCGGAGTGGCAAAATTCATTTGCTTCAGATTATCATGATGGGTGCGAATAACGTATCTTGCTTTTTCGATAGCGGATCGGATTTCTTTGCTGTAGTTATTGAGATTGAAGTTCGCGGGGAGAGACTATGGTGTCAATAAGTTGTCTTATTTTGTCGCTGTTTAAGCGTGAGTCACCACGGAGGCCCCCAGCAAGGTCTGATACCAGAATGGTCTTCATTTTCTCGCGTTTATCAGTGGGGGTGACAGCGAACTTCCTTCCTCTTTCTAGTAGTTTTAGGTCTTTGTCAGGCAAAACAACATCGGAAAGTTTGACTACGGAGGGGGCGAACTCGGTTGTCCTCCTCTTTTGTGCGGGGAATTTCGCATTCTTTGCACCCACTAGTTCCTCAATTTTGCGAAGTTTTTTGTGGTGTAAGGAGACGGTAAGCACGTTTGTTTTATCTGATAACTGGTTAAGGAACTCTTCGAGTATGACGTCATTAATGTGCAATGATGTCATCAAAATACAGAAAAGTAATGCTTGCAACCATCACTTGCAGACCTAATCTTATACAAGATGGAGTCCCATTATAGTGTCTTAACAAGAGGACATGAAACTTGATATTTATTTATTTGGCTCTGTCGGGACACTAAACTTTTTTTTTCTTTGCCGTCAGACGGTGAAATCATCGAGAATGAGAAGAAAAGCCCATACGCTGAATCCGCCGTCCAAAGATATTTTGTTCCCGTAAGAATAATTCTGGATGTCCTACTTAGATGTTTTTACATCCCTCGAAGTGGTGAGTTATGTTCTTAGAATTTCAATCAACTTAATACACTGGATTTTGAGGGTTTTGGTATGAAACGGCGTAGTCAGTTTTTGATGAAAATGGGGGCTAAGAAAATTGGCAGAGTTTCGTGAAAGGAAGCTTTGTAGAGATAGAGTCCTAAAATTATAATTGGGTTCCTTCTTCCAGAGATAACTAGGTACCTACGTTTCCGAGGAGAAGAATCGGAAACCGTAATCTGAGAATTCAGTATTTCGTCGGTCTATTACAAAATGGTGTATCTACATTTTGATTGATCTACAGAATCAGCTGTTCTTTGTTTCAAAAAACTCACGTTATAAAAATATGAGAAATACAATGTTGTTTAAAACGAGCAACAGATGCTGTAGATCAACCTGAAAAATGGACCCTTTTATACGAGAGCAACGATTTGTTGTGAGAGTCAGGAAGCTTTGCTGGGATCGGAAGATCAAAGGATGGTAATTTAATCGTTTGCGAAAACTCTTTCAGTAAAAAGAAAATTCACTGTATCGTCATTGGTTAAAGCGAATTTAATAAGACGCTACGTTGAAGTTGAAACGCGACAAGTTACGGTTTCGAAAAACTGTTCTTCATCGCACTATCCCGCAAACTCGTCCGAATCTTTTGACTTTTTTTAGCTCGCGAATACACCGAAATTCAGCTATTTAATTTTCTATATTTTCTGTCAACTTGAAATCTTATCATGAACGTGATTGAAATTGGTGACCAATGATTAGAAGTTCGTTGAAATTTTCCGTACTATTTTTCACGAAGATAGCCCGCAATCGAAATGATTTATTGAATCTCCGTAGTTTTGATGTTTGCTGACGTCATATTTCATATCGGAGTTAGCGATACTTGCTCCCTCGTAACGCACGCGTGACGACGATATTTTTCTCGCTACGACTTTAATTTAGCTAGAAGGTATCGCAGTTCTGAAAAAATAGAGAGCGAAACAATTGTTGAAGACATTCTGAAAATCTGAAACCTAATTTTCTTCACTTCGTGTTCGAGGCTTAAAGAATGAAAGGACTAAAAGTTTGGAACCTTTTATATAATTCTCTGGGTGAAGTTTTTGATTTCGTATTTATTTTGCGTTGAGAAAAATGAAAAAATTCGTGCGGAAATCGTCAGCCGGGGAAATACTATTACTTAATCCACCTGGAGAAGAACGCAAACGTGTAGAAGATAGAAATAAATTCCGAAGTAGTCGACCTCGTCGCAATGTCCCATTGTGGTGAAGCAATCTGTGATTATTATATAGAAAAACATGGCTTAGTAATTTTAGATCCCCTAATTTTCAAGATATTTCGCTGGTAAAATAACTTACGAGATATTTATTTATTCATAGAAATCAGGTACAAATATATTTCGGATGCAAAGGGTACCGCACGTACTGTACCATTCTTCTTCATAGGGCAGATGACGGTGCTTTCAAAAAGTTGACAATAAAAAGTTGTAGACATAAATTTAAAAGTATAATCGGCGGTAAATGTTGTTTGTATGTCATTTGCCGATTGATGAAAATGTAACAGAAGTGTACGTGATGTTTTCCTCGAGATTATGTACCTTATTATTACATTATATCTATATAACCGTTCACTAGGTCAACCACGGAGTATAATATGGAATACGCTTGTTGCGAGATCAAAAACTTTTCACTCTACATCATAATACTTGTACTTTCGTGACCTCCATTAACCTTAGAATGGGAAATAACCTATAGTTTATTGTATGTGCTTTGAAGCTCCTGGATTTCTCGTATAATTTTGCACGCGTTTGCTATTCAAAATGAAATTCAGTAATACAAATTTCCTTCTTCATACACGTTGTAGAAAGCTGTATTGAGTACTATGCGAAAATGTGGATGACGAATTCTCACTGTTTATTGACTTCTCGGTGGGACAAGGTTTCGTAAATCGTTTACAATGCGCAAGGATTGCCGGATTTTAGGAATATGTCGATATTGTGTATGATATCCTCGTCTGTCGAAAGCTTCGAAGCCCAAACTACAAATCAAAAATATGAAGGATGAAAATTTGTACTTTGCCATGTTTAGCCACCTAATCCTCAGATCCCGATACTCCTCTGTTTTTTTTTTTTCAAATTTATACTACTTGTCGCTCTAATGCATCCATGAAATCATTTTTTCCAACGTCGTAATTCTGTCTTCTATAAAAATTGCTTTGCACGCAGTCTAGTTCCGCGTAGATTTTGGACAAGACTCATTCATAATAATATCATTTACATAACATTTATCTGCTCAAGCAATTTATTACATTGCATTTGTACAATTTTTTTTCCCGCCGTGTGGCAAGTCCATTCTGTACTCATTTGACTGCTTAAAAATGTATATATTTCATTATGATGCTTCAGACATTTTTTGTTACCTTCTGTTTCATCTTGTTCATATTTATTTACGCATTGCCGAGAAGTAATTAATTTTATTCCCGTTACTCGTCATATTGTCCGCTATTCAACTTCTTCATAGAATAGTTCTTTCCGTGCCATTCTCTTTTTCCCGGTTGACCGAACTATATTTCAATTCATAATTTCAACCAAACTGTAAACTGCACAGATGTATATCGAGAGCTAACATAAGATGTAAGAATTTGAATGTATATTAGAATCATATCCCGTTTAAACGAAAGTGTTAATCTTGGGAAATCACACATGAACTTGGGATAAGAGGACACAAATTGGTTGAACTGAAGCGAAAATCATAGTCGCATACTTATCGTTTCTTTCAAGAGGAGACCTGTTTTATGAAGGGTTGTTTGGGGGAAATGGCCGCCGTCCTTCGAGTGAATTATGTTTCCAACAAGCGTTGATCAAGAAACCATGTTATAGATCAATGTCACTCATGACGTCACCAGTTCTCGCGACAGCGTTATGTAAATTTCGGATGGAACCCTGGCCTAGAGACGTATCCACGTCAAAATAAGTTTTATAGTCTCTAACTCTGCATCTAAAAGCATGGAAAGGTGTGAGGTTCCCAGCGCTGGATTTCCCTATACGCTGACTGCGGTGTAGCGTAAGGCGCGGAATTTTGGCGGCGCGAAATTTTCTAATAATGTAATGATTCGACTTAGGAAAAATTCGACTTACTGAAAGAAAGAATTCGACTTACTCATGTCTCCTTAGAAAGAATAAATCGTGTACGTATGAAAATTCAGAAGGAGCCATGTACGGATAATGTACGGTTCATTATCCGTTTGATATTTCTCACTACTCTCCCTCTCCTCCTTTTCCTCTCTTTTAACATGTTTCATATCTTTCCTGAATCCTAGCTTCTAATTCCAAAATTTGCAAGTTCACACCACCCCTTCCCCCTCAAAAAACACATCCCTCCTGAAGTTTCCTGAATCGTAGTTATTAACTCCGAAATTTACCCTTCCCACCGGTTACTCTCCCTCCCACCCCAGAGAGAAGAACCTTAAATATGATTCTGAAAATCTACGAGTTTCACAAGTCTTGAATCTTGACTCGTAATTTCAAAATTTGCGAGTTCACACCACCCCGCGAGTTTCCCCCACTCACTAATAATTCTATATGCTGTATCCCTTCTCTTTCTTTACCATAAACTATGACGTCATCAACCTTGACTCCGATCCTGCCTCTGAAATTTGCGATTTCAAACCATCTTTCCTCATCTTCGTAATCTGTAAGTGGTTTAAAGGCTTTTATTGCTGTATGTAAGTCTTATGTTAGGTCTGGCTTCACGCAATGTGGCCGAATACGCTATGAAGCGCCAATTGGGCTTCACAAAAGATATTTTGGCTCCTACAAGCCAATTGGGCTACATGAAACTTGGCGATTTTTTGTCGCCAATTGGGCGCTTTGACAACCAAATCTGGCGTTTGTTGGCGATTTTAGGCTCCTTCAACCAAAGGAATAGGCGATATTTTATCATCACCATCTGGTAAAACTGACTTCATGAAAGTTAATAGTAGGCCTAGTATTGTTTAGTATACTGAATAGCCCAGTATAATGGAGACTAAGTAGTAGTACTTAATCCTAAAATCTGTTAATATCTTGTATCAGCCGTCATTCGGAGGCCAAGTATAAGGAAGACTCGAGCAGTATCGCTATTAGGCTTGGTATAATGGAGACGGTTGGGAGGCTTAAAAGCAGAGTGGCTGATCCCGAGAATAGAAGAGAATAAAGAACAGGGAGTTATTTTATATTATCGCGAGCGCAGCGAGCGGCGCGAAATTGCCTTCAGCGTAGAGTGCAAAATGTGTTAATCCGCCACTGGAGGTTCCCCTAATGACGTCACATTCTCTGCCAGCCTCGGCTACGGAACTTTAATTTTAAAACCATCTACGTCGACTACCACTGTAATTCTGGCCAAACATAGGTTGCAGGAAATATTCACTATTAGGAAACCATAAGAAAAGTGTATGAAGGTTTACAAATAGACGAAGCTACCTCATAATCGAGTGCAGTTAAGTACTGTACAAGCAAGAAGGAAGGAGGAAAAAAGAAAGAAGAGGAAGAGGGAAGGGAGTGAGTTCTTAGACGCTTCCTCTCCTCTCGCAGTCGACGTTTTTATGGATGCCTTCGAAACCTCCCTTTTTGCTGGAAATTAATAGAGCTCTCCATATTATTGAATGGCAGACTTATGTAGATGACATATTTTGCATTTGGAGTACTCCTAAGGAAATCCTGAACTCAGACCACGATAGTCGACTGAGATTCCACTCTCAACTTCTCGGACCTCCAATTATTTTCAACCTGAGTAATAGAGTCTCCTCGTAACTATGAGACATTATAAGGATGAGAAGAAATCCCTCCAACGAGCGATGCATTCTACCTCTTCTCTTCAGCGCGCCCACTCTCCTATTCGTAAGCGCTGGGTTTGTTTGCCCTTCTTCGGCCATCATTCTTATAAAATGGCTCGCACTCTCTATGCCAGAATCGTCCGTGGGAAGGGCCTTACTCCGGCGTTCTATAGTTTTTAGCGTTTGAATCACCTATCCCGCTTGAAGGCTCACACTAACCCCACTCAAAAGTCAAAGATCTACAAACTCGTGTACGGAGACTACGAGCGTAAAGGGTGGCCGCTCTCTACATCGAAATGTATACAGGGTGGGGCAGAAAGATGTTACCAGTTGAATGGGAGTTTGCGCTAAATCCGTCCTAGCGCGAAAACGCAAAACGTTAGACGTATACTTTAAATGTACGAATTTTCTATCTCAATTTTATCTTCAATTCGAGCCACATCCGAAGTCTCTACGACTTTTCTGAGCCGAGTTATGGACCAAAATGTGTCGGAATTTCACAGCAGGGGTTCCCAAAGTTGTAAATTATCGAAAAACAATTTTCCTTCTGAAAAAATCGCGTAATCTCCAAAGTGTTCTTCGATCCCAGAGTAAAATTTAGCGCTGAATCTGAATAAGATCGTTAGAAAATTCTGCGAAGCACCGAAATGGGTTTATGGGCCCAGAAAGGGTCAAAATTTCCCTAAAATGATAAAATCGCCTAATCTTCGAACTTTTTCTCGATTCTGAGATAAAATTTAGCGCTGAATGTGAATAAGATTGTTAAAAAATTCTGCGAAGCACCAAAACGGGTTTATGGGCCCAAAAAGGGACAAAATTTCCCCAAAACGAAAAAAATTGCCTAATCTTCCAAGTTTTTCTTAATTCTAGGGTAAAATTGTGTGCTTAATTGTAAAAAAGAAAACTGTTGAATAATTTTTCGAAGCACCAAAATGTGTGCAAGTGCCCAAAAACGATTACAATTTTACCAACATGGAAAATCGCTTAGTGTTTTCAATTTCATTTGGTTCTGATAGAAATCGAGCTTCGCGAGAACAAAAGATTGGTCGTGGGTGGGGAAAAGTGCGAAAGCTCTCGTTGTTTCAGGCAAAGGAAGGTATGATACCGCAAATTTGGTCTTCTGTTGCGTGCCCGCGATGAAAGTCCCACTTATGTTTGAAGCAGTGCAAAAACTTCTAGATTCAGCCAATGGGAGGTATGGTACCGCAAATTTGATCTTGCTCGTGATGAGATATCAGCTACAGTTCAGTATTTGATTGAGGTAGACGAATGCCCGGACTTGCTCGGGGCTTCACTTGCTGAAGGGAATGATATCCTTAAGATTGTCTTCTGTTATGAGCTTGCGGTGAGAGATCGGGTAGGACCCCCTGTTCAATAAAGGCCGAAAAATTTCCCGTGGAGACCCGCGAAGTAGGGAAGGGTACTAGGAAGATTGTTGTCTGCCATGAACTCGCGGTGAGAGACCAGTTGGAGCCCTGTGTTTGATCTAATTGGGTGAGTACGTTAAAATTCTCGTTGTTTCAGGCAATGGTGAAAAACATACCGCGAAGATCGCGTTCCAGTGTGACCTCGCCAAGAGAGAACTATAACAGCCCCGTTTTATCTAGGCAGGTGAATTCAAGAAAATTCTCGTTTCCACAGCCAGTGCTGGGAAGGATATCCCGAGACCGTTGTTCGTTAAGCTTGCCGTGAGAGAACGATCGAGGCCCTACGTTCGATAAGGCACCGGATCCGAGAAAATTCTCGTACTTTCGCACGAGGAAGGAACGATACTGTGAAGCTCGTCTTTCGTCATGAGCTCGCGATGAGAGAAGGATCAAGGCCCGTGGTCGATAGAGGCAGGCGGATGCGTCAAAATTCTCGTACGCTTGCGCGAAAGAAAAAACCATGCTGTGAGGCTGGTCTTTCGTCATGAGCTCGCGGTGAGAAAACGATCAAGGCCCCGTGTTTGATAGAGGCGAGCGGTTGCGAGTAAATTCTTGTAGATTCCCGCGAAGGAAGGAACGGTACTGTGAAGCTGGTCTTTCGTCATGAGCTCGCGGTGAGCTGTAGCTGATCGCTCATCACGAGCAAGACCGAATTCGCGGTACCCTACCATTGCCTGAATCAAGGAGTTTTTGCAGTTTGGCCCGCTTCGCTCATTGGTAGGGCGTCAGTTGATCTCTCATTGCAAGCACGCAACAGAAGACAAACTTTGCATTCTTTGCCGAAAACAACGTGAGTTCTCGTACTTTTTCCCGCTTTGATCACACGCAGAGCCCTAGTCGATCTCTCATCGCGAACCTTCAACGGAAGACGATGTTGTCGTCTCCTGCCAATCCCCAAATGAGGAGAATTTCCGCAATTTCTTCTTTCGGATCTGTCACCCGACGCTAGTCGATCTCTCACTCCGCGAGCACTCAACGGAAGACGAACTCGTCGATATTCCTTCCATCCCCTGAATCAACAATTTTACTGCGGAGTGAGAATTTTTGATTTTTCATTTTGGAGATCATCTAGGTTCATTTCAGTATTTTTTTTTGAACTCGGCGCAAAAATTTACTCCAGAATAGAAAAAAACATTTCAAGATTACGCAATGATTCATCTTGGAGGAATTTTGATTCCCTTCGAGCCCATCAAGCCATTTTGGTGCTCCGAAGTATTATTTCAGCATTTTTTTTGGACTCAGCGCGAAATTCCACTTGAAAGTCGAATCAAAATTTTAAAAATTTGAACAATTTTCGAATTTGAGAAAATTTTGGCCTTTTTTGCCCCCATTAACCCCTTTTTGGTGCTTCAGAGAACTCTGTGAGCATTTTTTTCGAACTCAGCGCAAAATTCCACTTGAAAATCGAATTAAAATTTGGAAGTTTGAACAATTTTCCAATTTGGTGAAATTTTGACCCCCTTTTTGGGCCCATTAACCCATTTTGGTGCTTCTTAGTGTTTTGTTACCATTTTTTTCGTTTTCCCTGTCCAAATTCACTTAAGAAACAATAATTTAATTATTAAAATTTTCGAAATTCAGTTCAATACTGTAAATTAATTAATTTTCAAGCCCTTTTTTGGGAACCCGGACGATTTGGTGAATTTTCGGCACATTTTGGTCCATAACTCAGCTCAGAAAAGTCGTAGAAACCTCGGGTCCAGCTCAAATTAAAGATAAAATTAAGATACAAAATTTGTACATTTAAACTATACGTCTAACGTTTTGCGTTTTCGCGTTACGACAGACTTAGCGCAAACTTCCATTCAACTGGTAACATCTTTCTGCCCCACCCTGTACAGTTGAATTCACTTTTAGTTGGTTTTTTCCAGTTGAATTGAGTTTATTGATTCTAGTTTCCACCGACATTGCAAATACGCTTTGGCCATGCTGATATTTCTTTGCTTGGTAGCAAAAAATGAGAGAGAAGCCGGCGCATATTTTCCTGGTACTACAAGGAATGAAAGTGAAGACTGCTATTTGTGCGTTTATTCACGCTCGGGAATCATTTAGCAAATTCTGCCTTCGATTCCATTACCATTGATGGTTAAGCTGCAGAAGATTTTTTCATGGGCAAGGGTACTAAAATATTCAATTGTAGACAGAAAACTCTGAATAGTAAAGAGGGATTGGGAATTTCCTTTAGTTTGGTTATGGGAGCTACGCCTGTTGAAAAACCGTTACCTCGACCGCTTCTTGATTAGGAGGTCGCATGGTATTGCTTGGCATAGTGAAATACCTTGCATTGATAGGAGGCTAAAAAAGATTTTTTTGTGGTCAAGAGTACTGAGATCGCCAATAATAGACAGAAAGATGAAAGAATTCAACCAAGAGGACTCGAAAATATTTTTCAGTCTGTTCATGGGAGCTTGCATAAACACAAAGGCGGAGATTAGAAAACTCTGCTTTCGTGCGCCGAAATACCAGATCAAGCGGTTTGAACCTTATTTAGAAGCCAGATCGTTGAGTGATATCCGTCTTCAAATTACCTCGATCGCTTCTTGATTAAGCAGGTCGCATGGGAAACGCGTTTCGGTGCATTTACGAATAATCTATGCGTTTCAACCAACAAATTGATGCCCATTACGATGCTCGAGTGTTCGTTGAAAACTTTGAAGGTGTAATGACGTTGATGGAACGGTGATATTGATTGAAGCGTGAAATCATGCGATGCGATGAGAGCAAAGTGAATTCAATTTACGCCTATGTCATTATGTTCACTGAAATGAGTCTGTCGCAGCACCACTTTATTTACTTAGACTTGTACTCGTTAATCCGCGTATGCTTCTAGTTACGTGCATAATTAATTTGCAATATCCAAAGCACGTAAATATTATACTGTATCACTGATGGTGGTTCGTCTTGAAGATTCCCTTCTTTACCTTTCGGTACGACGAAGGACTATTTTAAGCCCGAGTGGGAGAGTATGCAGGGGGGCGAAGAGTATAAAGTAATTCGCAACACGAAATAATCATGGCTTTTCGTGTAAGAAACCATAATCCATCTGTTCTGAACACGTTCATTTACTCAGTTGTTCGAGCGAAAATAAAAAGTAATCAAATTCGTGTCAACCACATTATGCGTGTGTGACAATAAGCGTGTGCTGAGAAGAGGGACAATAAAAAATAGACCATCTGACGAATACATAATGATCTTCGCCGTGCGATGTTTGATGCTCCGACGACATTGTCATGCTTAACAGGTGAAATGATTGAGCCAAAAAAAAAAAAAACTTCTAGCACTGAGTGATTACGTGCGGTACAATTGCCTATTTGAACTTGAAAAATTCGCTCGTATAATAAATGCGAGTACCTTATGCGAAGTTTCGTAAAGAGTACCTACATTGGAAAAATAAGGTGGTAACGATCTGTATTTATTACAACGACGAACATTCGAAGTATACGAGTACATCAACATTTTATTGTTTCATTTATTTATGCAAATATACGTAACACGTCGCTTCGTATGCAGTAATCTGTTACTTATGACGTCAATAGATAAGAGGTAAAAAATCGACTCTTCGACTTGATTTCATAGCTCGAATAGAATACTGTAAACGGAATAAATGCGAAATACAGATGTGGTAGGGACCTCCTAGGTGTAATTGAGAATGAGGGATGGACGAGAGAATTGAAAGAGACGAGGACCCGTGCGAAGACGCAATGGTTGAAAGCGAAACGAAGGTAGCCAGCGGGTATGGACGTCAAACTTGCTCCCAGAGCTGAAAAACCATGGCTTGTTCAACCTCTCCGCTCTGAAAAACTTTCTTATGAATTGAAGGAAGAATACTCAATTGCGCACGAAAGCTAGAAAAACCGCAATAAAACACAGGTATAGTCGCTGAGCGCTTTCGGTTAAACAACCATCATCGAAGCACGAAAGAAAACGACTGAACCGAACACTAACAAGAACAGAGAACATTAAACGAGGTCGTGGCTGAACCAATGTGAATCATTCTCGTAGATTAATTCAATCAATCCCCTTTAGGGAGGTATTATATCTTCACTGTTCCGATGTCGAATAATTTTAAGGGTCTACGTTTGAAATACGGATCCTACCTATAGAGGAGGACTTCAGACCTCTCTTTAAAACTGTGAGCACTTTAAATTAAATGATCGGCGAAGGCCGACTCACCCACGCTTTTTTATGTTTGAGCACTCTAATTTGGAATTGGCGGCCAATCATCCCTATGTAGACTCCAGGGCAGGGCAATCCCTAGAAGCTACCCTATGTACGCCACTTTTATCAGCCTTCGGAATACGGCCTTTTGAATTGACGAATAGACTTTTGAAGCAGTAGGATTGTAAAAAGCCGTCGGAAATCCAAAAGAGCGAGAGATGGGACCCAACTGCAAGGATAACTTACCAGAAAACGGAGATCAATCCACCTTTTTCTTCTACCGTGTCCCGGGGAGAGAGGTGGTAGAGTCAAGACGTATTCTTGTGAGCCTCCTACAAACCATAAGATGAATGTCCAGATTGACCTGATTCACTCTAGCCAGGTGTTTTGTCGTCATGAGTTTCTTTGTGAAAAACAACTCGACTTAAAGGAATGTGAGTCCGACGATGAATAGAACTGTTAAACGTTACAATCTGGTGGGCAACAGGACAAAATGACGACCCGTGGATTACAATATCGGTCGATTTAGAGATGGACAAGTTCAAGATGTTTATTGAATAACCATCAACTTCCAAGGTAAATTTTATGGAAAAGTATGCGCTATTTAAATATGCAAGAAACTTATCAAGGAGATCTACAGAACCGGTCGAACGTCGTCAACGTTCCTGTGAAAATTCTAGACGTGACTCAAAAACACTCAGCCCGAAGAGAATAGTTGAAGCTCTTTCGACATGAACACCTCTGAAATAAGAGAATCCAAAGGAGGACCGACAAGGGTCCCCCACTTCCTCGGGAAACTCAAAAAATTCATATCAAATTTACAGAGGTTTGGGGTCCAACAGACATTCAGAAGGTCAATGGATCCCTCCAATACCTCATGAGTCCCATAAGATTTAACAAGCAAATCAACCGGGGCCTCGGGAATTTTTGGGAGTAAATCAAAGTCAAATCCGGAAGAAGACTTACACCCTTCAGCTTGTCTGTCAGGGAACACAAGTTCGTTACTGAGCAAGAGAGTCGAACTCATACGTGATTTAAGCTATCTAAAAATTTGACAAGATAATATTTACGTTAAGATATAAACAAAACAATCGGCCGTACCGGGGTATTATTAGGAGGGGAGGTATGGGATTAGGTGCCAAAAGAGCTTTCTTCGTCATAGGACTTTTGATAGTGACTTTAGATTCCTAATCTCTTGGACAAAATTAGGAAAATGAAAGAGGTCGTTTCCCTAGGCTCCGCACTGGTTGAGCACATCATAAACTGCAGAAACGTAGGAGGACTTCTCCATGATTACGACGCCCTTCCCCTTATCAACCTTTGTGAGTACTACACCTTCTCCCTTACCCCCTCCGCAGGCCCTTCATCAAATCTCTCGCAACATTACTTTTGTGTGGGGGGGTGGGGGAACAGGCCATTTTTATTATTGACGACCAGCTTAATCCTCACTATATTTTCCAGAGTATCATCATTTCTTATATGGGGTAGCCCTAACTTCAAACCCTTCTTCAGGGACTTCATAAATTTTCTGGATACGCCTTCGATCTTAATCCAGGAATTTTTTCATAGATATGAAAAAGGTGATTGTGAACTGAGTTTTCAGATATTACAGCATCATCAAGTGAAATCAAATAGAAACACTAGAATTGAAGTAGCCCGTAGGTAGAAGTCATATCTAGGAAGAGCTGGTGATATTTCAGGGACTTTTTGCCACCCTGCTACATCGATATCACAACCCTATTAAACTTGAATGGAGAAAAAACCTAGCTCGAATCTATAACTAAAAGGGACTGATGACTTCTGAGAACGCGTTTTAGGCTACTTTTTACAGAGAACAAACTAGAACAGGCGAAGCTTTTCGTTTCTCAAGTATAGGGCCACCAAATGACTGAATTAATGTACCTCTTATCAGAAACGTCCTCCGAAAATCATCCAACCGGTGTCCGGACTTTTTGGCCCGACTCGTGTTTTTCGAATTTTCAGCGTCATTCACTGGTGGACCAATAAAAATACCAATTCGTGGAAGGACTGCAACTGTCGAAATCATAGACGGCTTTTTCCCTCACAGGGCGCCTACCAAATTAAAAATTGAAAGTATTGGTTTCTTATAGACAGAGACCGGATTTCTCGGCAAAATGCCGAAAAAGTAAAAAATAAATGCCGAAATCGTCGTTTTTGCCGAATTTTAGAAGGAAAATGTATAATTTTAAGCATTAAGTGACTCAAAAAATACAAAAAAATGGTACTTTTTTTCGCTATTGCCGAATAATGCCGAAAACCGTATTTTTAGTGCCGAAAATCTCCATCAAAAATGCCGAAAAATCCGGTCTCTGGAAGGCTCTTAAAAGGTGGTGTACGGATAGCACTAGGAATGGTGTGAGGGTGTGTGGGCTCCTTGGAACTTGAACATTTGCCCGAAAATACTGTCAAAATTACAGAAAAAAACCTACTCGACCTAGGAATTCAAATTTCATTTTTCTTTTATTGGGTCAGAAATGAAATTAATGGGACTTTTATTGGGTTTATTGGACCATTTCAACAAAAAACCTGTTCTATGTGGTTTTTTTTTTTTTTTTTTTTTTTTTTGGAAAAAACCCCAGCCGTCTAGTAGGAGGAAAAACTCGGAATTTGAAAAATCTTCAAGTCCTCCTCCTATCATATATAGCTTGAGGGACGGGGCTGTGACGTCACAATTTGATGACGTCATAAGTCAGTTTTTTCCAAGTCCTCCTGTCATATATAGCTTAGAGTGGGGTCTGTGACGTTTGATGACGTCATAGGTCAGCCTTGTGACGTCACAACCTACAATTTTCAGATTTCGCGCCCAAACGGCCAATGAAACTTGTCGACCATCGAAGTTCCGTCTCAACATCGACTACAAATCGACTCATTGTCGATGTCGAAATTGAGTCAACTCCCTGTACTATATTAATATCGACTAGAAATTGACGTCAATTTTCGAGTCAACTTTTTCGAATTTATTATCGACCGGGAGTTGACTCAATGACGACATTGGAGCGAGACCTAGTTGACTCAAAATCGACGTCGATTCCTAGTCGATTTACGTGAAATCGTCCCCGATCAACACCAAATCGACATCGATTCAAGTCGACGTGACTCATATTATGCTTATCCTATACGGAGATTCGTTCTTTTATTGCCCTCACTTCTGAATTCTGCTCCCGCCTTTTGTTTTTTGAATTCCGTAAGAGTCGTCATTGCCTCAAAATTTGCGCCTTATTACGTTAGCGTATTTGACCGCAGTCTTATAATGAAACTTCGTTAATATCTTTTCTTGGGTCATTATCAATGAGAAGTGTGACGATACGATAAGTATTACACTGTTTTTGTCGCTCAAATTTAAGTGAACCGAGCTAAAAATAATATATTGATAACGACGACTCTAAAATTACCGCGAGTGACGAAAGAAAAGGGAAAGAGCCCGAAAAGTTGAGCGGAAGAGAAATACCGTGATGTTGAGAAATATTTTTCCTGAGTCAGAGGAACAAACAGTTTTTGGACGAAGGTATTTTCTGAAACAGTAAATAAATACTAACGACTTGAAAAAGTAATTTTGATTGTGTAATTTTCCTTTTTTTCGTTCTTCTCATTTCTCTCTCACTGTGTTTAAGTGTAAATACGGAGAAACTCATAACAAGTTGGAAAATATAATTCGATCAATATTGGGTGAAGAAGAAAAACGAAAAAGAAGACTATAGAGAATTGTGAAGATAGGTCCTTGACACAAGTCGAGTTGATATTTTCCTCTTTCGTTTCGCCGTTTTCTTTAATTTTCATTCATTTTTTCTAGAAAAAACGAAACGCTTCTTCACTTTGAATTACAAAGTATCTTATCTTAATTGGAACGCATGCGATGAGAACAGGAAAAATATAAACAGCGTCTTCTCCATTGTCAGTTTGAACTTGAAGACTCTCGTTTGAAACGTTAATCTCGTACAAGTATCTTTCAAGTTTGAGATACAGTAAGAGTGAGAAATATGGATATATAGCTTGAGGAAAAAGTAGAGGCAAAAATTTTACTGATCGAATTTTAGCTCAGTAAAACAACAAAAAGGTACTCAAATACGGACGTTCCATTCCGTCAATCTCATTCTAGCTTCGTAAGAGCATCATTTGCATTTTATTATGAAATTTTGATTGGAGTTTCTAAGGAAACAAGGACTAAATCAATACACCCGAAGCTTTTACATCATCCTGATTGTAACTTTGTTTATAATTATCGTAAACGTAGAACACTTTGAGTGTTTTTCCGAATGAAATTACCTCTTTGGCTCTCGGTATCATTTCAATTTATTGATTTTCACCTTTGATACACTCTAAAACCCGCCAGCATTGAAATTATTTATCTTGTAAAAAATAATTATTTTGCGTAAGTTGAAAAATTAATTATCCCCGTCTAATATAGTATAAGATCAGAATGGTTTTACGTTTTCTTTCTGTTTAACCACGAAGAAGATCACCGAGAGCTCGAAATCAGTGGAGAAATTTGCTGCGTTGTAACGTATATCAATTAATTTTTGAAATATTCCCTATTCAATGCTACAAGAAAAATATTTTTTCCTGCGAGTCGTACGTATTGAATGTATGATCATTAAATCAATAACGGTAGAAATATACTCGCATGAATATCGAGTATGATTTTTTTCGAATTATGTTCGTTGGCGAGATTATAGAATGTATATCTGCACACATTCCATTAGTAAAAAGGAGTTTTTTATTCTCTTCTGGAATCGTGAAATTGCTGTCCTTCTGTACGGACGACCATTTTACATTATTCGTAACAGACAATTATCGGTACTTCAAATGTTGAGGAGGAATGCTCTGCAAACATCTATCGTACCAACGTGACGTTACTACTCAAATTAACCGTCATCAGACTCAAAATGAGTTTCAATGATAAGATTATCAGCTCGATAGGCGGAAGGAGGTTAAATGCAAGGAAAGAAGAATGTAGAAGCGTAAGTACTGTAAGGAACGAGCGACCATGCCTCAGTTATCTAGTAGGGCTTGGACGAGAGAGGATGTTGATCGAAAAATGGAAGGTGAGGAGTTGGAAACTGGAGAAGAAGAGGTGGACTAATATTGATCCGCAGTGGATTGCCCAGTACTCCACTTTTGGTCCATGGTTACAAGGAAATAACCGCCTTCCCCAGTAGATACTAAAGGAGCCTATATAATATAAAGAGGAGGCGGAGTACACCGTGTATGAGGTCCAACATACAGTATATTAGGCTAATAAACTTTGGGGGAGGAGCCCGTTAACTAGTCAGCCTAAAATACTGAATACTAGGCTTGTACTAAGCTATGAATCATTGGTGGAGGGTTAACATGATGTCATTCTGACTGAGATAGATGCATCAAAAGTTGATATAATCTGTAGAATTGATCGAATACGTTCAATAAAATCGATATCGCGTAAAGCCCATAAAGTACTACATTACAGGAAACACGTGAGCTCATGTGTCTGACTTGTTTCAATTGGGAACCTGTTTTTCTTAAGGGGTCGGGGGAGGTAATGTGATGAAAAAGGTGCCGGGTTACTTAACAAAGTTGAACAAGGAACGCAGGGAACCTGTTCCGTGGATCAAATTGGTTTTGGTATTGAGAATTCAAATTAAAATCTCTGAAAATTCTTAAGTGTTCCTGAGTCCCTTTGTGTCATGGCGCATATAGCCTAAAAGTAAGAATATTTCGGAGTTCCTTTCCTCCCTATCATATATTATTGTTCGAGAGTCGAAATTTTTTCAAGTCCAATTCGTACTACATACGGTAGGAGGGGACTTGAACCATTTTTGCCAATAATGTTGGACTTGAGCCCCCTCCTATCATATTAATATGAATGTATTTGGGCTGGGTGTCCGTCAGAAACCTGTGCAACGTAATGTAACGTAACGCTTCATGACATTATCAATGACCTTGACCTACTGTAGGAACTTGGAAAAAACGACGGCTTCCTTAACGAAGTTAAACGAGGAACGCAGGGAACCTGTTTTATGAGTCAAATGGGATTTGGTGTTGAAAATTCAAGGAAGCCTAGACCTAGATGAAGCTAGTATGAAGAAGGCCTAGACCTACTGTTAGCCTAGTATAATATAGTTTGAGAGTCTAAATTTTTCTCGAATCTCCAGCTATATATGATAGCTCAAGAGTTGAAATTTTTCCATGTCCCTTCCATATCATATATAGCTCGAGAGTCGAAATTTTTCTAAGTCCCCCTCCTATCATATATAGCTTGAGAGTCGAAATTTTTCCAAGTCCCTCTCCTATAGAATTGACACGGTCCGAAACGTTACGGCTCGACACCCGTAACGTTTCGGACCGTGTCAATTCTATTAATAACGCAAATGGTGCGTACCTTCGGTTCTTATTTTCAAAATTTCGCACCCAACGTTGTTCTTATTCTTCGCATATTTCGTTCCTCCGCAAATGTTTAAGGCTGCACTTAAAACCTAAGTTCGTAAAGTTTCGTTTATACTCCGACTGTAAGTACACCACTCGAAAATTGGAGGAAACCATCACTAACAAATGGATTCGTTCCGAGTTGAGAAGATGGTCTGGTCGTCTGAATGTTACTGCTCGTCTCAATCTCCTCGTCCATTCCAGGCTCTCTAGTTTGCTTCCGCCAGGTGAGTTCGATCGGTTTATTCGGAAGGTTAATGAGGATTGCTGGGATTTTGAGGTCGAGCTCAAAGCCAAAAAAGAAAAGAAAATTTCCTTCCTTCTGAACTCCAAGGCTATTGCCCTCAAAAATATTTGTGCTAATAATGGTGTCGTTCAAAATTTCCAGTCCCGCATTATTAATTACACCCAGACGCAATTCTCGCAAGATGAAACGTATTTGTTGGAGAAGGGTCTAAAATTTGGCCTACTTCCCCTTCCTAAAGATGAAACTCTTGCAAATGTCGTTGCCGATCTGACCATAAAAATTGGTCCCGGCGTGAATATTCAATCAGCTTGCGCTGAACTAGTCCGCGACACCCCCCTCCCTCGTATAAACAATTACGCACGTGAGGTGATAGATAATCTGAGGAGGAAGGTCAGGGACCAGGGGTTAATCCTTACTAAAGCCGACAAGGGTAACGCGATCGTAGTCCTGGAGAAATCCTCCTACGTTTCCAAGGTTCAAGAAGTTCTCACTCAATGTGGATTTTAACTTTCCTAACTACGTCAAAGAGGTTAGGAAAGTTGTGAACGGGAGTGAGGTTATCATAAAAAGTTCTTCGCTCAAAAAAGCCCTGCTCGTACCTAACCCTGTTCCCCCTCCTCTATGGGTTGCCACAAGTTCACAAGATGAATACTCCTATGCGGCCTGTCGTGTCCTACGTCTTCTCCTCTGCCTATTTTCTGGCCAAGTTCTTGGATCGTTGGTTCAAGTCTCGAATCGAGTACGAGTCCCCCTACTCCGTTAAAAATTCGGTTTCTCTGGCCGAGAGGTTCAAAAATGTTACCTCGCCTCCGGGTACTAGCCTCTGCTCACTTGATGTAGCCGGCCTCTTTCCCAACATACCAAAGGCCCATACTATGCAGTATATGGGTGACCTACTTGTAAAGTTCAACATTCCTCATAACGAGATACAGGAATTTTTTGGCCTCCTTAATGCGTGCTGGTCCCCTAACTTCTGTAAGTTCAGTGGGAAATTTTACGTCGTCCCTGAGGAGGTAGGCATCCCTATCGGCTCTCCTTTGGGCTCTCTCGTTTCGGAGATATTCATGTCAAGATTTGAGGTTGACTTGTTTTCCTCTGGCCAAGTGCTACTGAGTCACATCCATTACTGGCACCGATATGTGGACGATATATTATGTGCGTGGACCGGTCCTCAAGAGCTCCTTGGTGAGTTTCTTCAGTATCTGAATACAATGTATCCCTCCATAAAATTCACTACAGAAATTGGAGGTTCTTCCATAAACTTTCTGGATCTCACTATCTCTGATAGAGATGGGGACCATGAATTTGCGATATTCAGGAAGGATACTTCGACCGATACAGTTGTCCACGGATCGTCCTTCTGTCCATTTTCTCATAAGATCGCTGCCTTCAATAGTTATATTCATCGACTGACTAGCATTCCGTTAAGTCAACCAGCTTTCCAAAAGGAGCTGGCGACCATTAAGCACTTGGCCGCTGTGAATGAGGTCAACTTGGACATTGACCGTATGGTCCGTAAAAAACTTACGAGGAAGGGCCTTGATTCTACCACTTCCTTCGCCCGCGATCTGAGTGGTAATAATAATAAGAGCTGATTACGTTGGATCAAGCTCCCGTTTTTAGGTGAGTTTTCATCCAAGCTGACTCGTGTCCTCCGCCCCTTTGGCTTCAGGTCTGCTTTTTATAACCTCACTACTGTGAAGGGTTTGTTTGTTAGGCTAAAGGACCCCATCTCGCGGGGGAGAGGAGCGGGGTGTACAAATTGGAGTGCAAGGATTGTAACGGCGTATACATAGGCGAGACGGGTCGCCAGCTTGGAATTCGAGTAGAGGAGCACCTTAAGGCCTGGAAGAAAGGTAATTTGGGTGATTCGGCCTTTGCGGACCACCTTGTCTCCAGTGGTCATAGTTTCAAGGAAGGTTCGGCTACCCTTCTCCACAAGGAGAATTCTTACTTCAAGCGCGTTGCGTTGAAAAATATCGAAATAGTGCGTCATCTGAACAGTGACGATGTTACCGTACTCAACAGGTATTTTCCCGACGAAGGTTTTGTTGAATTGGTTTACGAGTTTGAGTCACCTCGCGAGGGCTCGCGCGTTCAATCCTGATCTCGTTGGTATTCTGTTTTATGAGTCGTATCTGGGTCAGTGACGTTCTAACTTTGCCCGATGATGGTTTGTTAACCGAAAGATCTCGCATCTTCTCCTTTATATCTGCGGTCTTTGTAATTGGTTTCTCGTTTACTCTACTCTTTGAGTATTCTGTCATCCCTCTCCTATCATATATGGCTCGAGAGTCGAAATTTTTCCAAGTTTTTTTCTGGACGGCGCACGGCAAATTTCTCAAAAAGCCGCCATAAAACAGGTTCCCTGTTAAAATTTCAACCTCTAGCCGTCATTATATGTACTAGGCCTAGTATGCAGCCTACTAGGCTTGACTTAGAATTTCGACTTTTAGCCTTCATTATATAGACCTAATATACAGTATACTACACTTACTGAAAAGGCGGAGGACGAGTGGAGCGGGTGAGCTCCCGAAAGCTATATTTACCTTAAAATATTATATACTGAACTCATACTAGACAACGAAGGGAGGCGAATGAGCGGATCGAATGAGCTCTCAAAATCTAATAGCTTAAAATATCGTATAGTAGACTCATACTAGACCAAGAAGCGAGGCGATCGCGGGAGCGAATGAGCCCCCGAAAACTAGTTAGGTTGAAATATTTCATATTGGAAGTCTCTCTCCTATCATATTTTATGGCTCGAGAGTCGAAACTTTTCTAAACCCAGTCCAAACTATGTATGATAGGAAGGGGGTTTAAACCATTTTTGTAAATTATATTGCACTTGGAGCATTTCTGTTTTGGTTGGACATCACACGGCGCGCGGCTATTTTTGCAAAATAACCCCCCATAGAACAGCTTATTTGTTGATAGGACGAGGACTTGAAATAATTTCGACTTTCAAGATATACATTATTGGGGAGGGACTTTGAAAAATTTCGAGCATCACGGAGAACTTGAAAAAATGTCGACCTCCCTGCTCTACGTATAAGGGAGAAGGACTTGGAGAATTATCGACTTCCAAGCTATATGAGATGAGAGGGGGACTTCAAAAAATTTCACTTGAACACCCAAGGTGGTGAGGAACAAAATTTAATCCTCATCTATAGAAAGTATAAACAAAGAGGTCCTCATAACCTAATTTCCCTGTTTTCCTCGAATAATACAGTTAATGAAGGTAACCCTGAGCACGAAGTAGGCTGCGAGTTTTTTTTTTGTGAGTGTTGAAATTCAAGTATCCCTCTTCATAGGATTCGGAGCTAGAAATATTTCCGAGTTCCGTATTCTATGAAGTCCTTAGTAGGAATCTTTAGCTTCTTTCCGTCCAGCGACTTGTAGTTTCAGTGGAATGGAGCGACCTGACCTACATTAAATATTTGAAGAGTGCTCATCTTCAAGTTTCGTATATCAGGAGGTGCACTTGGAAAGTTATCGAATTCCGAATTATACATGAGGGGGGGGGGGAGAACCAAGCTGACTTGGAAAATTGTTGACTTTCGAGCTGTATGCATAGATTCTCAAGAATTTTTGACCAAGTAAAAGAATCTGTGCTCGCCTCAATTTACGTAGTTGATGAAAAAGACTCCACTAGCTCTGAAATAAGAGAGCTGTGAGTTTTCGGAAGTCGATTGGTGATTAAGTTACGACCCAAACATTAAAGGCCTGTTTTCCTCTACAGACTTGAAGAGTAAGACTCCGTCCCTCTATTATAGTCAAAGCTCGAAACTTTCCAATCCTTTTTTTTTACGGAGATATCAGTGGAAATGTTCGTCAAGTTCCCATCCGGACGCGGACATCTTTTCAAGGTGTGTACCCCGAGAAAGAGTGATCCCGATAAAAAGAAATAGGCTACATCTCCGGCAACAGAATGTAGTGCTGTGTATTCGAATGGTAAAATAACTCTGAAATTCTGATTCATGAAGAAAGAATTCTCAGACATAGGAAATTTTATTTGTAGTTGGGCATGACTAATTTTACAAAGTAGAAATTTCATTTTGTACAAGAATCTCTTGTAAAAAAAAAACATAGTTCATTGCTTTTTTTCCACATTCATTTTAGAGAATTCCGTAACTTTTTGGTTAATTTCTTATAATTCAATGTTTTAATGTTGTAATCAGAAGGGAAGGAGGAAATTCAAAATTCACAAGAATTCCTGATTTAGTATATGGTTTTGAGCTAATTTCGCCGAAAAGTAGAATGATGTCCCCCAACGGAGAGTATTCTCGTTTCCAAAAAAAAAAAAAATTCATGACTAAAAAAATAAGGTAATGTGAAGTAATGGGTGGAAATACGAAGAATTGCTTCTTACTCGTAAATTGAACAGTATTGCGGCCAAGGACCGAAGATAAGTGGTCTTAAGGCAAATCCAAATCGATTATGCAAAATATTTTCTATTCAAATGTTACATAGAATATTCAGTATCTCGTCTTTGTTAATTTAACATGTTTTTTTTTTTTCCTTTTTTGTTTTCAGTCTTGAAAATAGAATGTATAAAATGCAGATAATGCAGTCCATCCAAGACACTCGACCATCAACTGTAAGTAAAAACAATAGATAAGAAAAAGTTTTATTCGATACTCGCGTATACGTTACTGATGGTCAAACTTTAATGGAATTGATTCTCCTTAGCGACTTTGACTTCTTGTTCTTAGGTGTAATTGAAAATATCGCCTTGTAAGATAAATCGGATTGAATGAAAAGTTAGGAGCAAGTTTTTGGTGTACGAATCGTTCTTTTTCGTGCTTTTGACAACTCATATACAGCTTTCGCGTTGGTGTAAGTGCGAGTGTTTTGACCAAAATGTTATGCTGTTAAAATACGAAGGTCATTAGGATTGTTTCATGCTTTACATGTGCGAGGGATTCGCGTAAAGGTGCGAGCTTTACTCGATTCGTGACTTATTATTGTGTATATGTTATGTGATGCGGTGAGTAAATTTCGCCGTTGTTTTCCTTCAACGATTTAAGTTGTCATAAACGAGTAACCTATCCGTCGCGTCGGATGAAACGGTGCTAAATTAATATTTGCTACTAGAGTTTTGCCTTTGAATGTTTGTATGACAACTAAAACGCTTACGATTAAATACCAACCGCACTGTTGATTCTGAATGTTATCCGCTCTAATTAATGATTTGCGTAATTTCAATCCTGTTTCTGTTCTTACTTTGTTTATGCCCATACTCCGAAATATCTACCAATGTACCACTAAATTAGGATATTCAGAGGTTTAATTTATTTTGCGTCGACGACAGTAGGAAACAATGCGATGAGAATGTTTTGTCTGTAGTATACGGAAGAGTTACTTATTTTGAATTCGAATTTGAGAAGACAGTAGGAATAAAATGTTTAATTGTTCGTTTATTGAATTTACGATTTCTTAGAGATAGTTAACGACTATTTTCGTTGGACTTGGTGCGTACTTCTAGTTTTTGTATTCTTCACCCTTTGGAGCTCAGACGTCGTAACTCATCGAACCTTTTTTTCAAGAGCCTTCAAACTCTAAATTCCACTTAACTGTACGTCTCTTTAGACCATCAAACTTTGTCATCCTTTTTAGGATCGGCGCACGTTCGCTAGCAATCACTTTCTCTTTTCGTCTTACTTCAGTCGCTCACGGATCACGTGACGGCAGGCACGAGCGATAGTCCACAGCGCACTTTCTGAGCAATGGGTATTGTTTCGATTTGCGTTCTGCGTAAGTAAAAACAGCTGATGGTGTATTGGTGTTATCATGAATCATCTTAAAACAAACTAGCGAATTTGATGTAAGATGTACTCTCGTGATGTGCATTTTTATGGTATCTATTTTTTAAGACATTTTTGTTTTGTTTTTTATGAAACACTTTTATTCAATTTACTTTGTCGCCAAGCACCCAGCTGGCGCCAGACAGTCGTGTTCACTCACTTGCTCACTAATACATTTTTCCTGTTCACCACACACGCGTGTGTGTAACACCACTACCCTATTTCCACTTTCCTACCTTGGAAGGAGAAGTGAAGCTCAATCCCAATTAGGACTTGAACATCAATCTGAAGTACCTCGACTGAAGAAATACTAATTAGAACATTCAGAAATACTGGAAATCTCGCAAGATGAATGGATGCAGACAACAGCCTAGTCTTCACTTTAAGGAAAGCAACCAGTTGCTCATTAGCAGATGACGTCATGAGATCAACTGAAGAATGAGATGAGGAAAAATTACATCTTATTCTTATGGAGATTGAAATATTTTTCATTTAAAAGATCTGCAATAGGAATTCACGAGGGAAATAGATTCTATTTTATAAATTAACTAGCGGTTGGCGGCACGCCTCTGGCGCGCCTGCCCGCCAGCTGTGTGTTGAGTAGATATCAGTGTTTTGTAAATATTTGGAGCTAATTTGACAAGTAGAGGCTGTATTTCAGCAAACAACGGACCAATTCATCAATATTTTACCAGTCGCAATGATTAAGGAAATGTATGGATAGTAGATAAGAAGCCTGCCATACCCCTGAAGCATCACATCAGTCTGTATAGAGGCATGAGAAGTACTCAGTCGTTTCCTATATGAGAAACCAGGTGTAATTTTCACAATTCTTTCTCAAACGCAGTACCTTTTTTTAGGTAGTTTCAAACTCTGACGACCATAACTGATGACTCCCAGCTTATTTCATTAACTGCTCAGGATATTGCCTTCATTAACTGTGTTAATCGAGGCCAGCAGTGAACCTGTTTTATGGGGGTTTCTTTGTTTATACTTTTTCTAAATAAAGATTAAACTTTATTTCTCACCTTAGGAGTTTGAACTCAAAAGTCTATATTTCTCCAAGTCTCCCCACCCTGTCAGTTACAGCTCAATACTTGAAATTTTTCAAGTCTCTCTCCCATCATTCATAATTTAATAGTTGAAATTTTCCCAAATCCCACTCCTATCTTCTATAGCTCCGGGGTCGAACTCAATATTTGAAATTTTTACGTCCCACTTCTATCATTATATTGCTTGGTGGTCGACATTTTTCTGCGTCCCACGTTTTGCCAGGGCGACCAACACCCATCATTTTCTTTCAATTTACCACCTTTCCTCCATTAAATACTCGTAGGATCACTGTTCAAAACCAGCCATACCTCTAACGCATTACCTCAGTCTGCATGCACACATGAGACGCACTTAGTCGGTTTTTGTATGAGAAACAGATGTACCTTTTACATTTCTCTCTCAAACCCAGTACCTTTCATTAGGTGGTTTCAAAGTCTGACGACGATGTTTAACTGATGCATTGTGTTACTCGTATCTCAAGAGAAGAGCGAATTTTCAAGAAATTATTTTACATCCTTTTGAAATCGAAAATTGGATTCATTGCAAGTAAATTACAATATAAAAAAACTTGAATAGTCCCTATAGATTCATCCAGAGCAACCGGTTTAAATGGTCTCTCTGTGTGAACACAATGATGTTGAATACACATCAGTCAAAGTACAAATAGTTCCCAAATTTCTTCCTGTAAATCTGAAATTAGACTCATTTGAAAGGAAATTATAGGGGCTACAATTTTTATTTTCTACAATTTTTCATAATGATGAGTAAAATCCGAGTTAGGTATTACAATAATTGAATTTTTAGAACTGCGAGGTTTAACGCGTTTGAACGACTTGTACAGTGAGAAGCAGGTTTACAACATCCGAATTCCTCGTTTTTTTCCAGTTTTCGCTCATTATTCCTTCCATATGAGTAGTCAGAACGTTGAAATTTATCTAAAACTTTATCCGAATAAATAAATAAGACTTCCAAAAAATACTCCACGTCAATAGCTAAAAGCGTTCAAATAACAGGCATACAAACATATCATCGTCGCGTTCGCGTTTCTACAGACAGACGAACATCCTAAGATTTCCGTACTTCCGGTAACGTTAAGAAAATAAAAAGAACACACCTCTAACGTGCTGCAATTTAGAAGGTAGCACCAAAAGCCGGTTCTCAAGAATACCGGATGTGAGGGTAGGAGAAAAATACAGTAAATAGTTGAATGTAGGTACCTTTCTTTGGTGAATCGAATCGACGCGTACAGCAAGGGCACACAATTTTTAATAAGAACTTTTTTTCTACGGGAGCTAAAATTTTCATTTATGGTTTAAAATTTGTTCTGGAATAATACGAATATGTGGCGAAGATTTCAAGTCGATAGGTACAGCGGTTCTCGAGTTATAAAAGGACAAACAAACAGACAGACAGATTTACAGTATTAGATTGTTATAATTTTAAAAATAGAGACGAAAAATACAAAATCTGTGTAAGAAAAAATATTAATTTGCCCTCCAATTTGAATTTACACTTATGACAGTTTTATGTGCTGATAACAATGGACAGTTTTGTGTTTGCTCCGCGCTGCATTATGAATTCGCAAATTTTTAATCCAGTAGAAGCGCTAGTGGCGCGGCGATTTCTAGAAATACTGAAAGCACGGTATAAATAATATTCGGGCTGGCCATCCTCCAAGATCGCTAATTACGTGCGTGATTCGTTTACCTAAAATAGTATTTTTGCCGATATTGAAAACGGGAGCTTGAACGAAAGCGGTATATGAGAGAAAAATGAAAAACTTGGAATAACTCTTGAATGAAGCGGAATTGAAGATTTCATCATCTCATCTAATTTGTAGAATTTGTATTTGTGAACAACTTCTATGGGATGTCCGGAAGCCAAATCTGCTTGACTTAAGTGTTATTGTGATTTTCCCATTTTTTCCTCATATATCGCCATTGTTTAGCTCCCCTCTTCAATTCCTCCCCGCTTGGTCAGAATGCAGCGCGACGCTAGTGCTGTCTAGCCCAAATAGAGGTATTGACACTCGCATATCCTTATCAATATTTAATATTGATTTTTCCCATGTATTCATCTCAAAAGCGATAATATGATCGGTTTTTAGATATCGATCATTGATATTGACTGATGGATACAGAGTCTTATGGTAACACGCTGCTTTTCAAAAAATTGCAAAAAAATCAGGAGTTAATGTAGAGTGTTGGGGCATCTATAATATTAAAAAAAAATCATTTTTTCCAGGTACATTTCTCCTTATTCTATAATCTTTAAAAGATCCAGTGATACTATACTACCTACGGCTACTAGCAAGGTCGGGAGGGACATGCTGAACATTGACCAAGATTGTTGCAAACCTAGCGGAATTCCATTTTGAGAGACACAATTTTTGTATAGTGTCAATGCCTCTATAATGTACCGTGACTGAAAGGTAAACATGGTGTTTTTGACCATAAGCACGGCTATACCATAAGGGGTTGTATATGTAAAACCAATTCTTCTGCTTTAAATATTGTTTTTTACAGAAAAATGTAGTGAATGAAAATTCTGGCTCTCATATTTATCTTTTAGATGAGGTTTTGCAAATAACTTTTCTCACATCTTCATTTTTTTGACCAAATTCTACCAATCAGCAAACAGTATTTGTTTTGCCGCTAGAGGGCAGAGCCTGTGCTCAAATTTTAGAATATTAGTTGCGTTTGACTGTTGAATTTTTGGTGATTGTTTTGTCCTGCGCTACAATTTTGGTACCTAGTGTGATTTTTAAAAAACGCGTTTGTGCTGTGTGTGTTATCAATAAGATGATTCAATTTCACTTCATCAGTTTACCTTATATCTAGATTTTCACATGTCTGTAGCAAATAAAATTGATTTAAAAAATTTAGGATGTGTCTATTTGCAGGTACTAATTATTTTATTTAAAAAATTGTATAACATAAAATTTTTGAGTCAGTAAGAACGAAATAGACTACAATATTGAAAAAAATACGAAATTAAACATTTGATATTACAAAATTAATTTTTCCTTCTGTGGCTTCGCCGAAGAGGTAATGAAGGGGGAGCGCTAACTACATCTTCTGTGGGGCAAAGTTTACGTCTTTTTGGTGGAAGTATTGTGGAATCATGGGTGTTCTTGCGTTTTTCTGCTTGTCGGTCGCTCTGGGATTTATTGAAAGTGCATAACTGGCTCGCCACACGCTTTGGCCTCCCCCTAGCTTAAACTTTCTTCCTGAACTTCAAGATGCCTGAACTTGATTGGGGTTGTTCTTCAGGCATTGCAACATCTCCTGTTGACCCACTTGATGACTCCTTCAGAGAAGTTTCCGGAGGAGATTTTGCTTTCATTTCCAAGATGGACTGTGAAAAAAAACTAGCAATGCTCGTACCCGACCTGATGACGCCTTCAATATCTTTTAATGCCTTAAAGTAGGTCTTGAATTGTTCGGTCCCATGGTCAGATGTAAGACTAGCAATGGTCAAAACAGTAGGCAAGACCGTATTATATTTGACTGTTTTACTCAGAATTTCAACGTCTAAAGGGTCTTCATCCATGAAATCATCTACAACATCGTCGATACACTCATTTTCAAGGTTCTCGTTGTTTCGCTTATGATAACGAGGGTGGAATAGAAGAAGATCAAAAATTGCACCTGGCGATTGGTGACTTTTATGTGAATTTCTGCAGTTCTGTAACTATTATCGAATAAAACTGAGCAATTCACTGTCGATCTGTGTTTTTCTAGAGTTCATCAAGAATCGAGCTTATAAATATAAGTTCATGATTTGTGCATTAGTACCTGCAAATAGCGTTTTAGGCGTAGGTACAGTACCTGCAAATGGACACATCCAAAAATTTATTCCTCAAAAATAGAAAATAAATTTTATCCTTCCGCTGTATCACTCCAAAATGTATCGCTAATAAATATTACACAAATTCATCATGTAATGCTCCAGAAACTCAAATAAAAGCGTGCGGCCAAATGTATTCCTTTGACTGTAATATGACATTTCATAGTTATTCCACAAATCTTATCTAGGCCTATGTGTATTGATGTCATATGGGCCACACACTTCTATTTCAGTTTCTGGAGCATTGCACACAATGATTCTGAATACTATGGTGCTTTCAGCAAAACCATATATTATGTCCCGAATTTTTTTTTCTGCGATTTTGATTGTTTTTTTTGAGGAGTTAATCAACTTTTAGACAAAGAAAAAGGTAGGTCGCTACGATGAAAGTTTGCTGCAGTACGAGCATTTAAAGTTGCGAAGAACGAGAAAAATTTTTTGCATTTTTTTTGTTTTTGGCTGCTATGAAAAATTTTATTTTGCGACTAATATATGATTTTGCTGTGCGCGCCTCATTACTCTATAATTTATTTTCTATTTTTAAGACGATTTATGTGAGTTTCATTTTTGTTTTAATTTTTTTATTCATTGACAGTGATTTTTCGATTCTTATTTGAAGTTATTGTACTAATTTTATATCTCAAAGTGTTTGTTTTGATTCTCCTGTTATGCCTGCATCCTTCTGTGTAACGTTGATCTACTTTAAGGAAATGGAAGATTTACTTTGAAAGAATAAGTGTTGTTATTGTATAGATATATCTTTCTGCTTGTATTGGATCGTCATTCTTAAGTACGTTTGGGTAGCTATTGGTATCAATTATAGTATAGAAGTGATGATAGATGATGGTTTTGAGGATTATTGGTTTGTCGATGATCCAAATCCTGTGTAATGAAATACAAGTGAAAGACTATAACAATAATTAGTTACACAATTACTGGTACTCTTCTTTTGTGAGAGAAATGAAGTGCCTACTTGTTGGAGTAATATCAATTACAACGAGGTGTAAATGGCAATAAAATTACTTAAATGTGGAAAATTGATCTTGATTTACAATTTGTGATCTGTGATCCGTGATTCAATCTACATTTGGTCCTGGTTTGCAGTTGACTGGGACTTCTTGTTAATTACTTTATTCATTTTTTGTTGAGCTACTTCGTCTACTACCTTTGTGATTGTTATATTCAAAGCTAGGAATTTTTGGCGAAAAAAAAAAATGGAAATTTGGCGTTTAAAATTGTAATTTGCGGCATTGTTTGGCACTAAAAAATTTACTACTAAAAAATGGGTTTTCATGGTACAGGTTCTTTCAAGATGATATCTAAACTATAAAAATCGCTTATTGAACATAACTACTAAGTGTTTTTCTATGTTGTCTTGAGTAGAACTGTGTCGTTTATCACTTAAGAGGTACTTATAATGAGAAAACGGTTATCGACTTCATGAGATGATGAATGTACTTATGATTCATTGAAGTACACAAAAGATCAGATTTTCGTATGAAGGAGGCTTTTTCGGTTTTATTCGGAATTTATATCACTTTCGGCATTTTTCTGCAAAATAAATCTGTTTTCCTAGCCTCCCACCACTCTAATTCGTACTCATCTTTCATTTTTTCTCGTCTGCCTTCAAAACTCATTTGGCAAGTAACAGTAAATCCTAGCTCTGTTAATATCATTACAGACGTTGGACTATTTATTATTTATTTGTACAAAATTTGAAATGAATTACGAATCGCCAATTTGCAATTTGCGATTTATGATCTGCGATCGAATCTGTACTTAGTGTTACGTTTATTAAGATCTAAATTAACAAAATTGGTTGGGTGTTTGTTTTTACTATCCAATTTCTCTTGGAAAAAGTAGGACAATTGACGCAGTTTTCATCTCCAATCTTAATGGTGACGTCACTGTGTACAACAAAGAGTGAAGAGTCTTGTTTTCTTGAAATTTAAGATTGAATGTTTTAAACCTTTTAGATTAAATACTTGATAAATACATTACCTTGTGCGATGAGGCACTGGTTTGTATGTGCGCACAACTCAGAGAATGGAAATTACCAACGTGTCCTGTCACAGCTTTAGCTTCGAAATTTCAGTGGTTGCCTTCTTCGAAATTTGGTGCTCAAAATATTATTCTACGTGACTTAAATTTTCGCCACTCGCAAAGTGAGAATGTGTATCCAGAGCCCTCGTTCGATTTTTCAATAATACGTACTTACAAAAAGAAAGAAGGTACTAAAATTTAAAGGTTTTATTTACCAAAAAGTAGTACTTTATCTGAAATTGAATTGTAGAAAATCGTGAACAATCCATCAAAAATCACGTACTCTTGACGTCGTAATTTCTGTAATCGACTTTCAATTTATCTGGATGGTGAACTATGTAGATTAAATCATCTCAATTCAGAAATAATACTCGAGTGTACTGGAACGTATTTAACCACCCTTGAGTAGATGTCTCTGAATCTTTTTCATACCAGTCATCGAGCCAACTCGTTCTGTTTTACGAGCTACTAAACTACTTAGGCTATCAGCTCGAATAAGTTACATACGTTCGTTGGTTACACTTTTTTTTTTTTTTTGACTTGAGCATCAGCTCATTCTTACTTCAAAGAGATTTTTCAAAACTTTATTACTTCTTTTCGTCTTTTTCGTGATTATTTCGACGTCGAGCTCGCAGAAATTCTTCAGTACAGAATAAGCACGCACCAAAACTGACGACTGGTTTATTATTATCTAAAACGTTTAGAATGTTTTTGACCCATTTTCGACCTTCTTAGGCGCTCTTCAAGAACTGTGGACTTCTTTGAGTGACTTCCCGAGCTTCACGTTCGGTCAAGTTCTCGAAAAACGATATCAAACACCCACACTTCGAAGTACATCTCAAAATGTACAACAGTTTCGCCAAAACTCTTCATCATCATGCTAAACAAACAGCTTTCAGATCCGACGACAATCCGATCGTGGTTCATTTCGATAATACATTATATAAGTGTACCATATGGTATAGATTCCAATTTAGTGAGAGATTTACTCTCTCGCTTCTTCCGAATAAATTCACGAAAAATCTGGTATATAAATCGCATATAAAAAAGAATCGTGAAATAAATATTTAGAATTCGTGAAACAAAATCGAATGTGTGTAACTACGAATATTTACGTGCGTTTAAATTCAATTTTATACCATTTTTTTATGGGTACGTTTTGGCAGGCTTACTTACTGCAGTGTATTCGTACAAATAAATTGTAGATTTTGATGGGAAATATGTGTACGGCGGGCATTGCTGTAGACCTACCGACGTTTTATATTACCATCTGAAATTTGAACTTTTACAGTGATCTCCGTCGAATTTTATCATAATCGCCTACGATTCTTTTGATGGAATGAGATTTAAAAAGAGAACGTAAATGCAGCGTATTCTCTCACGAGCGCCTGAGTATGATTCGTTTTAGAACTTAGTTTTATGAATGAATGTTTCAAATTTTAGGTTTATTGTCAACTGAAACAATAGCTTATTGTTAGTATTGCGGAGTTATTGAATGTTTCCATACGTTCAATAGAGTTTCAATCATATGGATATTGTTTTAAAAAACGATGGGTGTAATTTTTCGCCAAAAATTATTCACTCGAGTGATTCATCTAGGATATTCCACTTTGCGACGTTCAGATGATCCATCATTATATGGTTGATAGATAGAATCACAGGGAGGCCATTGCGTCAAGAGCAATGGCGAAGAGGATTTCGCGATGTCTACTTTTAATGAGAATGTTTGCAAGTACGATTTCTCAACATGAGATTTCTTCCAAGTCCTAGCTTGTGACTCAAAATTTTTCCAATTCCTAGTCTTGTCAGAGTAACCCGGTTGCGGAGGACGAACGTTTCTCGTAAATACATCCTCCTTAAAAGTATGACTGAAGCGGATTCCCTGCTTGACAGGCGGTGAAGGTTGAATGTAGAGCAAGGCAAAAATATGTAAGGAACATTTGACCGTACCAGAATTGTTTTGTAGGGCTTTGATAGGTGAAGAACCAATGTTTAGCGAGGAACGGTACAGGAGAAGTAGAGGGTGGACTGTCAAGTTTTTTGTCTCACAGTGCAGTGTGGACAAGACGAAAGTGTTATAATGTTGTTGTTGAGTAGATATGAATGAGTTATTCGAGTATGCCCTATTCTGAGATGAAAGAGATTATTTTTTTTCGTCTAGGGTTTCTTATGAAGGATGTCCAAGGAGCTGGAATTTTTTTTTGTGTAGTTTGTTAAGGGGTTGATTGTTCCAAATGGATTTGGGTGTAAATGCCCAAGAGAGAGTAAAGCGAAGAAAGTGAGTCTGCGAGAAGCAGGTCTTTGTTATTTGGAGCTAGTTGAGAGACCTACAAAAATATAACCATTGATTCACCCGTAAATACTGAGGCATCGTTCTGTATGCGGCAAGAAACTGAGGTCTCATCTATGGAGTAAACACAGCAAGTTTTATGTTTGGATTTTGAACCGTCCGCGAGGTTTGGAACTGATATGAGGAATGTATGTAATGTTGTCGGATGGTGGGATTTTGGTAAGATCAAAACGGACAGTAATGCAGATGTGTGAATGGGTATCAGGGGGTTCATTCAGAAAGGTAAACCTAGGGCGGATTCAAATTCCCTACGAATGTGTTCATTGAAGCATGAAGAAAGATGTGTTATTGTTGGTTGAAAAATTGGGTCATAAAGTGGTGGGCGGGGGAATTGAGAAATCGAGGACATGAAGTTGGAAGTGAAGATTAAGTCTGAGGTTTCGGCGCACAAACTAAGTTTGGGGCTTGTACAATATGCAGTTATGCACCAAGGGCCAAACTCAGAGAAGAAAATTGAATGGTATCTCATAGGTAGTCCGGGAATTATGACAAATTACGATTAGAGATTTTATTTCTGGAAATCGTTGAGAGAAAAACTTGGAATAATTTCAACTCTTGAGCTACATAGAAAAGAAAGGGGACTCCAAAATATTTCGACTTCCGGGCTACTAATGGGCAGATTTGAAGATGAAAATAAAGAATCCCTCAATTAGGTCACAGTCATTGATAAGTTCAATGATGATGTGTCTTTTTAATTGAGGACGTCATAGTAACGAAACGCAAACGCTTTTTCCAAAAGTAGTCCCTGCCTCGTAAGTAAATATTCTGGCGGAACCAGATAAATGAAGACTATGTTTTATGTCTTTAAGTAAATGAAGGCCACGTCTGCTTAGTGACGTCATCCACAAGGTGAAATCATGACCCAGCGTGTGTATTTCGCTTTATGTAAGTCTGATATTTCGTGTTTAGTATATATTATATGTTGGGGGCTACCTATAGCTTGTGGGGATCTCTTGGACTAAAAAGATAGCTGCTTTGATTGACGTAAATGAACTCAGACTAACTAAGTCGATATTACAAATCTTTATCAATAGTTATTGATTAAATAAATTTCAATGTATCAATCCTAATAGCTCTCTCTCTCTTTCTCTCATAACGTCATGGATGATGTCATCGTCTGCGTGTGACGTCATGAACACCCGCAACGTCATTAGCAAAGCCCGGATTCCTCGGCCTTTGCCGAATCATTTTTAGTGCGTCCAAAAAGCATGAAAATGATATAGATATACGTATTGGGAGTAGTAGAGGCTAGGGAAAAAAATTCATTTCGTCGAAAATCGCCGAAAAGGGAATAAATGCCGAAAACGGGTTTTAAAACCGAACAAGGCCGAAAATGACCATTTTGTTAAATACCGTCTTAAATTATAAAATTTCGGACAAAATTTGCTTAATTTTGCTTAAAATTCAGTAATTTTGATGAAAATTGGACAGTTTTTCTTGAAAATATTATTTTTAGTTCAATGTTGAAAAATATAAAAAAATTTTGATTGAAAAATTACTAGGTTTTTTATTCATGAGTTTAATCCTTACAAATCTTTTTTTTTGTCACAATCCCGTAATATTGGTCGTAAATTGAATAATTGTGATCGTGAATTTGTAAAAGCGCTGAAAACGCATGTTTTTTCAATTTTTTTTTTCAATATACCAAATATTGCCGAAAATGCAACATTAGGTGCCGAAACTTTTCAGTTTTAGTGCCGAAAAAACCGGGCTCTGGTCATTAGTTTGTTCTCTCTCCCCCCCCCCTCTCTCTCTCTCTCTCTCTGGTAAAATTCTACAATGCTATACAATGCTAACTTGAGGTTTGTGCAGACGTGGACGCCAATTTAAAATTTCGCAATCGGATGAAATTTTTCGAGTCCAAATCTTAGATTTATGTGCACGGAAGCAAATTTGAGATTTCACGGTAGGGTAAAATTCTTCAAGTCCTAACCTCAAGTTTGAACAGCCGCATGGTTGGACGCAAATTTCAAATATAGGAGGTGAACGAGAGCGAAAAATTGCGCGAGTTTTGATCTTTCTATGAAAAAAAGGGATGCCATCAATCACGTCGATCTGACGTCAAATCAAGACTAAATCGACGTGAGTTTTCGGTCTATTGTTCTGTCTAATTTTTTCTGCAAATTGACCAAAAGTTGGTGGAATTCGACGTAAAATCGACCGCGATAATTTTATTCTAAAATTTAGTCGAGTTTTGTTATTAAGTTTTAATGTCGATTGGAAATTGACATCAATATTAAATCTATTTTATGTTATTAACGTCTGAATCGCACCGATTTTAAATGAGTGATCTGAAAAGAGACGTAAATCGAGATAAAAAATGAGTTAAATTTCCTTCGTGGCAATTAATCAGAAGTTGCGAAGATTGTGTGTGAATCATCATCGTCCTACGATCGTTGCTGCATTGGTGAAGTATTTAAATATGACTCTCAAGAAGCCTCATTTTTATATTTTGACTACTCATTTTATATGCGAGTAATGAATTCGCCGAAAATTCAGCGAGCTTCAAGTTCATTTGTCACTGGAGGGGGACTTACAGATAGACATGACCAATGAGGTCAATGAGTGAAGACGGCCGTTGAAAAGTGAAAACTCAGTATTACCGTCGGCGTACGTTAATATTAAGAGTTTAAGGGAGGATTCCAATAAACGTGAAAGACGAATACTCCGACGTGGAGTAAAACATGCAAACCGCAGAAAAATAAAAGACGACGAGCGCTCTTGGTTAAATAACCATTTTCTAGCCTGAAATGAAAGCAACTGACGAACAAAAGAGAAGAACGAGGTACCTATTGAGATCGTCCAAACGAGAAATCACGGTTTGAGTCATAAACCAGTTCGATGAGGCCATCTTCCGGAATGTACGAATTGAGTACAGTGATACCGTCAGTGTTGAGATGACGAATTATCTCTATATTCTCGAGGGCGATACGCTTACGGTAGGAATTCTCCTTATGGAGGAGCTTTTCGGATCCCTCGCGGAAGCTGTGGCCACTGTTTATTAAGTGATCGGCGAAAGCTGACTCCCCTAAGTGTCCCTTCTTCCAAGACTTCAGGTGCTCAGCTACTCTAACTTTCATTTGGCGGCTGGTGTCACCAATATAAAAGCCTCCACAATCCTCACACTCCAACTTATACACACCACTCCTCTCATCGACAGGTATGGGGTCCTTCAGTCTCACAAACAACCTCTTGACTGTAGTAGGGTCGTAAAACGCGGGTCTGAAGCCAAACGGGCGAAGTGCCCGATCCAATTGCAGGGAGAACTTCCCCAGGAAAGGGAGACTGATCAAACGCAAACGGCGATCACGGATCGTGTCTCGAGGGAGGGAGGTGGTGGAATCCAGGAGGCTCCTCGTAACTTTCCTCCGAACCATCACGTCAACATCGACATTGACCCCATTCACTCTGGCCAGGTGTTTTATTGTGATTAACTCTTTCTTGAAGGCAGACTGACTCAAAGGAATACGAGTCAGTCTGTGAACTAGGCTATGAAAAGCAGCCATCTTGTGAGCAACAGGACCGAACGAACCACCGTGGACTAAAATATCGGTCGTAGTATCTTTCCTGTAAATTCCAAACTTATGGATACCGTCTATTATAGAGATCGATAAATCCAAAAAGTTAATGGAAAATACCCCTATTTCCAACGTAAATTTGATGGAAGGGTACCAGGAATTGAGATACCTCAGAAACTCACGAAGGAGATCTGGGTGGCCAGTCCAAGTACATAGAACGTCATCAACGCACCTGTGCCAATAATGAATATGATTAAGTAACACCTGGTTCGAGGAAAAGAGGTCAAGTTCAAACTTAGACATGAAAACTTCGGAGATAAGAGAGCCTAAAGGTGATCCAATAGGAATCCCTTCTTCATCAGGAAACTCGACAAATTTTCCTTCAAATTTACAGTAGTTGGGGGACCAGCAAGTATTTAGAGGATCGAAGAATTCGTGAAGCTCATTATGAGGAATGTTGGCTTTGACGAGTAGCTCACCCATACGCTGGATAGTAGCAGCCTTAGGAATATTCGGGAACAAACCAACAATATCAAACGAGCAGATGGTCGTTCCCGGGAGAAGACTTACATCCTTGAGGACGTCAGTTAAAGAGGCCGAATTCAAGACCGAATGAGGGGATTCAAAATCAATTCGATTTTTGAACCAACGGTCAAGGAACTTGGCAAGGAGGTAGGTAGGAGAGGAGACGAAAGAAACAACGGGTCGCATCGGGTATTGTTCTTATGCACTTTAGGCAGCCCGTACAGGAGGGGGGGGTAGGAACAAGGAGGGCTTTTTTCAAAGCAGGAGTTTTGATAACAGCCTCACTCCTGTTGATGACACTCCTAACTTCTTTATTCGTTTAAGGAGGATTCCAACATAAGTTTGAGGTCGACTGAAAGTCTGTAGGAATTGACTCAGTCCCAACTAGTCACTCAAAATCTGACCATTCATATCCACTCAATATTGACTTCGGCACACACTTGAGCTAGAATAAGAATTTATTTTGACGTCAATTCAAGTTTGATTCAAAGTCTGAAGAGATTGACTCAAATCATCTACAAAGTGACCCGACTAATCAGTCAAAATCTAATCATTCCTATCAACTTAATATCGACTTAGGCGTACAGTAGATCTCTGTAAGAATTGAGGATTTCGACATCAACTCGAGGTCGATTCAAAGTCGACTTGCATACATTCCCCAAATACTAAAAATTGACGGCTAATAGGCGCGATAAATCATTTTGATCGTAGGTCGATCAAAGCTACCGACGCGTCGGTATTCCTCTCAATTTTAACAATATATATCGACACAATTTCGAGCAAAATTTTAAAATAAGTGAAGGCTGGTCCCCAGGGTGCGAGCTAATTTATTTTGCAATTGAAAACATATCAATTCCTCTCAAATAGTGAATTATCGATGTTGATATTGAAAATCGAAAAGTCGAATCAAAGAACAGGTTTCCGTCGCTCTTTGATAAACTTCTTTTAAAAAATCAGCGAGTTTTTGACATGTTACATGTCTTTGCTGAAGCCTACCCCCTAATTCGAAATTTTTCGAGTTGCCACCCCCCCCCCCCCCCTGTTGATGGACTTGGAAAATCTTCGACTGGTACCCGAGACCTGATTCAAGATTTCTCAAGTTCGTATCCTCTCTGCTCCATGCAGTACATTGGACGCTGGTACCCGGGACCTGATTCGAAATTTTCTTTGTTCCCACCCTCTCTGCTTCATTCATACTAGGCTTGTACTAAGAGGCTATGCTAGGTCCCAGCGTCCTGTATTAGAATCAATGCGGTTTCTCAATTTATGGCCAGATATACCAGACTAAGTCATACTCAAGCGCGTTTTCTCTATAGAGGAGGACCTCGGACCCCTCCTTAATGCTATGGCCACTAGTGATTAGATGGTCCGCAAACGCCGATTCACCTATATTCTTCTTTTCTCACGCCTTCCTATGTTCAGCGATTCTAATTTTCAACTGACGGCCTGTCTCGCCGATATAAATTCAGTTACAATCCTTACACTCAACTTTATACACACCACTCCTCTAGCCTAACCAATAAACTTTTTATGGTATTGGGGTTGTAATACACAGGCCGAAATCCGAAGGGGCGTAGGACACGACTCAATTGAGATGAAAACTGCCCCAAGAACGGAAGCCGTATCCAACGCTCTCTACTGTTTAGGGCCGTATTGCGGGGGAGGGAGGTGGTGGAATCGAGGCATTTTCGAGCAACTTTCCTTTGGATCATAAGGTCAATGTCTAAGTTCACTTCATTCACTCTGGCCAAGTGCTTTATAGTTAATACCTCTTTTTGGAAGGCTGACTGATTGAGAGGAATACTAGTAAGTCGATGGATTAAGCTGTTAAATCCAGCATATTTATGGGCTACAGGGCAAAACGATTTGCCGTGGACAGTAATATCGGTCGCAGTATCTTTCCTGTATATGGCGAATTCATGGATACCGTCTCTATTACAGATCGTCAAATCCAAGTAATTAATAGATGCGCCACCGATTTCTGAAGTAAATTTTATAGAAGGATATTGATTATTTAGATACTGGAGAAACTCTAAAAGGAGCTCTCGGGGACAAGTCCACGTACACAACACATCGTCGACATACCTGTGCCAATAATAAATCTGATCTAAATACGCGCTACCAGAGGAGAACAAATCGAGCTCAAACTTAGACATAAAGACCTCCGAAATGAGAGAACTCAAAGGAGAACCGATGGGTATTCCGACCTCTTCAGGAAACTCAAAAAACTTGTTATCGAATTTGCAATAATTGGGAGACCAACAAATATTGGGGAGATTGAAAAATTCACCCAAATCTTCATGGCGAACATTTGTTTGAATCAAAAGGTCTCCCATATGTTGCATGGCTGTTGCTCTGGGGATATTGGGGAACAGGCCGACCACATCAAATGAACACAGGGTCGATCCCAGCGGAAGAATATTATCCTTGAGCCTATCAGCCAAGGAGACCGAATTTTTCACCGAGTAAGGTGACTCATGGTCAACTCTCGATTTAAACCATCGGTCCAAAAATTTCGCCACAGCGTACGTGGGGGAGGACACAAAGGATACGACCGGACGCATCGGATTATCTTTTTTATGGACTTTTGGTAGCCCGTACAGAATGTTACATGTCTTTGCTGAAGCCTATCCCCCAGTTCGAAATTTTTCGAGTTGCCACCCCCCCCCCCCCTGTTGATGGACTTAGAAAATCTTCGAATGGTACCCGAGACCTGATTCGAGATTTCTCATGTTCGCATCCTCTTTGCTCCATGCAGTACATTGGACGCTGGTACCCGGGACCTGATTCGAAATTTTCTTCGTTCCCACCCTCTCTGCTCCATACAATACATACTAGGCTTATACTAGGAGGCTGGAGATCTGATTCAAAATTTCTGAAATTCCCACCCTCTCTGCTTCATTCAGTATATTATACTAGGCTTATACTAAGAGGCTATGCTAGGTCCGAGCGTCCTGTATTAGTTTATACTAGCTCTATTATACTAGGTTGTGCACGTGCGTGTGCAAGCGTAAACCCGGTAGGTGAATCAGAAATCTGTGAGTATATCTCGCGCGCAGAGAGCTAAATAGCTCAACGTACAGTACACTACACTTACTCTAGATCAAAATTGGGAGCGAGTGAGCCCTAGAAGCCAAGTATCTTAAATAATGTACAGTATATTAGAGTTACACTGGACCAAGATTGAAGGCGAACAAGCGGAGCGATAAGCCCTCGGAGCTAATTAGCTCAACGTCCAATATACTAGACTTAAACTAGACCAAGATTGGGAGCGAACGAGCAGAGCAAGTATAAAAGTAACCGACGAAGACGAATATAATATACTACCTTATGGTAAACATAGAATGTGATCGTTATTCATTTGGCCATACCAGAATTTTTTTTTATCTTTTATTTCTCTCGTTCGCATAATTCTGTGGAAAAGTAAAAATTAGAAACTTTACAAAGACTCGTGAGAAAGTTCGAAAAAGTCTATATGTGTTGTTAAGGATTCTTTTAGCCTTCCTTGCTGCGAAATCACGGCAAAAAAATGAGGTCATGTAAGTGTCTGCTTACTGGTGCCCGTATTACCATCTCGCGAAAGGTAGAACTGCTAACGAACTCTGTACGAACGCAGTGCAAAATAATTCACGACAACTCGCCATCTGATGTGTAATAATTCGCTGTGCGATATCATGCGTACTTGGCACGGTTGATGGAAGATAGCGTCCATAGCATTATTGATTGTTACTCCTGCGGAAAATGAGGAAAAACACTTGTAGCAAAACGAGCGAGCGAGATGCTATTGAAGCGTGGAAGAGAGAACAGCCTTCATGTGTAGATATTCTCGACCGCACACGAATGAATTATGAGATTCCTCTTCATTGTTGTCGACGTCTCCGGAAAAATTCCTTCCTATTTTAACATAGTTTAAGATCTAAAATACGGATATAAATATTGTACCTGTTGCGTTTTGTATCCATAAATATTGCTTCTCGCTTAAACCCTCAACAGTTTAATTAATAAAGTATTTCATCTCGACGCAACATAGATACAAGTGTACATGACACATAATTGGGGTAGTTTTTCACACGATGTACAGAAGAATTCTCGATAGCCTTTATGTTCGGCCAATTTATTATAGACCGTGTAATTATGAGACGGAGAGTTGGTCGTACGTCGTTATCGTTGGTGTTTTCTCGTCTTCATCTTTGCGCTTGTTGGACGGTTGAGAAAACAATTTCCGCATCTCTGCGGTGAGCAGCTAATTTAAAAGTTTGTGTAAGAGAGTTCGATGATAGTGTAATTTTCGATAAAACTGTAACCTCTCATTGTGTGTTGAATCGTCCTTTCTTCTCCACGCTCTCTCAAGTTGATATAACTTTCTCTAACTTGTCTTCATTTCGTCCGCTTCATTTTCGCAAGTTTATCCGAACACCTCGAGCCACGAAGATAAAATTGTTGTAGAAATTCTCTTCGTGTCAACTTTTCGCAGAAACTTCTCGTAATTGTGAGACTGATATCATACGTATTTCTGTGTATTGCGTACATGAAAAATGTTCGAATTGGAAAATTTCTTGTCACACACGACTTTGACATTCGTGTTGATAACTACAAGTTACGTGAAACTTGTATTTGGGGGAGTACTCGAAAGTAAAATTGTGAAAATAGGTCGGAACGTTTTCATGTTTTTCCTGTAAAACGAAAAAGAACATGATTATGTTCTGTACTAGACAAGACTAATTGTCTTTTTTTTTTGAATTTTTAAAGAAGAATGCTGACGTGAAAATGACAGATGTCACGAGCCTCACTCGAAATGTTCAGAAATATTTTATGAACATTTTTCTGAAGACAAAAATATTCGATTTTGGAGTTTTAATTATTTTAGGGTTCTTCATCAAGTTATTTTCGAACAACAGTGTTTTGAGTTATCGATTTTCTTCATTAATATTTATCGTACGTCGTCCAAATTTATCTTTGTCGTTTCAAAATTTTACTTAGAGGCTATTGGAAGTTTTGCAATAGCAGCGGGGAATCCGCAAGGTTCGCAGCTCCGTGGAGAGCAGCTTGTCTTATTTTTGTTTTCTTTACGTTTTAGGTCTCTGAGGTATACAAAACCGATGAAATGGGTAATGTAAATTCTTGGTTGAAGAAGAATGCAAAGCCTAAAGAAAGCGAATATTTTATCCTTCGAAAAAGAAAGTTGCTATAAGAGAGGTTTAGCTGTCTAAGAGTGTATATTGATATGCTTAGCAATCTGTATTATCTGTACTATATTTGAAATCCTATCATGTTGTACCTTGCGGAAGAGTAAATATCTCTCGAGGCCACTCTCGAAACTTGATCTAGCCTGAAAATTCCTATAATCTTACCTAGACAAATTCCTATAATATCTAGGCTAAAAAAATTCTTTCAACTTATAGGTTGATGACGTCACACGTTGGTGAAGTTGTCCCTCCTCCTTATGTATAAGTATTGCTTAATATGGTCGAAAATATCCCAGGTCTCGTGGACATTTCACCAAAAATGATGACGTCACAAATGTCGGGTAACTTGAGAGTTGAAATTTTACGAATCCCCCTCGTCCAAAGTTGAACACGCTCGCTCTCGTTACATCATCGTAAATAGCTTGAGAGTCAGAATTTTGCCAAATTCCCCTCCTATCTTATGTAGTACAAAGTTTGAAATTTTTCAAGTCCCCCTAGTTCGATAGGCAAAATTTTCTCAAGTCTTATAACCTAATTTAGGTTATCGGAACTCACAATGAGTGAGTGAGGTGTAAGTAGAGCGCTAATATTGAAAAAGGGTTTTTCTAATTTAGGTTGATGACGTCATAGAAGTCAGACGCGCTTGCACTCGCGGAAATTTCTGGAAATGCTCCCCATTTTCAGTCAGATTACCCGCATGATCGAAAAGGTGCTCCCTAGAGGGAGTGTCCTCACCGTCCTCCTTTTCTCGGTCGTCAACAACAACCTTTCGCTTGATGCAAATTATCCTATCTCACAAAGACTGTTCGCGGACGACTATAGCCTCTGAGGGCTCGTAGAATTTTACAAAAAACATGGGTGGCAGAGTAAATTTTTCTCAGGGGTGTTTTTTTGACCTTTGGTTTGTTATTTCCTCCTATCGCTAAATCAAGCATCTTTCTATTCTTTCCCCTCTTTTGTAAAGGGGGAGCAAGTTGCCCATTCTACCCTCCACCTACTCCGCCACCCATAACAAAAAATTCCCGATAATATTTCAACGTGATCGTTAGATTCCAAACAACTAGCTCTATACTTTTTCGGAAGGCAGCGGCAGAGTGACGGAGGGGTGGACGATGTGGGTCCAGAGGCAGGGACTAACAATTTTTCTTCTCATCAGCATCCTTAATTCTACCTGGCTACGCTACTGCTATTAGGCTACTCAATGCAACCACCCCATTCTCTTGCAGAGACGGACTCAGTTTGCCCCGCTCTTGCTTTACGCCTGACATATGGTCCATCATCCCGCCCTTGATCCCAATGCGGACGCACGTTGCCTGTTCAACTTTCCTTACTTCTTGTGAGGATCCTTTTTGAAGCAGCCATAGGCGCTGAACACCTGCGTCAGGTGAAAGTTCAGCTGACCACGGTCTCGGTTCATCGACTCATCAAGGTCGCGTATTGAAACACAGGTCGTCCATGTATTCTCTTTCGAGCAAGGAGCTTCTGGCCTCCTGCTTCACCCGTGTAGCCTCTTGGTCAGTTGTTATCCTCTTCTTGCTTCGAGCTCCACTCTCCCCTCAGCATGGCGATAATCGTGTTAATAGACAAAACACCTCTGTCGAGACAGTGCGATAAGCACCATCATATTTTGGCGCAACTCTTCTTGGGTCTTTCCTTCTCCCATTCTGGAAAACCATGTGGGAGGATCGACGACACGGTGTTCATCAATATCCTTCTTTTTGTACCCCTCGATCCTCCTAGGTTTGTCATTAGATGGCGTCGGTGGGCCCCTACACTGCCCTCCTTCTCCGCTGCCATCAGTAAATGGCGCCTGGAGCTCGACTTTGAATCAAACTAGACACACCTGGCAGGCAAAAAGTGGGTAGACTGAATTTCCGACGGCCTTCGTCTCTCCTAACGCGAGCTCTAGTCTGGCCGACTCGATCCAAAGCGTTACTGCCTCTGCTCTCCACCACTACACTTGTTTGGGAGGTGCATACCACCAGTCTGTCGTTTACATAGGAGATGAGCTTGGGGTCTGGTGGCAGCTTTACTTTGAAGATCCCGTCTATTGCGACACATCACAAGAGCGGCCCAAGTACCGACCCCTGCAGCAACCTTAAATAACTGGTCGCTTTAGATTTCTCAGTAGCTTGCTAATCACCTTAAGCAGGTATGCACGCACTTCTGCGTCCATTAAAGCTTTCAATGTCTCATGGTATTGAGTTGAACGCATTTCTTATGTAGACTGATGAAAACTAACGCGTAAATATCGCTGTCTCACCTATCCTCTTCAGCCTGATTCCAGCAACCGATGGACAGTGTCTAGTTTAAAAACCCTACTGACTACTTGAATTTACTTATCAATTGGCCATCACTCTCCCACGTTATCTAGGAGGCAAAGTAGTCGATAATAATAATCACGTTTTTCTATTTTGCTCTGCAGCTTCAAACATATTCTTTCGACTTTGAATCTCATTTCATCGTCAGGGCCTCTTGAAAAATCTCTTTTTGATATAGTTGTTCGGAAAATAGCGCCACGTTCCTGTAAAAGTTGAGAAAAATAGAATTTTGAAAAATATAACTGCGTAATAAGGGTAGAATTTGCGTAGGTCGAAAATTTCTTTTTCGTTCCCTCATTTTCTTTTTACCTATATATTTTCGCAGCGAATTTCTGACAGAATCAGAAAGAAAAAAATCGAAGGTCTCCGATACCTAAAATGAAGAAACGTAGGAGAACGAGGAAAATGATGAAAATCCAGTGAGCGTTACTATTTAGCTGAAAATTACGAGGTAAATCTTTTTAATTGAAAAGTTCGAGGTTTCGATGTAATTTTTTATATCTTCGTAAACTTTAAAATGAAGTTAAAATGAAGAAAAGCGGCGCATCAGGTGAATATTTGGCGTATTTGATGAGCGTGTCGTACACCCACTGAAAATCTTGGTATAATTCTATCGATAATTTATAAATTCATGAAATTTTAGTATTCTCCTTTCCCGAAGGAGTTCATCAGGAAATTTCCAAGATTTCATGAACTCCTACGGTATTTATTTTGTTTCTTCGTGCTGCTCTATCGATGACCTTCTTCGTTACCAACTTTTGATGCGTACCTTTTTCTGCGTCATTTTCAAAACAGTTTTTAAAACCGTTTATATCGAGCTTGTACGAGTACCGTTCAACTTCATAGGTAAAGCCTCTGATCTCAGAGGAATATCGTGTTTCGAATTTCCCGAGTTTGGGTGGAATCCTAAAACATGTAATCTGAGCTTTTAGTTTCATCCTAAATACTTCATTAGGGAAATTCAATTGCGAGACATCGTCGTCATTATCCCAGTTTTGTCTGCTTTTCGTAAATCGGTGAAAGGAATTAAATTCTTTCAGGAAAAAGTATTGAACAAATGGTTGAAGATCTACCTTACATGTACCTCGTCTACGAGTCACAAAAAGTAAGTATATGGACGACTCTTTTCTGCGACTTTTAAATATGAAATAACCGAAACCTTGGCTCCTCAAAACAGCTCATCTTAACGCAAAATAAAAAACGTACTATAGATTTGTGGGCGAATTCATCGCTTCGTAGAAGGAATATGCGTGCATTTAATGAATACAGAATTTGAGAGTACTTATTGAAGCGACGATGTAGGAATGAATACCAGTTGTAGCGAATAGAATATTCCCACGCTTTTTAAGCCCAATAAGGTATCACAGAAATGACATGTATACTCGATAGTGTACGTTTGGTATATTCTTACCTTTTTTTCCGCAATTGATGTGGAAAAAAAAAAAAAAAAACTGATATTGGTACTTTTTTGAAACTTCGACAAAATAAATTTTTTTGTTTTGACAACACCTCACTAAAACGTTCTTAAGTCTCATTTGGCTTCGGTTTAACGATGTTTCGTCTATACATTTTATCAAAAACGTAAAATTTACTTGACGTATGAGTTCTTACACACGTATGTAAGTCTCAACAACAATACAATTTGATAGCTTGAAATGACGTCTTTACCGGTGTATGACGTTCAACATCTTAACAGCCATAAATGTATTTTATCGATGAGCATTGATTTCGTGCGCGCTTATTCTTAATTTTAGTAGTTCCGACAACGAATGTTGTCGACTTGACACATTTCACGCCCTTTATACCTTTCTTCGATCATGAACTTATTAAATTATGAATTAATTTTTTTTTTGGCTATGCAATCATCTGAGGTGAACGATGGCATTCATAAATGCTGGCCAAAATTCCTCTACAAGCAGACGAGAATCTGCCTGAAACGCGTGCATTGTTCATGAAAGAGCAAAATTCAATTCTTCTTCAATCCTCTTCGCAATACACGAGCTCAATCTCTGATATGAATTAGATCTTAAAACAAGAAGTATTACATAATCCATGGAAATATGGGAAGGAAGGTAGTTGCGGCTGAGAAAATCAGGGAATAAGCTAGCTGTGTACTAGGGTTGAAAGGCGCAGTCTTTAAGGTGGATCAATGACATTATTCAAGCAATAATTTAATAGCCTCAAAAATTTACTCAAGTATAACCTGAAGAACGGCGCGGCAGCCCTTTGCTCAGCTATACGCTCTTGTCTCCCTCATTATAAGTAAATAATGCTAAGATTATTGTAACAGGGAACCTGTTTTACCGCGGGAAGGGGGGGGGGAATTGTCTGCCACCCAGCAAAGCTCAGAGCTCGAAAAATATCCAAGTCTGCCTCCTATTATGTATATATAGCTTTGGGGCAGGTCCTTTGATTATTATTAGTCATACTCGATAGTAAAAACCTTGAGTTTGAATGATAGAGTACAATTTTTTAATCTTCATCAAGTGTGCTGTGAGACCATCTTGGTGACTTCATTCTTAATTAATTATTGATTTATACGTCATTGTTTCGTGTATACATAATTGATATAGTGGTTCATAGTTGATTTGAGGTGTCTCAGGAGATGGGAATATCATTTTCAATGTGGACTAGCTTCTTTGAGTGAGATTTGAAATTAGACCAACGAGTGAACCAGGCTCTTGTGCGATATATTTGTTTGTTAATGCGTTTGGAAAGGTTGAGGTGCGAGGGAAGGAATGAGGGGTTGACTGATGGGTGATTGGTTGCTTCCTCCCTTCGTTCTTCGAGATCTCCTTGTAGCTGGATTCCCAGATGAAGAAGCTTGGGATAAGAGGATATTGGAAGCTCTTGTGGACGCAGGAGTGCCCGCATACCTGCTTAGGATGATCAGCAGATATCTTAGCTGTCGTGAAATCCAAGCAGAGATGTCTGCTGGTACAGTAAAGCGCCCTGTTACTTGTGGGGAGCCACAGGGGTCAGTCCTTGGGCCGCTTTTGAGGTGCGTCGCATCTAACGGGATATTTAAGGTGAAGTTGCCACTCGGAGTTAAGCTTATCTGCTATGCGGATGACACCCTGGCGGTATGCACTGCCGAAACAACTGCAGTGGTGGAGAGCGGGGTAAACCGGGCTCTAGAGGCAGTGACGCGTTGCATCGAGTTGGCTGGACTCGAACTTGCAGCTAGTAAGACGGAGGCCATTTTATTCACGACCCGTCGAAAGTTCAGTCCACCAAGGTGTGAAAATAGCAACCAAGAAGCGAATCAAGTACCTGGGCATCTGGTTTGACTTGACGCTGAGTCGCCTGATGAGGAACCTAGGAGGACCGAGAGAAGCAAGAAGAAAAATCGTGATGAGCACCACCTTGTCGATCCTCCTATATGGTGCGCCAGTATGGACCGACTCCATGAAGATACCACACAGAAGGAGAGAGATGGTCAAGATCCAACGAAGAGCTGCGCTGAGGTATGTTAGTGCCTACCGCAATGTCTCGACGGAGGCTATTGAGCTCCTTGCTGATGAAAGAGCGGTGGTGTTCAAAGCAAAGAAGACAACGACGACCAACCAAAAAGCTTTACGGGTCAAGCAGGAGGAAAGACGCTCTTCGCTTGTGGGGAGACAATTGGGCGCGGAATCTGAAAATTGTAGGTTGTGACGTCACAAGGCTGACCTATGACGTCATCAAACGTCACAGGCCCCACTCCAGGGTATATATGATAAGAGAGTAGAGGGGAACTTGGAAAAAACTGACCTACAACGTCATCAAACTGTGACGTCACAGCCCCGTTCCTCAAGCTATATATGATAGGAGGAGGACTTGAAGATTTTTCAAATACCGAGTTTTTCCTCCTACTAGACGGCTGGGGTTTTTTCCAAAAAAAAAAAAACGAAGAAGGTTTCCTGTTAAAATGGTCCAATAAACCCTATAAAAATCCCATTAATTTCATTTCTGACCCAATAAAAAAAAATGAAATTTGAATTCCTAGGTTGAGTAGGTTTTTTTCTGTAATTTTGACAGTATTTTCGGGCAAATGTTCAAGTTCAAAGGAGCCCGGACCCCTGACACGACTGGAATTATGGTCTTGTGGAACACCTTTTAAGAGCTCTATAAGAAACCAATACTTTCAATTTTTTAATTTGGTAGACGCCCTGTGTGGGAAAGAGCCTTCTATGATTTGCTCCATAACATCCGGCTACCACCCGCACCCCTTTGCGGCCTCTACTACGCGGTACAACCGGCGGTGACAGTCGCAGTCCTTCCACAAATTGGCATTTTTATTGGTCCACCAGTAAATGGCGCTGAAAATTCGAAAAATACCCCTTCGCACCCGAATGTACCCGGCGCCCAAATGGCCGCGCCCAAAAGTCTGGAAACCCACAGGGACAAATCGTATGCTAATACGTGACCTTGATGAGTGGTGGACCGACACCATGGTCAGCTGAACTTTCACCTGATGCAGGTGTTGAGCGGCCACGGCTGCTTCAACAAGAACCGTGACGAGAAGTGAAGGAAAGTTGAGCAAGAAACGTGTTCGCACTCTAACCAAGAGCTAAATGTGAGTGTGAGGCGTGAGGAAGCTTAGTCGGTCTCTTCAAGAGATCGGGATAGATGAAGCGCTTGACCCGAGTAGCCTGGGACCCACCATGCTAGGTTCCGAAGAAGTATGGAACCAGGTGTCTGTATTTGCGGGCACCGCCATGTGGAGGAAGATGGACTAGGCAAATGCAGAACCACGCTGGAGACTTTTCATAAGCTTTAGATGACTCCTAGCCTAAACGAAAATAAAATTCAGGTTTCCGTATTGGGTTATGGGTATTTTTACTCTCTTATCAGTTGCCGTGACGTCACAGTGATAGAATTTATAAACTGAGTTTTATTGTTCATTCTATAAATATTTGGCTTGATTGACAAGTCATGGGTATTGAATCTGAAGAGAAAGAGTGACTCTCTCAATGAGTTTTGCATTGTGAGAGGAAAAGTCGTGTATTACTCACTTGACTGCGTGAGTGGTTTTTTTTTCACTCCTTGTGAGGTAGACAAGTAGAATGAAGAGAGAAAGACCAAAGTCAATTGAAAAATCTTTTATTACCGCGAAGAATTAAAAATTTGTACTAGATTGAAGAAACGACAAGGTCGTATTTACATATCGAAAATCGTAAAATCGTAAAAATTCGAAAAACACGTAGTCGAACGAACGACGAAGTCGCCCCTGGTTGAAACATCCAAATACAACCTCATCATAAGCCCTAGTCCTTCTCGGCTTTAAGGCCTTCCTAAACTGTATAGGTGTCATTCATTCTTTCTCCGACTTACTCGTGTGAGCTTTCTAAATTCCTCGATCGTTGGTGAGTTATCAGTTCTAGTTCGCCGTTAATAATTCTTCTGAATTAGTTGAGAGGATAAATGGTATCCTCCCTCCTGGTTCTATTCTCATCTCCTTCGATATTAAGAGTATGCTTCCGCGTCCCCGTCCTCCCTGCTCTTGATTACTTTAAAGTCCTCTTTAAAGATGCGCATGTCCAGATTACGTTAATTGAATGTGTCTTTCTCCTGGCTTTTCCCCCCCTAATATCGGTATCCTTATCGGTTCCCCCTCGGTTCTTCGGTTTACGAGACCCTTCTCGAACAATTTGAGGACGAAGTCTTTGATTCTGGTTTTCACCTCATTTCCTACATTGTTTATTGGCACCGATATTTGGATGATGTTTTATGCTTCTGGAATGGGTCTCTTTCCGACCTTCACTCCTTGCCGATCTGTAAATTTCAATTCTGTAAAAATTATTCCAGTCCACTGTGATTTGATTATGTTTACAGTATGAGAGTTGCGTGATTGTAATGTTAAGAATTTCTCTAGCTGTAACTAAGCTATCCTTCTCCTACTATACAGTATTTAATGAAGAAGCGTGTCTTATCATTCAAAAGGATTATCAAACTCCAGGATTGTTTTCCTCACCTCAATGTTACGTACAGTATTTGTATAGAATGGCTCCTATAACTTAGATATAATGCACAATGTTCTGTGTTTCGTGACGAATAAATAGTTCATTAATTTTCGATAGCTTTTTGTAGAGATTTTCTTATTCTCGGTGTAATTACAACAGCCTACACGTATCGTGTATTTGCGTGTTTGCAGATCGGTATAGTCTCGATGGCGCTGAAATACGAAATGGTATGAGTTATAAAAATGTAAGCAAGCTCTATAGGTACATAAAAGTATATAAATAATGGATTCTTGTTTTTTTTCTTTTCCTTGAATTACAAGTTATACCATGGTACATAATTTATTGCGAGATTAATTTACACCGATTGTCGTTTACACGCTCTCATGATGTATGCATACGTACTGCGTCGAGTGGTTAAGGAATTTACATCCCTTACATTTCTACACTATTTTGTATACATTGCTCGCTAGAATACTCGTGAAGTATCTTTCTTTTGTGTGCTTTAACAGCATAGCTTCATCCTTGCCGCATAAACTCCTCGAACTTAATTGTATTTGTAATTCTTCACAATATAGGGTATCTCGAGATGGCGATCTTGAATGTAGGATCCAGCATAACTTTCGTACCCTAAACAATGACCGAATTGGAGGATGAAGAGAGGCCATCGCTGCTCTCGGTCGTTTCCGTCGTTTTAAACCATATTAATAAGCTTTTTTACATCCGGAAAAGAAAGACTCTGAAATATACCCGTGCATAGTGATATTCAGCAATCAGAGATGAGAGGGTGCTCATGTAGACTTGCGAAGGGACAAGTGAATTTTTTACGCTTTTTACGTTATTTTGCAATACCACAACGGTTGAATAGGCAACATTTTCGTACACGCTTGACTGGGAATTTACAAACGATAAGAATTCATGTTTCATTGGCGATATATATTTTTTTTTTAATACACCACACGATGGAAAAAAAAAAGAAAGAAGAATATGAAAAGAGAATTATTATTTTTATCATTATTTTACTGAAGGAGCGACCTACGCATAAAGTCAACTATGCATATTGAATTACTCTTCTTGTACTTCTCTGTTCAAGGGTACTTTCTTCTTTTTTCTTTCTTCTTTTGTTTTCGTAGTATACTATGTTCAATAATAATGAGGAACATATTGGTGAAATTTCCAAAAATAACCTAGTGCTTGCATACTATTTTGCAAATCTATTAGGGAAGATTACAAAGTTTAGTTATAATGATGGAAATTAATTTTGCTTGATGGCTACTTCACATTTTAATGTCAATCATATTTGATACAAAAATAACGAATAGCCTTGTCATATTTTTGCTCAAATAGAGAGACTTTGACTTCCAACTTCACTATTCTAAAAGAACTACTCTTCTTGGCCAGTGTTGTATTTACAAAGGGAGGAAAGGCTTCCCTAAACCGTTCGTGTTCACACTAATTTAAAAGTTTCTCCTGTCGTATCATATATTATTTCTTCCAAATTTTCGTAGGGAAGTAATTAGCCTTTATTAAGCAATCCCTCGTTAACTGACCATCTGTAAATCCTTATTAAAAGGCGTATTTCATTGATGCTCTTTACCGCCCTTTCATAGATGAAATTTTCAAGTACGCCTGCGTTCTCGCATCAAGATAGTGTCATCGGCGGTCTCGAAATATTTGTAAAGTCTATATTTTTTCCCAAGAGATTTTAGATCTTCGACTCACCCCAGGTCAAAAATTTCTTTTTCAAGGGAAATTGTGACGATATTTATGTCTCTTGAATGAATTTTGTGGTCGGCTATCAGTTGAAAATAACCATCCTACAATTGCTCTTAAATGTTCTTATTGTGAGTACTTTGTGATGGGTGAAATTCTAGTTTTAAAAGAGTTATTTTGATATTGTGGTAGCCATTTGTATTTTGGTAGTTTCTTGGAAGCATAATGTTTCAAGGGTCGGAAAAAGTGAAAAAGTTAGTTCTCAGTGATTGCTTGCTTAGCAAGCAAATTTATTCAACAAAGCACTGTAAGTGAGTTGACACTCAATATTGAGGCAATGATCTTTAAAAGATGGTATGAGCAGAGTAACTTTTGGTTGTACAGTATTAAGCCTGTTGTTCTAATTTGATTTGACACAACATGCATGATTTTTGAAGCAGTAGTTAGTAAACCACAATAGTTTCATCATTGAACCCACCCGCAAGGAATTATTACAGTTTTTCTGTGACTAGTGTTGAACTAGGTCTGAATGACGTAATGTTTCTCAATCATTTGTTATTTCAAATGTAGGCGCATGTGTTAATTCAACTTCATACAACCAGGTATGTTCTGAAACTGTGATCCTAATCCAAGAAAATTGATCACCAAACAATGAGCAGCAGTATGATATCTCAGGGTCCAAACTATCTTGCTATTTATTTGTTTCACGTTGGTTATACATCAGCAATGACACTAGCGCACTCACTTTGTTCTGTTGTTTTTTAGGGTCGGCCCGCATTGTGAAGGCTGATGCGATTGAAATTACTTTTTTCTTAGTCTCAGTTACAATGCTGACGTCACCATCAAGTCAGTCATAAGCCGAATAGTCTTGCGTCTTCTATGTGTTATCATTGTGATAGAATAATTTAAACGCTCAACTTTGACGTTGTTACAATGTAATAACGCGTTTTGCTTTGTGTTTTGTTTTCTATTTCCATTTTCTTTCTTTTCTATTTAGTCTTTAGCTGTCGGTTGTGTTTCATTGTGTTTTTCAAATTTTTATTTGAGACTGTTCTGTTTTGAAAAGTTTTCATTCTCCTGTTTTGTGTGCATCTTCATCTGTATTCTTCCATATGACGTCTCAAGGACAAAACTATTGTGTTACATGTTTCTCACATTGGTTATACATCGGTTATCATAACATTAGTTCACTTAATATGTTATGCTGTTTTTTTAGGGTCGGTCCGCGTCGCAAAGGCCGACACTATTGAAATCAACAATTTGTGATTTGTGATCCGCAATCTGCATTAGAGTTTACTAGAACTTGTATCGAGAGTGAGAACTAATAAAATTAGATGCGAGAAGGGAAAGGTACTATACTAGTAGGTGCCAAATAGAATAAAAGTGGTGCCAGATGAATATTGTTGAAATCACACGTAACAACACAAATATTGTAGTGTGACGATCTACTCATGAGTGCGCTATGAAGAATAAGTGAAAAATATCAATAATGATGAATTTAAAACAGTGGGGCATATCTGAAACAAGAACATTATCAAAATATCAAATTTTTTATGTAGTAGTATCTGATAATTTGGGTTTAGAAAAATAATTATTCGAGTGGAGGATTATTAATACTGCCAATTTAAGATGATATATTCATTATTTGTGAACCGTGATTGGTCCTGGGTTTGGAGTTGCCTGAGACTTGTGTCAAGATTGTAGAGTATGTTCGAGATTCCAATGATAAACAAAAAAGATTGAGTAAATTTCTCCACTTCATGGAAAAACATTGAATCATGTGTATGTTTTTGGGCGTTTGCAAAGAAATATAATGTAAAGATATATCAATGTCGATTATATCGATACATCAATTTCAATTACTGTACATTGATATTGATTTTATCGAATTATCGATTCTATATTCGGATGCTGTAGTTTGTTTGACCTTCATTGTAGGCCCTAGTCAATGTACAATATTTTAAGCAAACTAGCTTTTGGGAGCTCAATCGCTCTGCTTATTCGCCCCCCTTCTTAGTCTAACATTAAACTAGTGTACTGTAATTAGGCCTATATAATGGAGCTGGGGCTAATCTTGCTATAGCAGCCTAGTTTAGGCCTAATTAGTACAAGCCTACTATGATGAAGGACAAAGGTCGAAGTTTTTTCAAGTCCATTAAACCGTATTCTGGGCCTGGTATAATGAAGGCCATAGATCAACCTTTTTTTTTTCAAGTCTCTAAACTAGGTCAAGATCAGTGATGACGTCACGCAGATTTCAGACTGACCCCCAGCCCAAAGACATATAAAGGTCGACATTTTTCGAGTCAATCCCAATATACTGTGCCTAGTATAATGAAGGCCAAAGGTCGAAATGTTTCTAAGGCTGTAAAGTACGTCAAGGCCATTGATGACGTCATAAATCATCGCGTCCAGGGTGGGGATTGGACCATTTTTCCACTAAAAGCCACTTTTTTTCATTGTACTTTTAGCCACTATTTTGAAAAATCGCCACGTAAGCCACTTTTTACCTTTCTGAGCTAAAAAATGGAATATTTTCAATGATTTTTTTTTTACGATAAAAATTATAAATGATTCCAATAAAATAACAAGGTGTCTACAAGTCATGAAAAAGACATGAATTTTAGCCAGTGGTCACGAAAGTCATAAAAGTCATGAAAAAGTTATGAATTTTTGTTTATGGTCATGAGATTCTTTGCAAAATTATTTAGCATTCATTGAATAATGCAAAAAAATTACAGCGAATAAAAGTTGTTCAACAAATTAAGGAAAAAGATCATGAAAATTGTTATGAAAACGTCATTAGAAAGTCATGAAAAAGTCATGAATTTTTGAATTGTAGATTTAGTAGACACCCTGAATAATGTGAAGAAAATGAATGAAAAGAATGAAAATTTAAAATGGTTGAATAGGGCCTCGAACAATAGATAAAATGTTATTATCCACAAGAAGAAAGATCGATTGACGAGTTACTACAAATACAAACAAACGTCCACTAAAAAATGAGTTGATCATATGTACCTAAAATGAATTTAAATTCTCCTGTCAATATTGTCAATAGAGTTTTTCATTTTTGTAGTAATTCTTTTTATTTATAAGAATTTTTGGCTGAAGGACACTACAAAATAATTTATCTGCTTTGCAGCCGAAAATTCAAATTCCTAGCCACTTTTTAATCACTCTTTACCCACTTTTTAAAATTTATTGACCACTTTTTCCACTAGGACAAAAAAAAAGTTGATCCCCACACGGCGGGTCGCGTGACGCAGGTTTCAGACTGACCTCAGCCCAAAGACATATACATGTCAAAATTTATGTATGATGAAATAGGTGATGGAAGAGTAGTTGGCTCTCTTAATACCTTGTACAAGGGGTATTTGTTTGTTTGTTTGTTTGTTTGTTTGTTCGTTCGTTTGTTTTCTTCTATGTAGGTTTGATCACAAATCCATGTTCAAAAAAGAAAATAGAAATACTGATGTACACACAATTTTTTGAAGAGCTTCTTTAATGATAACAAAGTTGATACATTTCTTTCGGATACAAAATTATGAAATATCTTTAATACGAGGGAGGAACAGTTTTGAGCAAACAAGTTGCACCAAGAGAGATAATTTTTGAAACAAATGAAAATCCACTCTTGGGGAAACTGAAAAAAAAGTTATTAACAAAATCAATCAATTTTGAGCACACTTCACTTAAAGTTACTACCTATATTCTGTCATATTGTATATACGGTCATTATTGTTATTTCATGTTCTAGAATAGTAGACAAATTACATTCAATCTATGTATCAGGGTACTGTATTTGGTTTCCAGGTGTCATTACTTCAATATTTGAACATATTTACCACAAATATTATTACTTGATTTGTGAAAAAATTTTCAAAGACCATATCAACTAATCATGTTGCGTAGCTCCAAATTTTGAATTGGAATTCCCATCCTGATGTGTTATTCTCACCTCAGTTTGCTGATATGATCATCACTAGAGATAGGACCTGTTAATGTGGAACCAATCGAGCATTGACCCGAAAAACAGTCCTAAAAAACCACATGGTATAGATTCTGGCAATATCTCGTATGATAGAGATCGAATTCTCACCAAAATTTGCTATCATGGTCATCATTTGTGAGGATACAAGAAAAACTTTACTAACCAGTATAATTGAATTAAATTCTCAGAATCAATAGTATACATTAACCTGAACAACGGTTCCAAAAAGCCACATCATCTAGATTCTGACAATATCTCGTCAGATATAGAAACTTGGTGTGTTTGATAACTCTGAGAATCACCTCAGACCAAACATTCTATTGAAACTATTGAACTATGTATACTTAAATAAATGGTGGTTGAATGAATAGACCGATTCTCTTCAATTTTCTCAGACTTGTATTCTAAAGCATCTGCTAGAAAATTAGACGTTAAAGGGTACGATGACTACCAAAATGACATTTTGAGGTATGGGCTACATTTAAAAAGTTATTGTACAAGTGTTGAAGCCAGAGTATCCTTTAGGAATAGAAAAGTGATTAGCTAATGAGTTCAGTTGGTTGGGATTGTTTGAGACTTCTCTGTGTGTCGTGGGTTGTATTTCTGTTGATAATTTTTCTCGGTGTACCCTTTTCAACCTGAAGCGTTATAGTCGCATCGTATGTGGCAATATCCTGACGCCGCCAAAGCTGCAGGCAGAAAGTTGGTAGAAGTTGGATAAAACCAAATAAAAATTAACAGTATAGGGTACACCTATGTAAATTCCTTACTATCACTGCTGTTATCATAGATTTCGGACAAAAATTCGTTAAATCAGCTCCCTCTTTATCATAAACTCTTCTGTCGCACTGTGAGTGGAGATGATCATTTTTCCTTATTTCGTACTGTTTGCGATAAATTCCAAAGTGCGCTTTTGTCCTTGTGACCCCGAGAGTACCATCGACCATTTAATGGCGTAAAATTTTAACATTACATATTTTTCCATTCCCGGTCTTGTGTATTAATATTAATAACAAATCTGGTGCATAAACTCGTCTTAAAATATTGAATAGGGTTATTATTCAAAACGACTCTACTTACTATTATTAAACACGTATATACCGCAGAAACATGGTTATCGATCCGTCAAACACTCAAAACGCGAGGCATACCCATTTCTTTCACTTCTATACCGACGTTTTTATGCTCTTAATGCTGGGCAAAATTTCCCAGTGGTGCAGCAGCACATTAAAAAAATATGTTTTTTCGCCGTCTTTGTATACATTTTTTTTTCTTCTTCTTCTTCTCTCTATCATTATCGTTGTTTTTATTACTATTTGCTCAGTATATGTGTACAGTACGGGAAAACAAAGTCTGCGCAAATTTCATCGTGCCAGTTTTTACGCTGCCGTTGCTCTAGTCCACGTTTGCAAAAGCATAAGAGCGAGAAAACAGATGAATGTGTACGAGAAAAGGGGGCAAGAAGGAAAAAAAAAAATCGTTTTCTTATTCGCAACCTTAATGAGTTCGCTTTATGAAATATCATGGAGAACAAACCGAAAAAAACGGTATTCATCTTTTTTTTCTTCCGTGCGAGCACGAATAATCCGTCCGCAGGGTGCGAAATTTTTTTCCTCGTCCTTTTTTCAGAGGAAAAAATGTAATACGGTAAACGAGATTATTCGAATGCACGAAGGTTTATTGCTAGATTATCAACCACGCAGAAAGATGTAAAAGAGAATAAAAAATGATAATGATAATACCGTATGGAGCAGGAAAAAAAAAAAATATGGAAGGATAAAATATATGGGGCGTTCTTTTTTCTTTCCATACCGAGCTCATACCACATATTATATTTATCCTTCGATTTGTGTAATTCATTATGTAGTGGTCGTGAACCGAGATGAAGGTGCACAACACTAAATAATATTGCTACAAAGTAAAATCCGAAGCCGCGCAGTTTTCAGTGTAGCTTTCATTAAATTCGCAAACTCTCTAAATGTATACTTTAACCAAATTTATTATTCATCTAGAAATTGAGATAAATTTCATTAGTTTGTCGACAGTATACACAGTCAGCCCTGAGAACGGTAACGAGGTTCTGCGGTTTTACTGAGCCACTCACTTTGTGGGTATTGTTTTTCAAACGTATTCTTCTTTTCCACATGAATTTACAATTTCCATTCCAAAATTTTCCCTAGTATTTGATACGAGTGTACAAGCTTGATTTTCAATGCCGATCTTACTACTGTTTCATGTGAATGTACATCCGATCATTTCATTTGTGCTTCTCCATTCGTCTTTTTTCTCTCTACAATGAATTTTTATCTTCGGTATTCACAATACTTAGATGTATTGAACTAATTCTCTCTTCCAAATTACGGTTTTCCATAATGATAATAGAAAATTCCAACGTGGAATTTTAATAACAAAATGTGACACTGTAGTAAAATCAAATTATATTGGAAGTACTGTCGGTCAACAGACCATTATCAACATCGAAAATATTACAATCGAGACAGTGATAAATAGTGTAGGCAAATACGAGAGACAAAAAAAAAATTGCTGGAGCAAATGTTTCTTTGCTGAAAATGATTCAGGACACATCCTGAACAACATACTAAAAATCCCGCGTTTTCCCCCTGAAGCTTCTTCCTTTATGGGGGTTCAAACCCCCCAAAAAATTAGTTTTTTGCCTATATCGCGCGAAATTTAAATTTTATTAAAAAATGTTTCAAACAAAAGTTGTTCCCTGTTAAATTTCCTACCAAATAACGTATTCAATGTTCAGCCTATACCAATTAGTGCCTTTGCAAAGGGCGTTCAAAAGAGTCCCAAAATCAGTCCTTCCATATATCTCCCAAGATTGGAATTTTATGAAAAAATGTCTCAAATAAAAAATCTTCCTCGTTTTTGCTATAAAATGAGCTATTCAGCCTTCAGGAGGTTTTTTTTTTTAACAGGGGCTTAAACCCCCTAAGATTCAGCCTCTTGCTTATATCTTGTTGAATTGAAATTTTATTAAATAATGTTTCAAACAAAAGTTGTTCCTCGTTAAATTTCCTACCAAATAACGTGTCCAACGTTCAGCCTAGGTCAATTAGTGCTTTGGCAAAGCCTGCAAAGGCCATTCAAATGAGAACCAAAATCAGATTTTCATATATCTCCCAAAATTGAAATTTAATGAAAAAATGTTTCAAACAAAAGTTGTTCCTCGTTAAATTTCTTACCAAATAACGTATTCAATGTTCCGCCTATACCAATTAGTGCCTTTGCAAAGGCGTTCAAAAGAGTCATAAAAATCAGTTTTTCCATATATCTCCCAAGATTGAAATTTTATGAAAAAATATCTCAAATAAAAAATCTTCCTCGTTTTTGCTATAAAATGAGCTATTCAGCCTTCAGGAGAATTTTTTTAACAGGGGTTCAAACCCTCTAAGATTCAGCCTCTTGCTTATATCTTGTTTGATTGAAATTTTATTAGAAAATGTTTCAAACAAAAGTTGTTCCTCGTTAAATTTCCTACCAAATAACGTATCCAACGTTCAGCCTAGGTCAATTAGTGCTTTGGCAAAGCCTTCAAAGGCCATTCAAATGAGAACCAAAATCAGATTTTCATATATCTCCCAAAATTGAAATTTAATGAAAAAATGTTTCAAATAAAAGTTGTTCCTCTTTGAATTTTATCAAATGAGCCTTCAGTTTTCAGAGTAGAGTAATTAGTCTATGAAAAAAGTGTGTTAGGTAAATTTTTCGTGTAGATTCCTCAACTGGATCTTACTCCATGACGCTAGTATATTTCATGTAATATATACACATAATTTTATAACATAGCCCGAGGAGGCACATGACTTGAGCTCCTCCATCCGTAGGGGGTTTAAACTCCTATTAAAAAAACCTCCTGAAGGCTGAATACCTCATTTTATAGCAAAAACGAGGAATATTTTTTATTTGAGACATTTTTTCATAAAATTCCAATCTTGGGAGATATATGGAAGGACTGATTTTGGGACTCTTTTGAACGCCCTTTGCAAAGGCACTAATTGGTATAGGCTGAACATTGAATACGTTATTTGGTAGGAAATTTAACGAGGAACAACTTTTGTTTGAAACATTTTATAATGAATTTTAAATTTCGGGCGATATAGGCAAAAAACTAATTTTTTGGGAGTTTGAACCGCCATAATGGAAGAAGCTCCGGGGGGAAAACGCGAGATTTTTAGTATGTTGTTCAGGACCTCATCCTGAACCATTTTCAGCAAAGAAACGTTTGCTGCAGCAAAATTTTTTTTTTTTTTCAATATTGCTCTAATTTGCCAACACTCGAGACACGGAAAAACATAATTTTTGAAAATCAAATTTGCGATGCTGTGATCAAGAGCATCCTTGATTAGAGGAGTAAGGTAATTAATGCGGCTGTGTCGTGCGATTTCCAGTCCCTCTAAAGCAAGCCGACGCTGGTAATCATTTCCACGTGGATCCTTGTGTATGACGGTGTCCGCATTCTATTAAATGGCCTGTGTAGGCAGAGGAATCAATTTCATTGGAGACCCAGGTATCGATATGCTCCCAAGTCCTCGTCTTCAATCATCTGCTGCTTTCGCTGATACGCCGATATAAACGCTGCGGTAGACTAGGCACTTTAATCTGTAAACACCTTTTTTCTCATGGTCCTTGAGGTTGACCGGAGAGTTTGCTTAAAGAAGTAGGGTTGTAGTAGGCAGGTGGAAAACCATATAAGGACGCAAAATACGACTGACTTTAGGAGAAAGAGGGCTCAAGAAGGGCAAACGAATCAATTTGAACATATCAGTTTGGTGGGAAGGAAGAGGAGGGTCACGACGAAGCGAAATAGTAATGTAAAGATATCTCCTAACCAATTTCCTATGGGCCATTTCTAAGTGGCAATCTCTTTCCTAACATTCGAGTCATTTTGGGGGAGGGTAGCTAGGCGGTGTCCCATAGCGTTGAACGCAGCTAATTTGTTGGTTTGCGAGCAGAAAAAAAATACGTGGATAAGGGTTTCTGTCGTTGTGGGCTTTTCAAATATATTGACTTCATGTACTCCATTCTCGATAGAGATGGTAATATCTAGGAAATTCATTTATTGGCCTCCCACCTCCATTGTGAAAGAGGTGGAGAGGTCGAGGCTTTTTGGATAGACGAGAAAATCCTGAAGCCCGGAGGGAGGGCAGGCCTACAGACGGAGGACGTCATCGACGCACCCATGCTAATAGGTGACCCGGCCAGAAAATCGAGGGTGACGAAAACAAGTATCTTTCGAATTTATGTATGAATTCATTAGCAACCAAAGATCCCAGAGGGTAACCAATAGAGAAACCGATGTCTTCAAGAAAAGAATAAAATTTCTCTATGGAGAGGAGCGGACGTTCAGGAAGTATAGGATTTCACTAGCCTCTTCATGAAGGAGATTATGTTGGGTTGACAGACCTTAAAAATGCTGGACAGTAGTCTGTTTGGGAATGTTTGGAAACAAAGCCACGACGTCGGAAGACGTGAGTATCGAATTGGGCTGTGAAGTCAAATCTTCTATGTCTTGAGCTAATGTGGTCGAATTAAGGATGGAATAATGGTTGTTGAAATCCGTACGAGATTCTCAAGAATTTAGCTAAGAGATAAGTTGGAGACGAGAAGTAGGACCCCGCGGATCACAGGGAGCTGCCAGGTTTATGGACCTTAGGCAATCTCTAAGGGTGAGGAGGTACAGGATTAGGATGCAGAATAGACTTTTTCAAAGTAACCTTGACAATGATATGACAAGAATCATTGATTGCCTTCCTTACATTGGCGATGTGGGTCGTAAAGTCGAATTGGGTGTTAAGAATGGCCCCACAATTTTGAAGTCTCTCATGGGTTTTCTCCTCATAAAAGGGACGGTTCAGTACAGCCACAGCGTCATCTTTGTCAGCCTTGCAAACGATGCGGTTGTTGTCTTCTCTTGCTGACGGCCCATAACAGAGGATGTCGACACATTGCTCCCGCTGGTGAGGGCTTTACCTCCGGTGAAGGGGGGCAGGCAATATCTTAGGCCTCTTCCGAGAAAATTTCTTCTTCCATCGTTAAATCAAGGTCAGAGTAGTTCACAGCGCGAGAATTAAAGTTTGGTACAATCACTGAGTCGATCCATAAGGACCTGGAATTTCCGCTCCTTCCTCTCTCGCAAGGTCACGGTAATCGAACGGCATCTTTGGGCAGAATAGAGATAAGCCTGCATTAAGTGAGTAAATTCCATCTCGTGGTGGTAACGTCCCAGCACCAGCCTGATCCATTTGTTAGCGATCGATTTTTTTAGCGCTTTTAGAGTCGGAATAGAATCGGAAATATTGATTAAATTTCGCTTTGAAATTTTCTATTATCACTTAGACGTATGTGTTGCCTTTTAGGTTTCAAGATAATGTTGAGGATTACGCGTTCTATGAAACCATTTGGTTTTTAATGACTTCTGTTAATACGTATGCACTCCTAAAATAACTGGGCGAAAGTTTTGAAAAACTTTCAAGTGTTACTATCGAAGTAGTATGCGTAAATACTTCTGTTTTATTTGCGACATCGTGAGACAAAAATGGAAAACGATTTAGAATTTCGCAAGAATCTATAACGTACATTTCCGTCGATTGCAAACTATAAAACCTGTGACAGTGAATGAATGCGCGGGGAAACTGATATTGAAATACACGCGAGAATTTATGAGACTAGTTTTGCGGAATTATTTCGATAGAATAATTTCGCAATCCGACGTCTTCGACTTTCGTCGAATGAAGTCGTTGGAGAAATGGATAGAGTCTCTACTGTTTACCAATCGTTGATAAGCGTGACGAGGAAATCTCATCAAAGTGCAACGACTTTTATCTGTTTCAACATAGCGAGAAAGGAGGAAATAGAATGATGATATTTATAATTCTCTAATGAAATCATAATAATATTGTGTAGTAATGAATTTCGTTGAATAAAGAAGGCGGTTGGGAGATAGGAAGATGGATATAAATTATTTCTCCTGTCTTGATAAATCAATTTTTCCCTTATAATTCAAGTTTGCTTATCTTGATCTTTGATGACGAAGAACGTTCACTATTTATTCCTGCAAGGAGCTGTGCGAAATATGAATTACCATACGTACATGAGGCATAATGAGGTATTATGTATATATATAAGAAAAAATTACGCGAACTGCATATTCTGCGTGTAATTAAATTATTTGTAAAAATTAGAAGGTTTCCTTGGACTTCAGCCACCTCGTCGGATTATTGTAGAAGAGTGTTGCGCCGTAGAAATAGATGATGAATATGTTACAGACCTTGGTAGTTTCAAAATCTCTGTTAGCTTTTCAGAATCCAGAGACGAGAAAAAGCAAACAAATTTTCGAAAATTATCTTCTGAAATGATCCGCGTGTTTAGGAAGTATCGTAACTCTTCTTCATCGCACGTTTATCCACCAATTCAATCGATGATACGCCTAATTTGGGATAAAATATTATCTCGTACTATTTTAGTCAAGTCAAATTAGGCCGAAAAATGACCCTAAATAGACGTCATTACGATGAAAGCTTTCTTCTCTTGAATTGGTCAGGTAGGCCATCCGATCAAAACACCAGAGTCCACAGTGCTATGCCTCCAGAAATGTTCCCTTGTGGTCATCATTGGCCCTCGAAATTCACTTTTTTGAAAACAATTTGAAAGAAGATTAGACTTAGATTCGAAGTTTAAGAATGAAGACAGATCCAGAAATCTAAAGCAAGTTGTAATTTAATCATAAAAAATGTACAGTAAGCTTGTAATTTCAATGATTCAGAACTCGACCTTCGACTACCTCCCTCTCCCGCAATTTGAACCATAATACATAGTAAGAAGCGCTGGATGAGGCTCCCATTTCTGGGAAAGTTTTCTTCACAGTTGTGTCATACATGTTCTTCGCACAAAGAGGAAGACAATTGATCACTCTAGGCCGAGAGGAAGTGACATTGCGCACCCCTCCGTTGCGCCAGTCTCCATACTAGATGAACTTGAGCCTCCTTCCCCACCCAGTAATTTTCAGCCTGGTATAGGCCTCAAGTTCATGGTCATACGGACGTCCAAATACAAATCCAGGATATAGGTTGAGCGTTACAAAATCAACTGAGGTGCAAATCCAGCCTGAAAACACAAAAACCGTAAAAAAAAATCAGTAGAATTTTCCAGCGACTTTTATAGAACAGATCAAACTGATTTTTGTTTTAAATGCAGTGGAACTTCCCAATAACAAAGTGCCATGGGCACAATGAAAAAATTTGTTATATAGAAAGTCTTTTTTTTTTCTATTTATTTATTATTTATTTTTTTACATGTACATTATAGTACATACTTACAATACATATATACAGATGCATTTTTCTAGGTAGGCGGTGTGGGAGGAACACAGTAGGCCTAATTACAAATGTCTTGCTGAACTTTGTGCAAATTTGAACAATACTGGTGAATCCTTGCAAAATGTGAGGGACTTCCCACCCGGTACGTCCGATATTCACAGGTTTCTCATCTGTACACCCAATATTAATGCAGGAATTATAAGAAGAAACTGTATGTTACACGTTTTACTGCATAATTAAAGGTTTTTTATGGTGAAAAAAATTCGTTATATAGAAGTTCTTCTTCGTTATATAGAATCGCTTTTTATATGGAAATTTCAGGGACCAGCGAAAAAGTTCGTTTTATAGAAGTTTTCGTTATATAGAAGTTTTCGTTATATAGAAGTTTTCTTTATATAGACGTTTGTTATATAGAAGTTCGTTATAGGGAAGTTCCACTGTAAAAGCTTTATATTATTATTTAACCTATCCCGAGTTTCACTTTTGAGAAAAAGAAACAAAATATTGGTTGGTACATTTTGTAGGTGAGATGTATTTTTTGGAAAAAAATTGTTTCTAAAGGTGCAGAGGACTATATTTGAAGAATTACGGTGCACCAGCATCCCGAATAGATTCTCAGACTGTATTCCGAGAGCAGCCCTTTAAATTTATAAGACTCCCAACTGTTTGTGTCGATACTGCAATTATTCTGATCTTAAACGTACTTGAGGGGAAGGTGGACATGGGAAAATTTCTATCATTAAGCTGTGTATATGAGAGGGGGAAGAGCATGCAGACGATGTATATAAAAGGAGGGGAACTCGGAATGTTATCGAGTTACATAAATCAGGAGGGAGACCGAGAAAAATTCCGACTATTGAGCGAGATGTGGTTCTAAAGAGACCTAGGTCTATGACCTAGCTTATGGACTTCGGAATTATATCACTTCCAATGATACACACGTAGTAGTTTTTGGAAAAATGTCGACTTGATTTTCATCCATTATCGAAGCCGAGACATCTCTGAAACAGGTTACCCGCCCGTCTTAATTAACGCGAAAATATGCCATCGCCATTTTCGAACTTATCAAAACCAAACAGTACGATTATTAACCATCATTAATTCGAAATTAATAGTTACGCTACATCTTAAAAATCTATCTCACGTATATCAATTTCGATGAAAATCTCATATTCTTGAATTCAATAATATATAGGTATTAGCAGTTCACGAGAATTTGTATCGAATGTCTTTTCTTCCGCGACGAATAGAAGGAATCACTCAAAAAATAGAATTTCTAGAATTCAGGAGTAATTATGCCTAAAATAAGTATTTCCAAAAACATGAATAATTTCATAATACTGTTAATCATCATATGCACACAGATAAGGCCTAAAAAGGAGAGTATACCCACTTCCTGCTAGGGCTGCGACTACAGAACTAATAAACGCCAAGATAAACAATATTATCGCTGCTATATCGTCGGCTGTAAATTCGCGCGTAATTGATTATAATCGTAATTTTCTACACCGAAATTCGCATAAAAAATACTAAAACGAATTACGAGACGGTATCACGGAAAAATGGCGCTGGATATAATCTTCTCCCGGCGCTTACTCACACTACTGAACTTCGAACGCAGAATATCGTTTTTCAGGTCTTTGACTCTAACGTAATTCATAGAAGTGATAAAAAGGAAAATTCACCAGAAATTGACGCACAACGCGAGCACTTACCCATCATTAGGTGGTACTTATTTGAAAAAAATTGTGCTTTTACATTATGACAGTAAAATTAGCATCAAAATAGAGAGAAACTTTTCCCGCTACATCCTACCGTGGCGAAATTCATATGACTGAAATTAGCCTGGATTCGTTTTATCCGCCCTATTCCGTTCCTCCATTCATTATTTCAGATACGCTCTCTCTGCATAAAAATAATACCTGAAACACATCGTTATACTGAAGATCGTATACAGAGAGAGGATACCTATACATATCGCAGAAGGATGAGAGCGAAAATGTGAATTCGTGTAACGTTATTACTGCGAAAATGAATGAAGAAAAAAGTTGGTGGCTCTCAACCCAGAAAGAGGAGCATGTATGTTGTATTACACGCGTATAATAAAAAGACTATATGGAATCGCATATTATACAACGTACACGACTATTAGAAAATTTATAGCGCACAAAAAAGCGCCGAAGCGTGTCTTAATCAAATGAACCTTTTCGCTCGAGAAAGGATTGCAAGCTGTGAAGAATGCGTGAAAAGAGTACGCGAATTTATTCCTTTACGAATAATAAAATTTCGACGTATCCAATAAAACGGGGATGCATACCACTTCACTCACAGATACGAGCAGGAGTATATGAAAAGGTACTAATGATGAGGGAACACCTTAGCGTGTGACACGCTTATCACAGGTACATGACGAGTTATTGATAGATAATAGAGCTCACGTAGAAAGTAGAACCACGTCCAGAACCTAACATACAACTCTAATGTGGAAGGAAGATTTCCTTAGACAAACATTCTATGTTTGTTTCAAATATTTTAAAAATAGTATACCTAGGCGAAATTTAGGTAAAATTTAGCTTAAAAAGACAATCTTGGTAGAAAGCAGGAGTTTGTTGGAATGTGTCCGAATTGATACCCTCAAACTGGATGGGAAAATTTTCTGTGGCACGTTTTAGCTCCTTAAATTTCGTTTTTTTGTCAATATCTCGAAAAATACACATCTTACGGAAAAATTTCGAGTTAGAAAATTATTCCTCGTTGAATTTTTCATAAAATCAACTATTCATAACCCAACCTTAGGCTAAATTTTAGGCTAAAAACTTCGTCGAATGAGCGCTATTTTCGAAAATTCGTTGTAAATCACCATATTTTCGTCGATAACTCGAAATTATCGACTTACACAAAAAAAATGTGTGGTTATAAAAAAGTTTCCTTGTAAAATTTCATATAATATGAACCATATGAATATTAGCCTGGGCTAAAAATTCAGCCTATACATGCGCCCTAAAGCGATCCTACAAAGGCTCTAGCTGGGTAAGGGGAGGGAAATGTTTCAAATATGGGTCAAAATGTTGTCCTCAATGAGAAAACTCGAAATCCAAAAAATTGGACCCATCCGCTCGCCCACATGGGCTGCAGAGTCTTTTTAGGCCCAAAATCCAAAGGGCTGTATCTCAGGCAATAATGATCACGCAGCGATGACACTTGGGGACATTTTTGTATATGTGAACGTTCATCCATGGTATTTTTTTCAAAAAAAAAATCATTCATATTTTCTCTAGTTTCTAGCAATAACAAAACTTCAAATTCGAATAAAAAAAAATCGGGGGGGGGGGGATACACCCGGGGAAAATCATTCATTTGAAGCATCATACCCTCTACTACAACATACATGAGTATCATGGTCCTCGGTGAGTAATGATAGGCTGAGTTTGAGTTTCCCAGTCCTAGCGTACTGTATATTAGACTATACTAGCTTTAAACTCAGCCTAACATACGCCTATGCTCCGTCCTATGCTAATTTTAGGTAGTTTAGAATACACTATACTAATTTATGCTAGGCTTCACCCCCCTCTCCCGTTGATTTACTTGGATCCGCGACATCCGAGCCATTATGGAAGGTGGGGGACTTGGAAAAGTTTCGACCTCCGAGCTATACATGAGAGAAGGTCGACCTCCAAACAAACTTGAGATTGCCGGCTCGACAGCGGACATTTTTTCCGAAAAAGCCCCCAATAAGACGGGATGTATGTAAGAATATCAGCTGATCGTTTACCGGTGCTCTAAGTCTTTCCGGTATTCCGGTTTCCCGATATCTCAACACGCGTACAAATTGTGAAGTCAATTGACAACTATGTACTACTCTTACCTACCTTATAGCACATGTAGCTACCAAACCTGGCCGCGAGTATCAATGTAACGCTACCAACACAAAAATGTGTGAGAACGGTAAAGCGTTCTTACGTGTATATAGCCTGAAAGAGAGCCCCTTCAAGTGACTAGTTATAATGCTTCATACACCAATTGACTTGGCCCCTTCAATGAGTCGAGTATGCAACGCTTCAAACACTATAAGTCTCAGAACGTCCTTCTAAGATCTAGCTCGGATATCAGTGTATATAGCCTGAAAGAGAGTCCCTTCAAATGACTAGATATAATGCTTCATACACCAATTGACTCGGCCCCTTCAATAAGCCGGGTATGCAACGCTTCAAATACCATAAGACTCAAACGTCCTTCCAATATCTTGTATCACATCATTATATAGCTTGGAGATTGGTGTATAAAGCACTAGCGGTTGGCGACGCGCCTCCGGCGCGCCTGACCGCTAGCTGTGTGTTGAGTAGATATCTGTGTTTTATAGGTATCTGTATCTTGTAGGTATGTGTGTTTTGTAGGTATCTTGGAATTCAGATGAATTTTTAAAAAAGAAACAGTGGAAAGAGTTTTGCAAAATTCACAACTATTCAGTTCAAAAATAAGAAAATAGACACCAAAAACTGCGACTATACTTATAAAAATATATCAAAGTTCCGAGTCGTACAAAATCACCAAATTAAATTTTTTACACACTAATTCACTTGAGAGCTGACTTAACGCGTGAAGCCTGTATTCATCGCAGCAGAATACAGACAAATCCATTGACATTTTGCCAGTCCCTAAGAAAACACACGGACAACAGGTAAAAAAAAGGGTAATTTCCGCTAGCCCATACGCAGTGCGCACCGTGTCTAGACATTGGTTCTTGTATGAGATACCGGATGTAAAATCCTTTATGTAGGTGTTTTTAAAACTGTGAATAAAATAACTTGCTTAGTATGGAAGTACAGCGAATACTGTAGTCACAAAATTTCCTCCTAAAAATCTGGAACCGGGCTCATTGGAAAGGAAATTACAGGGGCTAAAAATTTAATTCTCTGTAATTTTTCATAAAAATGAGTTATACTCGAGTTATCACAATAATTCAATTCTCGAAACTGCGCCACTCAACGCGCGTAGGTCTAACGTACATGGCAAGCTACACCACCACGTTTTTTTATATTGAAAAAAGTCATTGTTTTCGCCCTTTTTTGAAATTACTCAGCACCTCCCCGTCAAATTTTTATTTTTATGAGTCTATGTGCTGCTCTGGGATGAGGACAATATATCCTGAAAGTTTGAAAGCGATCGGCCCAGTAGTTCTCGAGTTATAAACGGACAGGACGACAGACGGACAAACTTTCTGCTTTATATATTAGATGAAAGGTAGCCCCTTCAAATGACTTGATACACAATGCTGCATATATCAATTGACTTGGTCCCTTCAATGAGCTGCGTATGCAACCCTTTAAATACTATTCATCCTTCCAGAATAAAAGATAGCCCCTTTAAACGCCAAAATATGCAATGCTTCATACACCAATCGACTTGGTCCCTTCAATGAGTCGGGTATGCAACGCTTCAAACACCATAAGTCTCAGAACGTCCTTCAAAGATCTAGCTCGGATATCAGTGTATATAGCCTGAAAGAGAGCCCCTTCAAATGACTTGATATGCAATACTTCATACACCAATTGACTTGGCCCCTTCAATAAGCCGGGTATGCAACGCTTCAAAAAGACTCAAACGTCCTTCCAAAATCTTGTATCACATCATTATATAGCTTGGAGATCGGAAGCCGAAATAAGGTTATCTTTAAATGTATTGAAAAATTTTCTCACGAAAAAGCTTTTAATAGTTTGTATAAAGCATGAAAGATAGCCCCTTCAAATGCCTAAATATGCAATGCTTCATACACCAATTGACTTGGTCCCTTCAATAAGTCGGGTATGCAACGCTTCAAACGCCATAAGTCTCAGAACGTCCTTCTAAGATCTAGCTTGGATGTTGGTGTATATAGCCTGAAAGATAGCCCCTTCAAGTGACCAGATATGCAATGTTTCATACATCAATATCGATGTTTTTGGAGTCCCATGTGCCCCATAAAACAGGTTTCATGCTTCCCTTACATTAATTCTGTTGAAGAAATCGTGAGTTTTTGTTTTCGCTGGACATTACGCGACGAACGGCGTACGGCAAATTTTTAAAAAGCCCCTGTAAAACAGGTTCCTGTTGAAATTTTTTAAATGATGTCACTGCCACCTGCAGCGACTCTTTCGCTGTCAAGTCCGAATACTAGCGAGCGGAAGCAGCCTTGTATGGAATTGATTTAACAATACAATCAAAATCAATTTATTGATAAAACGCCCAAAGACCTAAATGATTCAATGTTTTTCCATGGAACAGAGAAATTTACTATTTTTAGCTTTATACATACTAGGTGTACCAACTTTAAACCAGAATACTAGGCTATACGCGACTTAAGCTAGGCTTAGCATCCACTAGGCTCTGCCTCCTCGTTGATGGACTTGGAATCCTCGATCGACCTAATCCAGAAATCTGCGAATCCGTGAGAGAAAAAAAGAGAAAGAAGTAATAATAAGTTACTAATTTTATGAAGTCACAGGCAGGTCCAAGCTGATGACGTCACAATGAGTTTTAAGCTGGTTGCTGTCTTTACTGTTCCTTTGTTCGCTATTGAAAACTATTTTGTCCCAACTGGTAGCTGGTTCGAACAATTGTAAAAAAAGACAGTAAAAATGATCTTATGCTCCGCGAAAATTTTTTTTTTTTTTCAATTTTCTCGAAAAAAAAAGTCTGGAACAAAAGTTGTTGTTTAACGAGTTTCCTGTAAAATGAAGTACTCATTTGCTACTCTAAGCCTATTGGTTGGCCTCGAAATTGCTTATTAGGCATCATTTATTTTGTAATTGCGAGACACGTTTTCCTTCTTTTTCAGAATTTTCTCAAAAAACCATCAGATCAATTTCCTATTTTCTATAAATTGCGTCTTTACAATTAATGTTGACGGCTTATGGTTCTTTAGTGGTATCGGTAATGAAATTGTCTGAAATTTAAACGATCTTTGGTCAATCCATAGTAAGGTGGGAGGATCTAGAGAAAATGTAGTATCTTTTCCTTTTTGAGGCATGAAACTAAAAGGAGCGTAGGTACTCCCAACGAAAAGCGCTAATGGGTTCGCCGCTAAAATATACTCTGTGTTTTCTATGGTGTTATACTTTTGAAGGGTCATACGATAGAGAATAATTTATGATGTTGACCGCGAATTTATTTGGATGGTGTAGTATTCAAGAGTTATAAGCTCGTATATATCACTATAACAAAAATGAGAACCACATGCGTCATTGGTATACGTATTTTATTTGAACGGTACGTTGATTAATAAGTTCTTAAATTTACATTCACGATGAATATGTAAAAATGAGACCAGAAGTTACTCGATCTCCCGTTATTATTGAATTATTAAGAATATGAAGTTGAGTACCGAACTTGTTCGTAGTCTTAGAACTTTAAATCAAATTTAAAATTGTCACGCAAATTGCCTCTAATATCAAGCGTTATGTTGAAAAGTTTGCGCGTACTTCTCGTAAAAGAATATTTTATTAATACATACATTCGGGGAAAATGAATGAAATTGTTAATTTTACAATCCTTGGAGAATATGGGTGTTCATTTCAGATTCTCTTCTTCATAAACCATTTGCGATTCTATGGCTCGTTCTTACAGTGCCGAACTCGCCTGATGATTTATTCCTTATCAGCTTCTAGATAGGCAACTACTCGAACATGGTCGTCGGGTTGTTGGCAGAACTCACAATTTTATAGGAGATTATGAATAAAGTTTGCGTGTTCTTGGTAAACCAAATCATCTTTTTTATAGTTCGGGATGATTACAAAAAAAATTATGTTATTGATTCTCGATGTAACGCATTAAAAATTAGTCGGAAATAATGAGAAACTGGTGGCTTCACAATTTTTTTGTCTGGTCTTGGTGAATAATTAGGTAAGTACCAAAACATAACTCTACTTGGTGAGTTGAGAGACTGGATGTACAGACTTGGTGAATTGTCAAAACACCCTTTTGTGGTTCGACTTGATGAATTTCGTCTGCCATCAAGAAGGTGGACTTGATGAATTCTGTTAGCCGAGCAGTCTGTTAGGGAATTCCACCAGCCAAAGAAAACGAATTGGGAGTTGGTCTTCTGACAATTATGTCGGTAACAAGTATTTATGGATTTGGTGAATATTACCAGTCGAAAGAGCTCGTCTCTCCAAATCGATAAAGAATGGACTTGGTGAGTTCTGCCAAGAACCCGATGAATTACTCACTAATTCCCCATTTTTTACGGTAAATTCCTCCCGATGCACAATGTTCCACCTTGAAAGGAACGGTTGTATTATTTTGTTTGATCTGGTCAAAAACTCGCATTCAGAACTATAAGGACACGTGTACATGATGATGATGAATGAAGGTGTTTATGATGGATTTCAATTTGAAGACCTGAAGAAGTTTCGAAACGCAGCCGTGCTCCTTGCTTCTCCTGTTCATTTCTCAATATTCTGCTTGTTTACCAAAATTTCGAATTTATAATGACTGGGCTTTGAAGTGTGATTTCTGTTTTTTGACAGAATTGAAGCGATACAGCTAGAAATGTATGGATTATGACATTTCTGTCAGAGTTAATCTGCAGAAACGACCACCACTCAATTATAAAAAAATATTAGTATCTAAACGTGAGGTCAACTACATATGGATGAGAGAGTCAATTATGGAATTTTAAGTGAACGAGTATGGGTAAAAAAATTCGAGAGATTTGACGAAAGTAGGTTGAAGACAAAGAAGGACTCGTGACTCGTTAGGCGGACCTTTTATTTCGACATTCAACCCACTATTGACCTCTAAAGTCTCTTCATTTTTTCCCTTTGTCTGTTGCTCTTTCTTTTAGGTATTGATTAATGTAGAGGATGGCAAAATATTTCTGAAATTTTAATTTATATCAATTCTTCTCGTCTAACTACTTCATTTTACCTACAAATCTAAGAGGCTGAGAGTACAGAAGTCTACATTCGAAAATTAAGTAAAAAACCTTAACGTTGTCTCGAAAATTCTTTGAATTTCATTTGCGGTCTCTCTACTTATCTGAGAATTCCGATATGTAAGTAAAAGAAATTCTAAGTATTCGAATTTCTCGTTTTATCAACCTATCACAGGAAAGAAGAAATTTTTAGCGAAATATTGTAATAGCGTGTTGTAAAACATGACTGAAGAGGACGAGTCAAAGGTCAGCGAAAAATAGAAGAAACATAAAGACGATGTTAGATAGTGGCTCGAATGTTTGTAAGAGTTTATACAAATACGGAATAGTTTTCCGACTAATGAATCTTAAACACGCCAAGAATTTGAAATCTCTCCAGGTGCTGAGAAGGCGAGGTAAGAAGTATAATGATCTCCGAACAAAATTTTTTCAAAGCTGTGTCCTCGGTTTGCGCGTTCGCCCTTTCAAGAATAATAAAAACGTCTCAACTCTAATGAAATTGTATTTTTTTTTTTTTCCTCTTCGCCACCAAAGCGAGCGCGAAAATGTCACTCGTACCCATCTTTTTTTCCTTCGCCCTTGTATACCGACCAAATGAAATATTTTGATTCGGGAAAGGATAATACGAACAGCGCTGAAAAATTAATTCGAATGAAAGCCTCGAGTTGCTGTGTAATAAGAACAAATTCGCGTTAATTCCTTCTACGAGCTCTCGGTTTTTCTTCGCTCTCATGTCAGGGGTAATGGAAAAAGCGAGCACCATTCTTATTATAATCGCATTCGCCTGACTGTTTTCATAGGCTCCTTTTGAGTATAAAAGACCGTTGCGTCCAACAAGTTATCCGACGGTTATGTAGAACGAGGGACAAACCGGAAAAGTGCGTTCTAACTCGAACGACAGCCAAGAAAACGAAATCGTAATTACTGTAATACCGATCATTAATGCACGATGTAAGTTAATCCTTATTTTCCGCATCTTGTGCAATGTTGGCACGAACGCGAAAGAGGACGAACGAAACGTATACGAATACGAGTCTTTTACTTTTATTATTAGTGCAGCTGGCAAAACTGATTCCTCACGATAATATTATCGCTTTGCCCGCCGTTACAACGGCTTCCCGTATCTTCTTTGGCACTGGCATAACCTGACTTGCGAAAAGTACGAAAGCAGGGAATGCGGACAAGAGTGACTTCTTCAACAAAAGGTTGACGTACGAAACGTGTGGATTTTAGGCGGCGAGATCGGCATTACAACGTACAGCGCAGCGCGCGCGTATGTTCTTTGGTTGACGGGGATTTTTATGGCGAATTAGAGTAGACACTCACATGCACTCGTTTACCAGCATAGAGTTAATCTGTTCCGCGTACGTAGAATGTAATCGAGGTCTTGACTAAAATAATATTTATCTTCGTTGTTTTTATTCCGTCGTAAATTATCGTTTTGGTTGTGTTTGTTTTTTCGAACGGTTCATTCTGGAATTACCTCGAGGGAAAAGCTCTCTTCAATGCAGAACTTAGTCATCCCTGTACTCTACAAATAACCAATGAAGGTAATCCAGCGTCTGCGAAAGAATTCTTGCAGGATAATGCTTCGAAATTAGTTAAGCCTCAACGAGAATTTTGGGTACAGCTATAGGGAAAATTATTTTGGCTTATTTGAATCTCAGATTGAGCTGCAAAATATACTTTGGCTGTCGGCAGTTCGCGGGCTGCTGCGAGAAATGTCGTCCATATTGTATCGTGGAAAAAAGATGTAAACCCCTATCCCATATTGTGAATGTATAAGTACGTTCTCCAAAGTTTTCGGTAAGAGAGAGGGGCATATTCAACTCTTAATTTATTAATTTTGAGGTCTTTCTCTTGAATTTTCCTCGCTATTACTTTTCTCGATTACTCACTGCTCGCATACAATTTATTTTTTTATCATGCTTACGCATGCTGTCTGCGGATAGCAAACTACAGGTTGATGTGACAAATGGGTCAAAATTAGGTGGGTCAAGTGTCAATTCAGTATCACCGTCCAGATTTTTACAGGGAACCTGTTTTATCAAGAGGTTTTCCGGGAAAAACGTCCGCTGTCCAGCTGGCCAGCAAAGCTCGGAGCTCAAAAAGTTTCTAAGTCCTCCTCTTATCACGTTTAGCTTCGGGGGGGGGGGGGCAGGGCCTGTGATGTAACAGTTTGATGACGTCACACGACATCCTTGTGACACTACGATTTGATGACGTCATAGGTCAGCCTTGTGACGTTATAATCTACATTTTTTATGTCCCACGTGTCCTATAAAACAGATTCTCTGCCTTTGGCTTTGTCAAAGAACCCGTGAGTTTTTTTCTTCTTTCTCTCTTTTCATTTGAAGGCATTCTAACCTAAATTTTTGAATTCCTTTAATATACTTCTGGCGTTGAAAATCCAAATACTCGCTGGCCGTAAAATTTATTATCCTCGCTGGCTGTAGAATTTAATATACCCGCTGGCTGTGGAATTTCATATCCTCGCTGGGTGTAGAATTTGATTGGGAAATATGTGAGTGCACGCCTCATAAAATTATATTGACCGCCAGTTCCCCTCTGGCCATGGAAAAAAACTGACACGACGTTGAAACCATGACGAACGCCATGAATGAACGTCAAGACTGGCACACGACCCGTATTTCAAAAGAAGATAATTTTGCTGCATTTATTGTGAGGAACTCCAGCCAAGAGGGGCTTGACAGTAGAGACTGCCTCCCCATAGTGAACCTCAAAATCCCTATTAGTGAGGTATGACTGTTGATGGAGGTGTTTTCCCAGTTGTTCGATCCTGGAGGAGTCAGTCGAGTCAGTTGGTTGATGCATTGGATTTCGAGCATTGTTGTGACATCATCACTGGGTGGTCAAATACTGAGATTCGTCGTCAGAATAAGATGATTCGGCAGAAGTATGATGCCAAGGTGATGCGCGATAGTTATATGGATCAGTGCAATAGCCGCGAGCGTTTCATTATTGACTTGTATTCAAGTGTTCACCTTTTTGACAATATTCACACTTCTGATCCTTCCCGTAATTTGCCAATTACACTCTTCCTTTTCGCAGGCTCTTTTTGGCAATCAAGGTTGGAGTCTAATCTTCAGGCCCCTTTGGAGCTTCCTTTCGATCTTCAGGAAGCTTTTCACGCAGCACGTGTCTAGTGGCAGGCGGATGTTGATTTTGACTCTTCTCGCGGCGTTCGTTATTATGAAGACAGGAACCACCTAGTCTCGAACTCAGATTTATTCAAGAAGCGGTTGGGCTTAGCCGTCGTAAATTATTTGCAAACTTATGTTTGTTAATTGCATTAATAATATTGTAATGTCTTTATGAAATATATATAATGGTGATGGTAAAAAAAACCTCCCCCTGGAATGCTGCCTTGTCGTGGTGTAGAGGCTTGTGCTGACTTGTCAGTAACCAAAACATTTCCTGTTTCTTCTTCCCGTATTAGGTTTACTTAGGTACTTGATATATTATTTATTTATTTATTTAATTTTATTTTATAGTGGTGCCACCTACAGTCCACGGACCAATTACAGGTGACACCACTTTTGAAACTACATAATTATAAAGATAATAGTAATAGTAATAGTGATAATAATATTAGAAAAAAATGAAAAAAAAAAAATTATAATAAAAAAAATAAACAAATGAATAAAAAAAATAAATAAAAATAAATAAATAAACAAATAAAAAAATAATAATGAGATTATAATTAGTAATAATAACAATGAGAATTAGTTGCCAACTCTCCCTCATCCCCCTCATGATATTGAGGACTGCTAACAGAGTAACGACGCTACCCAGTCCCACTGCACACAATATCCACAGCTCTGGCTACTTTTTCAGCGAAAGCTTTCCTCTTATCAAAAAAAATATCAATTGTATCATCTATTGTGACTATTAGTTGAGTGAATTAAATGTGGATTGCCCATTTTTCTGTATGTTCTCATATGTGCACTATACTTACATGGTGTATTTGTCCGTTTCAATGGATTCCAAGTGTTTTGATTTTGTGTGCACAACTTGTATCAAGATGTGTGCACTACTTACTTTGTGTATTTGTCCATTTTGTAGGATTTCCAGTGTTTTGGATCTTGAGTGCACAACTTATATAAGGATGAGTGCACTACTTACTTCGTCTATTTGTTTGTTTTATAGGATTTCTAGTGTTTTTGGTCTTGAGTGCACAGCTTATTAGAGGATGTGTGCACTACTTACTTCGTTTATTTGTTTGTTTCAAGTGTTTTTGGTGTAACACTCACTTATGGATGTCCTATAGACAGTTCAAATAAAAATTTAAAAAAAATTGAAAAATGAAAAAAAATAATTGTGAGGATGCAAGGATGGTAAATCAGTGTTTGTTGTGGAAGTATGCGAGTTGGTTAAGAACTGGTCCGAGTGATCCTGCGTGTATGAATGTCGTACCATTTGCGGAAACTCCTTCCGTGCCCCTGAGCATGTTGTACCAATGGGCTGTCTTGAACAAACCTGTATTCCGAATGGATGATGACGAGGAGGGGTTGTTGTACTTCATCGGATCTTCAAATCTCAGTAAGCCACTCACCGCCCGATTAACGAAGCAATATATAAAACTCGAAGGTAAATGGACATCATTTGATACATTCAAGCGGGAACATTACAGCATGTGGGGCACAAGGGTGACTGCACTTCTCAATGAGTGTGAATGTACTTGCCCGTTCTTCTTGAAACACTCTCTGTGCAAATACGTTATTGGCATGAAAATTCGATTGAAACTTTGTACCGTCCCCCAGGAAGCTAAAAACATCCCCATGGTTCAATAACGTAAGCGCAGCCTTCCCTCCTAAGCGAAGCAAGCGTTATTATTACAATAAAACAAAAGTGTCAACGTGAATGTAGCTCGTAGGCTATAAAGTTTTTTTTATCCGTGCAATACACGTCATAAGCGTGTCAATTTTGTTTCCTTGGCGTGTTATAGATAAACGGGCAATTTCGTTTTTTGAGGCGTGCGATTAAATGTATGCCAATTTGATTTACTTGCTGGCTGTAGAATTAAATATACTTGCTATTTGATTCTTTTTTAAGCTTTTGTAAGCCAAAACGAGTCAATTTTTTTCATTTCCTTTTAGCCTTCCTTATTTCCCACAAAACAGAGAAATGCACTACTTGAGTGTTCGAATGTCAAGTTTAACTGCTCCACTCTCTGGGCCAGAATGGCTTTGACAAAGCGTACAAAGGTAAGAAAGATGGGTTCAGGTTCATTTCAGTTGTTCAGCCATTCAGCGTAGAAGCATGTAGTGCAGTCATCCAATGAAGGTGGACACGAACCAGAGAATAGGTGTCTTCCACATGTATGATAAAGCCCCAATTCTCCTGATCGTTTCATCTGTGCTTACATCTCGTTGACATTGATTAGCCAAAAGTTAGCTGAATTGAGCCAAAAACCAAATTTTCCAAGGTTGTATGTTTAAACCGAAAGCCAGAGTTGAAATTTTTGGCTGCGATGTTCTGAACGTAGTTCCACAAGCTACAAGTTTTCCCTCTTTCTCGCAAAATTTGTTTCTCAAATACAAAATTAGGATTTTGTTGTAGCATAGACCGAATAATTGATGATTGATTACGCTGCGTGCTAACCAGTTGAAAATACAGATTTATTACCGCGGCATAATGACAAAAAATTTTTCTTTAGAGGTATTATTTTCTGTTCAGTCAATAGTCGAACTTGCCTTCATGAAGCCGCCCGTTGAGCAAGTAAATATTACCTACTTAAAAAAAAAGAAGAGAGTTATGTAAAATTTGCCAAGTCAATGTAGGAGAGGAAAGAGTAATATGTTTTTCTGTTTTGGAATGTAGACATTGCAAGCACGAGGGAAAATATTATTTTATTTTTCCATCCCAAGGGAGGGAAAAAACTTCGAAATCACTGGCAAAATATTCCAAATAAATGTTCCAATCGATTTCTAATCCGGAAGCACTCTCTTTACTTTTTCCAAACAGTGCGCAATCTGATTGTTGGATTTTCGATTTTCTATACAGCTCGAAGCAACAAAAACCTCACTTGAGAAAACCTACGAATTCGTAAATATACATTCGAGTTTTTTGCGGTAACTTTCCTATCCACTTACGCCTACACGTATGAAAAATGACTACAATTTTGCAGGTAATACGTCACATCGGAAATCGGTATTATTTATTTATATTTATTGCGTCATCAAAACGTGTTTTTCGTAAGGTTGAGCAGTACTCTCTTTGCTCCGGTCGATTTATCAGTCATTTGCAGGAGCAAGATTAATTATGGAGAAGTTTCCGGTATACTTGATGGGTATTGAACTTGCCAGAGAGACGAGAATCGGATACGTAGTGTTGTTGAAGGTAAAGGAGTCAACGTCGTCTCTTCTATCTTCGTCGGATATTTGAAAGGCGGTTACTCCAGTAAATGAGATTCTGAACGAGTTATAAGCTCGTAAGGAAGAAAATTTTATACACTCGCGCTCTAACGTGCGGTTGTAGAGAACGAATTACGGAAAGAGAACTCGAGCTACGTTTTCCATTTGAGGGGATACATCACGCTTTGTTACCAGAAATACCTTTCAGAAGACTCAAGACTAGCGCAGGCGGAAATATAAGATCGTTTGTACGCTGTTGAGGCGACGATTTTTTATTCAACGTGCAGCTTCGAGACAGCACCTTCACTAACAGTATCCGTTTGCCTCTTCTACGTTCGATTCCCGACTTGACATTAAGTGGAATTGGATGTAAGGTGTCAAAGAGAATGATATCTGTTTTATATAAACACCAGTGCAATATAATACACGCGGATGTAATAGGTGTCGATGATGTTTACAGTGAAGATCGTGGTTCGATGGACACGAAAAATTCTGAAGGTTTTTTTCAAAATTCAACTGCAATTTTAACAAAGTATTGTCAGTGACGATGCGACTCCGTTGAACAAAAACTGAAATTAAACTACGTTTGTTTCTTCCTCGTTAGAGTGCCCCGAGAAACATGAAAATGACATCAAACTGAATGGAGAAAACGCTTCACGTTCATAAATTCTGCATTGTTTGATGACCTTTAAAAAAAATTTCATTCGGACTCTTCAGCGAAATAACGTACAAAACATCATGGAAAGAAATAGTCCACGTCGAAAGAAGACGAGTGTCCATCGAGAAGCATTTCAGATAGAAAAAAGAAAAAAATAAGAAAAAAAAAACTTTGGAATAAAAGAAAAAGAAGTAAGTCTGCGATAAGCTGGCAGAAAAATATGAAACAAGAATAAAGTAAATATTGATCGCTCTCTTTGATGTTCGAACGACACGAGTACGTCTTCTGTTGTTTAGAAAGCAGGAAAAAATTTGAGATGAGAAAATAAGTGGTCATTCAGCGTATACATGTTGACCAATTTTGGTAAACTGAGGAGTTTGAGTTTATTGACACGAAAAAAAAGGAAATAAAGAGAAATCTCGACGAGGGATGCCAAGAAGTTTCTTAGTTTCTACATACACAGATTCTACGAAAATACGCGAGACACTTGAGCGGATGGATGACTCCGAAATTAATCATTGACTTGAATGAATTCAAAGGTGGCCTGCAGGACAAAAATTAGAAATGGCAGGTACATAGATAGTGGAACCACTAGTTGACGGAATACAATTTTTCAAAGTATTATCAGACCCTTAATAATGTGTAAAAGACAATAAAATTGGTTTTTTTCCCACACGGTCGCAGAGTAATCCAGCGATTCCTGATGAACCATGTCGACCGGCGATAACAGCCTGAACGCATTTTGTCAGTTCGCGTTGTGGTATTGTTTCTGACTTCCTAGAGCAATTTCCAAAAATTGTCACTCCCATCCACTCGCTTCATCAAACGTAACTATCCTCTCCCCCGCTCCACCATACAACCAGAATGCTTTTGAGATTGAAAATTGCCAGTCCGCGTTCTGGTATTTTTTCTGACTCCCTATCTGTCTTAAGAGCATTCCCAAAAACTCTCCATTCATCCACTTGTTTCGTCAAACCCAACTGTCGTCCCTTTTTCCAACTTTTTGTATGCCTTAACAGCAATTTACAACAATTGCTCTTTTCATTCGAGGATTCGGAATCCAGTAGGAGTGCTATAGTGGCGATATCTGGAATGTAGCAAAAGTCGAAAATGTTGTTAACAGTGAACGTGTTCCGTGAGGGGTTATTAAAAAAAATTGGCCGTGAGCGATCTGGTGTTCGGTGAAAACTACCCTACCCTAATAAAGAATTTGGATTTGGAAAAATTTTGACCCTCGAGCTATAATATAATATGATAGGAGGACGACTTGGAAGAAAATTTTGACTTCTGGGCTATAATATTTTATAGTACGAGGGCTTGGAAAAATGTTGACTTTCGAGCCATAGGAAAGGAACTTGAAAAAATTGGATGCCATTGCAGGACTGCAATGGCAGCGGGGAACTCGCTGTCGCCAGTCCCCTAGACCCTGAAGTTTTTCCAAGTCCCCAAAAATCATAACGTGACAATTTGAACGCTCTGCAATTTCAAGGAAGCCGTCGTCTCTTCAAGTCCCCCTCCTATCATATATAGCTCGGAGCTCGGAATTTCTCTAAGTCCCGCTCCTATCATATATAGATCGAGAGTCGAAATTTTTCCAAGTCCCCCTCCTCTCTCAGTGACGTCATCAACCTCGTGACGTCGCCAACCCCGCTCGCGCTCGCGGACGAAAATTTCCTGAAAGTACCCCCAACAAAAGGGATCTGAATCTGAATACCTTTATTGAGGATATAATATAATATTAGTGTACACTGATGTAATTAAAAGTAAGTATAATATGACTTATATATTATTATGAATATTGTGAATTAAGTACTAAATACCCTCGGCCCCTCGAGAGCAAAGGTCTCCTGTAGCCTACCCCATTCTTCCCTATCTTTTGCTATTCTATGAAATTGTTTGTTGTAGTTTAGGAACTTCGTTATATCGTCGGACCACCTCGCGGGCTGTGTCGCCCTCTTTTCCTTGCCCGGTTTATGGGAACCCAGAAAGTTGTTTTGTAGGTCCAACTTTCGTCTTTTAGCCTTGCCAAGTCTCCCGCCCATCCCCGTTTCATCCTTCTGATGTACCTTGTGGCCTCAATACTTCCTTTCAACTTCCTCTTCATTACTGAAATTTTTATCTTATCGCTTTTCTTAATGTTTAACATGGAACGCTCCATCGCGTTTTGTGTAACTTGGATTTTGTTTATAATTCTTTTCGTCAGCGTCCATGTTTGGCACCCGTAGGTTAGGCAAGGTAGCACGCACATGTTGAAAATCTGGATTTTGTGTTCAATGTTGAAATTGCCCTTAAAAATGTCTTTCAGAGACCAGAATTTCGACCATGCTATCGAGATTCTCATGTTTATTTCTAATTCCATTTTGTTCAGTAGGGAGATCTGTTGTCCTAGGTATGTGGCGCTTTTACAGGTTTCAATTTTAAAGTTTTGCAGTTTCACTCTATTCTTTCCTTCTTCCTTGTTTATAATTTTCGTTTTGTATACATTCATCCCCAGCCCCCCCCCTCCCTACTCCTTTCTGCTAGTTCTTTCATCATTTCTCCCAGCTCCTTTGAACTTTTGGCTATAATCAGGACATCGTCTGCAAACCTTAGATTTGTAATCCTTTCGCCGTTGATAGTCGAAATTTTTCCAAGTCCCCCTCCTGTCATATATAGCTCGGGGGTAGGAATTTTGCTAAGTTCCCTTCCTATCATATGTGGCTAGACGGTCGGAATTTTAGCTTATGATTCAAAATTTTTCCAAGCCCCCCTCCTCTCTCAGTGACGTTATCAATCTCGTGACGTCATCAACCTTGCTTGCGCTCGCGGACGAAAATTTCCTGAAAGTACCCCCAACAAAAGGTATAGCGAGTTCAAATTTCGACACCTATCGTGTATAGCTTGGAGGATGAAATTCTTCCAAGTCCTCCTCCTATCATATGTAGTTCGGAGGTAGGAATTTTTCTAAGTCCCCTTCCTATCATATACATATGGCTAGAGGGTCGACATTTTTCTCAGTCCCCCTCCCTTCTCTGTGACGTATCAACCTCGCTGGCGCCCGCGCTCGCGGATGAAAATTTCCTGAAAGTACCCCCAGCAAAAGGGATAGCGGGTTCCCCGCTAAAAAACGACTAACAAAGTTGAACGAGGAACGCAGGGAACCTGTTCTATAAGTCAAATTGGTTTTGGTATTGAGAATTTAGGAAGCCTAGACCTAGTATAAGCCTAGTTTAAAATTAGTGTACTGTTTAGAGGGAAAGAAGAGAGGTACGAACCCTTGATGACGTCATCTGTGACCTTGACCTATTTTAGAGAGATCTAGTATAAAGCTAATGTAAAAGAGTCCTAGACTCAGTGTAATAATAACAGCCTCCCTTACGCCAATTTTGGCCAGCGGCCTCCCAACCATCCACGATTAGTGAATTTCTGCGGTGCAGTATATTAGGAGTACGCTTCCCACGGTGCCCTAGTCCGGCTTGGGAAGATGACGAAATGACACGTTAACGCTTGCTCGAAGCTGGTATTGAACCGCGAATCTTCCGGTTAGGAGACCATGTTCCTACTGCTCCGCCACTGAGCTACAGACTTAGTATAAGGCTAGTATAAAATTACTATACTGCATGGAGTGAAAGAAGAGGGGTGGGAACGTCTGATGACGTCATCAGCGACGACCTATTTTAGGGACTTGAAAATAGAGAACCTGATTTGTCGGTGTTTGTTTTAGAAAAAAATGTCCGGCCGACCGGCAAAGTTCAGAGCTATTTTCCAAGTCCCCCTCCTATCTTCTATATCTCGGAGGTCGAAATTTTTCTGAGGCCCCCTGTTATCATATATAGCTTGGAGGCAGGGCTCAGCCTGTGACGTCACAATCTGATGACGTTGTAGATCAGTTTCCTCATGTTCCCCATGTGGCTGCTCCGAAGTCCGAGCCTGTAACGTCATGATTTAATGACTTCATTGGTCAGCCTTGTGACATCACAATTTACATTTTTCCGATTGCAAGTGCCCCATAAAACAGGTTCCTTGCCACCCCTCGTTCATCTCCTTTCACGATCTGATGACGTCGTAGTTCAGTTTTCACCGGATGGTGCACAAAATCCCCCATAAAACAGATTCCTGTTGAAATTCTTACCTTCTGGCTATGCACACTATGATATAGAGAACTCAGAAAAACTTCAGGTTTCTCAAGATTTCAACTTGAATTCTTATTACCAAAAACAATCAGACCGAGAGAGCAGGTTTCCTGTGTTCTTCGTTCAACTTTGTAATGGAAGCCGTCATTTTTTGAAAGAGAACCTGCTTTATGGTGAGTTGGGGGGAAATATTCGGCGCCGTATGGCAAAAGGTGAGACTTCGAAAATTTTAACCTCCGACTTACGTATGATAGGAAGGAAACTTGAAAAAATTTCGACTTTCAAGCGATATATAATGGGAGAGTGACTTGAAAAACATTCGAAAATTGCTGTGTCTGATAGGGGGGAACTTGAAGAGAAAACGACGTCTTGCTTGATGATGTTAAGCGAGAAACGCAGGGAACGTTCTATGGGTTAAATTGGTTTTGGTATTAGGATTCTTCTTTCCTATCATGTATAGCTCGGAGATAGAAATTTTTCCAAGTCTCTCTCCTGTCATATATTATGGCTCAAAAGTTGAAGTCCAATCCGAGCTCTATGTGATGGAAGGGAAACTTGAACATTTTTGCCAAGAATGTTGGACTCGGACCATTTTCGTTTTGGTTGGACATCGCACGGCGAATACGCCAAATTTTTCGAAATTAACCCCCCCCCCCGCCGCCCTCAATCTTGTTGATATGGACTTTCAAGCTCAAACTCCCAATGTGATGAGGAAGATAGTTTAATCTTTATTTCAAAAAAGTATAAATAAAGAAACACACATAAAACGGGTTCCATATTTTCCTCGATTAAAACAGTTAATGAAAGCAATCCCAAGGTTCTGACGAAGTAGGCATCGAGCTTTTGACAATGAGAGATTATAAAAGTAAAATCAACTCCACCATCCTGCCCTGATTATTATTAGTATAGAAAATGAAAGTTGTAGCTCTCATGATTGAAGAGTACAAGAGAAAAAGGATGAACAATCTGGAGAATTTTTGTTTCCACAGTGTTGCAAAAATTCAATTGTCCAGATTTCTCCTTTTTCCTCCTTTCGATTATCTTTTGGATAGTTCAATTTCGTTTTTTTGGAGAACTTTTCTCACATCTTCAACTTTTTTGTCCAAATTGCACCAATCAGCGAAATCAATGGCAACAAAAAAGTGAACGAAGCTGCCAAAGCAGCTCCGAGATCTCGTCCATTATATCCAACTCGATATCACGAGCCAGTGGTTTGCACATTGTCGACAACAATAACAAGTCTCACAAGATAAATTAGCACGAATAAAATCATCACTCTTCTTAGGATTTTCGCCCCACCAAGAACACCGTTGTCACGAAACCTCATGGTCCACACTCGCTTGACGCACGCCCACCTCCTCTCCTATCCTCACCCTCTCTCGTGCGGACATTGAAATTTGGACTGATCTTTTTCAGTCGGTTACATAATCGCTGACAAATCTACTGCTTTCGGAAACTTTCCTCCCATCAATGATGTGGCTCCGTGTTGCCAATTACCTTTGGCATACATTTAATCGCACGTCTCAAAAAACGAAATTGCCCACCTATTGATAACACGCCAAGGAAACAAAATTCACACGCCTAAGAAATGTATTACACGGACAAAAAAATTTACATGCCTATGAAATGTATGCACGGATAAAAAAAACTTTATAGCCTACGAGCTACATTCACTACAGAAGAGACGTTGACACTTTTGTTTTATTGTAATAGTAACGCTTGCTTCGCTTTGGAGGGGCGGCCGCGCTCACGTTTTTGACCCACGGGGATGTTTTTAGCTTCCTGGGGGACGGTACAAAGTTTCAATCAAATTTGCATGCCAATAACGTGTTTGCACGGAGAGTGTTTCAAGAAGAACGGGCAAATACATTTATACTCGTTGAGAAGTGCAGTCACCCTTGTATCAAAAGATGTCCATTTATCTTTGAGTTTCATATATTGTTTCGTTAATTAGGCGGTGAGTGGCTTACTGAGATTTAAAGATCCGATAAAGTACGACGACCCCTCCTCGTCATCATCCATTTGAAATACTGGTTTGTTCAAGAGAGCCCAATAATACGACTTTGTCCACATGCTCAGGAGCACGGAAGGAGTTTCCGCAAATGGTACAACATTCACGCACGCAGGATCACGGCAGTTGGACCAGTTTCTTACCAACTCGCCTACTTTCACGACAAATTGATTTACCATCCTTGCATCCTCACAATAAATTTTTTTTTCTTTTATTTTTATTAGAACTGTCTATAAGACACCCACAAATGAGTGTTGAACCAAAAACACTTGGAATCCATCGAAACAAACAAATAAACGAAGTAAGTAGTGCACACATCCTGTAATAAGTTGTGCACTCGAGACCAAAAACACTAGAAATCCTATAAAACAAACAAATACTCGAAGTAAGTAGTGCACATACCCTCATATAAGTTGTGCACTCAAGATCCAAAACACTAGAAACCCTATGAAGCAGACAATGGACAATTACATGAAGTAAGTAGTGCACACATCTTGATACAAGTTGGGCACACAAAACCAAAACACTCAAAATCCATTGAAATTGACAAATACACGTGTAAGTAGTGCACACATTCCCATATAGTGCACACATAAGACAACATGCAGAACAATGTGCCGGCGTGCATTTATGGCGTTCGTCACGGTTTCAATGTCGTGTCAGTTTTTTTCCATGGTGGGAGGGGAACTGACGGTCAATATAATTTTATAAGGCGTGCACTTATATATTTCCCATTACCTTTTACGCATTTAATAGTGTAGTTGGAAAATTATTTCAATGAAATAAGATAAAGAAATACTCTTACGAAGTTACTCGTCAATGTTGATTCGAATACTGAAAAAAGTTGAATATCTGCTCAGAATCATTGATTAAGTTCTCGTTTTAAAAATGAGAAAATCTACTGTGAAAGTTTGTGTTCATAATGAACGATTAGTATTCAAATTATGTTTTAATGTTTCTCTTATTCTAATCTCGTACCTGTAATCTCATTTCCTCTCCGTTACACAAGTTTCAATCTTTCTGCTTAGAATTCCGAGTTGTCGGCATTTTCTCTTATTCCAATAAACAATGTTTAACGAAAAATGTTGTCTCTGATTTCGAGGATGTTGATATTACGAAAAAATTATTTTCTATTTTTCTTCTTTCCCTTCCTTCTAGTTTTCTTATATTCGTCAGTGGGTGGGAAAAAGTTTTCTCAGGAAAAGAAAAAGAACACGTTTCAGAAGTTGAAGTTCATAGAAATACCAGCTCTTACCATCCGATTATGTTCCGTAAAAAAGTTGTACTTTGGGGAACAAAAACATAAGACAAGTAAAGAAAAATGAAGATATATTATTATGAATCATTATAATAATCCATTTTCTTTCATCTTTTGTTCTAGGTATCTAACGTAATAGTCCATTTGCATCATTATGGATACTTGATAGTTCGTTTTCATGATGAGAAAAAGAGGTAAGGTTCTTTTCGTGTATTTATTTATTCGAGCAGGAAAAAGCAAAAGATTTTTTCCTTGTATTTCTTCTAATTTATGACTCAAGGAAGATGATAGTGATGATTTATAGATGGGCACAGTGTGGAGAAATTTGTTTGTATAACTCGAAAACTTCCTGACTAACCTTACTTCTGTTAGTAGGTGTGACGACCTGTCCTTCTTCCTCTTTTCGGGGGTAATTCGTGAGAAATGAAATTTTGCTCATTGCCGAGTAATTATCAATCAAAAACTATACACTTTACGCTCATTCATTATTTTAAAAAAAAATGTTATAAAAACTGCAGTTCCTTGTATTTCTACTCACCTCAATAGTGAATTGGTCGAGTATTACGACTAAATTACTCTCAAGCTTTTTCAAAAAAGAATGCCTCTCTAAAGCTCGTTGATTTATTTTGGTTCGGAGGAAGGGGGAGGGGTTACTAAAGAATGAGGGTTAAGTAAATGTCACCCGAAAGCTAGAAAGCGTGTTCGACCTTACGTGGCTGCTGCTTACAATTCACTCAAGAAAACGCCTACGTTCGCTAATTATTGTTTAAACTCTATTCATATGTTCGAATGTGCTCCGAAATTTGAATTCAACTTTTCGTAGAGCTAGTTCGTATTCATTCTGGCGTTGAATCGGGCGCTGTGTGTTCGGTGAAATTTATGCGAACTCCGTAGAATTAGACCCACAGTCGCTCGGCTAGGTTTACTTATTCGAGTTAAACCGAATGAACAGAAAGAGAGAGAATTTGAAGGAGCACGCGTGAAGTCGAAAATTGTGAATATCACGTGGTTAATTTTGTCGCATCCGCTCTAGGTTCACAAATTGCTATTCATCGTATCATTCCAACGAGAATGATTATAATAATGATATAACAACAAAAAAATTACTGAAACACGAATTAACTGATGTATGAAATCTACAGTAATCAAATAATTTTGTGTTAATTGTTGTGAATAGATTAACATCTGTCGTGATCTAGAAATAGAATATAGTCTTCTACCTTTGAAATATATCTATGAGAAGGACGAAGAGGGGAAATTTTGAAACAAAAGTATATGAGGTGAGGGTACTTCAAGAAGGAAAAACTGGCGTGCAAGAAACTAACATGTCTCCTGCAGAGTACGTAGTGTAGCACTTCCACTTCCTATACTTGACATCGCCTTTTGCTCTATTTGTATGTCTGATCTCCTACTAACCTTTTGAAAAGATCTCAAGTGTGGAATCCTACTTCATTAGTTAGCTTACCAATTCCATCATCAGTTTTATCGCTGTTGAAGAACAAAGCCTTAAACATTGGTTCTTAGTACGACACTGTGATCTTCCTGGCTGCAACAATACTACGTTGTGATTGGTTCACTTTTTAACCTATGTGCTGCGTTTCTATCGGCTACCAAGTGTGCTGTCGTTTTATTAGAAATGGTATTCGACCGAGGAGAAGAATATGTGATAGACCGAATGGAAGCCCAAAGCAAACAGACCAAGAAGATTTTTCCTGTATTGTTGCCTATAGTCAGAATAGCCGAGCGTGTGCCGAGATTATATCATCGTCTCTCGGCTCAACGAACCTGGTCAAACGCATAAGGAGGAGAAAGGTGGTGGTTGGTGGAACTTTCGGGGGTTATCGAACCCCCCTCCTCGGCGCCGTAAATCGCGCTGCACATCTGATAGAGAATTGAACGTAACAAGTCATACATGGCCGAACGAAAGAAAAGGTTAGGGGAACTTGAGTGGAGTGTAAAGTGCGAAAGCATCTACATTGGTGAGACTTATCAGGAAAAAAAGGAGCACGAAATGTGAAAGGGAAAAGAAGATGAGGAAGCCACTAAATACTGCAATGGAGAACAACACAATGGTATTAATACTTGAAGTCATACACGAGGAATCTTTTGAGGATAAAAACTCTTCTCATATCCCTAAATTAGGTCATACTACGAAACGACCCCTCTAAAACACAGCTGTAAAGAAATCCATGCATTAATTCAAGGTCATTGATGACGTCATAGTAACAAAATCGTATAACAGAAAATAGTTGCGGTAAATCCTGTCGCTAAATCATGAGAGAATTCCCAGTCTCACGAGCAAATAAAATGCTAAATTTACACTTCCGGGCTACTGAAGAGAGTTGGACTTGTGAAAATCTCGACTTTCGGAGTCATATGTGGGAGAGGCGGAGGAATTCAAAAAATTTCCTATCGTCGAGCTACATACGAGAAAGGAAGAATAAAGGAAAAGGTGACAAGAAAATTCCGTATGTAAATCAAGAGGAGTATTCAAGAAAATTTTGACCTTCCAGTTATACCTTGCGAGGGGAAAAATCGACTTTCTGGTAATACGTACATAAGAGGAGAAGGACAAAATGTCGATCATTGAGGTGTATGGATTGTAAGAAATTTCGATTTTTGAGGTTTGTAGGAGGAGGGGGACTTCTGTATGATGGAGGGAAAGGGCTCAGAAAGTTCGGATCATTGAGATATGTACGAGGAGGTGGATGGAGGCTACAATGAACTTAGATATTTGAACTCTATGTGTAAGGGGAGGGGGATTTGAAGAAAATTTCAAATATGAAGCCATAATTATGTATCAGAAGAGAAACTTTGAAAACATTTTGAATTTCCACCAGTATAGGTCAAGATGAGAGCCAACAAAATATTTGAGCACCTAGCAATGTATATGAGGGGGGGGGGGGGGAGAATCGTCTCGGAGGAGAGAAAATGTCGAACTATTTAACAGAACCAGGGTGTCTATTGCCTTTATAAATCCGATAAACCCTATAAAAGTCCATTCATTTCATTTTTGACACAATAAAAAAATTGAAAAATGTAATGCATACAATGTAACTAACCATGTATTAATGTAGTTACTGAAAGTTCTGTCAGTGATAACATTACGATTTACGTGTTCGCAGCTGATAATTTATGCAGTGTCATGCATTAACAAAAAGCAGGGTGTATGTCCCGGAGAAAGGCAATGAATGAATCACTTTTCGTCCCGTAAAATTTGTATGATATCCAAATTGTTATCGAAATACCGACGTAAATGAGTCGTATTAGATATAAATGAGAACAAAAAAAAAAAAAAATTTGAGGAACATAAAACAGACACGTCATTGTCGAGCGTAATTCATAAACCAACTATTATCAGTCATAGAGAAGATACTGAACACGATCTTATCTTGTCTTTGTTGATTCATGATTCATATGCAGTATTTTGGTAGATCGTATACTAAAGTAGCATCGCAATTTGAATTCCTAGGTCGAGTATAATTTTATTTTTTCTGTTATTTCGGTGGTATTTTAAAGCGAATTTCTGAGTTCAGAAGAGATTCGGACCCCCTGACATCGCCCCATGCTACACTACTGGAATTATTGTTTTGTGGAACACTCTTTAAGAGCCCTATAAAAGTCAAATATTTTCAATTTTTGGTCAAACTTTTGACCATCTAGCTATGCTTGTGAAGGGCGTGGACTTAAGGAAAGAACTACTTCGGAGGATATATGAAATATGTCTGGCTCGAAAGTCAAAATTTTTTCAAGTTTCCCTCCCATCACATTTAGCTCGAAAGTAGAAATTTTATTTGAAGTTCATCCCTTCCTATTATATACAGCTCGAAAGTCGAAATTCTTTCAAGTTCCCTTTCTGTCTTATAATAGCTCAGAAGTCAAAATTTTTCCAACTCTTCCTCTTGCATTATAGGGTAGGTCAGTTTTTGCCGGTCAGCTAAAGGTAAGACGCCAAAATTTTCAAAAAGACCCCTTCATAGAAAGGGCATTTGTTAGAAGTCCAAGCATCGAGCAAATTGTATTTTAACGGAGAACCTATTCTTTGGGTTATAAAAGTAAAAGAATAAAAGAATAGACTTGTCCTTATGAAAATATAATGTAATTAAAATTTAAACTTGAAAGGCACTGCCATCAGATATAATTACTAAGATTTATTACCGAAGTTTCGGAGTCAACATACTCCTTCATAAAGGTAAGAGAAAACTATTCTACGGGTTTTTTTATTGAGAAATTCGGCGTGCGGCGTCCGGCGAATAATTTGAGAAAATTTACACTCGAAGAAAAGCTCCACAATACTTGAAAAAGTAAACTGGAGGGCAATTTGCAAGAACCGCAGAAAATAAAAATAAAGGAAGCCGCGAGCGCGCTTTCGGTTAAACAACCATTCTCAAGCGTAGATAAAAAGCGACTCGACGAGATGGGAAAAGAGAACAATCACAACGACGGAGGAGAAGAAATCATGATTGAACTAGCGAAGTATGAGACTGTGAGTCATACTCGTAAATTAGTTCGACCAACCCCTCGTCCGGAATGTACCTGTTGAGTAGATTTATATCATCGCTATTAAGATGACGAATAATTTCAATGTTTTCCAGAGCACAGCGTTTGAAGTAAGCCTTCTCTCTGTGGAGGAGGGTTCCTGTACCCCTCCCTGAAACCATGACCACTAGTTATAAGGTGGTCAGCAAATGCGGATTCGCCCAAATGCCTTTTTTCCTAATCTTTTAGGTGTTTAGCCACTCCAATTTTAATCTGACGACTAGTCTCGCCTACATACATCCCATTACAGTCCCTGCAAGCTATGCTATAAACTCCGCTCTCTTCAAGGGGCGGGATAGGGTCCTTTGACCTGAATAGTAGCCCTTTTACCGTCGTAGGATTATAAAACACCGGACGGAAACCGAAGGGGCGGAGGGCGCGACTCAATTTCGAAGAAAATTTACCCAAGAAGGGAAGTTTAATGAAACGGGTCCTGCTATCGACAGAAGAGTCGCGGGGGAGGGAGGTAGTTGAATCAAGGCAATGCCGCGTGATCTTCCTCCGGACCATAAGGTCAATGTCCACGTTGACCTCATTCACTCTAGCCAAGTATTTTATAATATTGAGTTCTTTTTGGAAAGCTGCCTGGTTCAGCGGGATGCGGGTTAGCCGATGAATAAAGCTATTTAACGCCGCGAACTTGTGAGAAAAAGGGCAGAATGACGAGCCGTGGATGACAATGTCGGTCGAAGTATCTTTTCTATATATTGAAAACTCGTGGACTCCATCTCTAACTGAGATGGTGAGATCCAAGAAGTTAATATTTGAACCTCCAACCACTAGGGTGAATTTGATGAAGGGATATTGAACGTTAAGATACTTAAGAAACTCACCAAGGAGATCTTGGGGACCGGTCCACGCACATACAACGTCATCTACATACATGTACCAATAATGTACGTAATCCAGGAATACTTGGCCTGAAGTGAAGAGGTCAGCCTCAAATTTGGACATGAAGACCTCCGACACGGAACCCAAAGGGGATCCAATAGGAATGCCAACCTCTTCTGGGAACTCGTAGAATTTCCCATTAAACTTGCAAAAATTAGGGGACCAACATACATTAAGTAAATTAAAGAATTCTTGCAACTCTTCATGAGGAGTATTAAAACGAACGAGGAGGTCACCCAAATGTTGCATGGCGACAGTTCTCGGTATGTTGGGGAACAGGCCGACAACGTCAAAAGAGCATAGAGTGGTACCCGGAGGAAGTAAATGGTCTTTAAGTTTATCGGCTAAGGAAACAGAATTCTTAATCGAGTAAGTAGACTCGTACTCAATGCGAGATTTAAACCATCCGAGAGAGTAAGCGAGGGAGGAGACATAAGACACAACAGAACGCATCGGAGTATCCTTTTTGTGTATCTTAGGCAGCCCATAGAGGAGGGGGGCACCGGATTCGGTTCAAGCAGGCATTTTTTAGTCGAGGGTTTGCTTATCAGGACAGAACTCCCATTAATAACCTTCCTAACCTCTTTAACGTACTTAGGGAAATTGAAGTCAGTATTTTCAATGGCCTTACACTGGTAAAGCACTTCTTCAACTTTGGTAACGTAGGTTGACTTCTCCATAACGACTATAGAATTCCCTTCATCAGCCTTCGTGAGCAATGAATCCTCCTCAAACGCTTGATCACCTCCCTCACAGTGCCATTCATGCACGGAAGTGGAGTGTTACGGACCAAATCAGCACACGTTTTTCGAGTATTAACTCCGGGACCGATCTTGACAGCTAAGTCAGCGACGACGTTCGCAAGGGCGTCGGCATTATTAGGGGGAGGGGTCAGAAACCCTCCTCCACAGAGAGAAGGCTTACTTCAAACGCCGTGCTCTGGAAAACATTGAAATTATTCGTCATCTTAATAGCGATGATATAAATCTACTCAACGGACAAGGGGTTGGTCGAGCTAGTTTACGAGTATGACTCACAGTCTCATACTTCGCTAGTCTCCTCCGTCGTTGTGATTGTTCTCTTTTCCCATCTCGTCGAGTCGCTTTTTATCTACGCTTGAGAATGGTTGTTTAACCGTAAGCGCGCTCGCGGCTTCCTTTATTTTTATTTTCTGCGGTCCTTGCAATTTGCCCTCCAGTTTACTTTTTCAAGTATTGTGGAGCTTTTCTTCGATATGTCCGACCGTAAACTTGAGAACCGGATCAATTCTAAAATTTACACTCTCGGGATATGTATGATTGGAGGGAGCCTTGAACAGCAGGAGGGGAACGCAGAAAAATTTCGACCTCCGAGCTATATATGAGGATCAGGAGAGGGACTTGAAAAAATTTCCACTTTCGAGCTATATAATATGATAGGCGGGGCCCTTGGAAAAATTTCGACTCGCGACCCGTGATGTATGATAGAAGAGAGACTTATGGTGTATGAAGCATTGCATATCTGGCTCATTGAAGGGGCTAAAGTTACTTGAAGGAGCTATCCTAATGCGTGGGCAGTATAGTGTATTATTTTTCAACCCATAGGACAGGTTCCTCGTGTTCCTCGTTCAACATCGTCAAGGAAACTGTCGTTTTTCAGCTTTAACCCTGCCTGGTGTTTTGATATGATGGTCGAGCGATGTCAACAGTTTTGACTTTTCAGACCGAATAATAAATTTCCGCGAGGAAGAAATTCTTTAGAGTATCGAAAATGAAGATGTCGAAATGACGCTTCAAAAAAAAAAACCTAACCTAAGCTTGTCCCAGGAATTCTATGGCAATCACTAATAATACAACATTTATTGTAGACCATAAAGGGCAGGACCGTTGAAGAAGGTAGGGCTCAATATCAGTGGTGGCTTCGGCCGAATCATCGTCATCGTTTTAAAAGTTTTGCAGCATGCTTTGAAGGGTATCGAAAATCCGCGCGATCAGTTGCAAGCAGAAGCTCAACGAATTTAAAGATCCTCATAATTGCTTTTAGTTTAGATGAAAACTAATGACGTGCGAAGATTGAACTGAAAAGATGTACAATATGATAAATTGTATTGTTTAGTAATGCGTGTAAAGGAGAATGATCGACTCTGCTGTAGTTTCCCCAAGAACATACCTGGCAAGCAGAAAATAGGAAGCTGCGATGTTGTTTCTTGTCCTGGCGTTGCAAATTTTTCGATATGACCGGGGGTTATGAGTACTGCTGGATTCACACTGACTGTTGGAAACATTTTTGTCCACGACATTTCCTATCCGATTGCATTTTTGCAACACTTATCTTGTACCCGGTTCATGGCGAGAGAAACGATCACCCCTAAGAACTCGTTAAAGCCCAGCATCGACTGTACTCTCGGTCAGGTTGTGTAGTATCTAATTTTTGGATTAAAATTCCCTGCGGCGATGGCGCTTACTCGTATTCGTTCTAGCGTCGAATCGGATGAGATGTGCCGCGTGAAAATTACGCGAACTCGACGGCATACGGAAGAAGTGTCGTCGGCTGGATTCATTTATTCGGGGTACATACCGGAATGAACGGAAGGAGGAAGAATGGAAGAAAAGTTTGACGCGTGAGTGCGAAATGTGCAGAGAAACGTTAATGGTGAGTACGACGATGTGTCACACGACTAATTTAGTCGCATCCACTTCGTCGACAGATTGGTATGTCGCCGCATTAAATAGACGCTTCTGTTCGAAAGTGTGCGCTGTAACTATAACGCGCTGAAAGCGTGCGATGTAATTAAATTTCCCACGTACGTCCGTATAAATTACGTACTTTGTACGTACGCGATTTTTGTTACAAATAGTAAACGTATGCAGCACAATCATAGGAACGAAAACGCCGAGTCGTCGTCGTGTACTCGCGCGGGAACCTCGCGAAGACGCACATATCGAGGAGGAAAATTCTCCTGTTTTTAATTCATTATTTATTACCAATTGGCAACACTGTCGCGTAGTCGACTCCCCGTTATCGAGCTCCTAAAAACTTGTGTGCTTGTGCACAGTTTCGGTACGTTAAAAGTTCGGATAGCCGTTCTCGTTTGGTCGGGATTTTGTTGTCGCTGCGTTCGCTTAGATATTTTTGGGCCCGTGTGCCGTTGCGTTCATTCGGTTAAAGAGAACCTTGGATTTTTTTTTTATTTTGCATAATAATATCAAAAGTAATTCGTGCTGAGTATATTATCGGCTTAGGAAAGCGTCGAGGAGCGCGCGTTCCACTTCCTCGTGTTGCATGGTTGTTGGTGGTAGCGTGCGGTGGAATAAACGGCGAAATATATCGGCGAGCATTTTGTCGGAGTAGCGAAAAAATAAAAATAATAATATTCCCTTCGGTAGACGCGCACAGAGATACTGGCTCGATCGAAAGCGAAGGCGAGATTTCGTTTTTCAATTACGAAAAAATAGTCTTGTGGAAATTATTCGGTGCACAGAGCATTCCGAAAAGAGAGCGAGGAAAACGCCGAAGGGGGAGAGAGAGGGAAGGCAGAGAAAGAAGAAAGTACCCAACGCGACGAGTTTACGTCAAGTAGAAGAAACTATTCGGTGTTTTTCTGCCAGGCGTTTCGGTTGTTGCGGTGTTGTTCGCGTGTTCGTAGAATAGTTGGAAAGAAAAATTTTTCGTGTTCTTCATACTCCCCTTTCTACTCTACTCGCCTCTGTTTACTTTTTCTCGATAATTTTAATTCGCCGTTGTAATCGACGAAATTTATTTTATTTTACGGAAAAAGAGTAAAAAAATAACCGTGCCTGTTTTATGCGGTGATGCGAAATACGATATTCGCAATTTATTATCTGTCTGTTTTAACGAGTCGAGTGTTTACGTGAATGATCGTTTGGTGGGAAAATCATCGGCACACATTGTCGGTTAATTGGTGGTAGTTCGGGTTCGATTAAATTGTACTGCGTTCGTTTCTGTAACAAATATAGAGAAATAAATCATGCTCGGACCCTCGACGAGTACGGCATACCGCCGTGAGAACGAAATGTTTTAATGATATCTCGTGCAGACTCGAAACAAAACGCGATTTGAATTGTAAATAAAAAGGTAAAAAAAAAAAAAAAGTTTGAAAATATCGACCGTTCGCTGCGTTGAAAATCAATAGGTAAGGAGACGTATTATGCACACGTATTTACTTATAGTATCATAGTATGGGAAGACTGTGTGGACGTATTTATTTTGGATGAGAAACGAACGCGTTAATGTGGAGGAGCACGGGGGCAAAACTTTTTACTAATGAAAACAGCGAACGAATCGTTCAGCTTGCAATTTCGTGCGGAAAATCGAGTTGACTAGAAAGGCATTCTAAAGTCTTCAAAAAGAAGAAACGGGAGTGGTCGGATTGAAACTTAAATCACGTAGGAGGAGAAAAATAAATAAGGTGGAACTGAGTCAATTCAAAAAGAAACTATGGTGGTCCCATTGTAACTTGAAATAGGTATACAAGTGTAAAAAGTGACCAAAAATTCGAGGTTTGATAATATGATTATTGTCGACCGTTTCATTGTGAATCTATTACAACACACGTATCCAAGCCGACCTGTTGACGGCAGTCATTTCCCTTAGTTTAATTTCGTAGCACCATTCTATTCATATTCTCCTTCGTCTCATATCTGTGCTTGCCTTGTCACGTTAAATAGACTTGTGAGACAAAAACGGGGAAACGGTTCGTCTTCGGTTAGTTAAGGTACGACTGTTGAAATCCCATCATGCCGCTACATTTTGGCATTTCAAATTGCTCTCTTTCCTATTTCTCGGAGAGAAAAATTTTTATACATTTCAGTACGAAAGAAGTATTTTGTTTATTTCATACGAACGACATAAAATCACTGCGACTGTTGAGAAATGCTCAACAAATCATGTTTTGGTACAATTCAAAAATTATTGATACTTTATATAAGGTGTGCTCATATTTTTTTGGTTAGCGAATTCTGTTGAATTAAACTTCTAGTCGGACATTTTTTTCTCTTGAATCCTGATTAAAACACCAAAAAGTTCACAGTACTCCGTCCTCTCAAAAGCCCCATTTCCCCCGAAATACACTTTTTTAAAAACTATGCATTAAAAAAAAAAAAAAAAAAATCCAAACAAACCCCTTGAACGATATCGACCATCGCTTTTGAGTCCATTTGGTTCCGCCCTAATGTCAACCGCTAATGGACTGGAAGTTGACTAATTGTGGACGTCGAAATTGAGTCAACTTCTCCAAATTTTTTGTCGGTCTAAAATCGACTGCTCTGTTGCGTGGATCTCAAGTCGACTTCAAATCGACGTCGAACTGGAGTCAAAATTGAGTCGACATTTTTCGACTGATTTGAAACGTCGATCAGTAGTCGAGTTTGAGTCATACCTCTCAACATTTTAAATATAAATCTGAATTCTGGACGTCGAATCGATATTCAGTGGTCGTGAAATAGAAGTTGGTTGGCTTGGAATCGACCTTACATCGAGGTCGATTTTAAGTCAACTCGCGTACATCACCAGGAAACAACGAATCCAACTCGAAATCGGTGCAGCAGAGCAGTCGATTTTGGATCGACAAAAAATTTGGAGAAGTCAAATCGAAATCGACCTGAAATCGACCTCAGTTTTGGGTCGATATCAGTCGATGATACCGGGGTGACAAAGAACGTGTCGACTTTTAAGTTGATTTGGAGTCGACTTGGTCTATCGCGAAAGTTATTTCTCATTACTCTAAACCTATTGGTTGGCTCAAAAATTGCTGATTAAGTTTAATATTTTTCACCAGAGAGACATTTTTTCCCTGCAATTTTTTCAAAAACTACCAAATTTCAAGAAAAAAATCTAAAAAAAACGTTGTCCCTCAATAAATTTCCTCTTTTCTTCAAATTTCGACAGTTTCTGATTATTCTGTGGCGCTGGTAAAGAAATTGCCCTCATATTAATGATTGAGCAGTTCATCTTTATCTACAGATGATATGAATTATGAAAATGTGTTTTTATAACAGTACCGAAAAGGAAAAGGCTTAAAGTAGGTCCAGAAAGCACACGCGCGAGTAAACTTGAAGACAAGATAGGACATGTTGACCACAAAACTAAATATCCTCATTCAATTCCAGTTTCAGGAAGGCTCTCTGAATGTCTAGAAAAACCATGATAGAAAGTAAGAAATCTCAAAGAAGAAAAATTGTCAAGCAACTGAGGTTCTCGGCGCATACAAAATTTTATGAGATCCCTAGAAATTTTGCTTCTCAACCGTCAATTTAATCTGATATTAGGAAAAAAAGTACCTTACGAATACAAAGTATGGTAATATTAAGCCAGCCTATAAGAATAGCGTAAAAACTGAGAGACAACTTTTGTTTGAACTTTTTTCTCTGAATTGCGTAGTTTTCGAAAAAATAGGACAAAAGATCTCGCGAGTGCAAAATATGATGCTTAATCGGCGATTTTTAACCCATCTAATAGGCGTAGGGCCGCTTGTACCAAGTAATTAACCCGAGTATGAAAAATGCTTCAAGTTGAATGATCAAAATTGGGTAGTCAAGTTAAAGCTGGTTTAGCTTTGAATATGCGTCATTAAACTAGGATCAAGTGGGTCGGTACAATTAAACAAAGTTTAAGTTAGCTTAATCGCTAGATTAAGAAGTTGGTACAAGCGTCCCTTAGAGTAACAAATGAGTAGTTGATGCTGTAGGAAATTCGATGAGAAACTTTTTTTTCCTCCTTGAAAACGCAGAAGGTGATATATTGCGTCAATGCAACAATTGATGAAGAAAGTAAACCTCTGACCTAGAGAGATGCAATATTTATGCACAGCACATCTGCCAACTGAACGACAATGAAGTGTTAGTGAACAGCAGAATGGCCAAATTGTCCATGTCGACCAACCCCCTCAAAAGAAAGTTTTGATGTACTTTGCTGCTTTGATTACCAGCAGATACCAATGTATTGAAAAGACTGTATAGACGTGCGAATGCGTAAAACCAAGCTTTACATGAACGATAACGTTTCAAAAATGGACAAGCTGGTGATTTAAGGTAGAATTGACGTAACATGAAAAAAATATCAAGGTCTTGGAAACAAGAAGAACCGAGGTAGGTGGTTGGGTTCTGACTTCAAAATGAAAAACCAACGAGGTGGTACTGATTAGATTTTGTGAGAAATACGTAGTCAACTTGAAACTCGAATTTTGAAAAAGAAACCGAACGAGGTTCGTCGGAGAAAGGGAGCATGAAAGAGGCGAAAAGAGTAGAGTACTGTTTTTCAACCAGCCGTTTCAAAGGCTCAAAATTTCAATTATTGTAGCCTTATGTTAACGTATCGACCTCTTATTCGCTCACCATGTTTGCTATGTAACTATTGCGAGCCTTTGACCTTAGACCGTTGGTGGTGTACCTTTTTCAATATAAAACTACGTTCGTTGTGTCGGATCTGCCTTCTGTGGAGTATGTATTACAATCCGAAGGAAACGCAAAATGTTAGATTCTCCGTTTATAGCTCGAATGAATTAGCGAGACGTTTTGATTATTGGATGAAGTTCTTTGTGTCGGTGGTACAGGAAAGAAAACGAGAAATTGTTGACAGAAAATAACGGCGCGTTACCGCGAATGAAATTATTAATGACGTATGCCTTTCATTCGACAGCAATTAGTGGCGATTAGGAATGTATACAAAGTGCGTGCAAAATAAACATCCCGAGTATTGAAAGCTTTTCCGCGTAACTGGAATAAAACTAATTAGAGAAAAACTGCTTTTGGGGTGAGTTATCCAGGAAGCTCAATCGTACTCGTTGTCATTATACGGACTCGGGTCTCGGGAATGCTGCTTCGCGTGAAAAATACTCATATAGGTCATTCAAACATTGGTGCGCTTTATAGCGTACGTGGGCCCCAATTAGTAGAGTAATATTGTCAGGAGTGATTTGTATGAATAAAGTGACACCTAACATTTTGAGTAGCCTACATAACTTCACCTTCGGCCCTCGCTTTCTGCGTTCAAATTGGGTCATCTTCGCAATCACGCGTTAACGATCTGTTCGACGTTCACTTGAAGAACTTATGGAATTAAGAGTCATTCGAGATCTGTAAAGTTTGATTGACGGATTCGTAAAGTGTCGAAAAAACGCACGAATTTCTGCTCTTTTCCAGCGAGGTTAATATCGGAATAGTTCTCGAGAAGTTATAATCATGAATTTGATCATTTTACTTCAAAATCTTCCCTTGTTTTTATTCCTATTTTGCTAATCAGGGCAGTGTATGAACAAAATTACCCAACAGATAACTCGAAGTTAACAATGAAGACAAAATTAGGTTAGTGTTTCTGGTACTGAAAGTTCAGTCAATTCCTATATCTCACATGAAGCTATAGCTGAAGAGACTGCGAAATCCTTGTTCTTTGTTGGTCACAATCTACTCTCATTGCGATGTTCCATCAATCGGAAAAATTAGGAAAGGAGTCCCAAGAGATTTGTAAATAAGCACCTCCAAACACTTATTGTTGATACTCCTCCTCTCCTATTCACAAATATTTGGCCACCTCCTGGATTAATTCGATCCTTTTGCGTGGTGGAATGTTTTGCACGTCTCGGTCTTTCCTCTACTTTCAGAATTACTGCATAGGAAACTGGGAGAATTGAAAAATATTAATGTCCTTAATACGATCTTACATGTATCGACTGATGCCGATAATTGACCGTAATATTGTGAACTATTCAGGGTGTGAATTTCTGTTAACGTCTTATTTGAGACAGAGGAGAAGCAAAATATGGCTTCAATAGTTTCGAGCTTCGCGACGCGGGCCGACCCTAAAAACGCGACACTACCTACATTCAATGCCTGAGAGCACCAAACTGAGATGCCACTAAGACACTAATTGGACCGGTCATCCGCAAAGAGTGCCGTCGGCAGAGTTGGAAAACTATCTGAAAGCCAAAAGTTTGAGGCCAAAAGCTAGAGAATCTCTGAGAAGGAAGCAGAAAGCCAAAAATATACCCCAACATTGAAAGCCAAAAGACAAAAATTCAATTGAAAAAAGCTGAAAGCGCGGAATGTCGGGATGAAAAAATGAAAAATTGAAAGTACAAAGTTCTGTATTACACATTGAAAGCTAAAAGCCAAAAGCTAAAGTTTCATCAGCTTTTCAGCTTTGCCCATTGGTGAGATCGATTGCATTGTAATTTGAATTGCATAGCGCTAGCGTTGTATCAAGAAGATGATCGTTATACATGAGAACAAGAATCTTGTCTCCTGGACAGGACAACATTGATGCAGCTATGCTGAAACACTTACACCCAAACGCCATTTCCTACCTACTTTCTCTATTCAATTCGATCTTTGCACACAATACATACCCTACATTTTGGAAAACTGTCATCATACTTCCATTTTTAAAACCAAACTCCGACCCCCTTTTACCGGACTCTTATCGCCCTATAGCCCTATCCAGCGTCCTCGGGAAACTTTTCCAAAAAATCCTGAACAAACGACTATCATGGTACCTAGAATCTAATGATCTCCTTTCCACATTCCAATATGGTTTTTGAAAGGGACGAAACACCATTCAACCCCTAATTGACCTCCAAACTCAGATTAACGAAATTACACTGAACAATTTTTCGACCTCCAGGAAGCCTTTTAAGAGTCTGGAGACACTACATCTCACAAAAACTTCACGAAATTGGCCTAGGCGGCAATCTCCCAAATATTCTCCAAAGTTTTCTCAACAACCGAACACTAACAGTCCGAATTCAAAATTTAACCTCTACCCCTCACATAGTCCAGAATGGTGTTCCGCAAGGAGAAGTATTTAGCGTACTCCTCTTTCTTGTCGCCATCAATGATATCATCAAATGTGTCAAATTTCCCCTAACACAATGCCTGTTCGCCGATGATTACAATATTTCTGTCCAATCCTCTAATCCTACAAGAGCTCACAGACTACTTCAAGAAACACTAAACTCTATCACTTCCTGGACTTCCCTAAATGGCTTTCGATTTTCATCTCTTAAAACTTACTTCGTCGTATTCAAATCCCATAAACCCACACCCTCTTTACAACCATTATTTTTACAGAACTTCAAAATCACAGAACGCCAGTCCGCTAAATTACTAGGTTTACATTTCGATTACAAACTCAACTGGTCCTCACACATCAAAATCTTAAGAACCTCGTGCATTCGAGCCCTAAACATTATAAAATACCTCTCCCACCCTTCTAAAGGATGCAACAGGAAACTCATTATTCAACTTTACAAGAGCCTCATCCGATCACGTTTAGACTATGGTGCTCCCATCTACAATCTAGCCTCCAAATCAATTCTCAAAAGTTTAGATCCTATCCAAACCCATTCTCTTAGAATGGTACTGGGTGCTTTCCTTACTGGCCCCAGACTTAGCCTGAGCGCAGACGCAGCTGAACCACCTCTCCCATACCGCAGACTCATCCTGACTTCTCAATCTCTCAATTCCCAAACCTACCGATCTACAACACAAGCTTCCCTTCAAAAACTAACCATCTCTCATCGCCGGTTAACAAACAAGTCCGTTTCCGTCTCGAACAATCTCTTAACAAACCCTTTTTAGTTCACCCATTGCAGCCTATATTTACACTCTCCCCTCCTTGGACTTACAACGAACCTTCCCTTCGACTTGATATTACCCAAATCCCTAGTCAAAACAAATCTACCCACGTCACCCACATCAATCATATGATACAGGAATATCCTGACCACACAATCTGTTTCACGGACGGATCCAAATCTGGGAATAGAGCTGCCTACGCTTATTCCGTCAATGGTTTCCTTGTCTCTCATCGAGTCCACAACATAGCGTCGGTTTATACTACTGAACTCATGGCCATCCTCGCATGTCTTTCTCACCTCACTCAATTTCCACCGAATAGTAACTTTTGACTTCTCACTGACTCATTATCCTCACTCCATTCACTACTAGACCCTGACAACCCACATCCACTCATTCAAAGAATTCATCTACTACGAACTACACTTGACTCAATTAACTGCAACATTACATTCATATGGATACCGGGACACATTGACTTACACCAACACGATCTCGTCGACAAAGCCGCCAAAAAAGCCACCACCCTCAGGAAAATCGCGGATAAATCTCCACTACCAGCTTTAGATTACAAAAATCACTTCCGCTCTCTTATCATCGGACAGTGGAATTCAACTTGGAAAACTCAACCTCTCAATAAACTTCTTCGCATTAAAAAGTACCCTATACCTTGGTCAAGTTCCAATAGAAATTCACGAAGAGAAGAAGTCATCCTCACCAGACTAAGAATATAACACACTCTCACTTAATCAACCCTTACACATTATCGCCTCCATCTTGCCCATACTGTAAAGAAGAAAATCTCACAATTGATCATATGTTCTCATGTTCTCATCTCCAATCCCTTCGTTCTTCACTACAGGTCTCTTCCTCCATCTCACAAGCTCTTAAAAATGATCGCGATACTGTCACACTATCACTACAATAATTACGTCTCACAGAATTCTACTCTTTCATCTAACTATTCTACCTCAACAAACTCTTACAACTCAACACAACATACATCAATATAATTATAACTCTGTTAAAATAATTCTACCAAAACCACTATAAATTAAGCGATTAAATGATAAGTCTGTAAACAACCCGAGCTAATAGCTCTTTGAGCAGCTTGTAAAAAAAAAAAAAAAAAAAAAAAAATCTTGTGACTCCTAAAATCTGGGTTGGATGTAAAGCGATATAAAGTTACCTCCACTGTACCTTCTAAAAAAGTTGACCCTCCTTGAGGCTATTTCACGAACTCAAAATGTATTCTTATCAAATTAGATATCCTAACTTTCAGTGTTGTCACTCGAGTTGACACTACTTTTGTCAAGAATTTCTTGATCATAGCGTGGTCAAATTTTGTCCCTTGTAATTCGTGATTTAAACTTTCATTATTCTTCTTCTGCCTCTTTCGCTGACTAGATCAATAGATTGAAATTGTCTGTAATCGATTTGGAGTAAAAGTCTCTCTCTGCTAACGCTGGCCGTTTTTTCAGTTTGCAAAATGATTTCGCCTTTCTCAGTACCTGAACTCAATTATTCAAGACTGTATCACGAACATGCTTGACACTTCTAACATGGATACCTGTAAATGCTATAAGATAGCTCATGTATTATAAAAATATATTGACGTTGCTAACATCTCTTTCAAACTTTGAACACTTCCAATCACAAGATGATGGTGGTTGCTTGATTACGTACATTTTGCTGTCTCTCAAGAGATCAATTTCGGTATGTTCATCCATTTTCATTCTGTTCTCATGCGTGTCCTTTATGATCAACTCGTGTATTTACTTTACTTACTCTTTTTATTCCGATTTGACAATATCTATGATCGGGTTGAAATATAAACAGACAGTCATTCATCAGTCAGCTTCAAAAACTCGATACCTGCGTGTATTCGAGCTTATGTAATGTGACATTAGGATCTTATCTGATGCTGAGAAGTCGTAGAACGCGTCGTTGTTGGAATCTTGCTCTATGGGTACTCTCTCGATGTGCGTCATATCGCTGATTTAATTTTGATGTACTGTACTTACGAAGTGGGCGCGCTTCGAAGAATACTCTCGTTTGTTACCTGCCACCAGAGAACCAGTGTTCATTGACCTGTATTCTGAAATATACACAAATTACGTAAACATTGGCAAGTATTGGAAGTAACGTCACTAACGAATCACGTCAGGGACGTTGGCTAGTACATGTATTTATACCTGTTCATGCGATGCGATGTACTTCATCGTATTATGTCAGGTTAGAAGGGTTTAGAATGCGAAAAAATATTTGTGGCATCGATATTGCGCGTCCCGCTTCGAGGAAGTACACGCCCTGCAGAGGTTTTCAATCACTTACCATAAATCATCCGGTCTATACATTTCTATCGGACGCTTTATTTAGGAAATCTTAATTAATTCTGTCAACGGTGCGATCCGATCATCAGGAACCTCCTACTCGGCTTAAGTGTATGTTCTACTTGGACGCGACTGTTATCTTCCTCCATGTATGCTACCTCACCTGAAACATCTTCTGCTGTACATGTAGTACTCATTTATCAATGAGTTAACGAGCTCCTCGCGCTAAAACAGGAAGAGCGAGACCCAAATATATACGCGAAGGCATACTTAAAAAGCGAGACTAGCCGACGGATACGGGAAGAATCCACGTCGACATAAATGCTGCTAGAATCGCTACCGACGCGAGTATACTTTTCCTCATTTATCTTCTGGCGACGAGCCATTTCCCATGTACTCTTTCATTTTTTTCTTTTTTATTTTTGCTGGGATTAGCGCAGAAAAAAAAGTGTTTCGCCATGCGGCGTTGCATGCGGAGCGCAATGTTTATGGTATGTTAGTTTTGTGCGAGAGAGAGAGAGGGGCTCTAGAGAGAAAAAAAAATTGAATCCTGTTGAAAGGTTGATGTAATGAATGTCACAAAAGACGAGAAAAATTATCGCGACTTTGCCGCGATGCGGTCACTCGGTTTTTTTGTACGAAACTTCCCCCTCCCCCTACTTTTCGTCCTTCCATTTCTTTCTTTCTTGTTCGTGTTTGCGCCGCTTTTACCGACTAGTCGTTGTCTTTGTCGTCGCCTGAAATATTTCGCGTAGACAATAATGCGGACATTATTCGCTTCTTGTGTAACGACCGAGACTACGTTATTGACTTCCTTCGCTATGAATATAGTCGTTTTTAAATGCCAAAGTTTGTCTAATGTTGCGTTAATACTATACACAATTATTTTTAATACCCTGGTGTGCGAGAAAAGCTGTACTTATATTGCCCAGAACTCGAACTTTTGCGACGTAGGATGATGGAGCCGTTGATGTGGGGTACGAATTTTTCCTTCGCGGGAAAATTGATCGTGAACTGTTTTCTGTACTCGATCGTGAAACATTGCCGACTAAATTAGTCGAGGCAGGAGGGAAACCTTTTTTACGAGATTTTTTCTGGAGGGGGCGGGGGTAAAAGAGTATTTTGGCGTAGCCAAACAGATAAAGATGATATTTCATCTCTGTCGTAGTATATGTCCGTTCCCTTGAGCTAACTAGTTCGGCTCTTTCTTTTAGGCTGACTGGCAAACGAGCAGACAAACTTCCCTCGTTCGCCCCCATCGTAGTCTAGTGTATGTCTAGTATACTGCATATTGAGGCAGAGTACGCTCTATTTCCAGGGCCTCATTCTTGATCTAGTGTAAGTCCAATATACAGTACATTTGGCTACTAAGCTCCCGGGGCTCATTTGATTCGCTCGCTCGTCTCCAGTTTTGGTCCAGTGTAAGTTTAGTTCCTGGTACGTTGTGCTGCTTAGCTCCCACTCACCTTTCGCTTGCCTCCATTCTTAGGCTAGTATACTGTAAGCTAGGCTAACTCTAGCTGTCAAAGTCTACTGTATGCTGAGCTAACTAGCTCTCAGGGCTCACTCGCTACGTTCGTTCGCTCTTATTCATTGTCTAACATAAGTCTGCAATGCTGCATGTTGAGCTAGTTAGCTCTGCCGCTCGTTTGCCCACAATTTTAGTCTAGTAAAAGTCCAGCGCTCTGTATATCGATGAGTTCACTCTCCTTCTTTTAGGCTAACTAGTTCTCAGAGTATGTTGATGTTAGGCGGACCAACTCTCAGGGGCTCGCACGCGGAGCAGTTTGGTTGGTATAAGCCTAGTATAATGTACATTGAGCCTCGAAATTTTTCCAAGTTTCTAATGTTAGGGGGGTGTACTAGCCGATTTCTGAACCACCGACGAGGTATACGCACGCCCGTGCACACGCTTCTAGTCCGAAAACAAGGGCGAAGGGGTGGCCACTCGCAGAATTCAAAATTAGAGGTAGAGGTTCAGTAAAAACATGAAACATGTCAAAATATTTTAGAGGTCCCTCTCCTGATTCATTTACCTGAAAGGGAGGCCTGAAGCCAAATTTTGCACTGTAACCTCTTATCGTAGACGCAACTCTTAGTCTTAGTCAGCATGACCAACTATCCGAGCTCCGTCTTCAACCTTTTCCAACCAACCTTCATAAAAGCATCAACGTCAAACAAATTTCCAATTTTGTATTATTCTCCTACACATCCAAGAATCAACAATATTGTACACAACCCAAAGCATATAATTGCCACTTTATGAATGAGCAACCTTCGCGTTGCTATTTTGGTTGCAAAAGAAGAATTAGTCGACACTATTACCGATGCTCCCGAAGGTCTTTTGAAATAGTTGGAAAGAAGTTCATTCTGTATCAAAAAAGTTGAGAGATTGTTTCTGATAAGTAAGACTGAAACCTAGCGACTTAGATTGCGATTGTGGAAGACAGACTTTAGTCTTACATATTTAGCACAATGGTAGAAATGTTTTCACACTCTTTTCTCGCCGTTTTTAATTTGTGTACTTTGATAGTCAAATTTTTATGAGCCCTCAAAGAAGATCGAAGGGTCATGTACATTTTGTGGGAAGACACTTTTATAAATGGTCTCTGTCCCTTTCGAAACCCTCTGTCCCTTTCGGAACCACAATTTTCCAAAAGAACAACGGACGCCTCCTGACATTTTCTTCAGTTGATCACTCCCGATGAAACGGGGAACGTTAAATAAGATGACCTACTCAATAATGATCGTCTTCAACTTCCCTCTACCCTTCTGGGATTTATTTATGTTTGAATTACTTGATTTTTGAACTTATTTGCCTTGTAAAATCTTTGAACAGTCGTAATTGGTAATGGGAAATATATAAGTGCACGCCTCATAAAATTATATTGACCGCCAGTTCCCCTCCGGCCATAGTAAAAAACAGACACGACGTTGAAACCATGACGAACGCCATAAATGCACGCCAGGACTGGCACACGACCCGCATTTCAAAAGAAGGTGATTTTGCTGCATTTATTGTGAGGAACTCCAGCCAGGATGGGCTTGACAGTAGAGACTGCCTCCCCATAATGAACCTCAAACTCCTTATGAGTGAGGTATGACTGTTGCTTGAGGTGTTTTCCCAGTTGTTCCACCCCGGAGGAGTCAGTTGAGTCAGTTGGTTAATGCTTTGGATTTCGAGCATTGTCGTGAGATCTTCACTGGTTGGTCAAATACTGAGGTTTGTCGTCAAAATAATATGATTCGGCAGAAGTATGACGCCAAGGGGATGCGCGGTAATTATATGGATCAGTACAATAGCCACGGACGTTTCACTATTCACTTGGATTCAAGAGTTCGCCGTTTTGACAATATTCGCACTTCTGATCCTTCCCGTGATTTGCCAATTTCACTCTTCCTTTTCGCAGGCCCTTTTTGGCAATCAAGGTTCTTGATGGAGTCTAATCTTCAGGCCCCTTTGGAGTTTCCTTTCGATCTTCAGGAAGCTTTTCACGCAGCACGTTTCTAGTGGCAGGCGGATGTTGATTTTGACTCTTCTCGCGGCGCTCGTTATTATGAAGGCAGGTACCACCTAGTCTCGAACTCAGATTTATTCAAGAAGCGGTTGTGCTTAGCCGTTGTAAATTATTTGAAAACTTATATTTGTTAATTGCATCAATATGTATCAATATTGTAATGTCTTTATGAAATATTATGGTGATTGTAAAAAAAAAAAAAAAAAAACTCCACTTGGAATGCTGCCTTGAGGCTTGTGCTGACTTGTCAATAACCAAAGCATTCCATTATCTTCTTCCTGTATCAGGTTTACTTACTTGATATATTATAGTTGAATGAATTAAATGTGGATCTCATACTGTTCTGCATGTTTGTAAGTGTGCACTATATGGGAATGTGTGCACTACTTACATGGTGGTGTTTTTGTCCTCTCCAATGGATTTTGAGTGTTTTGATTTTGTGTGCACAACTTGTATCAAGATGTGTGCACTACTTACTTTATGTATTTGTCCGTTTCATAGGATTTCCAGTGTTTTGTATATTGAGTGCACAACTTATATGATGATGTGTGCACTACTTACGTCATTTTTATCCGTGTAATACATTTCTTAGGCGTGTCAATTTTGTTTCCTTGGGCGTGTTATCGATAGGCGGGCAATTTCGTTTTCTGAGGCGTGCGATTAAATGTTTGCCTCGGGAGGAAAAAATCACCCGATTTTATATTCTTGTTTGCATGCTTGTTGTCAAATTCGATGAGAAAAGTGTAAATAGGCATTTTTAAAAACGACGAAGTTAAACGAGGAACGCAAGGAACCTGTTCTATGAGTCAAATTGGTTTTGGTATTGAGAATTCAAGGAAGCCTAGACCAAGTAGTCCTGGTATAAGCCTAGTAAGGACGTCATCAGTGACCTTGACCTATTTTAGGAACTTGTAGATATACTTATAGCTTGAGATTCAAATTTTTTCAAGTCCCCCTTCTATCATATATAGCTCGAGAGTTGAAATTTTCCCATGTTTTTTGCCAAACGGTGCACAGTGAATTTCTCAAAAAAAATATATGGAAGAGGTTCCCTGTTAAAATGATCTTTTTATGGTAAGTGAGGTTGGATTTTTGAAAACACGAAGGTGGAAAAAGTATGAAAAGGGGGAATGAACTAATAGACACCAAGTGATTGTTCTGGAGGAGGAACGTGTCTACAAGAGCTGCAAAGCCAGATAATTGGAAAATAATGGCTGAAATCAGGGAAACGTAGAATTTTTCCGAACATCTTGAAATAAAATTCCAAATAATGAAAAAAATAAGAAATTATTACATTTTAAAACCGTGACACGGCAAGAAGCTGACATTTCTCCTCCAGAGATATTGTGGGCCTAATTTCCTAGTGCATCAGAAGCCAACTTATGAAATACAAGAGGTCGAAATTTTCCAAATCCTCAGAGTGAAGCCTAGTTTACAGTATGTTAGCTAGCATGGAGGAAGCCTAGTATATTGTGTCACGCCAAATTTAGAGATGGCCTGATATAGGGGACAGGATAAGCTATAGCCTAACATAAAGTATATGGAGCCCCTAGTATATATTACTTATCAATATACTGTATGTTGGGCCTAGTAAATTGAAGGCGAAGGGTACAGGTCTCAAAGTAGCGAAGGCGGAAATTTCAATAGGGAACTTGTTTTACGGAGAGTTATTTCGAAAAATATGCTGTGCACCTTCCCTCGAAAACTTACTACCCTAATAAAGGATTTCAATTTAGAAAAAATTCGATTTCCAAGCCATAATATGTGATAGAAGGGGGATTTGAAAAAATTTTGACTTTCAACAAGAAATCTGTTCTATGGGGAGGCATTTCGAAAAATTTGCAGTGCGCCGTACACTGTTCGGGAAAAACTACCCTAAAAAAGAATTTTGGTTTAGATTTTAAGAAAACTGCCGTTTTTGCGAATCCCTAAAGTGGATCGAGGTCATCGGTGACGTCATCAAGCCTGACGAAAAATTGTTACGGTTTTTTGTGACGATTTTCTCGTCACGAGTACTCCCAGTCAGAAAACTGTCAGCTCCTCCCCCACAGTTTATTATGGCAACTAGCTGGACGACCGACGGCCTCACTCGCTGATTTTTAATCTAGTATAAGTCTACGATAGGCCAAGTACAAGTAGGACAGTGTACTTTCACGCGGGTAAATGGGACCGCCATTGATATATTGGAGCTAAGAGTGACTAGCGGAAGGTTCGAACGATGTCGCTATATTGCGCGGAGGAACTTGCACGTTCCTCTGCTCACGTCCTTCCGCGCAATATTGCGACGTCGTTCAAACCTTCCGCTTGTACTTAGGTCCAATATGGCGGTCCGGTATACCTTGTGAAACTATACCGCTCAAGTATAAGCGTATGGTAGAACTAGCCTGGTATGCTATATGTTATTTAAGCTTAACGTAATGAAAGTAGCAAAGGTCAAAATTTTTTTCCAAGTCCCTGAAGTAGTTCAAGATCATTGATCAAGCGTGACAAAAAACCGTCACGGTTTTTTCGAGAGTTGTTCCAATTAGGCTAAAAATAATTTAGTAAGTACTCACTTCAATGATTTCTTAGATAATGATGAAAAATGTCCGAAGAAATTACCCTGAAAGTAAGGATTTTTCATCCACCGATATGTTTGTAAGAATCGGATGACAGTTTACCCATCGAGCATTCCGTTCGATCTCAACTTGCATAACAGCAAAATCTACTAACAACCGTTCATTGTTGGTTCGTTGTATATGTCAACTCACACTACATGTCTAAATATCTAAGAGTAGCTTGTTCAGACGCCTTTTGTCTTACATGTTTCCGTAGACACGATTGCGGTAGTGTACCTGCTCGCTCATACTTGTGACGTCATTGTGCATATTTCACGATATAAACCATGAGAAAACTATGTCAAGTTGTTGTTCTTGAGTTTTTATGCGATCTTTCTTCATACTCATCCGTTGTCATACACGTATTCAAAATTCTAAGATTCTCCCATTAATTTGCTGAACTATGTAAGTATTTATCTTTTAGTTTTTCGGTTAAGCATGAGCTACGGTTGGAGTAGATTACATTTCATCATAATAATTTCACCTGCGCTATTTATACGGTAGAAATGCGTCATGGAATCGAAGATGGGTACGAAGCAGACTCGCCACTACCCTTATTATCGGCAGTAATGGTGTACGTGGTATTGATATCTTCTCTTATTATCGTCGTCTTAGAACACGATGTTGGTAAATACGATCATATTTCTTGTAGGGGTCCGGAGAGACAGAGAAAATCGAAGTTTAGATAACCTTGAACTTGTTGCTGCATCGATGCGTCGGTGTTGACGTGGTTTCGCGAAACGCCCAGCGACGACGACGAGAATAAGATGAAATACGAGAAACCTTTTTAGTGCCTTGTATCGTTGACAAAGATCGTTATTTTGAAAGACAGTAATATCTTTCATCGAATATTTCTACTTTGTCTACGAGAAAAGAGGTTGACGACGTGTGATAATCTTAAAAATAGATTTACTAAAAAAAAAAAAGTATGAAATGAGCGACGATTATACGACAAGATTCTGTGGGTCGACCCTCTTTTTATGGAGGGTAGTTGTGTACATTAGAGCTATCGACGTTCTCATCGAATACCTAAATGATTTTTGTACGGAACGCGACCTCCGTGAGTAACGAGTGGAGGTTTATTTTTAGAGCAAGGCGGAAAACCTATTAAAATACCTACGGAACCAATGTATTTTACTGAAGGGTGGTTCCATTATCGTATTGCTTTTACTATATACGGTACCATTTTTCTGCCACGCGTAAGGCCTAACGATAAAGTACGAATACCGAATTTATGCATTAACCTGTCTAAAAATATTTCGTCTACAGCTTTTTGTAATCTTTGAATAAAAATCTTTCTTTGGGCGTCTTCTTTTGAAAATGCTCTTTTCTATCCTTTTAGCAGATTCGCGAATAGTAAATAATAATAATATTCTTTTGTATTTTCAACCTCTTCATCAGCTATACTTTTACATTGAGCCCTCGAATCATTGCTTTCGCGAAATCTTCTTCGTTATACATTGTTTTAAGTATAATGTTTGCCATTGTAAAATATTTGAATGAGGAGAAAACGTAGTGTGAACGTTGAAATATCAAGTTTAGAGAGGGTAAAAATTCTTACAATAATGTCAAGTGATTCCGCGGTAATGTTTTTACCGACTTTTTACGTGAGGTATTACACTCGTCGCAAGGTATACAGGGGGAGGGGGCAATGAACTTTCTTGACGTTATTCTTTCTCAAATCTTTTATGAGTAAGACTTGTAAAAATTACTGCTCGGCTTTCTGTGATGTGAAGGTTGGAAACCAATAAAATTGGGCAGTATGTTAGTTGCGTCCCGAGCTTGTTTTACATGTTTTAGTTGCGTCCGAAACAACATGAAAGATGTTAAAATTGCGGCCTGCGCTTCAGAGAGGAACATCGATGAATTGCGTACCACCAGAAACAACTCAGATTCATATTGAGTATACTAATTTTGAAACAGCTATTCATCAGGCGGTACGTCATGTTTGGCCACAAACATCAATATTCGGTTGTCAATTCCACCTTGGTCAGTCTTGCCACTGTAAGCTTCAGCAACTTGGCCTGCGAACTACGTACCGAATGCATAATGCTGAGGGATCGTTTCTTAGAAACTTTTTTGGGCTCAGTTTCCTGTGAGAAGCCTTGTTTGAAGTCCGGGATATATCATACCTGAAAATGCTTAGCGGCTACGGAAGTGACAGGATAGACCCGAAAGAAGCCATTGTCGAACAGTACATGACACGACTGGACGGAGGTGACACCGATAGATTAACTTTCGTACACGACCTATAAAGGAAATTCTTTCCTCCAAAAATTAAATAACCAACGCGCAGTATTCTTGAAAAAAATTTTAATTTTTTGTAACGAGTTGTAATTATATTTTCATCGAATATTAGGACTATCATTCTGCTTCAGTGGGACGTAATTCATCCAACCTTCGGGACGCAACTCATAATAAGAACGGTTTCTTCAGGGACGCAATTCAACTATCTTATTTTTTTTCTCAAGCCGCAATTGATGCGAAAGGGTGTTTTTGGGACGCAACTAACAACTTCCCTAAAATTGATTCACTCGGAACTCATGCATGGATTTTAGGTACGTTTCCATATTGACTTAATTATTTTTAGTGATGACCAACAAATTTTATGAATAATTGCTGGAGAAAAATCTAATTGGTTTTTGTACGTCTATTATGTACAAATACAATAATTTAATGTTGATAGTCGTCGAGATTATTATCATGCTCGTGAACAACTAAGCTCACATTCACTTCATTATCGATTGCAAACTTCTTTTTGTATTGTGCTCAACTTTCATAAATTGATGTAGTAGTTTTGAAACTTTGTTTCGGCTCACACTCAAAATCGATGATCATCTAAAAATTTTCTAGCGGTGCCTCAAGTACTCTTTTGTGAAATGGATCGGTCTATTCACGTTAAGAAAGGGCTCGAAGTAGTACAAAGTACGTACTTTGAGAAAGGATAGCAGAAGGTAATTTTCTTATCACCATGTTCTAAATATGGGGAAAAAAATGGTGATAAGAAATATACTTTCTGCTATCCTTTCTCAGCGTACTTTTTCGAGCCCTTTCTTAACGTGAATAGACTATAGTTCATCAACAATATTGGTACACACTATACACGCCGTACATTTATTTCAATCTTCCTATCTGAAGAACAAAAGTTTAAAAGATTACTCTCACTCTTCTCTCATCATGAAGAATTGTTGAAAAATGAGTTTTGCTCTGCATGTCATCCATTTGTCTCAAGAATGTGGCGTAAAAATTAAAAAGTCCGGTTACAGGCAGCAAGTACGATGAATCGCCATCTTGTGTATTATTGAGTCTGGAGCTGACGGTAAGAAAAAGTAATTCTTCAGCTGAGTTCTGCGTTTCATGTCATCAATGTGCAATGACGTCATCAAAGAATAAGAAAATTGAATGTAATGCTGCCATCAACTGGAGACTTGATCAAAGACAACTTGACGGCCAATGAAATCTCTCTAGTTCAGTGTCTCACTGATGGCTGCAATGCTGCACCTGTTTAATTTTTCTGTTCTTTGATGACGTCACTGTACCTTGATGACGTCATATTACACCAAAAACGCAGAATTTGAGTGCAAGTTCATCAGCTAAAGACTAGATCTTATACCAGATGGTGGCTCATTACATTTTCCTTGTTCAGTGTCTTACTGATGGCTGCTGTGCTGCACCGAATCACTCGCGCAAAAACGAGAAAGCAATTTGAATAGTTCAAAACAATCCACCAGGAGCTAGTAGAGCGCTAGCTGCACCACTTTTCCATAGACTCTTATAAGGTGTTCACATGTGATGTCACAGAATGCGTTCTTATCAACTTGGGGGCAAAATAACACAGGCTCTTACGAGTAGTTTTTGGAATAATCGATTTATCTCGAGAACGGTCGAATTTTGTGAGAAATTGAAGAGAACTAAATTTATTCTTCTTGTCATTTTGCATCTTATGGGACTATAATAAAAGAAGGGATCTCTTTCAATTGAAATCACCTGGAAAAAAAAACTTTTTCTTCTGATCTACCCAGATATGCCCCCAAGTTAGTATTCTCCGCATCCCGCTCCATCCACACATTTATGTAAACAAAGCCAAAGTGTGAACATCTTATAGAGATTAACCCTTTTCATGCAATTATCTCAAAACTAGACATTTTTAAGAAAAAGTGTAAATATCTAATTTGAAGGGAATCATGCGCACTTTGAATTGTTTTCTCGAAAATTTTCAAAGAGAAAATAGCCTGTTACGGTGATTTCTCCATAAGACACTATGTAAAACCATGATAAGTAGTTACTATTATCAACTGGTGGTGAGAAATGAACTAGTGTTTGTATGTCTCGCGTTCACGTGTAAAATACAGAAATTGTCAAACTTTCTCTTATAGTCTTTGACTATATACCAGTATACCTCTTATGGACTGAGTTTCGTCCATAAACTGAGCGTGGAAATATGTATAGCGTGCGGAGGACTCCAAAGTAGGCAGCGCGGGTGACTGCGCAAAGGAGTAACAGCTTCTCCTCCCTCCGCAATTAACCGCCTCGCCTATTTTGAGTCCTCCGCATTTTATTTTCTTATCATATCCCTCCACGGGTAAACGTCGTCTTAGCTGAGTCCATAAGAAAAGCTTTTTGTGAACTCTAGCTGCATCTACATTATTTTTATGTACTTTGATGACGTCACTGTGGGTGGATGACGTTATTGGGAGTGTGCAAAGAACAACAACAACGACATTTTTTAATTTTTCTGAAACTTCTCAAAAATAGGTTCATCCAAAAGATAATTTCACGCTCTTTCAACTTTGTTCTCTACTATTTTTTTCGAAATTTGACCATTTCTGGAGAAATTAAAGAAAAACAAAATAATCGCCGTATACTTTCGCATTACGATCACCTCTATAGTTTTGCATCACCTTTCCCTTATCAGTACTTTTCAATGTATTTTCTACATAGACACTAGCGCTACTACAATTTGCACACACCGAATACTTTACCAAAAACGCTGAATTTGGGCGCAGGTTCATCTGAAGACATAATTTTATATAAGGTAGCGGTTGATTAAATCTTCCTCGGTCAGTGTCTTACTGATGGCTGTCATGCTGCATTTACATTATTTTTATATACTTTGATGACGTCTCTGTCGGTTTATGACGTCATAATACACCAGAAACGCAGAATGTGAGTGCAAATCTATCAGCTGGAGACTTAATCTCGAACAAGATGGCGATTCATCAAATTGCCCTTGTTCAGTGTCTTACGGATGGCTGTAGTGCTGAATCCATATTATTTTTCTGAACTTTGATGACGTCATTGAACATTTATGACGTCATACTACACTAAAAATTAATGCATTATTAGAGTGCAAGTCTATCAGCTAAAGACTTAATCTCATACAAAATGGCGATTTATTATATTTGTCATACATATGGTGGGATATCATCTGAACTGGTCAAGGTTGTGGAGCGCTACTGTTACTTGGCGACTCTTTTTATCTGTTGTACGTAGTGTCATGTAAGTAGATGAATTAGATGGAGTGATGTCATCGGGACTGGTCAAGTTTGTGGCGCACTACTGTCATTTTCCGTATAATCATGGTTAAGTTGTGAAAACATCACTTTACAATCATTCTAAGCGAATAATCTTTTGAGCGACAGGGTTTCTGCTTTTCCATTTTGTACAGTGCAGTAAAGTGGAATATTTTCATTCATTATTTATTCTGTTGAACTGCTCTTGTCTGCTTCTAGATTTTAATGTTATTGCGGGAATTGAAAGAATTTTTGTTAAAATTTCTGTAGACAGGAAAGTGATTCTCAGACTTTAATAGGGGGAAGATGACTTAGCCATATGGAGTGAAAGAAGATTGCGACAATTTCAAGGAATTTTAAACCTTTTTTAATATCAATTGTAAAACGGACTGGGAAAAATTCAGAACTGCAAGAACTATCTAGAGAAAAAAGGTTCCAGTTTCTAGTTTTATAGAAATTTCAATGGGGTAGATTCTCCCTAGAAGATGATAAATTTTTGTTGAAAAAGTTCCTTGAAATAAATAACGTAGAAGTCAGATGTAGAACGGACATGAAATACTTAGGTGTGATGATAGACCCACAACTAAGATTTAACAAACATCTGGAATACCTTGAAGACAAAAGCATGAAAGCGCTAACCAAATTTAACGTAATTTTTCAAAACATAAAGGGCTATAATAATGCAGCGCGACGAATAATGCTAGATGGGGTAATCTCAATCCTATTTAAATACTGTAGCTCTATATTTGCGGAAATACTAATGCTCAAAGGGAATAGGAAGAAAATCAGAAAAATTGATCGGAAAATGCGAATATACATAGCGAGAAGTTATAGGACGGTATCATACCTACCGCTTACCGTCATAACGGGAAGCCCGCCTTTGGATTATATTATAATAAAAAGAACAATTATATATAAATTTGATAGGTGTGGAACAGTTGACAGATGGTGAAGGATGAGTGGACAAAGGAAGAGCGGGGAGCATGGACCAAAAGGTTGTGCCCGACACCTCTGGGAGGAGACCAACTTCTACCTAACGCAGGCACTCACAGATCACGGCTGCTTTGGAGCCTACCTGCATAAGTAAAAAAGAAGGAAGACCCCTAGTTGTCCGTGTGGTGCAAAGCAAGAAACTCCAGAGCAATGTGTTGCTCGATTGTCCAATTCATAGAGAGGGACGACCAGGCAGCACACCAGCAGACGTGGCAGGAGACTTTGTTTACATGGAGAAGACCATTAGAAAATTGTGGGCTATGGAGAGGTACCCCTGCAGATATCGGTTTATCCGGCCCATCAGCTTCACCGTAGCGAACATAGAAAGTTCTTTCCTCTAGGTACGATTTTAAGATTTGTACGTGCTGTTCCGGAAAATGTTGGCTGGCTTTGTAGAGCAGCCCTGGGATCCACACCCGGTCAAATGCCTGGCTTACGTTTAGGAATACCGCAGGGCAGCATTTCTTTTCTTCTAGCGCTTGCCTGATTACTAACGCCTGCTCAATCGTAGAGTCGTTCTCTCTAAATCCATATTGATGGTTTGGGCGGAGCTTCTTTTCGTGGACAATCTTGGTCAGTCTGGTAATATAGGTTTTTTCGAAAAGTTTTCCACTCGAAATGAATCGAAAATGTTGGTGTTCATTTTTTCTCTCACGATGCTTCAAATAGATTCTTGTGTAACTTTGGCTCCAAATTCTGTTCAGCTCCGTGTACGTGTGATAAATTTCTGCAATCAGCGAAAATACGTTCTCTAATGAGGTATTTCGAAATCAGAAATTATCTCGTTCTTTTTTCCTTCCATCATATGCTGTAAATATAATCATTCAAAAATTTGCACAAGTCTTCCTTATTTTTTAATTTCTTATATTATACGAGTATGTGTGTCTTTTTCTTAATTGAAGTAATCTCTAAGTACGAATACTCGAACGCTTTAAAATTTAAGTAATCACTGATTTGTGCGGAGTATTTATTCCCCAACACACGCAATTGATATTCCGTAGTCTGTCTTACTTTTTCATTTTTTTTTCTCGGCGTTTGTTTCGTTTTCGTGTTTGCATAGTATTTCTTCGCATATTTTCCTGCTCCAAATTGATAAACAAATACTTACCTTGGGTGAGAGAATTGCAGGGCAAATAGAAACGAATTCTAACTGTGAATAAATTTTACTTTTCATTCACTCGGATGTGTCGTTGAATATAATATCCCGAGGGAATACGAAATCTGTCCATTACGTGAGTATTTAATGTAGAAAAAAAAAAACTGTACCGGTCACAGATATTTTGGTCACTTCTCTTTCACGTCATCAATGCCTCAACATTTAGGCTAGTCTCGAAACAAGCTCGGAGCAAGCAGAAGGAAGAAGAAAACAGCTATCTTCAAAAAGGATCACTTTGAATTCATTGCTTCCGCAGCGCTCAGACTACGAGAAATCCTTACTTTCGAGTTTGACGAACGTCGGGGAGGGGGGGAATGAGACGAGCCCATCACAAAGAGTTTTCAGTTAGGCGTTCACGAATGACTATATTTTATAATTCAAAGGCAGTGAAAAAAAATATCGGAAAAATAGAGCAAGCGAACAAAGTATAAACTTTTTACTTGTTCGATAAGAGGAACCACTCGCGACAAATTTAATGAGTTTACCGAGTTCAAAAGATAGAAATAAGAGGATAAAAAAACCTAATCTCACGGTTGTCTCTTCGTTTTCGCGCTCGTTACGCGACTAATTAAAAATTTCTTTCCTTTAGCACCAAGATGAACGCACTTTCAAAACATGCTGACGCAGTCTCTCCCTCTCCTTCTCGTGTTACGGGGCGTAAACTTATTATTCCTCGCGAAACAACAAAGATTCGAGTAAATTCCCACGGGAGAGACTTTTGAAAATATACGCAAAACTGTCTCTTTTTGGACGTCCCGATAACGCTTGGCGTTTTGCTGCTTAGTCGTGAGGACGGCTACGGCAACGACGCCTCCCGTTCATTTAAATCTCTAACAAGTTTTTGTTCTACAAAATAATAACTCATTCTCGGCGACATGACGGCCCCATAAAACTAAAATAAGCCTGTACTCGTAAGGAGATAACTTTGTGCCGCTTGGAAACGGTTCAAATTCGTTATCGATTATATAATTGACTAACAATCAGACGAGAGTACGGGTCCTCTAGAGTTCGAGGAAAAACATTGAATTGTGGTTTTGTTTTCGAAAATGTACTCGAATTGTTCTTGAGCTGTTTTCAAATGAATTTGTGTTTCGACTTTGGACCATATACAACAGACTTTAGCGACGGGCACGACTTCACGTGTTGATAATGAAAGCTCTTTAGAAAGGGAGACCCAAGGGAATTTACCTTTGAGCTATATATAGCTCCTTCTTTGCTCTCTAAGAGAAATCTCATGATGACGTGACACCCCTTCTCAGGTCAGTCATCTTCTTTAAATAGAAATCGCATAAAATAGGTTCCTGCTCTCCGCACCCCTCCTGGTCATATTTATAGCTTCAAAAGTTGATATTTTTTCAAGTCCTCTATTCATATGTATAGAGCTTGAAGTGGTTGGTAGTCTCGCCATTCGCAGATTAAGTATCTTCTTGTAATGAAAATTTTTCCTAGTCTCTTTGATGACTTCAGGTTCTTATGGCCTCACGCCTTCCGCCAGGTTGTCTGCTACTTAGTCTAGTCATTTCCCTTACCAGATACATGTAGCTCGAGTCCCTGGGGTAAGTTAATGTCAATCTCATTTCATTCCCTTCCACCTTGCTAAAAACTAGGCTATAATGTATTTTATCTTATTACATACTAATGTCGTATACTGGACCAAAAAATGTTTCTTGAGACGGTTTTTTAGCTTTCGGAAGGGAATGGTGGAGGTTCAGTATCTTAGTTGGGAACCAAATTTCGACAATTCTATCAAGTTTCAATTGAGCAGCAATTTTTTCTTATGCCGGAACGAGAAGCCCCGTTTCATAGCTCTGGTGTGGATCTTTCTAGTATATAGAAAGTAGAGTTGTTGGAAGATTCCTTTGTACCAATGACCTGCTTTCTTATTTTACTATACTTATCCCTACTGAACAATAAGGAATGTTTTCAATGTTTCTGGGATACTAGAGCGTTAATCATTTTTCGAAACCAAATACATACGATGCCTTCGTCCAATTTTCAAACGAGCCTATCCGAGTTTTTATTGAAGATTTTACGTAGATTTGAAAAGGGCATACATTTGATCGCACGTCTCAAAAAACGAAATTGCCCGCCTATCGATAACACGCCAAAGAAACAAAATTGACACACCTAAGAAATGTATTACACGGATAAAAATGAAGTAAGTAGTGCACACATCTTGATACAAGTTGTGCACACAAAATCAAAACACTCAAAATCCATTGGAGAGGACAAAAACACCACCATGTAAGTAGTGCACACATTCCCATATAGTGCACACTTACAAACATGCAGAACAGTATGAGATCCACATTTAATTCATTCAACTATAATATATCAAGTAAGTAAACCTGATACAGGAAGAAGATAATGGAATGCTTTGGTTATTGACAAGTCAGCACAAGCCTCAAGGCAGCATTCCAAGTGGAGTTATCTTTTCTTTTTTTTTTACAATCACCATAATATTTCATAAAGACATTACAATATTGATACAATTAACAAATATAAGTTTTCAAATAATTTACAACGGCTAAGCACAACCGCTTCTTGAATAAATCTGAGTTCAAGACTACATGGTACCTGCTTTCATAATAACGAACGCCGAGAAGAGTCGAAATTAACATCCGCCTACCACTTGACATGTGCAGCGTGAAAAGTTTCCTGAAATCGAAAAGAAACTCCAAATGGGCCTGAAGATTAGACTCCATCAAGAACCTTGATTGCCAAAAAGGGTCTGCGAAAAGGAAGAGTGAAATTGGCAAATCACGGGAAGGATCAGAAGTGCGAATATTGTCAAAACGGCGAACTCTTGAATCCAAGTGAATAGTGAAACGTCCGTGGCTATTGTACTGATCCATATAATTACCGCGCATCCCCTTGGCGTCATACTTCTGCCGAATCATCTTATTCTCACGACGAACCTCAGTATTTGACCAACCAGTGAAGATCTCACGACAATGCTCGAAATCCAAAGCATTAACCAACTGACTCGACCGACTCCTCCGGGGTGGAACAACTGGTAAAACACCTCCATCAACAGTCATACCTCACTCATAAGGAGTTTGAGGTTTATTATGGGGAGGCAGTCTCTACTGTCAAGCCCATCCTGGCTGGAGTTCCTCACAATAAATGCAGCAAAATCATCTTCTTTTGAAATGCGGGTCGTGTGCCAGTCCTGACGTGCATTTATGGCATTCGTCATGGTTTCAAGGTCGTGTCTGTTTTTTTCTATGGCGGGAGGGAACTGGCGGTCAATATAATTTTATGAGGCGTGCACTTATATATTTCCCTTTGAAAAGTACCACTTGGTCACACTGATTTCCTTAAACATGCAATTGTAGATTGCTTGACTGCGCGCACAACCTCGTGTGTGAGGAAACGACTTCGCTTTTTTTCGTTTGTCGTTCGCTGCAAATCGTCTTCTAGCTGTTGTTAAAAATTGTAGGTTCGCTAGCACCGATTGAAAAAGAACATTGACAATGAAAATGGCGCAAAGGAGGAGTTCAGTACCAAAATTCTTATTGTCGCAGGCGATAGGGCAAATATAACCTAGGAGCTCCGGCAACAGCCCCGCGTTCGATCGGGCTGGGTAAACGTGTAGGAATTCTCGTCATTTTACTAAGAAACTTGTTTTATGTTGTGTGCTCGCAGTTAGAGGTCGACTACAGCCCTGAAAATTCTCATACTGCTGGGGGGACAATGTGAATTTCTTCTTTCGTTGTGAACTTGTAGCGGAAAATTAGTTTCTACCTCGGTTCAGATCGTATGACTCAGATGTAGACATTTTTCAAAGTCCACTTCTATATGGAATCAGAGCATGAAAATTCTTCCCAGTACTCTAAATAAGTGAGATATTTCAACAAACCCCACCTTTATGAAGCACCAAATTCTTTCAACTTCTACTCCTCATATGGGTCGGATATGAAGATTTTTCAAAGTCCCACCTGCATAAGAGTTCAGAAATCGGAAATTGTTAAATCCTCCTGAATCAGTTCAAAGTTAGGTCCCAGGTTTGTGACCCTCTATATAATTTTCCTTTTTCTCTAATTTCGTCATTCCTGTAGCACCATCTTTACACGATTACCAACACACTCCTCAATGTTAGCTATCTATATATGTGACCCGGTCTACGGAAACCGGGTCACATATTTGAAATAAACCACCAAATACGTATTCTACGATGTTGAACGCTCATAACTTGGACTCTAATTAAGCTATAAAGCTGATTGAGGGCTCATAACACTCGTTAAATCGAGCTTCTTTCATATGTTTTTTGACAGTTGAAATGGGTTCAGCCGATGTACCCAAGTTCCGAGTACACATTTGACTTAAACTTCTTAACTTCTATAACGTGAACCTACTTGCACGTATTCGAGGACTCATTTCTCAGCCTCTAAATGAGCCACAAAGCTGTCCAAGGGCTTCAAACATCCGATAAATCAAACTCTCGGCAGTGCCTCCTTCATCTTCGAAATCGGTTCAGCCGATGCATAAGTTTCGAGCCTACATGTGACTCAAAGTTACACACACTTACTCTATAAAAACCACATTTATGTGGACTTAAGAGCTTATCATTCAGGCTCTAAATGAGCTACAAAGCTGTTTGAAGCAGTTGTTGGTAACCTCTTATGACTCACGGGCCTCACACGCACAATTACACGATTATGGTGCTCAAGTTATAACATGAAAAGAGTGGATGAATTCATAACTCCTTTTTCCTCCAGTTTAAATACGCTGTGTGCTTAAGTTGTGATTCAGGCTAAAAATGTCATCAGGAATTATTTTCCCCAAGTTCCATTTTCCTCTCCACGTGCCGTATATGTCCCGCGGGCCGCAAATTGCCCATGCCTGGTTTAAAGACTTGAAACACTCTCTGAATCAAGCTCTTTACAGTGCTTCTTTGATCTCCACCTACTCTCCGTTGCTCAAAAATGTGAACTGGAATGCCTGAGTAGAGGATGCAATATCATTAAATCATTCCCACAAGAGACGTACTGATGCAGCGCTGGGCACGCTAGTAATTTACAGTAATAGGGGAGAAAACTTCAGAGTAACTCCAGGTTTCAATGTTTCGATGGATGAACTCAAAAGCCAAGAACAGAATCTTCAGACTAATGTGAGTTACGGACGATGACGTTTACAAGATAGCCAATTTCATTTTCTTTGGAATACGTGTGATATACTTCACAATATCGTTGAGCAACTAAGTTGACATAGGCTGGACTGTAATATTTATTTAATTCCTGTACCGTAGACCTGCGTACTTACAAATAGTTTAAATGCAATACTAAATATGACAACTGTTGTTCTATCGATGAAAGAGTATCGAATGACGTGCTTTTGTGTTGTCTTTCCGACCTAACAATTGCGTTCACGTCTCACGTATGTTGATCGCATCGACCTGTAGTCTCTTTTCTTCGTATTAGTATCGAAGAACTCATCCGGTTTGATTATATTCTGATACAGAATAAACATAAGGTACGTTTGCACAGGCTCGATTGAACCATTAGTGGGCTAGCCGGCAGCAATTATGATTATATTAATCGACGGGTTGTTTGTATATTTGACGACGAACAGAATTGTTGATATGTGTACACACTATACCGAAAATGACATACGGGCGCACCTTGTAGATTTTCTGCTTTCACTTAATTAATTAATAGAATACGGTATAGGTCTGTACAAATCCTAGAGACACAAAAGTGCGTCACATTGTATTGTTTAGTCACACGTTTATACTGAAATAGCTTTTTCGCACGCATTCAATGCGCTATAGTATTTCTATCGAATATACGACGCGATGGAAATAGAATTGTGCGGATATAAAAACGCCAGTGAACCATCAGACAATAACGAATTCGACGAATTTTCTTTTAGTATGGATAGCTTTCATGATGAGCTGATGAGGGTCAACCTATGAATCGCGTGCTGCTCATTTTCACACTAAAAATATAATAGCCTACCACTGCTGAATTTGTTGCCTTGGAACATGACGAGGAATTGGTGAAGTTGATCGAAGAGAGCAGGGAACAGGTTCTATGAGAGGTGTGAGACATTGCATTTATGAACCGTGATTAAGAATGATGTAATTTTCGATTTTGATCGTCGATTTTTTTATTAGTACCCCATTTCAGGCTCGTCTTTCATATCTATAGGGCCTTTTCACCAAACCGGGATCAAAGAAGACAGATTTTCCTTGTGTTTCATTATACTTGTACAACTATGACCGGCTTTTCAACGCGGAACTCAATTCTGATATCAGTTTTCTGAGTAAAGTTGAATATCCCTCAGAATAATTGATATCAAGTTCCTTCAAATATTCTGTTTTGATGAGCATCGTGATGGTAACACTGATTAAGGGACTTTGATATCAGCAAAGGAGAACATCATATGATACTGAAAACTATGGCGCTAGAGATATCTAGCAAATGTAAACCAACAAGACTCTCCCTTCGGAGTATTCGTTTTTCGCGTTTGGAATAAGTGGTCTTAAGTTTTGAAGAAGTGGTGCGATCCAATGCGGCTCATCCCTAAAACTCAAGACCAGTTCCAACGTTTGTTTACATGATTGCATTTTCTTCAAATAAATCATTCCCGATCTCGTGTAACATTATTAATGACAAGTAGTAGTGTTGGAAACTATCGATAGTTTTATTGAAAAAAGCAACAATAGTATTATCGATAGTTTGAGAAACTATCCGTAGTTTGAAAATTTGTCCTCTTCCCATCAAAATCACGAAATTGGTGCAAATTTACTACCTAGTGAAAACTGGAAATAGTGCGCTATTTCAATGAATTGAGATTAGTCAGGCGGTCACCAATTGTGCAATGGGCATGGCACCACGTTTTTATGATTTTTTCTAGCCGCGTCCATCATCTGGTAACGCTGAAATACATTCCTTTACGGTCTTTTCAAGAAAACAGTCAGGAGAAAGGTATCTAACCTATAGGTAGCATAGGTACTTTTCTCTTGATCGACGATACCCATCTTAACTATTGATATAGTATTTATAACTATCGATCGGAAAAAATTTCGGGACTATCGATAGCATGAAACTATCGACTATTGTCAATCATTGCACGCCTTTGCATGTTTGACCTTGCTTATTTCTTGACAGTATATTTAGTCAATTTTCAACTTTTTCAGCCGTGTCTGGACGTTCTTTGGTCAAATTAGGTCCCACTCTGGTTCTTTTTTTCGCTTGTGGTAATTTTTGTAGTCATCTTTGGTCATTTTATGGTCGCTTTCAGCCGTTTGTGGTTTACTTTACATATTTTTGGTAGAATTTTGTACTGGGTTCGGTATTTTGAATTTTTATTGTTTTTTGGCCATCTTTGGTTATTCTTTGTTATTTTTTCATCAATTTTGAGCGTGCTTGGTTGATTTTGGTCATTTTAGTAAGGAACCCGGTTTGTTGGTGAGTTTTTTGGGAAAAACGTCCTCTGTCCGGCTCAAAAATTTGCCAAGTCTCCCATCGTATATATATAAGAACACTTTACCGTTCTCACCAATTTTCGTGTTGGTAGCGTTGCATCGATACTCGTAGACAGGTTTGGTAGTTGATGTTTTATAAGATGGACAACACTAGTAGATAGTTGTCAATTGATTTCACGTTTTGTACGTGCGTTAAGATATCGGGAAAACGGAATTCCGGAAAGACATAGAGCACCGGTAAACGATCAGCCGATATTCTTACAAATCAATTGACCTCACGTACGCCAATCGGAGTTTGGTGTCGGGGAAAACGGAATGCCGGAGAAACCGGTAAACGATCAGCCCGACACTCTTTTCTGTGGCGGCCCTCCAAAGGGGGAGGGGGAGATGTAAGAACGCTTTACCGGTCTCACAAATTTTTGTGTGGGTAGCGTTGCATTGATACTCGTAGACAGGTTTGGTAGTTGATGTTTTATAGGATAGACAACACTAGTAGATAGTGTTGTCAATTGATTTCACGTTTTTAACGTGCGTTAAGATATCGGGAAAACGGCATGCCGGGAAGACTTAGAGCACCGGTAAACAATCAGCCGATATTCTTACATATAGTTCGGTGGTTTGTGTATATAGCCTGAAAAATAGCCCCTTCGAGTAACTGGATATGCAATGCTTCATACATCAATTGACTTAGACCCTTCAATGAGCCAGATATGCAACGCTTCAAACACCATAAGACTCAGAACGTCCTTCTAAGGTTATTCGAAGTCCCCCTCGTATCATATGTGCCCCATAAAATACGTTCCCTGCCTCCACTCCTTTAGATCCGTTAAATTTTTTTTGATTGTTTTTTGTTGGTTTTGATAATTTTTCAATCATGTGTGGTCGTGTTTCATTCCATTCTCGATTTTCGAAGTTTTTGGATAGGTTCGGTCAATTCAGTTCATTTACAGGTTGTTTTCTTTCGATTTTGGTAACTTTTTCTCCCATTTGGGACACTTTGATCTTGTTTTGGTCGTTTTGTGTCGTGTTAATCGTTTTGTGGTCGATTCTGGTCACTTCTTGGTCGATTTTGGTAATTTTTACATCTTTTTTGGTCATACACAATAGCGTCAGAGGCGCCGACTTTGGAAAATTATTGGGGGGGGGGGGAATATCAAGAACTAAATAACAAGTTAGACAACATTTTTCACAAATTGATAAAATTTATTTTTTTGGGTCAAATTAATTGGAGGGACAATGCCCCTAGAGAAATTATGGGGGGGCGGGGTAAAAAGTATCATGCCCCCCCCCCGGAGTCGGCGCCTATGATTAGTGTACTGCATGTTTTTAGATTTTTATTGCACGTTTCTGTTGCATTTTTTAGTATTTTTACTGTACTTGTGACCAATTTTTACTGCACGGAAATACTAACTCTATTGATGAGCGGCTGGGTGTAGAAACTGGGAGTGTAGATTGCTCGACTGCGGTCATACGAGCTCGGCTTTAAGGAAAGAATTTAAGAAATCAAGGGGTGATAAGGTGCAAAGACATTGGACCTAGCAAATGCTGCGTTTTTCGAATCTAATGATCTAAACAGGCACACTTCACTGTCACCGAAAGAAGCTTTCAAACAGACCACTAGAGGCCAGGGCTTAGTAGGGCGAATTTGGGTAAAGATCTGAGCTCTGAATCTCTGGGGAGGTGGGATTTATGAAAATTCAATTTTCTGAATTACTGGTTTGGGGAGAGAAACTTGGATAATCCCGTACTCTGGAACCCTTTTTGTAAAAGTGTGTGTTGGAATAATGTCGATTATGTGAGGAAGAAACTAGGAAAACTTTCGAACTTTGAACCGCACTGTAAATCTTTACTCTTTCCCGTGGAACAAGTTCTAATTAACGCAATTAATGACTGCGGGCTTCTTTTAAAAGACTGTATTCAGTTTGATGGAAAAGTAAAATTTTGTAGTGGAAGAATTCTCCTCTATCGGTGATTCTATTCCAAGAGTTCTTTTTCTTTATGATAAATCATACTATCAAGGCCATGTCAAAATAAATAAAGAGGACAACGACCCAAAAGCCACCAAACTGATAATTTGTTTTTCTGATACCTAATCAGTTTGCTGAAAAAAGTTCTTCGTTTTCGTGACAAGTCAATCGAGTCCGCGAATAGTTGGAAAATATCCTGCTGGTCGTTCTTCAGTTTCAGGTGAACAAAAAGTAGGAGGTGTGTGTATTCGTTAGAAAGTAATCAACGAAGAGGAAAGAACGACAGTTTTCGGAGCGAACGAAAAAAGCAAAGAAAGAAAGATAAATTATCGTACGAAGCGCAGAAAAAGGGGAGAATGAACAAAACGTACGATTTCCTCTTCCACATTTAATCTTCTCATCCGTTTTAGGTTTGTCATAACAGTGAGAAATTAACACCAACAGGTGAAGGAGAAAGGGTGTTATGCTATATATTTTATATTTTGTGTATTCTCGTTACTATTATACCGTGTGAAATTAATACGAATTAGTCGAACATTGTTTTGAGTGTTGTGACAGCAAGGAGGCAGAATGCTCGTGCACTGATATGCGCAGTAGATAAGCTACAGATTTTACGCATGAGTCAAGATTTAATACCGAATGGGTAGAGAAAATAGAGAGTTTTTGCCCTCGAACTAAAAATTTCTCTCAATTTAACGTCTACTTATTGTCATAATGTTCAAAACCAGCTGAATGTGGAATGACTCGAATTATACACTACTTGTTTACTATTTGTTGAGCAATTGTGGTACCTTATTTTGTTGAAGCCTTTTGATCATTATTGCCCGTTTATAGGCATCAAATCCCCTATCACGAAATACCTAGTCCATCTAGAAGTAATTGGGGAGAGGATTTGTTCAATTACCTTTTATGTGACTAGTACGGCTACCATTTATTGAGCAATTGTTCTCCATAGCTGCTCTACTATTTTTCCACCACAGCGTTAGCAATAGTGTTTAAGAAATATTTCATTTCTGCCTAAAACTGGCATCACCCTGATGGGGATCTATCACTGAAAGAGCTCAACAAGGTTTCAAAGACAGCTGTCTAGATGAGACGATCTGAGCCAACGTCTGCTTCTAATCGATCAGCCATGTCGAGACTATAAAAAATTGAATTTCCAATTTCTCAACTGAAAATAAATTTATGATAATGTTACGGCAGTTTTAGTCCTGGTTGAAATTTGACCCCAATATAGTGAGGTCGTTAATGAAACATTTGTCAACTACGTCGGTGGCTGTCATATTTATGACTAACCTATATTTTCTAGTAAACCTAAAAAATGATTATAATCGCCTCATCAAATATAGTAGAAGTCACTACTTCCTTTTGCTCCAGTTTTCCTTCGAAGTATAATCCTGTACCATTTCGTAAGCAAATAATGTTCAGAAACGATATCGGTATAGATTAACGTTTTACGCGTAAAGGTTGTAGAGGCACGTAACGGTGTGGTGTACTTGCACAACGCTGTAGCCGAAAATAAGATGTACACAGGTGGCACGAATTGCAAATTATCTCAATCCCGCCTGCAGTTACACCAAGTTTTCGGGCAAACATAATTTGTATTCGTTTTGAAGCCCTTTAATTGTACGAGCAGACTATACTCCATCGGCCTGCAGTTGGAGAAGTTTTACCTTATAGTTCGTATTCGAAATGATAAGTTCTGTGTTACGGAAAATGCGCGAATTTCTATGCCCTATACCTTTATTACATTCATAAAAGTTGTGCTATAGTGAAACGTACGCGTATAATATAATAACAAAATATACTAACGAGGATATTTCGTTTTTGCGTTTCGTTTTGTTACAGTCATGGGGTGTTTTGGAAGCAAAGACAAATTGTCGAAAGAAGATATGGATTTTTTAAAGTCGCACACACGATACGACGAAAGTACCATCAAGGAATGGTACAAAGGTTTTAAAGTAAGTTATAGTAGAATATTTTTTTATGTATTACGCTACAATTTTTTATTTTACTTACCCATGGGGTTTGACAATTACGATCTAATAATAAAATGGATGGTCGTTGATGAAAAGTTTCAAAAATGTGTTGACGACGCAACGCATTGAAAGCTTCATCAAACTTCCATGGTCTCAAAACAAAAGCTCGCTCAGTATATCTCATATTTACATTGAAATTTTAGTTTGGTCGGAAAACTGTGGTCGATCCTTCTCGCTTTTGGTTGACTTAATAAATAGCAAAGCAGTAATAATAAAAAAATGTTCGAAAAATTGGCAAAAAAAATTGTCACATCTATTTCAATGGAGAATTTTTCAACGTGGTTCCGTGCCGGTACCGGAAAATTCTTTTCGCAGGCGACTCGCCTTAGAGATCCTGGAATCCGCCAGATATATTGGGGCAGGTTGTACTGTACTTGACTATCCGCAACCGGGTCAAGGTATCATTGCTTGCCTCTTTCCGTTTGGTCCTATTTGATTATCTTTCCCTTATTTCCTTATTTCTCCTCCTCCCTCCATCGGTCCATTCGCTCTTCTTGTCTTCCTTCTTTCCTCTTTTTCTTCCCCTCCTTCCTTTTCCTTTGCTCGCAACTATCTATTCAATGAGAAATATATAAGTGCACGCCTCATAAAATTATATTGACCGCCAGTTCCCCTCCCGCCATAGAAAAAAACAGACACGACGTTGAAACCATGACGAACGCCATAAATGCACGTCAGGACTGGCACACGACCCGCACTTCCCGCATTTCAAAAGAAGATGATTTTGCTGCATTTATTGTGAGGAACTCCAGCCAGGATGGGCTTGACAGTAGAGACTACCTCCCCATAATAAACCTCAAACTCCTTATGAGTGAGGTATGACTGTTGATGGAGGTGTTTTCCCAGTTGTTCCACCCCGGAGGAGTCGGTCGAGTGAGTTGGTTAATGCTTTGGATTTCGAGTATTGTCGTGAGATCTTCACTGGTTGGCAAAATACTGAGGTTCCTCGTGAGAATAAGATGATTCGGCAGAAGTATGATGCCAAGGTGATGCGCGGTAGTTATATGGATCAGTGCAATAGCCGCGAGCGTTTCATTATTGACTTGTATTCAAGCGTTCGCCTTTTTGACAATATTCACCCTTCTGATCCTTCCCGTAATTTGCCAATTCCACTCTTCCTTTTCGCAAGCCCTCTTTGGCAATCAAGGTTGGAGTCTAATCTTCAGGCCCCTTTGGAGCTTTTTTTCGATCTTCAGGAAGCTTTTCACGCAGCACATGTCTAGTGGCAGGCGGATGTTGATTTTGACTCTTCTCGCGGCGTTCGTTATTATGAAGGCAGGTACCACCTAGTCTCGAACTCAGATTTATTCAAGAAGCGGTTGTGCTTAGCTGTTGTAAATTATTTGAAAACTTATATTTGTTAATTGCATCAATATGTATCAATATTGTAATGTCTTTATGAAATATGATGGTGATTGTAAAAAAAAAACACTTGGAATGCTGCCTTGAGGCTTGTGCTGACTTGTCAATAACCAAAGCATTCCATTATCTTCTTCCTGTATCAGGTTTACTTACTTGATATACTATAGTAAATGTGGATCGTATACTATTCTGCATGTTCTTAAGTGTGCACTATATGGGAATGTGTGCACTACTTACATGGTGGTGTTTTTGTCCTCTCCAATGGATTTTGAGTGTTTCGATTTTGTGTGCACAACTTGTATCAAGATGTGTGCACTACTTACTTTGTGTATTTGTCCGTTTCATAGGATTTCCAGTGTTTTGTATCTTGAGTGCACAACTTATATGAGGATGTGTGCACTACTTACTTCGTTTTTATCCGTGTAATACATTTCTTAGGCGTGTCAATTTTGTTTCTTGACGTGTTATCGATAGGCGGGCAATTTCGTTTTTTGAGGCGTGCGATTAAATGTATGCCCTATTCAATCTTGTTCCCTTCCTCCTCCCGTTGCTCCTATCCTTATCCTTGTCAGCTTTTGACTATTCTCTGGCTGTAAATTCTGACCTTTGCTCTAGTATTCATTTATCATTTTATTCCTGTTGATTTCTGTGTATTTTTTCCCAAGTTTGTTAGTATTTCAAATATTTCATGTTTAATTTAATTTTTCAATTTTATTTTACTGTTTCTCTCCGTCCTCCGTCTATCTCTGCGATTCTTAGTCGCTCCGTTAATTTGAGCGATGAGTTTATTGTTCTTACTTTTCACTTTTTTGGTAACCGTCTTGTGCAATTTCGTACTTGTGTTTTAGTTTCTATTCATCGCTCGTTAATGGCTCATAACGAAAACGCACGTGTACTTGTTCTATTTGTCCATACGGTGATTGTAATTTTATTTTTAACACCCATTAAAAATATCCGAATATTTCTTCACTGTCATACCAGTGTTTGCCAAACGATGACTAGTCATCTTATGTGTCCGTTGATGTTTTGTGTTCCTTTCTCCTGATATCAAACTTTCTCCCAGTCTCATTAATGTAAATTCTTTCGCCCTATTCGAAACTGAGTTCGTACACTCCGCTCGAGCTTTCCTTGTCCTTTTCCTTCAGCTGGTCTTTGCTTATCTTGTTCACTATGTGTGGGTTGTTATGCATGCCCCTTCATCACCTTGTTTGTGTACTCCCCCATGTATGGTACTAATCCAGAATTTGGGTTCCCTTCTTTGCGTCCTCCTCAACCACGCCTCTGGAATAGCCTTTGGCTGCTACGATCTTCTTTACTATGTCAATTTCGACCCTCTTCTCTTCAATGGGGTACTTAGAAATTCTCCCTGGGGGGAGGCTCCAAAAATTTTCGAGGACAAAATTTCCATTGAATAAAAAAAAAGGTTCTTAGTTAGTTGAAAATTGATGATTTCACAGGTTTTTGGAGGTCCTCTGGGCCGTAAATACGCCACTTCTTCTCTTCATTGTTCTTTAGGAAAGAGATTGCTTAGTAGGATTAGTTCTGCCCACCGCTAAATTGTACCTGGGGTGGTGGTGGTGGTCGTTTGGGATGATGGTGTTCCTGTAGATGTGGTATTTTATCCTGTTGTTTATCAGTGCGAGTGTTTGGTCGAAAGTCTTAATGTCTTTTAACAGGGAACCTGTTTTATATGGGGTTTGTTTGAGAAAATCGCCAAACTTGGAAAAATGTCGACCTCGGAGCTATATATGATAGGAGAGTGACTTAGAAATCTAAGTTTAGAAAAATTTCATTCTCCAAGCTATACAATAGGAGTCGACATTTTTCAAGTTTTTTGCCGGACGGCGCTCGTTGGACTGGGACTAGGGTGTTTCACCGAAAGATTTTTCACCTAAAAAAATTCACCGATTAAGATTCATCTACAGATAGTTCACCTACAGATAATTCACTTGATAACCACATGGTAAATTCACCGTGACGAAAGTTCACCGACAAAATTTGATTATATTTTCATTAATGAAATTAATTGATCAGTTTAATTTAAGTTTAATAATAATAAAAAAATTAGATGAATAATTCTATTTTTGATATTTCATTTATTAAAATCAAATTTTACATTACTTTTTATATTTTCAAGTATTATTCATTTCTATATTTTAATTAAATTTAATTTTGAAAAAAAAAAAATGAATAAAGTAAAATAATTTGAATTATGTAATATAATTTTTAAATGATCATTCATTGAAATAAAAATTATCTATTGAAATTTTTAAACAAAATTTTAAAAAAATTAATTGATTTAATAAATTAAAAATTATAATTATCAATACTAAAATATAATTTTATTAACTTGATTTAATTAATTTGATTTATAATGTACTCGGCCCGAACCGGCAATCGTTACCCAGTATTAATCGAATGTATGATATGGAAAAGACAATAACAGTACATTGTTAAGAACCATTTGAATTAATATAATTTTTAAATAATCATTCATTGAAATAAAAATTATTTATTAAAACTTTTAAACAACATTTTAAAAAAATTGATTGATTTAATAAATTAAAAATTATAATTATAAATAATAAAATATAATTTTATTAATTTAATTTATAAATATTGATATTTTAATTAAATAAATTTTCTTTATTAAATTATCGTTTATTTAAATAATTTTATAAATAAAATTTGGTATATCAGAGCATCAAATAAAAGTCCAACAGCTGATTGAAAAAGGTAAATTTCGTCGTCGGTGTCGGTGAACTCAAAAAAAAGATGAACTTTCCTGCCGGTGAAAAAAAAAAACTAACAGGTGAACTTTCGTGTCGGTGATGTGTACATTCCTTCAAAAAGACTTACTCGGTGAAAAATCTTTCGGTGAACTGGGCGGATTCCGGTGGACTTATAATAGGAAAAGGATTTCAAAAATGTTGACTCTCGAGCTATACTATGATAGAAGGGGGACTTGTAAAAATTTCATCTTCCAAGCAGTACACAACAGGAGTCAAAATTTTTTCAAGTTTTTTGTCGGACGGCGTACGGCAATATATCGAATAACCCCCCATAAAACAGGTTCCGTGTTAAAATGTTGACTCTCAACCTATATGTTTCGAAGTCTCTAAAATAGGTCACTGATGACGTCCTTTTTTATACTAAGTCCTTCACACTAGCTTTATATTAGGTCTAGGCTTGCTTGAATTCTCAATACCAAAAACAATTCAAGTCATAAAACAGGTTCCCGCGTTCATCGTTCAACTTTTTCCACTGTGAATCTGATACTCTCATTCGTCGCATTCTTATCCATCAGTCTATTAGTGTCTGACCACACAATTAGGATATCATAAACATATCTAGCAGGGTATTTGATCGAGTTTCTGATCTTGCTGCCTTCCAATATCCTGTTTTCCATGTCACTTGTGAATGTCTCCACCAGTATCCGTGATAGCGATAATCCCATCATTTGTCCTTTTTTCTGGCTCTTGTACTTGTTATTGATTATTGGCAGTAGTTCTAGTCCATGATCTCTCCCATCACTTTTAGGGTACCCAAGCTACTTGTTGTTTCGCAGCAGATTGAGAAGTTCCTTCTTTGGTATGGCGCGCAACATGTTTGTCACGTTCAAGAATACCAGTTTATTGGTGTCTTGATTTTTATCTAGCCCAATCCCTTTATCAGTTCCCTGTTCTTATTGATGCTTTGTTTAGGTGCAAATTGGTCGTTTTCCTTCGGGAATCTGGCTACGATACATATGGTCTCATCCGACTAGATTCGATTTGCGGAGTTTTACAAGCCCCTCGAATTTTCGTACTTCCGGGTTCATCTCAAACGTCTTTTCACTGCCAGGAATATTGTTCTCTTTTAACACAGTTTTCTGCATGTTCTGATATTTCTGAGTCATGTCCTTCTTCAGTTTATGGTATCCAATTTTTGAGTGTTGCCTCTGTCCATCTGTATCAAGACCTGGTTGTTCTATCAGATTTTCTTCTCTAGATCTGCATTATTTCTGTTCTGTCATTGGTTCGATACAAATTCTGCTTGATGTCCAAAAGTCTTTTCCAATTCTGGTTTTAAGACTTCGAATCTCTCGTTAGATACAGTCAATGGCCATATTTTTGAACTTTTTCTGTTTCAATTTCTCCAGCTGGTCGTACATGATGCCTTCTCTTCTGGTAGTCTTTCTTCTTCTTCCGTGAAAATGACGCTCGATAGGCTCTCGGTTCTGGGTGTGAAGTCGTGCTCTGGTTTCACTGTCTCTTATTTTTTCTTTGTTTCGGGTCAGTTCAGTAGGATTCTTCTTGATCTGTTTCGTTTGGTCTTCCACTCGGTTTTTCACGTATTCCTGTCTCTTGAATACCATTTCTTCAAGTTCTCAGTTTCATTTATTTCGTTCTTTACGGCTAGTCTTTGTTGGCTTGTATCTTGATGCGTTTCACAGCTGCGCCGCTTCCGCATATTCAAGGATAATGTCTAGTCTCATGCATTTGATGTTCAACTAAATCTTCACATGAGACTGATGATGAGGTAATACCTGAAATAACTCTTATAAGTCAACTGATGAAGTAGAATGGTACACTAGAGATCATTTTTGTATGTTGTGCAAAAAATTACACGAGTGTTTTACCCACGTATGTGTATCAGACCAATCTTGGGATGTGCTTCTCTCACGCCTCGCTGGCAATGCAAAGGTGTAAGTCTCACTCAATTACAGGAGGGAAAAAGCACTCGATAAAGATTCGGTCGCATCATACTTCGCTACGTTTCCGTTATCTGTACTTGAGTACGTTGAACTCCGAAATTTTCAGATCGTTTTCGACCTAAAAGACGGCCAACGTTGAATTATTTTTTAAAAGTTGAGTTACAACCTGAATTCGTGTAGTACATCGACATCAAAATGAACTCGAAGGAATTTTTCAGTTCGGATGTTCTTCGTTTTTCGAATTCGTAGTTGTACTGGGCTGCTAGCGTTACTACAGTAAAGTTTTACCCTGTTACGAAGATAGAGACGCGCCGCGCTTATATCCGCGGCCCTACTCTTAAGGTTATGCACGTTGTGTAAACGAGTACCTGTGTATTCGCCGCGCTACGTTCGGTATGCACGATCTATACAGCAGCGGGAGTGTATTTGTTGTCTTTATAACAGCGAACCGCTAGTCAAACAAGGAAAATCAACCCCTTGTTTTTCTCCTTTCTCGTGCTTCGTACGTATGTACATTGTCGCCGCTATGCAGTTGGATGGAAAAAGAAAAAAAATATTTATTGAGTGCAGACAGGTACTTCGAAGGTTCGTACATACACGCAGAGTGTGAATCTTCCGCGATAGAGAATTGATTGCATACCCAACAGGGTGCACTAATTTTGTTGCGCGCTCTGAAAATAAACGCTGTCATGGTCAGGCAACAGCGGCATACGCGAGAGAATCACCGGGGCTGGTTTGCGGCCCAGTCTCAGCACATCTCCGAACTAATGAGCGTTTTTTGGTGCAGCCTACCGTGTTCACTACGGCTCCTCGTATACGAAGGATACGTTATTGCGTTTAAACGCGAATAATAGAGTCGAATATGCGAGAACTGTTCAAATAAACTCGTCAAACGTAATAAGGTTTTTATCAACCGACCGAACTCGGTCGCGAATGAAAGTTTGAAGAACCGTGAGGAAAATTTTCTCGTAGAATCGCCACCGTAAAGGCGGTTTCGTTCTTTTTATGTGTATGTACATTTTTTTTTGTTCACGTCGATTTGTTTTCCAACGTTGACTGGATAAGTTTATGATTTCTTCGTTGACTTTGTTTATTGTGATCCTTGTCAGCTAAACTAAGCGTGTCTTGGGCAGGTCAAACTTTCTTTTTTTCCCCAAGTTTCTTGCATTATACTTGTCAACTGTCAGCGTCATACTTATTCGTCCTCTTTTTTGGTATTTTTTTTT